>OX578276.1:87362374-88079565 GCA_951217055.1 Gerris lacustris
GAGCTGTAATCCATTTCCCACCAACTGGCGGTAAGTACAACGCAATCAAAACCGCACTAATTAAACGTTTTGAACTACCTTCCTCTGAACGACTTAAGAAATTGTTAAAAGGCCCGGAGATAGGAGATAAAAACCCCTCCGAACTGTTAGCTGAAATGAAGAGTTTATTTAGTGGCACAAATATGCATACTGATACATTGCAAGCACTATGGTTAGAGGCCCTACCACAGCGAATTCGGATCATCATCTTGGCAGTAAGCAAGGAACCCCTAGATAATCTAGCCACACTAGCTTATACAATTAACTCCACGCTAGTACCAGAGGTCAGTGAATTATCTAATACTAAAGTCCTCCCCGGACCGGGTTCATCTATAGATCGCATCGAGACACTTCAGACTCAGGTAGAAAAATTTACACATGCAGTAGAAACACTACTCTCTTATAAATCGTCCGAGCACAAACCAAAGTGGAACTACAATCAATTTTATAAGAAAGACTCGCCGGTCTTGGCTGGCCTGCGGCCAGCCTTTGCCCGTCGAGTGGCCAGGCAATTGTATAATAGTTGGTACTTGTAAGATCTGGTAATGTTTAGGAGGTGGGTTAATAATACAGTTATAATCATTCGCAGTCTAACAATGACCAAGTAAACTAACAGTACAAAGTAAGAAAGCGATTGACTGTGGAGTTAGTTATAGAGGGGATTGAGTAATGTGGGATGACAGGAGTGAAGGGAGGGGATGGGATGGTCGGACATAATTTAATAAACTAATAACACAGCAAACAACACGTAAAAACCGCTATATAAACAGTTTTTCAATTTTACCCCCCCCCCCCCCCCCCCAAAAAAAAAAAACACAAAATTGAACGAACAGAAATTAATCTACTATTCAAGAGCTTTACAACGATATACATCATATTATATTATAAACGATTAAATTTTGTCATTTGTACTCCTGTACTCTAAGGGTACCATATTAAAAACCAAAAAAGTGGTCACGTGACACGGCACAAAAGAAAAAGTGTACTCATGTTCTCAGCAAATATGATAAACTAATTAAATATTATATACTCAATTTAAAGAGCCTTACTGTGAGATTTAAGCGTTCCAATCAGAAATAAGATCAGTCAACAATTGTAAAAGATATGGCCATTCAAAGTAAAAAAATTGAAAAAATAAAAACAAAAAAATACCAAAATTATCACCATTTAGGGTACAACCGCTAGAGTTACGACAAAAAGTCATAGAACCAAAGTTGTAGATCTTTTAAAATCAGTTACCGCTGGTGCTATCTGTTTTCCTATACGACTTACCGTTCAACCGCAACAAGCCCCAAAACAGCTTAAAAATCAAGTCGGCCATTTTTATTTTTTTAGGGGGGGAAGGAGTGGGAAAAGTAAACTTTTTATACTTATTTTGGTTCACAATATGGACATTGCGCGTCGAATGGCGCAAACCTCAAGTCTCTAGCTCTTCTGGAAGTGGGTAAACATTAATGTCAGTGAGTGAGTGAGTCAGTTAGCCATGCGGCTTTATAGTAGATAGACAACCACTGTGTGCATGAACAGATTGAAGCCTGCCTTCATGGTGTGCGCCGATGAACTTGGACCGCTTCGCTAGAGGGGGAGTCAGTAGTGACAGCTCTTTCTCAATGTTTTGATGTATTTTTATTCAGTATGTTATTAGTCAGTCCGTTGTTGTTTTGTTATGAAGTTTAGTTTTCGATTGGATTAAAAGTAGTTTTCGTTCTTATTTATAACGATAGTTTTACGTGTCTTTATATATATATATATATATATATATATATATATATATATATATATATATATATATATATATATATATATATATATATATTGTGCCGCCGCCAAGGCAGCAGCAGCATAAAATTAATATGATACCATAAATATCATAGACCAGGTAGGTGTTCAGCTCTGAGAAGAGTCCCACTGTTCTGTTCAAGACGAGAAACTTCACCAAGGTGAATAAATTAAGAGTGTTGGTAGGAAGTAGGTAGACAGGCATAATAAAAGATACTTTTAGTGAATGATGGACAATGTCCAGTAAAATAATAATATAATTAAAAAAAAAATTAAATCCTGGTATGGTATAACGAAGTACATTATAAAGGTTGGTGATTGACTCAAACCGTGAAGTGGCCAACAACACGGGTGACTCAACCCAAAACAATAAGGTTGACTGACTTTTAAAAAAAATAAAAACTGAAAGACTAGCCCTTCCCTAGCTGGCCTAGCTCCGCGTAACACCTAAACGGCTAGCCCTATCTCTGTCCCAGCTGGTAACGCAAAGGGGCTAGTCAACCAGAGTTAGAAACAAAATGATAAATAAAATAAAAAATATATTTCACGTTAGAGGGCACTCCCTACTCTGATCTAACCTCCGCGTTGAACAGGGTAACGGCTACGCTAACTTCCCGTACACTGGGTCACGGTGAGTAGGTCCTCTAAACAAAAAAAAGAAAGAATTAAAATAACAAAAATAAAAACCAAATAATAAATTTATAATCGTAAACGATACTCAGCAGTACTTGACCTTGTCGCCTCAAGGCACTACTGAGAGTTAAAATGGTGAAAACAAGCCCGAGGGTAATTTATACAATTAATTACTAGTAGTTGTAGCTACTAGTGTTATATAGTTTTTCCTACACAGTGGCTGGATTCTGTCGCCTCAGAACCACTGGAGACTTATACAGCGAATACAACCCGAAGGCAATTGATTTAATAAATTACTAGTAATTTTAGCTACTAGATAAAGGGAAAAAAGAACACAGCGGCTACATTGACCTGTTGCCCTCAGGTCACCACTGAAGACTTAAACGGCAAATACAACCTAGAAGGGTAAAGAGACAAAAAAATTAAATTACTTTTAAATCATAAATTAAACAGGAAAATTCTTTAAAATACTTCCAAGAAGTAAAAGGGTTAAGACCTGTCCATGATTCGAAGTGAATGTCTGGAACAGATCACAAAATTAAAGAGTAACTTAGCCGGACCTGGCATTCCGGGTTACTCAAAGTTAAATGCCAGATAAAAGGTAAAAAGTACCCGAAGGTAACCCAATTGTAAAATAAACAGAAAGATAAAAAGGGAGGGGGGGACATAAGATTAATTAAGTGAAGTTAAAATTTAGATAAGTGAAAGTTAATTAAGCAAACTGATTTTACGTTAAAGGACACTAACCTAACCTAACCTAGCCTAGCCTCAGAATGTCACGTCTCGCACGCTACGAGAAGTGATACGTTTCATCACAGAATAGGCCCAGATTGATTTAAGTATACTAAGTTACACAGAAAAGGGACGGGACTATAAAATAAAATGTTATTACAGTTTATAAACAATACGGTAGGTGTGATTCATATGTGAGACTGTGAGGAGAGACGGTAAACGTAGTCTTCAGGTAAGTCGGGTCCACATGTCGTCCAAAGGTGAAACTAGCTTAGGTTTTCCCACGTAGATCTTGGCTGGCTAAGAGTCATGCCCCGGTACTTGAAACTGGAAGTGAAAAAGTCTATAAGACACACTTCAATACGTTAGCATAAAAATGAAACTTTAAAACAGAACGTTACTCATCGGTACGATAAGATATTAAATCCCAAAGAAGTTTACGTTAGAAAAAGGTCATGAGGTTCATCTCCTGGTGGTCGTCTCCACTGGCTTACTAAACGACAAACACCTGTAAGAGATAATTGAGTTGAAAAGCCGATACGTAGAACTAAACCGCTATTAATTTCCTCGCAGTAATTAAAGAGAAAAAGAAGAAAATAAACTTACAGTTGTCAGAAGGTTAGAAAAGTTTTCCTCGAAAGCGTCAGAGCGTCTACGTCGAAAAGCAACAGGTGTCCCCAAGATTATCCAAATCCATCACGAACAAGGAGAACTTAATTCGAACGGAAATTACTTCACACGGTAAAACTGATTCTGGAGAATCAGAATAAATCACTGAATATTACGATAAAAGCCGGCATTTCCAAAGAAACTTGGAAGAGGCCGAGAAGAAAACTTAAGCGTCAAACATGGCAGAAGAGCAGAACGAGAGTGAGTGGCCTAAGCGACAAGGGTTAGGATCAACAGGCATTGGAAAGCTAAAATAATGGTTGAAAACAAATGGAACGGAAAAGGTCTAGAAAATTAAAGCAAACGAAAATAGGAATTTATAAAGTGAAATGAATTTCCTAGCTGAAATAGAAGAAAAGATATGAGAGAAAGAAAATAAAATATATACGATTTGGTAAAGAAGAACGAAATGAATATGTAGGACCTGTTCGAAGTGACTCTCGAAGTAGTTTGTCGGATATTCCGCTAGATGGCAGCAGGTGATCGGCCCTGAAAACAAGTATTGCAAAGATCCGAGAGATGGCGCCAGCCTACGGAAGTCATTCCAACGCGAAAACAACCGCCAAAAACTTACCACGGTACAATATATATATATATATATATATATATATATATATATATATATATATATATATATATATATATATATATATATATATATATATAAAAATAAAAAAATAAAATAAAATAATGTTTATTTACTTAATACAACAGGTACATGCAAGATATAAAATTATGTAACATTTTAATTTAATTGGCATGGCTATCGCCGTCAGCCAGGAGTTGGACTTCTGTACATACATTTTTTTTTTTTTTTTTTTTTTTTTTTTTTTTTTTTTTTTTTTTAACAAATATTGATAACAAGTGCTTAACATATTAAAGATGATATAATAACAATAAAATAATTGTATCACTAATAGAATAATTAACAATAATGGACAATAATATATATATAACTATATATATATATTCTTCCTGAAGAACAGTCTGGTTTCAGAAAGAACAGAGGCTGCCAAGACAATATATTCATCCTCTACGCTTTCATAAGCTTACAGCTAAATAAAAAGAACCAACGCTTATTTGCAACATTTGTAGATTTCCGTAGGGCTTTTGATAAAATAATCCATAATCTGCTATGGCAAAAAATATCTTATTTAGGTATAAGTGCTAAAATTATAAGAGTGATTAGAGCTTTTTATCAAACAGCCAGCTTTATTTTCAAAAGCGAGAATGTGTCAAAAGAAATCCCCCTTTCAACAGGAGTTATGCAAGGTGACTCATTAAGCTCACTTCTTTTCTGTCTCTTCATAAGTGACATAGTGAAGTTTCTCAGAAATAAGTCTGCACAAGGAGTAAGCGTAGGCCAACTCACAAAACTATTAATGCTATTATATGCTGATGACACCACTTTACTGGCAGTATTATGGAGAGAAACCCAAAGAATGCTGAACTTACTTTACGATTACTGCTGTCAAAAGTAACTCGAAGTCAACGTTGAGAAAACCAAAGCAGTTTTATTTCGTAGAAGCCCCAAATTAGGTCATGTGAAAAGCCTTTTTTACAATAGCCTCGTGATTGACAAAACCGACCAAATAACTTATTTGGGTGTAAATTTCTATGCTTCTGGCAAATTCAAGCAAACAGTAGACCAGTTCATCAGTTAGGCCAGTGTAGCTTCATTTAAAGTCAGAGAAATCCTTAAAAATACTAAATCAGATAGTTTAGAAACTAAAATCAAACTATACAACTCCATGGTTAATGCTACTCTGCTCTATTGCTCCGAAACCTGGGCATTACGATATGTTAACAGCTTGGAATGTGTTCAAACTAGGTTTTATAAGAATATATTTTACTGGCCGAGGTGTACTCCTGGCCACTATGACCGAACAGAAGTAGGAGTTGACTCAGTGATTGTCCAAGTAATTAAGCAAGCCCTTAGATGGTGGGTAAAAATCTTAAAAATGGACCAGTCAAGGCTTCCTAAAATCCTTCTCAACTCTCTTAAAAAACTGGACATAACAAAGAATAATAAACCAGAAACACAGTATAATTGGTTCTCACAGTTTAAATTACTACTCTCCAGATCTAATGCTCTCTTCATAACCACACTAAATCAGACAGAAGAAATAGAAAAAGAATTTGAAAACACCATAGAAAAATTAATAAACTATTACAAAAGTAAAGATATTGAATCCATTTTGTTATCGAAATACAATGGCAGGTATAAATACATCAGTTCTCTTGGGCTTGGCGAAGAATATCTCCAGTTCAAAGTACCTATTCATCAGCTCAGGCTTGTCAGTCAAATTAGAATAGCAAACGAGAAAGTATGTCAACTATACTATGACAAAAAGTCGCAAAAAATTGATTCAGAAAATATGTGTCCCTTGTGTAATATGGGTCACCAAGACAACTTAATTCACTTCTTTTTGGAATGCCCCATTAAAAAGAAGCCAGGCAAAAATGGATTAAAAGTCATATTCACACCAGTCTTAACAAAGAAAATCAGCTTCAAGACCTATTAACTATTTTAAATTTAAATCTTTGTACTGGTTCATCGTCGCAGCGTTAAAACACGCATCTTTATCATGGAACAATAATTACCTTACTATTTGTCTACAAATTTCAAGTATTTTTATATATTAATTCTATTACTCTTTAGTTTCTTTAAACAGGAAATTACTTTAAATATATATAATTCATTTTCATAATTAAATCTATAAAATTTAATTGTTAATTGTTTGTTGTTGTTTAATTTGTTGTCAGAATTTTTTTTTGTTTATAATTGAGTAATTTTTAGTTTAATTATCTTGCAAGTTTTAGGTGAAATTTTAGAAGTTGAAGATAAAGTTGAACTCCATTGTACAAACATTTTTTGTTTACAAACAATAAACGTATATTATTATTATATTATTATATTTTATAATATTTTAAATTAATAGGCCGGGTAGGTAGAAAACAGTCCTATTTCAATCCAACATCCTTTAACAAACATACTCTTTAACTATAAACTCATCATGATGAACTTGTTTCTTATATTCAATAAATATTTATAGTAAGACGTTGCTTTAATGATACAAATAATGATTTTCTTTTAATTTTTCCTTAACTCTTGCTAGGTACAAACAGTTCGTTACTTTTAATTTTGTCTCTTTTCTAACTCCGCCATGTATAAGTAGTTAGCAATGTATACGTACTTAGCAGTGTGATTTTATAATTTATATTTAATGAAAAATGTAAGGAACTTCGGTCCTACCGGGTGTCCCGCGACACCACACGTATTTTTTGATCATGATAGGGCACCGCTTTCGCCGTCTTTCTTGTAATGGTAAGTCCATATTCGACACAAAAACACGCCCAAAACACCACCGACTTCGTTGGCGGGGGAAATTGGTTTAGTGGAAGTGGTTGAAATATAAACACCACCAATTTACACCACCATTTTTACACTATTAATAACACCGATCCAGAATGAATAAACCCAAACAACGTGACACCAAATTCCATTATTATTTAAAACCACTTTTTTTTTTTTTTTTTTTTTTTTAAATTTTTTCATTTCTTCACAGTCAAGTTTAATTTTAACTACTTCCACTAAACCAATTTCCCTGGCCAACGAACGGTGGTGTTTTGGGCGAGTATTTGTGTCAAAGTGGAATCTCAAGTTCGAACCGATCGAAAGTTGTCGCGGGAAATGAGTGTGGATTGCTGGTTTGTCACCCTCCTCTAAGTCGTTCTGTCCCTACCGCACGATTTTTCACGTTCTAACTTGAATTTCTCTACCAATTTTTAACGGAATCACAAAGTGGAGTATACCGTTGGAAAGCTTATTAAAAGAAGAAGATTTGGAGAAGTTTGCCAGGCTAACGCTAATGAATTGTTTTTGCGTCAGACACAAATTACATTTTCCGAATTTAAGAAACTTAAATTTTTATCAAATTGCGATTGTATTAAAATTATTAGAATTGTGTTTAGAATCGTTTAAGGTTTGTATTCTTAATAAAAATTTAATGAGATTTTCAATGGTTGTTTCAAATTTGCTTTAGGTCAAACAGTTTGGGAGCTATGACCATTTTTATGAAGAAAACTCGTGTTTTACAGAAAAACCAGAAAAACTGAAATATTTCCCTTATACTTGGGAATCGGATAGGGGTCAAGAAGAAATTTTTTATTGCTTTTGGGATGTAGAATTACCTCCCGAAGTTTGTAACATTTATCGTGAAACACTCTGTATAATAAATATATACAGTGTGTCCCATGATAGAGTATCCGAGAAAAAAAAATTTCTTATTTTGGGTTTCGAAAAAAAGTCATTCTTTATATTAACTCGCTTGTTCTTAAACCTCTCAAAATGCAAACATTTTCTTGATTTCGTGTACAAAGTGTTCTGTTTTTCTATAACTTTAAAATACGACCAAGAGTAAACTACCCTTATTTTTGATGGGATTGAAAAACATTATTTTAAAAAGTGGTTCAGAATTGCAATAAACGTATAAATATTAAATATTATTTTATTTGATGAATTATTAAATTTTTGTTAATTTTCTGATATATTAAATTATAGTTTGTTTTCTAAAAATAAACTACAACAAATAGTTTATAATATAATCAAGTGTGATAAGAAACAAGTGGACAATAACTTGGAAGAGTAGCGAGAAGACAATAGTGGAAAGAATTAAACAGGCCACTGCCACTATTCACTATTCCATTTGAGCAAGTTCATATGGCTTGTATAGAATTCATAAATTGAATCGAAATTTGCGTAAAAGTAGGTGGCAATACATTCGAATAATCATTTCTTTATATTTTTTTAACTCTGTTGATTTTTTGTGATACTAAAATAGATGTTAAGATTAGAATTATTAAAATCTTATTATAATTTTTTTTTTTTTTTTTTTTTTTTTTTTTTTATTATATTAGCTTATTATTTGATTTATAAGTAATTTATACTGTTTTCATTAAATAAATTAATATTTACTATTTAGACGTTTTTTGCAATTCTGGAACACTTTTCTAAATAATATTTTTCGATATCATCAAAAATAAGGGTAAGTTTACTCTTGGTTATATTTAAAAGCTTTCAAAGATCAGAACACCCTGTACACAAAATCAAGAAAATGTTAGCATTTTTAGAGGTATAAGAACAAGCAGGTGTTTTTATAAAGAATGACTTTTTTTTCGAAAACCCAAAAATATAAAAAATGTTCCTCTCGGATACTCTATCTTGGGACACACTGTATATATTTATTTATACAGGGTGTTTCACGATAAATATTACAAACTTCGGGAAGTGATGCTACACCCAAAAGTAATAACTAAACTAAATAAAGTAGTAACTCGAACTGGGGAAATACTGTATATATATATATATATATATATATATATATATATATATATATATATATATATATATATATATATATATATATATATATATATATATATATATATATATATATATATATATATATATATATATATATATATATATATATATAGATGGGCTTCATCACTAAAAAAAACACAATAGCGCCCTCAGGAACGACTTCCAGAATAATCTCACACGCTAAAGTTCAGATAATATTAAGTCACGTTCAGAAAGTTCCTGCACAATCGCCATCTTGTAAGGGTGGAAATGAGGATATTCGTGAAGAATTTCCCCCACAGAACGATCGGAAAGTCCAAGGGCAGACCCATGTTTGCGCGCAGAACACTGAGGTGATTACAACACTGAAGCTTTCACTGCCTCAATGTTCTCCGGTGATCTAATGGGCCGAGAGACTCCAGCAGTCTTTCGCCTTGTCGCACTTGCAGTTTGTTTGAATGTAGTAACCCATGAACCATTGATTTCCGGTCCGGGACTCGGGCCAACGGGACTAAATTAAAGCGATTACGAAAGGCGCGCTGGGTTGCAATCACAGATCATCAGCTCAAAAAGTAGGTCTCAACGGCAAAAGCACGCTCCTCACTCTTCCAACGCATGATGGCGATTAAACTGTGTCGGGACAAAACTCTATAGGTGCCGAGAAGCACCTGTGTGCCGAATTTCATGTCAGATAGACAAAAAGACACAGACAGACAGAGCCGTTATATAAGGTTTCTTTTCGTACCTCGTACATAAACCTAATAGAAAGAGATTATGATATCGAAATATAGCAACCAAATCCAAAAACAAAATAGAAGAGAGTTACGTTTAGAGCAGTATTTAACTTATTTTAAAAATATGTTTAGAACTAGAAGAACAGTTGTGATAAGTCTATACCTTATAAAAATAAAGTTAATTAATAACAAATATTAAAATGGAATTTTAAAACCCATTTTTTTGTCGAGACATGAGAGTTCCTTCTGGTATAAAGCAGCCCTCAGATAATGAGGTAGTGAGAAATTTATTGCTATGAGAAAAATAGACTTCTGTTTCTGTTCATTAACTCGTGCAAAATTTCCTATTCTATTCTTGTTATCTTCGGAGAGCGCAGTGTATCACTGTTCAAAAAAGATTAGTACCTATGCAGAAGAGAAGACTACAAAGGGTAAATAACTATCATTAGTTTGGAAAAGCTGTGATACTTGAACCGTGAACTTTGTTTGAAGTTCTTCGAAGTTTACTTATACTTTTCAAGATTGATAACTTTGAACACCCTGTCTTTTTAAATCCTTTACATTAACTTCGATTTTGTTGGTGACTGTGTTTCGTCAAAATCTTTTGTGAGCTAATGATTATCCCTCTTACAGCCATCATAAAAAAAGTGGAATGCAGATTGTACAAATACAAAAACATTTTATTAAATTTTAGGGTGACAAACTCTTACTAACAAGAGTGCCTGTAACAACTGAATAGGTAACCGTGATTTTTATGCAAATTTTCAAAACGTATTTTTATAAACAAACAACTTGCTAACAAAATGCATAATTAAAAAGATTTATTATAAAAAACTTTGTTTTTATGGGGTTTCGTATTTTTTCGTTTCTTATTTTGGGGGTTTCGAGGTCATAGTAGAAACCCTAAAACTATAACTATGGGAACCTAATTTTTTTTTTTTAACTATTGAGTAGTATACCTCGCAAACAAAGCATACCTCCACCGTTTTAACATCATTCCACATCCTTCATGCAGCTGCGATAGGGCATCTCCACAAACTTGGGAACATATCATCTTTAATTGCCCTATATTTAATCGAGAGAGAAGCTCAATACAACCAAACCTTATTACGAGAGGAGAACACTGGAGCCCAACAAATTTACAAATATTTACCATATTTTTCCATATTTCTCAAAATTTATAAATTCATTAAATTTTGACAAATTAAGTTCATACTTTTGAATACATTTATTTAATTTTATTCGTGTAATTATTTATTTATTTCATTATTTACTTATTGCTTCCGAGCTTACCGAAGGTAACGGAAGCATTGTTCACTTTTGAGAACGAAAAACTATTATGTCTCCGATTTTAAAAATGCCAAGACAGAAATCCGTTTCAGACATCAGGGAACATTTTTGGTCTCGTGTCTGTCTGTCTGTCGGTCTAACTGTGTCCGCGAATTATGAAACGTGTGACGATAACTTGAGTAAATGTCGACTGATTTTAATGAAATTTGGTAGACATGTTCATTTTACCAATGCCCAGGACGAGTTCATTGGACAACGTTATCCGTCCAAGCGTTCACCAGCAACGCTTGCCTAAACGTGAACTTCAAATTTAAAATTGGAATTTGAGGTCGGGAAAAAAATCTAACTTTATTCAATGAGACAAACATTTTTTTCAAATACAATGTTTTAGTAAAACCAACAGCGACACCGCTATAAAGTGATTTATAGCGACACCGCTATAAAGTGTTAAAGATCGCTAAAAACTATTAATAGTTTTTACACAATAAACAATATAACAATAAAGTAATATAAAAATAATTTGTTAATATAACAATAAAGTACATGATAGGATTCGAGGAAGCTATGTGCCACACTAATTGGCAGTCTATTTCATTATTTCATTATTTATTGCTTCCGAGCTTACCGAAGGTAACGGAAGCATTGTGTTCACTTTTGAGAACAAAAAAGTTTTATGCCTCCGATTTTTAAAAATTCCAAGACAGAAATCCGTTTCAGACATCAGGGAACATTTTTGGTCTCGTGTCTGTCTGTCTGTCTGTCTGTCTGTCGGTCTGTGTGTCCGCGAATTATGAAACTTGCGACGATAACTTGAGTAAATGTCAACCGATTTTGATGAAATTTGGTAGACATGTTCATTATACCAATGCCCAGGACGAGTTCGTTGGACAACATTATCCGTTCAAGCGTTCACGAGCAACGCTCGCGTAAACGTGAACTTCAAATTTTAAATTAGAATTTTAGGTCGGTAAAAAAATCTAACTTCATCTATTTAATGAGCCAAACATTTTTTTCAAATACAATTTTTTAGTAAAACCAACAGCGACACCGCTATGAAGTGTTAAAGATCGCTAACACTATTAATAGTTTCTAATAGGTTCTATTAATTGTAATTTTAATGCGAAAAATAATTTTGGTATAGTATCTAAAAGAAATGATAAAGAATACTTTTTTCTTGAATAGTCGATATTTGGACCGGTTTCCTCTTGTACAATTTAAAAAAATTGTACTCTCTGGGTACAGGGTACGGACATACTGTTTATATATATGAAGTATCCTTTATAATGGTTTTAAGAATCTTTAATTATCACATCAAAAACAAGAACAAGAATGACACTTGACAACATGTCACTTTTAAAATACATAAAAATACTACATTTCCCCCCCTTTTTCAAGAGCTGAGATGTTCTCTCGAAGCTGGTCACCATGCTTCCTCTGTATGGTGTCACCAATTCTCACTCTGTACGAGAGTTTGCCAGTTTTTTCCACGACTTCTCCTTCTTCGTAGCCTTTCCCATCCTTTCGCAAAGCCCATACTCTATCTCCCACTGAAAAAAACTTACTTTTCGTTTTTGGACCTTTATCATGGAAGATTTTCTGTCGAACCATTTCTACATCCATCGACCGTGTTACGTCAGGCTTCAGGAGGTCAAGTCGTGTTACCACGCGGTGACCTAGTAACAGTTCCGAAGGAGTTCTTCCAGTAGCCCTATTAGGTGTATTTCTATTTGCAAGAAGGAACTGCTGTAATCCTAAGTCCAACTCGGTGCCTGCCTTTTTTGCTGTTTTCATCTTTTCTTTAAAAGTCCTCACAAACCTTTCGGCCAAACCATTTGAACGAGGATGGTAAGGTGTTATCAAAATCTGCTTTATCCCATTATTTTTACAGAATGCCTTAAATTCCGTAGAGCTAAATTGTGGACCATTGTCCGATACTACGCTTCCTGGCAGGCCAAATCTTCCAAATATTTCGCGAAGAATTTTGATAGTTTGATGACTGTTTGGTGAATTAGTGGGGTATATCTCCAACCATTTAGAGAATGCATCCACAACGATTAACCAATACTTGCCCAAAAAAGGCCCAGCGTAATCGATGTGGATCCTAGCCCATGGTTTTGGTGGGATTGTCCAAGAAAAAAGTGGGCATTCAGGTTCTCGCGATCTATTCTCTTGGCATGCTCCACACAGCTTTACGAATTCTTCTATATCCCTATCTAAGGCTGGCCACCAAAAATAAAATTTTGCCGAACTCTTCATAGCAGTGGTTCCTGGGTGTCCTTCGTGTAATATACCTAGCATTGTCGACCTCATTTCTTCTGGAACCACGATTCTTCCCAACCACAAGATGACCTGTTCCTCCATAGATAACTCCTCTTTCTTCTCAAAATAAGACCACAATTCTTGTGCTATTTCTCTCTTATTTTCTGGCCAACCCGTCTGCATAAATTGTGCAACTTTTTTCAAAACCTTATCCCGAGCAGTAGCAAGCTGAAGTTCTTTCCTTGTAACGACCAGGTCCGCCATTCTCAAATGAAACAGGTGTCCATTCGCTAGATCTCCTACAGCTTCAATGTCTGAAGGTTTTTCTGACTCATTTGGTAATCTAGATAAAGCGTCCGCAGGTGCATTAAATGATCTAAGCTCTGATACATTTGAGGGCCGTTTTAAATTTTTTATTGCTGTTATGTGCTCATTAGTCGGATGTACTCCCTCGCTGTCGATGTTATGTCCCAGGTATGTTACTTCTTTTTGTAACCACTTACACTTGTCCTTTTGTATACGAATGCCAGTTTCTTTTAGCTTTACTAACACATCCCTAAGCCGCAAATTGTGCTCCTCGATGGTGCTTCCAACTATGATGATGTCATCTAAATAGCACGCTATACCGTTTACTCCAGCTAAAATCTTGTCCATAGTTCTTTGAAACAATGCAGGGGCCAAATTTACTCCGAATGGTAACCTTTTACACTTAAAATAACCAAGATGTGTCGCTATAGTTAGTAAGCTTTGATCGTTTTCATCCACTTCCAACTGTAAATAAGCATCTTTAAGGTCTATTACAGAATAATATCGTCCCCCACTTAACTTGGCAGTTATTTCCTCGAACCGTGGCAGTGGGTATTTCTCTAAAAGAACAAATGGATTTATAGAAACTTTAAAATCTCCACAGATACGAACCTTCCCTGTAGGCTTGACAACAGTAACTATAGGGGAGGCCCACTGCACAGGACTTTTTGTTGGGTCTACCTGCTCTATCACACCAATTTCAACCAGCCTGGTCAACTCCACTTCTACCAACTTCTTCAACGCAAATGGTACTGGTCGAACTTTAAATACCTTTGGTACTGCTTTATCTGATAAATGGATTTTAGCCTTGAATCCCTTTATTTTACCTAATATTGGCTCAAAAAGTTCCTTAAAATCTTTCAAAGTTTCCTCTATGTTTTCATTCATTGATTGAATTTCTATATTGCGCACAACAGCGCCTTCTGGAAGTGGCAATCCAAATTCTAAAACCCAATCTAACCCAAAAAGCGAAATCTCTTTATCCGGTATAACGGTTACATTTAATTTCTTTTGTTGACCAAATGCCCGAACCACAACTTTAGCTGTTCCCAAAGTACGAACTGGGACCCCCGTATATGCTTTTAAATTTGGGGCCGGTGATAAATGTGGTGAGCGAATCAACTTCCACACTTCCTCACTAATTACAGTAGTGGACGCTCCGGGATCATAGAGCATCTCTATATCTTTAGAATTGATATTTATTGTCAACATGACTCGGTTAGCTTTCTGTTTACCCACTCTCCTAATGAATTCTGAAGCTTCCTCTTCTGACTCGCTATTTTCTCCTTGTTCAATATTCCTAATTTCTTTTTCTGACTTCCTCAAGATCACAGCTCTTCCTTTATTTACACAAACTCGTGCAAAATGGTTCCTCTGGTTACAAGCCCTACAAGTTTCGTTTTTAGCTGGACAGTTTACTCCGATCTTATGCTTATTCCAGCCACAAGCTAGACAGTCTTTCTCTCGATCTAAGGTTATAGGTTTCTTATTATTACCTTTAACTATCTTATGCCCCTGAACTTCATTTATTCGTTCTACCCTTTCAGATTGGGATCCTCCATTCTCTAAATCTTTCAACCTCTTATGTTGAGTCGCGGCTTGTTCAAGACGCATAGCTGCCCCTTCTACTTCTTTTAACGTTGCATCGTTCGAAGGAAATTGCTTTATTAATTCGTGCTGCCATTTTGTTTCATTAATGCCAACAAAAATTTGGTCTCTGATTCTTTCCTCATATGTGTTTCCGAAATCACATCTACCTCCTATAGCTCTTAATTTGTTTACAAATTTTTGTATGGATTCGTCCGATTGACGATAGGTTAAACTAAATTCTCTTCGCTCGCTCTGGATAAAAATTTGTTTCCCATAGTATCTCTCTAGCATATCCTTTAATTCTCCGTAATTAACATTACGAATGTCTCTTGGTTTGAAATGGACAATTAATAGCTTATAAGATATAGGTCCTATTTTTGACAGTAAGATAATAGCTTTAGCTTGGGAGTAAATATTACTGCTCAGCCCAAATAACATTAGTCCTGTTTCGAAACGACTGATGTAATATTCCCACTCCTCTATAGATGGGTCAAAGGGGCAAAATTTAAAATCTTTTAATAATACCCCTCTGGGCAATGCTAACCCAGATTGCCCATCATTCGCCCTCAACCCTGACTGACCTTGATCATTCTGCGTATCTGGTTGCCTTCTGTCATCGAAGTCCGGATCTGACCCAGCCGATCTTCTTTGACTCCGTTTACTTTGGTGAGATTCTTTTGACGGTGCCGCTCCGTCTTGTTCACCATCTTCTGGAGATTCTTGCCTGATATTCCGTGGTTTTCGCCCTTTTCTCGTCGCCATATGAAGTATCCTTTATAATGGTTTTAAGAATCTTTAATTATCACATCAAAAACAAGAACAAGAATGACACTTGACAACATGTCACTTTTAAAATACATAAAAATACTACAATATATATGTACACATATATACATTTAATTTAAATTAAAAAATAACTTTTGAATTTAGATAATTAATATCGAAGTAGAACAATCTCTTATTTAACTCTTAAGGCAAATAAATAAAATTAATTACAAAAACAAGTAGCATACAGGTACTTAACTTACTTTACAGGTACTTAATAATAATAAAGTAATAGTAAAAAAAGAAATGTCCAGCTTTCACATATTCAATTTTTACTTTTATTTATTTCCATTTGTTTTTTTATGATATGAGTAATGAGTACATCCTTTTAATTATTCGTTGTCGATAAATGCCCTTATTTTGAGGGCTTCAACTAAGTACATGTATAGACAGCTAATATCTTTGTAGTTGGAACGTTGCAATATGTCCATTAGCACATTCTTTGCAATAGACGAATTGGAACAACGTGGCTGATTAGTGAAATATTGATTACGTAGGGAATCATAAGCCGGGCAATATAATAAAAAGTGTATAAGATCTATACACCTGGATTTCGGGAAGAATGTTGTTTTCTTCGAACCACCTTGTTGCGCCATCTTATTACAATTTCTACTAATCTCTTCACAATTTATTCTGTAGCTCATTCCTTTAAACCAGATTAAAATTTGAGACTTGGAACTGAGCCTGAACTGACTCATTATTCTTTTTTTTATGTATTATAGTTTTACATTTTAAATACTGTTCGGTCTCTCCCAGTTCTGCAATCTCCCTGTACATTGGATTATATCTCGAGTTTAGGACTAACTCAATATCAATTGATTTATAGTGGTTTTAATTTTTTCAATTATGGAGTTGTTTTGATTATGTATTTGGTTGAAGTCTAAATTCTCTGCTAAGGAAGCCTCGCCTATTACATTAAGGATATTTTTAAGTTGGGAGAACCAGTTGAAATCTAATTTGTTCGATGGTAATGAATCAATTTTTTTTAGCTTTATATAACATAATTTAGGAAGCTTATTGTTTTCCATTTGTTGAATGCTTTGCCACCAGCTTAACATAGTTTTTACTATAGTCAGTGATACCCTAACTAGTCCGGCCTTCACTCTAATGTAGTGGTCAGGGTTATTTCTTGGCAGATTTAACAAGGTTTTAAAAAATCTTACTTGAGATTTTTCTAATGCTTCCATATAGCGTAAGCCCTAGACTTGAGTCCCGTAGAGAACAGTAGGTTTGAGGATAGCTCCATAAAGTTAGACAACTGGGTCCCAGGAGTCTCCTTTCCCCTTAGCTAATATCTGCCGAATTATAGCACTAGCTGCTGCACCTCTCGAAAGAAAATAGTTCACTGCTTTTCTAAATTTCATAAACGAGAAGAAGGGTACTCCGAGGTAAATATACTGATCTACATCCTCGATAGGATTACCTTCCCAAAATAATTGTTTCATTGCAGTAGTTATGGCCCCACCTGAGTCCACCCCACCTCCACCTCCTTTTTACCTGGTCCCACTTGAGTCCAAGGTCACACACCCCTCGTCCACGTCTTTAAGCCACGCCCCTCACCTGAGTCCCTCGTCTATGTCTTTAAGCCACGCCCCCCTGAGTTGTATCCCCTCCACCACTGAGTACCTCATCGAAGTAGACGTATCCCCTCCACTTGTGTTACACAGGTGTTCCTCGTCTACATGCATGAGTGTAAGGTGTACGCGGATGTCCAATGAGTACCTGTAAGATGTTACGTCTACGACCACGCCCCTGACCACCGCTACCTTCCTGAGACCCACGTCCCTCGTCTACGTGTATCCCCCCACCACTCGTAAACGTGTATGCCCCCCCACCACCTGCAAGATGTTCGTATCCCCTGTCCTCTTTTATAATAATCTGTAAGATGTTACACCACCGACTCCTCTTTTAAAATAATACTCGTATACCTGAGTCCCGGAGTTACCCCCACTATAGATAATACAAAGTGTGATCCTACACAGTCGATGTCTCGATGCATACTGAGAGAGGAGGGGGGATCCCCATCATCTAAGGAATGTAAACAACGAACGATAGTTGGTGTAAACTATAAATAGTAATCGATGGAAGGATAGCATAAATTTAAACGTTGTAAAACCAGATAGTGATTAATCTAAAAAACGTAAATAATAGCATCAGCTGGTGTTTAACTGACTGTCCTCTTTTATAATAATCTGCAAGATGTTACATCCCCACCACCGATACCTAGTAGTAGTATACCTACTACTAGTACCTACTACCAGGTGGTTGTAAAACCAGATTGTGATTAATCTAAAAAACGTAAATAATAGCATCAGCTGGTGTTTAACTACCTGTCCTCTTTTATAATAATCTGTAAGATGTTACATCCCCACCACCGATACCTCTTTTAAAATAATTCTCTTGAGTCCCTTTCTCACTATAGACAATACAAAGTGTGATCCTACACAGTCGATGCATACTGAGAGAGGAGGGGGGATCCCCATCATCTAAGGAATGTAAACAACGAACAATAGTTGGTGTAAACTATAAATAGTAATCGGTGGAAGGTTAACCTAAATTTAAACATTGTAAAACCAGATAGTGATTAATCTAAAAAACGTAAATAATAGCATCAGCTGGTGTTTAACTGCCTGTCCTCTTTTAAAATAATCTGCAAGATGTTACATCCCCACCACCGATACCTCTTATAGCCCGTACCTATGTGATAGTTGGCGTCAAATAATAGTAAGGTTAACCTAAATTTAAACGTTGTAAAACCAGATAGTGATTAATCTAAAAACGTAAATAATAGCATCAGCTGGTGTAAATGTTTAACTGTTATTGATAACATATTTCCAGGTATAGGCAACCAGTAATAGTAAGTTTTAAAGAACTATGAGACAACAGATTTAAAATAATTCCCACGGTCTATACTCGAGTCCAAGTATATAAGCCACGCCCCCAGCCTGAGTCACATGCCACCTGAGCCCCGCGTCGAATCCCCTCCACCTGTGTCCACCTCTGTGTACACGGGTGTCCCCACCACCTGTCCGAGGCCCCTCCACTTCTTTCTGGCTGCGAAGTGACAACAGATTTAAAATAATTCCCACGGTCTATACACGAGTCCAAGTATATAAACCACGCCCCTCACCTGAGTTGTATCCCCTCCATTTATTACCTGAGTCTGACACCCGTTATCCCCTCCACCTATAGTTCTACGATCCCACCTGTGCGGTATCTTTCCACCTGGAGGTTATCCCACCCTGACCATACCTGACCACCGAGTCCCCTCCACTTGAGATATTTGAGTCAAAACAAGAGTTACCCTACGCCCTATACTCGTATACCTGACTACATACTGTATACCGAGTCTTGCTATCCCCTCCGCTCCTATACTTGAATACTTACCGGCTTATTCCTGTACAAAGTTTATCCCCTCCACATTAGAGCAGATCCTACACAGCCGGTGTCTCGATACATACTGAGAGAGGGGGAGTATACACAGGTATTTGTAACTGACTACATCATCTAAGGAAATGAGTTTAAAACAGCATACGAACGATAGTTGGCGGAAACGACCAACAGTAATCGGTAGAAGGCTTAAAGGTTAACCTAAATTTAAGTGCTGTAAAAATATAAACACATTATAGTGATTAATGTTCTAAAAAATAATTTGTAACGGAATTTTATCTATGACGGTAGTTGTTTTTATTTAACATCCTGCAAACTTTATAACAGCTTTACAATCAGATGGAGTTTTTACTGTCTAGTGTACATGACTACTTGCACTGTTGTCTCTTCTGTACCCCTCCACCCGGCTGCTAGATTTACACCTGTTTATGTTACCCGTATATCTGCTTCAATATTGCTCCTACCCCTCCATTTGTCTGGTACACGAGTACCCAAGTCGCGTCCCCACCTGTTTAGTTGGTTAAACGTAGATAGCGTATTTCTAAAGGCAGTGTATTACGGCTCTTATACAGCAGATAGCTGTCAATAACCCAACTCAGCGGCCAAATATTTAATTTTATATCGTATTCTAGGAAATAACGCTCTAGAGTTAAAATTTATCAACATCCTTTAGTATATCGTTATCAATTCATTTACACTAAAAAGAATTTACTACTAAATTTCTATATTTCTACAATCTAGACATTCCAAAGATAAAACTATTATAATAATATTATGGAATTTAAAAAACGTAGGCGAGACCATAAGTTCGAATACCAGAGAAGCATGATTTTACCAAATATAATTATTTACTAAGGAAAACGAGTTTTCTCAGATAATAATACCATCTATAAAATGTGCACAGGAAAAATTTATCAATAAATATACCTCGAAATAAACTGAGATATCTTGACAAATATACTTTAAAATAATTCCAATAAAGAATATCAAAACAATTAACAGGAAGTGGTCAGAACAGTATGTAGATAGTTTTTTCATATCTAAAACGACAGAGTTGTATTCAAAAACACGGAATTACACTCAAGGTCACACACATACAGAGGATAAATCACAGGATGTAGATAACGTTCTACAGTAATTCTAAAGTACAAAGTCAGAAAAGATAAGTAGGAAGGTGTTCAAAAAACAGGACTAGGCACTAGAACGTCTGACTACACACTAGAAGGTTGAATCAGATGTTTAAATGTGTCAACAAAACATCAGATGATTCACATTTGATAACTCCTATGACATTATTACTGTTAACGACCAACGTCATATTATTACATACCAAAGTCAGTGATAAAATATAAAAATACCAGCTGTTTGATACCAGATTTATTATAAAATAATTCACACGGTCTGTTCTTGAGTACAAGCACACGACAACTAGCTACCTATTTGTTCGCTATCCACTCCACTATTTGTAACTGGTAATATCTTGACCAAGAAAATCAACTTGCAGAAGATAAACAAATACCTGTGATAGTGTAATTTTATCGATAAAAGACCTTGGGTCACGTACACGACTACCTTAACGAGGCATCTATTTGTATGCTACCACAACTATTTGTATGTCCACATTCCACATGTATCCCCCTACCGTACAGATACTCTGGTACACCAACGTTATCCCCAACTACTTGCATAGAACAGATACCGAATACGCGCTAAATGTTTATACTTCGGTGGTAGATGACGTTATCCCCTCCGCCTGTCTTGAGCGATACCTGTGTTCTGTACCCCCTTATTTCTCGGACGGTTTATTTCTCTGTACAAAGTTCATCCCCTCCACCTACCGAGCAATCATTTACTCAATTATTTTTAGTTTAGATAGAGAAAGAGCTAAGGAATAAAACAAAGGTAATAAAAAGGTTTTCCTAACACCCGTATGTGTGTCTACCTACACGATAATGTATGTAAACGGTTCAATAAATATCGATAAAAGACTTACAGATTGATCTAAATGTAGGCAGTCTACAGAGTCAACGACATAAAACAGAGAACCCGCGATGATGCCTATACCTACTCTTGAGACCGATAACTTGAGTTCGAGTGCACGACCACCTAAATAACACTTCCACCTCTTCGGTTGTACACCTGTATACGCTCTCCCATTTGGGAGTCTATAATATGTCCGAAACCCCTCCGCCTATAATTTACGAACCCACCTGTACGCTGATGTGCGCTATCCCCTCGATTTTGTACGCTCTACTAAGATCTGTCAGCTTCGATAGGTTATCCTCCACCACTTGCATAGAACCGATACCGAATACGCGCTAGAATTTATCCCTTCGGTGGTTGGTGACGTCATCCCCTCTGCCTTCTATTTTGCCTGTAATTTTTCTCTAACACCCGTACGCCACCTGTGGTCACCTACGCGCAAACATTAGCCCATACATACTAACTATGTATGGGGCTGTTTGATGTTTGCGCAAACATCAAACAGTCCATACATAGTTAGTATGTTTGCAAATTTGTTTGCGCAAACATCAAACAGCCCCAATATGTTTGTACATTTGTTTGCGCAAACATCAAACTGTCCATACATAGTTAGTATGTTTGCAAATTTGTTTGCGCAAACATCAAACAGCCCCAATATGTTTGTACATTTGTTTGCGCAAACATCAAACAGTCCATACATAGTTAGTATGTTTGCAAATTTGTTTGCGCAAACATCAAACAGCCCCAATATGTTTGCAAATTTGTTTGCGCAAACATCAAACAGTCCATACATAGTAAGTATGTTTGCAAATTTGTTTGCGCAAACATTAAACAGCCCCAATATGTTTGTACATTTGTTTGCGCAAACATCAAACAGCCCCAATATGTTTGTACATTTGTTTGCGCAAACATCAAACAGCCCCAATATGTTTGTACATTTGTTTGCGCAATGGGCTGTGTGATGTTTACGCAAACAAATTTGCAAACATATTGGGGCTGTTTGATGTTTGCGCAAACATCAAACAGTCCATACATAGTTAGTATGTTTGCAAATTTGTTTGCGCAAACATTAAACAGCCCCAATATGTTTGCAAATTTGTTTGCGCAAACATTAAACAGCCCCAATATGTTTGTACATTTGTTTGCGCAAACATCAAACAGTCCATACATAGTTAGTATGTTTGCAAATTTGTTTGCGCAAACATCAAACAGCCCCAATATGTTTGTACATTTGTTTGCGCAAACATCAAACAGCCCCAATATGTTTGCAAATTTGTTTGCGCAAACATCAAACAGCCCCAATATGTTTGTACATTTGTTTGCGCAAACATCAAACAGCCCCAATATGTTTGCAAATTTGTTTGCGCAAACATTAAACAGCCCCAATATGTTTGCAAATTTGTTTGCGCAAACATTAAACAGCCCCAATATGTTTGTACATTTGTTTGCGCAAACATCAAACAGTCCATACATAGTTAGTATGTTTGCAAATTTGTTTGCGCAAACATCAAACAGCCCCAATATGTTTGCAAATTTGTTTGCGCATACATTAAACAGCCCTAATATGTTTGTACATTTGTATGCGCAAACATCAAACAGTCCATACAAAGTAAGTATGTTTGCAAATTTGTTTGCGCAAACATTAAACAGCCCCAATATATTTGTACATTTGTTTGCGCAAACATCAAACAGCCCCAATATGTTTGTACATTTGTTTGCGCAAACATCAAACAGCCCCAATATGTTTGTACATTTGTTTGCGCAATGGGCTGTGTGATGTTTACGCAAACAAATTTGCAAACATACTAACTATGTATGGACTGTTTGATGTTTGCGCAAACATCAAACAGCCCCATACATAGTTAGTATGTATGGGCTAATGTTTGCGCGTAGGTGACCACAGGTGGCGTACGGGTGTTAGAGAAAAATTACAGGCAAAATAGAAGGCAGAGGGGATGACGTCACCAACCACCGAAGGGATAAATTCTAGCGCGTATTCGGTATCGGTTCTATGCAAGTGGTGGAGGATAACCTATCGAAGCTGACAGATCTTAGTAGAGCGTACAAAATCGAGGGGATAGCGCACATCAGCGTACAGGTGGGTTCGTAAATTATAGGCGGAGGGGTTTCGGACATATTATAGACTCCCAAATGGGAGAGCGTATACAGGTGTACAACCGAAGAGGTGGAAGTGTTATTTAGGTGGTCGTGCACTCGAACTCAAGTTATCGGTCTCAAGAGTAGGTATAGGCATCATCGCGGGTTCTCTGTTTTATGTCGTTGACTCTGTAGACTGCCTACATTTAGATCAATCTGTAAGTCTTTTATCGATATTTATTGAACCGTTTACATACATTATCGTGTAGGTAGACACACATACGGGTGTTAGGAAAACCTTTTTATTACCTTTGTTTTATTCCTTAGCTCTTTCTCTATCTAAACTAAAAATAATTGAGTAAATGATTGCTCGGTAGGTGGAGGGGATGAACTTTGTACAGAGAAATAAACCGTCCGAGAAATAAGGGGGTACAGAACACAGGTATCGCTCAAGACAGGCGGAGGGGATAACGTCATCTACCACCGAAGTATAAACATTTAGCGCGTATTCGGTATCTGTTCTATGCAAGTAGTTGGGGATAACGTTGGTGTACCAGAGTATCTGTACGGTAGGGGGATACATGTGGAATGTGGACATACAAATAGTTGTGGTAGCATACAAATAGATGCCTCGTTAAGGTAGTCGTGTACGTGACCCAAGGTCTTTTATCGATAAAATTACACTATCACAGGTATTTGTTTATCTTCTGCAAGTTGATTTTCTTGGTCAAGATATTACCAGTTACAAATAGTGGAGTGGATAGCGAACAAATAGGTAGCTAGTTGTCGTGTGCTTGTACTCAAGAACAGACCGTGTGAATTATTTTATAATAAATCTGGTATCAAACAGCTGGTATTTTTATATTTTATCACTGACTTTGGTATGTAATAATATGACGTTGGTCGTTAACAGTAATAATGTCATAGGAGTTATCAAATGTGAATCATCTGATGTTTTGTTGACACATTTAAACATCTGATTCAACCTTCTAGTGTGTAGTCAGACGTTCTAGTGCCTAGTCCTGTTTTTTGAACACCTTCCTACTTATCTTTTCTGACTTTGTACTTTAGAATTACTGTAGAACGTTATCTACATCCTGTGATTTATCCTCTGTATGTGTGTGACCTTGAGTGTAATTCCGTGTTTTTGAATACAACTCTGTCGTTTTAGATATGAAAAAACTATCTACATACTGTTCTGACCACTTCCTGTTAATTGTTTTGATATTCTTTATTGGAATTATTTTAAAGTATATTTGTCAAGATATCTCAGTTTATTTCGAGGTATATTTATTGATAAATTTTTCCTGTGCACATTTTATAGATGGTATTATTATCTGAGAAAACTCGTTTTCCTTAGTAAATAATTATATTTGGTAAAATCATGCTTCTCTGGTATTCGAACTTATGGTCTCGCCTACGTTTTTTAAATTCCATAATATTATTATAATAGTTTTATCTTTGGAATGTCTAGATTGTAGAAATATAGAAATTTAGTAGTAAATTCTTTTTAGTGTAAATGAATTGATAACGATATACTAAAGGATGTTGATAAATTTTAACTCTAGAGCGTTATTTCCTAGAATACGATATAAAATTAAATATTTGGCCGCTGAGTTGGGTTATTGACAGCTATCTGCTGTATAAGAGCCGTAATACACTGCCTTTAGAAATACGCTATCTACGTTTAACCAACTAAACAGGTGGGGACGCGACTTGGGTACTCGTGTACCAGACAAATGGAGGGGTAGGAGCAATATTGAAGCAGATATACGGGTAACATAAACAGGTGTAAATCTAGCAGCCGGGTGGAGGGGTACAGAAGAGACAACAGTGCAAGTAGTCATGTACACTAGACAGTAAAAACTCCATCTGATTGTAAAGCTGTTATAAAGTTTGCAGGATGTTAAATAAAAACAACTACCGTCATAGATAAAATTCCGTTACAAATTATTTTTTAGAACATTAATCACTATAATGTGTTTATATTTTTACAGCACTTAAATTTAGGTTAACCTTTAAGCCTTCTACCGATTACTGTTGGTCGTTTCCGCCAACTATCGTTCGTATGCTGTTTTAAACTCATTTCCTTAGATGATGTAGTCAGTTACAAATACCTGTGTATACTCCCCCTCTCTCAGTATGTATCGAGACACCGGCTGTGTAGGATCTGCTCTAATGTGGAGGGGATAAACTTTGTACAGGAATAAGCCGGTAAGTATTCAAGTATAGGAGCGGAGGGGATAGCAAGACTCGGTATACAGTATGTAGTCAGGTATACGAGTATAGGGCGTAGGGTAACTCTTGTTTTGACTCAAATATCTCAAGTGGAGGGGACTCGGTGGTCAGGTATGGTCAGGGTGGGATAACCTCCAGGTGGAAAGATACCGCACAGGTGGGATCGTAGAACTATAGGTGGAGGGGATAACGGGTGTCAGACTCATGTAATAAATGGAGGGGATACAACTCAGGTGAGGGGCGTGGTTTATATACTTGGACTCGTGTATAGACCGTGGGAATTATTTTAAATCTGTTGTCACTTCGCAGCCAGAAAGAAGTGGAGGGGCCTCGGACAGGTGGTGGGGACACCCGTGTACACAGAGGTGGACACAGGTGGAGGGGATTCGACGCGGGGCTCAGGTGGCATGTGACTCAGGCTGGGGGCGTGGCTTATATACTTGGACTCGAGTATAGACCGTGGGAATTATTTTAAATCTGTTGTCTCATAGTTCTTTAAAACTTACTATTACTGGTTGCCTATACCTGGAAATATGTTATCAATAACAGTTAAACATTTACACCAGCTGATGCTATTATTTACGTTTTTAGATTAATCACTATCTGGTTTTACAACGTTTAAATTTAGGTTAACCTTACTATTATTTGACGCCAACTATCACATAGGTACGGGCTATAAGAGGTATCGGTGGTGGGGATGTAACATCTTGCAGATTATTTTAAAAGAGGACAGGCAGTTAAACACCAGCTGATGCTATTATTTACGTTTTTTAGATTAATCACTATCTGGTTTTACAATGTTTAAATTTAGGTTAACCTTCCACCGATTACTATTTATAGTTTACACCAACTATTGTTCGTTGTTTACATTCCTTAGATGATGGGGATCCCCCCTCCTCTCTCAGTATGCATCGACTGTGTAGGATCACACTTTGTATTGTCTATAGTGAGAAAGGGACTCAAGAGAATTATTTTAAAAGAGGTATCGGTGGTGGGGATGTAACATCTTACAGATTATTATAAAAGAGGACAGGTAGTTAAACACCAGCTGATGCTATTATTTACGTTTTTTAGATTAATCACAATCTGGTTTTACAACCACCTGGTAGTAGGTACTAGTAGTAGGTATACTACTACTAGGTATCGGTGGTGGGGATGTAACATCTTGCAGATTATTATAAAAGAGGACAGTCAGTTAAACACCAGCTGATGCTATTATTTACGTTTTTTAGATTAATCACTATCTGGTTTTACAACGTTTAAATTTATGCTATCCTTCCATCGATTACTATTTATAGTTTACACCAACTATCGTTCGTTGTTTACATTCCTTAGATGATGGGGATCCCCCCTCCTCTCTCAGTATGCATCGAGACATCGACTGTGTAGGATCACACTTTGTATTATCTATAGTGGGGGTAACTCCGGGACTCAGGTATACGAGTATTATTTTAAAAGAGGAGTCGGTGGTGTAACATCTTACAGATTATTATAAAAGAGGACAGGGGATACGAACATCTTGCAGGTGGTGGGGGGGCATACACGTTTACGAGTGGTGGGGGGATACACGTAGACGAGGGACGTGGGTCTCAGGAAGGTAGCGGTGGTCAGGGGCGTGGTCGTAGACGTAACATCTTACAGGTACTCATTGGACATCCGCGTACACCTTACACTCATGCATGTAGACGAGGAACACCTGTGTAACACAAGTGGAGGGGATACGTCTACTTCGATGAGGTACTCAGTGGTGGAGGGGATACAACTCAGGGGGGCGTGGCTTAAAGACATAGACGAGGGACTCAGGTGAGGGGCGTGGCTTAAAGACGTGGACGAGGGGTGTGTGACCTTGGACTCAAGTGGGACCAGGTAAAAAGGAGGTGGAGGGGGGGTGGACTCAGGTGGGGCCATAACTACTCATTGCTTTCATTTTCCCGTGCTTACGGAAGGGAATAATTTTGGTTTTACTTGTATTTATAGTAAGAGAGTTGTCATGGCGATAATTATTTAAAATGCCTATTATTTTGTTTGTGTCTGCCCAGGTAATAGTATTAGGTTGTCAGCGAACATGAAAAGTATAATATCTCAGGTAGGGCCAAGCGAAACTCGTTTACGCCAGATCATTTACCCAGTCCACTGTTTCGATAGATACCAAGATCAAATCGATCACGCTCTGACCAGTCGATTGAATATTTGTAAATCGCCCAGGACAGTCGGATTTCGTTTTACATACCAACATACCTAGTTCTTCCATGGTCTCTACTAGACGCCTTCACCTCCGGTCAGTTATTAGGTCGAACGATAAGCGCCCCCACTCCAAGTTAGATCATTCAAAAGTGTATTATATATATTCTATATTATATATATCTCATTCAAAAGTCTATTATAGTATATTCTACTCATCTTGGGTGGTACCCTCCAAAACGTGATTCCGAGACCTCTGTGAAGGAGGGGTCTTACGAACCCGGGGGTATCAGGAAAATCCGTTTTATATACATGTATGTCAGTGCGTACGTATGTATGTATGTATGTACGTACGTTCGTTCGGAACTTTAAACCTTTATAACATCACTTCAAGACATCGTATTGAGATGCGGTTTGCGGCATGTTTTAGAACATTGGACGGAAAAACTCATGGCGTAAACCCGAACATCGTAGCTCACGACGTTTCGGAACTACAGTCACTTAAGCACGAAATCGGTCCGTCGACGATAACTTGAGTAAGCTTTATTTCCTTTGGGAAATATATGTGTCCTATATGGTAGATTGTACCTATACTTTTAGAGCACAATCGGATAAGCGGTTTGGGAGATATTGGCATTTTAGTGTTGTTTTTTTTAAAGGTTTTTTTCGTAACCGAATTGCGGCTAAACTGTAAATCTTATCGGAAAGCGGATAACACCAGCGTAACTGATTTTAAAAGATCTACAACTTTGGTCCTATGACTTTTTGTTGTAGGACCATCCCTTCTACCTTTAATAGAGACATGTTTTTCATTTTTTGTCAAATTTTCGACTTTGAGCTCCTTATATTATGTGTAATAATTGACCGATTTAATATCTGATTGGGATGCTTAAACCCCAAATGAATGCCCTATTATACGAGTATTTATTATTGTAATGATTTGTAGTACTTATAAAGAAGAATTGAAATTTAAAAGTTAAGAAATACTGTGTTATTTACTTTGTAAACAATAATTTTTATCAGTTGATTCTAAATTCTTTTATTATTATATTGTTTAGTTAAAAACAAGTATAAAGAATAAGTAAACAAAAATTGAATAGTTAAGTTTTTTGTTATAAAGGATAAAGATTAATAAATTTGTTTTGTTTTCGCATAAACTCACCTTGAACTCTAGATGTAAACAAACCTCCTTTCTCTCTAATCTTTTTACATTCTACCGACATTTATAAGGTAACATTTTATTTTTGTGTTAACTATATATTTAATTGTGTTTATTATCATTATTATTTTTTGTTTAATTTTGGATTTTTGTTGCAAAACTATAATCGATATTAGCTTAGTACGATTTAATTTATACAGAGTTCTCTCTTGCTCACGTATTGACACCTCAACATTTCATGGAAGTCATGTGTGGGATTTCCATACCGGTACTTTTATAAAGTCAAACAATTTTTTATGGAATTTTTCGTGTGGTTGTGTGCGTGCATCCAATCCCAAGGTTTTGGCTATTCTGAGTGAATCCCCCACCCTTAAAAACCCCCTGGATTCCAACATTTCCCGTATGTACGTGAGTGAATATTTTATATATATTTTAAAAAAACTTTAATTAATCGAAATGGTGCCAGGTTAAAAGTTGTTAAATTGTAAAAAGGAACAGTTTAAAATAACCCGAAGTCAATCAGACAATTATAAATAAGTGGGTGTTCAAGTGCATATATATCTACCAAATTTTGTACTAATTTTATCTTTATAGAAAAGATTTTGAAAAAATTACAAAGTTTTCAAAACTAATTTATTGTAAATGAGTGAAATGAGTCCTATAAAGCTTATATATATATATATATATATATATATATATATATATATATATATATATATATATATATATATATATATATATATATATATATATATAACATATATATATGTAACATACATATATATGTAACATACATATATATGTAACATACATATATATGTAACATACATATATAACATACATACATACATATATAATAATACATACATATATACATAGTACATATATAACATACATATATATGTAACATTGGCTCGTAACTTTTAACGAATTTCTTTAGTTTTACCTATGTTTATGGTTCAAATTTGTTTTTATTTCAATATTCAAGTAATTAAGCATCAGTGAGAGTGTTTCCGCGTTATAGACATTTTTTTATACATTATAAATTGGTGAAAAAGAATAGTGGAAGCGTGCACACTGCCATTGTACGGGTATTTTATTATAATACGTACAATAATAAATACACCAAATTATTGAAGCGAGCGTAGCGAGCTTCCTACATTCAACGAAATATGCTCCCTGTCTGTCTGTCTGTCTGCCTGTCTGTCTGTCTGTCTGTCTGTCAGTAACGTTCACGCGTGTGACGATAACTTGAGTAAAAGTTGACCGATTTAGTTGAAATTTGGTATACATAATCCTCTTACTAATACTCAGGCTAAGTTCGTTGGACAGCGTGATCCGTCCAAGAGTTCGCGCGCAACGCTCGCGTAAACGAGAGGTTCAAAAATTAAATTGGAATTTCAGGACCGGAAAAAATTCTATCATCATCTATTCGATGAGACGAACATTTTTTATAAATATATTTTTTAGTAAAACCAACAGCGACACCGCTATGAATTAATAAAGATCGCTAAAACTATTAAAGCGGACCTAAACGTTTAAAATAGAGAAAACAACCTTTTTACCGATATCTTACGTTCTAACGTAACGATTTTAATAAAACTTCATAGACACCATTTGATGCACAATTGAAACAGGCTTGCAAAATTTCAATTTGATACATGCAGTAGTTTGTTTGTAGCAAAGAGATACAAATTATAAATATTGAAATGGAGATGTGTGGTTAGTGGAATAGTAAGAATGCAGGGTGGTTCCCTTACTAGCCGCTGTACTACTACCAGACCTATTATCTATCAACTCATCATGATTCACGATAATTTATTTTTTCAATATTCAATACATATTTATTACTATACGCTCGCTTCAATGATAGAGCCACGCGATGCCTAGTCTACTACGAGCTTCACTTAAAGGAGAGCATTCTTTACCGTAAGTAAAGTTATTTCACTCTATAAAGCCATTTTGTTTCACTTTAATATAACTTCTGTCAACCTAGTCTTTTAACAGTAAAATGATATTTTTCAAAGAGCTAATTAATAGGTAAAGACTGTCGATCCAGAGATCCACTGCCAAGGTCACTCCAGTAGCTCAGTCGGTAGAGCATCTGAAACTCGTGATTCTTCCAAGGTCTAGATAATATCGAGATTGCAGGTTCGAATCCGGCCGAGATCGAACGAATTAGTTTTTTGTGAGAATCCAGTGGAGTACGTGATATCAGTTCAATATGCCAGTAGGAGGACAAGCCCGCCCCACCAGCTCAGCTGGAACGAACGGTAACCTAGGTATGGAAACAATAGATAGCAAGCTCAATATTATTCTTAATAAATAGTCCAGTCATTAGGTGCCAAAAAGAGGTGTTTTAAAACAAATTCTGGAGTAGTTATTTTTTTTTTGCTCCTTTATGTTTTTTTGGGTGCTGATTACGAATCTGAGGTTTGCCACCAACATTTTTTGTTGGAATTTGAGTTATAGCCAAAAAACATGAAAAAAAACTTTTTTCTCTCAGTTTGTTCCATATAACTCAAAAACTACCAACTTTGGGTAAAAATCATTCTTTACTAAAACAATCTGCATAACATGTTCTATAATAAAGATTATTACTACTTTTTTCGCCACACGTATCGTTCAGGCGCAAACGAGCGTTGAAGTAAGCGTATTATTTTGATACTCAAGCTCAATACATCACCAAGCGTGTTAAACGGCAGCGGGGTTCCATGCGAAGGGATCTGTAATCCCGCAACTTCCTCCCTTCCCTAAATATATAATCATATACATATATATATACAGTGTGTCTCCGGTTCGGGTTGCCAATAATAAGTGTAATGATAAAAAAAAATATATATTTTTCCAAGAAAAATCGTTCTTCATAAAATCTCCTGCTTGTTCTGAAATGAACATTTATAGAGTTACGTTTTTTTTTGTTTTTTTTTTCAAAATATTCCTGAGTCCAAAAAGTACAATTTTAAAATCGTACAAGAGGCAACAGGAAAAAATTTTGTCTATTCAGTAAAAAAAGTAATCTTTAAAATTTTTTCGTACTATTCTAATTTTCATTCGGTAACTTGGAGGTTCGGCCACTCGGCAAAAGCCACCGACACGCCGATCCAAGAGCCTCTGCCTGATAGAACCGGCATAGCGGACCTCTATAGACAAAAAACACTGTCCGACTTTTAATGTTAAAGATCGGAGAAAGGAATCTAATAAATAAATCAAAGTAGATATGGGATAAAATTATAAAGTAATTTGGATTTCTCCAGACCCCTGGAATCAAAATTATGATTTACCACAAAATAGACGTAAATGGCCAAAATGATCAATTTTCCACAATATTGAAAAACAATTGTCTATTTAAAATTGAACCAAACCACAAATTGATCCTTCATCATTTATTAGAATCAGACAAATTTGACTATTGCTTAATGACGAAGATGGGTGTTTTTTTTTTTTAATTCGATATTCGACCTATTTATGCGATAAAGAAATTTATAATTGTGACTAAAAAAATAATAAATAATATTTTTTCTTGAATTTTCAAAATTTGGACTAGTTTCTTCTTGTACGATTTTAGAAAATTGTACTTTTTGGGTACAGGGTCAATTTGAAAAAAGTAATGTCATAAAGGTTCATTAAGAACATGCTGGAGATTTTATGAAGAGAAACCTTTTTCGATTTTTTTTTTTTTTTTTTTTTTTTTTTTTTTTGTCATTTCACTTTATTAGCAATTATAATTTCTTTGTATACTTCCTCACCACACCGAAACGATTCCCCAATTCTATCATCTCTGCTTCTTCGTCCCTTCCGTTCTTAAGTCTCTCTTACGTATACAACATGTCGCCATGGCAAACTCACAATCGCGTTGCATTAAATGCACATTAGATGGTCGCTTAAAAATTAGGAATGGAGATAACTCAGGCCTTCCACATCGCCTCTCTGGCCTAACAGAAAGAAATATAAAAATAAAATATATATAAATTTGAAAAGAAAGCAAAAAGTTAAAATGATAAACTTTGTTAGAATGGTACTATAAATAAGACAATGTCTCAATAAGACGGTAATTTTAACAATGACAAGTGAGAAGGCTAAAGCTAGAACCAGGGATATACTACTGTCACCAGCCCCAGCCACCATCCTATTCACTTCTTTACTATCTTGCTTCAATAACTACTCACCACTTAAAAAACAAAAAAAAATCCTCATATCATGGTTTAAATGACAAATATATATTATTTATATATAAGGGAAGGGAGGTAGTTGCGGGATTACAGATCCCTCTCCATGGAACCCCGCTGCCGTTTTTACACGCTTGGTGATGTATTGAGCTTGAGTATCAAAATAATACGCTTACTTCAACGCTCGTTTGCGCCTGAACGATACATGTGGCGAAAAAAGTAGTAATAATCTTTATTATAGAACATGTTATGCAGATTGTTTTAGTAAAGAATGATTTTTTACCCAAAGTTGGTAGTTTTTGAGTTATATGGAACAAACTGAGAGAAAAAAGTTTTTTTTCATGTTTTTTGGCTATAACTCAAATTCCAACAAACATTTTTGGTGGCGAACCTCAGATTCGTAATCAGCACCCAAAAAAACATAAAGGAGCAAAAAATCATAACTACTCCAGAATTTGTTTTAAGAAACTACCAAATGACTGGACTAAAACTCGATAAACAAGAAGAAGATAATAAACAACTCAGATCCGACCTAATGCAAGCATTAACTTAACATAAACAAACGATTGACAGAAACATAGAGGAATTAATGGCGGAAAACAAAGCTCTCCGGGAAGAAATCTCTACGCTACGTCAAGAATCAAATGTAAATAAACAATTATCTGTCAAGAACTCAGTGGCCATATACGGGATCCCTTCTCTTCAAGAAGTGCCACTGTCAAGCACATTACGAACTCTATTTTCAGAGTTGGATTGTGGATTTAACGACGAGGTCCTGAATTCCTATTACTGTCTAAACTTAAAGAATAAAGATAAGCCCTAAATCATAAAATACAATTTCCTGAGGTTTACGAACAAAGAAAAATTCCTAAATAAAATTAAACAGTCTAGGCCAATAGCGATTTAGAAGTATTAGGCAATACCTCTACGCAATCATACAAAGTATTTGTATATGATTCGTTATCTCCAGAAAATAGACATTTACTAAATCAAGCTAAAATGTATAAGAAAAACGGTCATATCTCCTTTGTGTGGCAAACAAAAGGAAATATATTAATTCGTGTTACGCCTAACTCACAGGCTATACGAATATCAAATCTCCAAAACCTGCAGGAAGTGGAAACTAGCAAGAAGCGTCCCATATCTCCTCAGTCCCCAAACATCACTCCCCCAACCAACAACACACTCACAAATAAACAGGCTACCAAAAAATAAGGATCAGGCAAGTCCCCAAATCAAATAAAGCAAATAATTACTGAGAATAACATAAATAGTGAGGCTATGTTAAAGATAGGAATGATAAAAGTAGAATGGGACATAATAACATATAACTGTCGCACCTTAAGAAACGAAGAAAGACTTGTTCAACTTCTACATGAAATGAAAAATATAGAATGGGCTATAATCGGTCTAGCTTAAGTGCGACGTCAAGGTGAAGGTTGCTATGAACTAGAAGAGAATATTAATTTCTATTACAATGGTAAAGACACGTCATTAGGGGGAACTTAATAAATAAACAAAATATAAATTAAATAATTAGAATAAAAGGCTTTACAGATAGAATATCTAGTGTTGAAGTGTTAGATAAAAATGGGTTAAATCTAAGAGTTATACAAGCATATGGACCAACGACAACTGCTGAAGAAGATACCATCCAGGACTTTTTTTTGGACTTGCAAAAAGCCTTAGAAGATCACCGATGCCACAGAACATTGATAGTTGGCGACTTTAATTCAAAAATCGGTACCAAGACAGTGGAAAAAGGAGTAGGACCCTATGGAGTCGGCAAGCGGAACGAGAATGGAGAGAGACTCATCGAGTTCACTGAAGCAAACAACCTATTCATCTCAAACTCGTTCTTTAAAGGGGATATGGAAGAAAAATGGACCTGGATTAGACCAGGAGTAAAAACGAAATCGACTTCATAATTAGCAGTGATTTAACTACTATCAAACAAGTTGAAGTTCCTTTCTGTCTGTCTGTTGATTAATTTATGTCTTTCTGTTATGAATTAAAGTATCAATTTATCAAAATGTAAAGAGCGCAGACGGTTGAAATTAATTTGGGGCCATCTGCGGACTACTTTCGACAAACCATCCAAATTTCATAATAATCAGTTGAGTACTTTTGAAGATAAAGGTCTAAATAAATATATGTTTTTGCGCATGAGGAGGATAAAATAAAGGGCGCAGAAGGTTGAAACTTATATGGGATCAACAATGGGCTAAGTATAACCTACCATCCCAATTTCATTAAAATCGTAAGTGTTGTTTTTTAGATATCTTGGTTCGCAAAAATGCGTTTTATCTCTTTCCAACTACAATATCTCGAAAACGGTATGTCTCACTTCAAACATGCATAGGACCTTTTTTGTGCAGAATTATGTGAGAAATAATTTTGGTAATATCACTTCTCGTCAAAAATAAACCGTTTTGCGTAAAAAGTGGAAAATAATTATATTTTGGACTTTAAGGAGGGGGGAACTTTACTGTTTCTTACTAGTACACCCCTTAAGAGTGTTTTCACAAAGTTTCAAAACTTTATAAATTATTTCCCCTATTATTCCTTATTTTCCTGGACTAAAACTAATTCTTCTGTATAAGAAGGGAGATAAAGAAGATTAAAAAAAATATAGACCATTAAGTCTGTTATCAGTTCCCTACAAACTACTATCGAAAATATTACTCAACAGAATAAGCAACTGACTAGATTTAGAACTAACCAAACATCAAGCAGGATTCCGAAAAAACTTTTCAACTATCGACCACATCTTTGTAATCAGTGAATTAATTAAAAAAGCCCAAGACTACCAATTCCAACTCGTTCTTCTTTTTCTGGACTATGAGAAAGCCTTTGATAAAATAAAAATAGGAGCTATAATAGAAATGCTAAAAAACAAAGGAGTGAACACAAATATAACCAATATTTTTAAAGCTTTGTACACAGGAGCTACTGCAAAATATTTTCTCGACCAGGACTCAATTGACATCAAAATAAATAGAGGAGTTAGACAAGGAGATGTGCCTTCACCCAAATTCTTTATAACAGTATACCAAGAAATAATGCTTTCACTTGAATGGGAAGGTAAAGAAATTAAGGTTAATGGAGAATGGTTGAACCATATTGAATTTGCTGACGACCAGGTCCTAATTGCAAAATCTGTCCAAGAAGCCAAGGAAATGTTAGAAGAACTCCAGCAGAAAATCAAACTCATTGGCCTAAATATAAATGCTGACAATAAACGGAGATATAGAAGACCACATTCCAAGCATACCTTTGCAAGAAGTAAAACACTTATTTAGGCCACCTCATCAGTGTCGAAGGCCAGTGGGGAGAAATACAAAGAAGGGTATATCTCGGTTGGAAAGCTTTACTGAAAAACCGTAGCTTCTTCAAGAGCAAAGTAAATCAAGAGTTAAAGAAAAAACTATGGGAATCAACAGTACTACCGGTGATTACCTATGGATGTGAGACCTGGAGATTAAGTAGAAGAGTAGTAACGAAGCTGAGAGTTTTAGAACGCAATATGGACAGATTCATGATGGGTTACACTCGGAAAGACAGGAAGAGTAAAAGGTGGCTTCGAACAAATTCTCGACTCATAGACATAGTGGAAAGTGTACACAGCAGGAAGTGGAAATGGGCAGGGCACGTCATCCGGAGGAAACAGGACATCTGGACAAAAGCTTTAATGGAGTGGAAACCCTGGGAGAATAAGAGGAAACAAAGGAGAGCCGAGAGAAACTGGAATGAGGAGATGTGGAGAACTTGTGGAGAAGCGACCTGGTCAAGAGTAGCTGTAGAGAGGCAGGAGTGGAAGAGACTGGGCAGAGCCCACTATGAAGCTTACTTACAAGAAATTCTAACATAATAAATATACAATAATAGCTATTAAAGTAAAAACAAAAAAAATAAAAATAAAAACTTACCAAATCATAAAATAAATATGTATGTATTGGTATAATTAGGTACCTGTGAATGTTATATAAAAAAAAAAAATAATAATAATATAATTAAAAAGAAATTTGAACTCAATAATCCTCAGCCTTGTGCTGATTTTGTACAATAAACGCTATTTGAGGTAATGCCATGGTGGATTGTAAACTTGTGAAATTTAATGTACAAATAAAGGATTGTATTGTATTGTATTGTATTATTTATATATATATATATATATATATATATATATATATATATATATATATATATATATATATATATATATATATGAAGTAATGCTCGAAAGAGTATTCAACAAAAAAGTTGTACCTATCTACTTATAATAACGTGATACATAATACAAAACTGGACTGACGGAGATAAATAGACATCTGATAGAGATAGTACACCTATTTTAATTTAACACGACAGTGACATCAGTACCAGGTGGCCACATACTCAGGAACTAAATTATCTATTTATATTTTAAAATGTATCATATTTAAACAGAATAAATTAGTATTTAATTAATGCCTTAACAGACAGTGTCACAATTAATTAGCCCTCTATTTAGTGCAACAGGGGGAATAAAAATTTTACATTAAATTTTGTATTTATAGAATTATTACGAGCTCTTCTTTTTTAGATTTAGAATGTTACCTTCTAAATCTAATACATAACCAACAAATGTGTGGGTTATGCCATTGTTTTCAACTCTTGTTACAAATTCTGTTTTCTAATTTATTTTTCTAGTCAATCAGTCTCTCTCTCTCTCTCTCTCTCTATACATATATATATATATATATATATATATATATATATATATATATATATATATATATATATATATATATATATATACAGGGTGTTCCGCATAAGTACCTACAGAGAAAAACCTATGAATCTACATCAAATTTCTGACCAAAAATGTCAAGTAACCATGGGTCCTACCGACCTTCGTTTTCGAGATATATCGATATATCGATTCTTTTATTTAGGTCATGTTTTTAGCCATAAACTACGTTATAAATAAAAATCTAAATAAGATAGAAAGATGCAGTTTGCAGCATCGTAAAGAGCATTAAATTTTCTTTTAGAAACCACTTCTTTTAGTACTTAATACGTTTATAAACTTAGTGATAATGCAAGAAAAACATTAAAATTGGAAATTATATCAAATGTTTATAAAACTTCGGGCTTCCATAACTTCTATATTTTTATGCCTATCGTAAATGTTTAAAAAACTGCGCAATTTTATAAGCTTTAATTCGATATAGCATTGTCTATGGTTTACGTAAGTTGTCATAGAGAAATAGTAGAAAAACTATTAGGAAATTAACTTATTAAGTAACAGCTTTATAAATTTTCTGCAATTTTAAAATTAGAATTTGACTGTTTTCTTTTCATATGCTGGCGCGGTAGTGTCTGAAGAAGAGCAGGGGGTCTGCTCGTGAGTATGCCAGGCAGTTCCAAACAGACGACATCTTTCCTATTACATTTTTCAAGTTATCGAAAGAAGATGCTGAACAACAGGCACTGTTATATAATAATTATCACTGTTATATATAATTGGTTACTGGTCCTAGGACTAGTATCAGAAGGGCTTCGGCTGTATTGGGAATTCCAGGGATGTAGATTTTTTGAATTTTGAAAAGAAAAAGAAATTAGCTCTTCCCTAGTATACAAAATTGTTCTGTATAAAATACTTTTTACTAGGTCCCCCATCACCCATCCATTGGATCCAACAGCAGTTGGATCCAGATTTGCAATAAACCATGTACGAGTGTTGTGAAAATTAATAGCACCAGCTCTTGTAAGAAGGGACTCGTCTATCCACAAAATAAAATGTGACACAGTTATTTGTAATATCCAATCCCAATATCCCTGCAGCACCCTCGCATTAAAGTCAGCTATGGTCAGCTCCTAGACGGGAGTGTCATGGAAGGCACAGTTGAATTCTTTTCAAAATTCTAAAAATCTACATCCCTGGAATTCCCAATACAGCCGAAGCCCTCCTGATACTAGTCCTAGGACCAGTAGCCAATTAACAGTGCCTGTTGTTCAGCATCTTCTTTCGATAACTTGAAAAATGTAATAGGAAAGATGTCGTCTGTTTGGAACTGCCTGGCATACTCACGAGCAGACCCCCTGCTCTTCTTCAGACACTACCGCGCCAGCATATGAAAAGAAAACAGTCAAATTCTAATTTTAAAATTGCAGAAAATTTATAAAGCTGTTACTTAATAAGTTAATTTCCTAATAGTTTTTCTACTATTTCTCTATGACAACTTACGTAAACCATAGACAATGCTATATCGAATTAAAGCTTATAAAATTGCGCAGTTTTTTAAACATTTTAAACTTTACGATAGGCATAAAAATATAGAAGTTATGGAAGCCCGAAGTTTTATAAACATTTGATATAATTTCCAATTTTAATGTTTTTCTTGCATTATCACTAAGTTTATAAACGTATTAAGTACTAAAAGAAGTGGTTTCTTAAAGAAAATTTAATGCTCTTTACGATGCTGCAAACTGCATCTTTCTATCTTATTTAGATTTTTATTTATAACGTAGTTTATGGCTAAAAACATGACCTAAATAAAAGAATCGATATATCGATATATCTCGAAAACGAAGGTCCGTAGGACCCATGGTTACTTGACATTTTTGGTCAGAAATTTGATGTAGATTCATAGGTTTTTCTCTGTAGGTACTTATGCGGAACACCCTGTATATATATATATATATATATATATATATATATATACAGGGTGTCCCAACTTCCAGTCTGCCAAAAAGAAGGGACATATAGGGGACCCTAAAAGGAGTCAAAAATGTTATATTAACCCATGCCCTTTCGGGGATCGTTTTCAGACTAGAGCCAGTTTTTAAAATTTTAGGCTAAGCTTATTTTTTTACAATTAAACAAGTGTATCTCGAGAAAAAAGAGGAGTACCTCATTATTATAGAAATCGTTGGAAACCTAAAGACATTTTCTAAAAGAAATGTTATTATCCAATGTCATGTATTTTTATTTCTTCTAGTTCAAATTTAGCTCAAAATTTCTTTTTTTTTTAAATTTAAAATAAAACTAAGCTTTTTGACGGTCCATAGTGCTTAAGCTAGTAAGTTTTTGAATTGTCCATGCAATGGAATAACGTTTTTAATTACCTTTTCATGGATACCCATATCATTGTATGTTAAATAGGAACTTTTTTACGTTATAAGAACATTTATTTATTGAAAACACTAATGTAAATGTGAGAAAAACCGAAGTACTTTTTTTTTAATATCTCCTCTTTTGAACGTTTTCTTTTTCTTCTTTAAATTAATAATGACAAACAAATTCATAGATAAACGTTGTATGATTGCTATACAATTTAATTTTTCATTACACATTTACTTTGAAAGTGATTAAGATTAACTCGAGTTTCAAAATAGGAGATATTTAAGAAAAAATAAGTTTTTCTCACATTTACATTAGTTTTTTTCAATAAATGTGCTTATAACGTAAAAAAGTTCCTATTTAACATACAATGATATGGGTAATGATATGGGTGCTGATATGGGGGCATGAAAAGGTAATTAAACAAATAAGTTTTTACATTGCCTGGACAATTCATAAACTTACTAGTTTAAGCACTATGGGCTGTTAAAAAGTTTTGTTTTATTTTCGATTTATTTAAAAAAAAAAATGTTGAGCTAAATTTGAACAAGAAGAAATAAAAATACATACAAATGAATAATAACATTTCATTTAGAAAATGTCATTAGGTTTCCAACGATATCAAATATCTATAATAATGAAGTACTCCTTTTTGTTCTCGAGATACACTTGTTTAAGTGTAAATTATTCAAATCCAGCGTAGATATATCCGCCAAAAAGAAGCTCTGGAATGCTGTAATTAAACCGGTTATTAGCTATGGATGCGAAACATGGAGTCCGACCAAGAAAGACATAGACACACTGAGAACGACAGTGCGGAGGATGGAACGATGTATGTTGGGAATAACCATTAAAGACAAGATACAAAATAAAATAATAAGATTGAAGACAGGATTTGAAGACATAGGGAAGGAAGTCAGTGATAAAAAGTGGAAATGGGCAGGCCATATCATTCGGACAGAAGATGGACGCTGGACAAGGGAAATTTTGGACTGGATTCCATGGGGAATGAAGAGAAACAGAGGACGTCCAAAGATAAGATGGGATGAGAACATAAGGGTTTGCTGTGGACGAGCTGGACGAGTCTGGAAGAGGGTTGCTCTACAAAGAGAAGAGTGGAAAAGAATGGGCCAGGTTTATAGTCAAGTCTGGCTTCATAGCGGTTAAATTATCTATAATTTATTTTTTATTAATTAGATCTATACATATACTATCAAATATAGCTTAAAAATCTTAACTATCGTTATTTTTATGAGTCTTTTTATACCTTGTTTGTTGTTTATATTAAATATCCATTTTTATTTATTAATTTAATGTTAATTTCATTGTATGTTTATTTTTTGTTGTGTAGATATATTAAATATTTATTTGTTATTTATTAAATAATTGTTGATTTCTTTGTAAGCTATGAAGTCCTTAAATGTTGATGTTTACATGAAAGTTATAGTTAAAAATGTTAAAAATATCAAATATTGTAATATTGTTGTCCCTGAAGTTTAAAGATATTTTATTTATTGTATTATATAAAGAAAAAATTGTAACCAATTGTAACCTTACAACCCATGAGGGTCACCACAGCGTTAGAGCTGATTTGATTTATTTCAATAAATGGTATTATTATTATAAAAAATACAAACAGTTGAAGAAATGTGCTTTGAAAAAAAAAAAAAAAAAAAAAATACATTCAATGTGGTTAATGTTAAAATAAAATAATTCATTGAAGAATCGAAGAAATTATTTTATAAGTAATGTTCCTGCAAATATAAGGATTTTTACCGTTGTAATTGCAGTAAGGAGAAAAGAGTGCCTTTAAATGTGCGTGCTTTTTTAACATATCAGAGCACATCATGAAATATGGTCATGGGAACAATTGATGGAAGGACTTCAAATCATTGAGAAAAGAGCTTTAAGAAATGAGAGAGATCTTAAAACAGTTAGAGCAAAAGTCGAGGAAAATCTAGATGACACAGGAAGACCGCTTACTTCATCTGAAACTACAGCAACAAGTGCCACTGATTCAGAGTTTGAGGTAAATATCCGGCAAATAAGTAACCAAAGGAGAAATACCTCTTCCGACTCTGGCAGAGGTCACTTAAGAACGGTGTTTCTAACAGAGCAGCTGCGATGATAGCCTCCGCTAACCTTGCTGACGCAGGCATTTTAGATTCTTCACCATAATGTGTGATAGATCACAGTAAAGTTCGCAGGGAGAAGCAAGTCAAATATATTGAATAAAAAAATCAAAGAAAAAACAAAAATTACTTTGAACGGACTATATTTAGATGGCACAAAGGGCGAAACTGTGGAACTTACAAAGAAAGGTTCAAAGATCCATAAAACAATTGAGAAAGAGGAAAATGTTGTGCTCCTCCAAGAACCAGGATCTAAATATTTGGACTTTGTAGAATAAGTATAAAGGATATAATGTTAATAAGATTATATTTTAAGAACAAGACCAACATGTCAACAATAATAATATCAAAACCTCTCAAACACTGACAGCTGTCTATATACATGCTTTTTTTTTTTTTTTTTTTTTTTTTTTTTTTTTTTTTTTGTTAATGTTTAATGATAAGATGACTTCTATTCCTCCTTATTTTGCCCCCCTGGTCTTCCAGCTGAATCCAGAATGAGTTCGGAGTAGACGCTTCACCGTCAATTCTTCCATATTTCCTCAGAGCAGACTCTATCACCTTTCTGCAGTTCAGGCAGTCTCTTAACCCGATGTCTCCTGTTAAAATCCTCTGCCTGGCGATTCTTTAGTTCTGATTCCCTTTCTTTAAACCCTATGTGATTAACTGCCTCTGGATGTAACCTGAATGGTGCAACTGGAATCGTTGACCTTAAAACTCGTCCCATTAAAAGCTGAGCCGGTGAGAATCCTGATTTCAATGGAGTGTTGTGGGTTGTGGTATGCCAAGAGGCCCAAGCAAGGATCCTCTGATTTTTTTAAGATTCCCTTCATAATTGAAACTGCTCTCTCGGCCTGTCCGTTCGATTGGGGATAGCGAGGACTGCTAGTAATATGTTCGATGCCGTATGAACTACAAAATGAGTCGAACTCCTGTGAACGGAACTGAGGGCCATTATCTGTTCGAAGCGTTGTAGGGATTCCATGATAAGAGAACATCATTTTTAATTTTGTGATTACCCCACTGGTTGTAATTGAAGTCAGTTTAAAATAACTAATGTACTTGGAGTAGTAATCCATAACAATGAGATACTGCTGTTGATTTAATTCAAAAAGATCCTCTCCCAATACGGTCCAGGGTAGATCCGGTACCGGTGTTGTGCTCAAAGGTTCCCTCTTCTGCAGCCTCTGTTTTAAACAATCCTCACAATCCCTCACAGCTTGTTCTATATCCCTTGATATTTGGGGCCACCAAACCGTTGTCTTAGCAAGTCGATTTGTCTTAGTTATTCCCTGATGACCAGCATGAAGACTCTTTAGAACTTCACTCCTACAATTTTGAGGTATATATAGTCGAGTACCAAATAACTTGACAGAAATGGCGGAACAGCCACAGAATATGCAGGTATGTCATTTATTGCAATGTATGGGTGACGGAGCAGACCAGCTTTTACAGTCTTTAGATTTAGACATTGCTGAATTAACTGACTATGATCAAATAATTCTTATATTTAGAGAATACTTTCAGGGACAAATCAACGTTATTTTTGAAAGAAGTAAATTTAATCTTCGGTGTCAGCGCCTTGGAGAGACAAGCAAGGATTTTATCAACGCAGTAAAAAAGTGTGCAAACACGGTATTAAATTGCTTTTGTGTTTTGCCAGCCAAGCAAGTATGGCGGTATGAGAGCACGCTCGTCTCTGAGAAGCCCTATATCTGAGTTTCTTGATCTTGTATAGGTCCAGAGTTGGGTGGGCATCGTCAGGCCCCTGATGAGTCGGACAAGAAGAAACGATTAGAACATGGCATAATGCCGAGCCAACATCTTAATGACGTAATGTCTAATGTTGGAACAGTTCCTATGTGTCACGCTTGCGTGGCGCATCCCTTCGTGTCTCTCACAAATTGTGTAGCCTATTGCAGTGTGCAAACACGGTATTAAATTGTATAATTAAATTTATATATACAAACAAAAATTATATGGATAAAAATTTATTAAACTCAGGTTTCGGTCACAAAAATCGTCACTGTTACAATCCTGACGTTTCGGTTTTTACTTAAAACCTTCTTTAGGGGCCGTAAATCATCTAAACAACGACTCCGTGCTGTCCGACGTGTCGTTGTTTAGATGTTTTACGGCCCCTGAAGAAGGTTTTAAGTAAAAACCGAAACGTTGGGATCGTAACACGATTTTTGTGACCGAAACCTGTTTTGTTTGTTATATATATATATATATATATATATATATATATATATATATATATATATATATATATATATATATATATATATATATATATATATATATTATATATATATACAGGGTGTTCCGCATAAGTACCTACAGAGAAAAACCTATGAATCAACATCAAATTTCTGACAAAAAATGTCAAGTAACCTTGGGTCCTACGGACCTTCGTTTTCGAGATATATCGATATATCGATTTTTTTATTTAGGTCATGTTTTTAGCCATAAACTACGTAATAAATAAAAATCTAAATAAGATAGAAAGATGCAGTTTGCAGCATCGTAAAGAGCATTAAATTTTCATTCAGAAATCACTTCTTTTAGTACTTAATACGTTTATAAACTTAGTGATAATGCAAGAAAAACATTAAAATTGGAAATTATATAAAATGTTTATACAACTTGGAGCTTCCATAACTTCTATATTTTTATACCTAAAAATGTTTAAAATGTTTAAAAAACTGCGCAATTTTATAAGCTTTAATTTGATATAGCATTGTCTATAGTTTACGTACGTTTTCATAGAGAAATAGTAGAAAAACTATTTGGAAATCCACTTATTAAGTAACAGCTCTATAAATTTTCTGCAATTTTAAAATTAAAATTTGATTGTTTTCTTTTCATATGCTGGCGCGCTAGTGTCTAAAGAATAGCAGGGGGTCTGCTCGTGAGTATGCGTGGCAGTTCCAACAAGACGACATCTTTCCTATTATATTTTTCAAGTTATCGAAAGAAGATGCCGAACAACAGGCACTGTTGATTGGTTACTGATCCTAGGACTAGTATTAGAAGGGCTTCGGCTGTATTGGGAATTCCAGGGATGCAGATTTTTAGAATTTTGAAAAGAAAAAGAAATCATCTCTTCCCTAGTATACACAATTGTTCTGTATAAAATACTTTTTACTAGGTCCCCCATCCACCTATCCATTGGATCCAACAGCAGTTGGATGGGACACCCATCCAACTGCAGGTACATGCTAATTCTTAAATCAAGCGGTAAGTCCTCAATTAATCCAATAAATTAACTTCCAACTAAGACGTAAGAAAATTAGGTCCAACTATTCTGAGACCGATAATACCAGCTCACACATTTACAGAAAACTGGGGCTAAAAATGTTGCCACCTCGGTAATTGCGGATTTGCAATAAACCATGTATGAGTGTTGTGAAAATTAATAGCAGTAGCTCTTGTAAGAAGGGACTCGTCTATCCACAAAATAAAATGTGACACAGTTCTTTGTAATACCCAATCCCAATACCCCCGCAGCACCCTCGCATTAAAGTCAGCTATGGTCAGCTCCTAGGCGGGAGTGTCATGGATGGCACAGTTGAATTCTTTTCAAAATTCTAAAAATCTTGTTCCTGAAATTCCCAATACAGCCGAGGCCCTTCTAATACTGGTCCTAGGATCAGTAACCAATCAACAGTGCCTGTTGTTCAGCATCTTCTTTCGATAACTTGAAAAATGTAATTGGAAAGATGTCGTCTGTTGGGAACTGCCTCGCATACTCACGAGCAGACCCCCTGCTATTCTTCAGACACTACCGCGCCAGCATATGAAAAGAAAACAATCAAATTTGATTTTTAAAATAAGTGGATTTCCAAATAGTTTTTCTACTGTTTCTCTATGAAAACTTACGTAAACTATAAACAATGCTATATCAAATTAAAGCTTATAAAATTGCGCAGTTTATTAAACATTTTAAACATTGCAATAGGTATAAAAATATAGAAGTTATGGAAGCTCCAAGTTGTATAAACATTTTATATAATTTCCAATTTTAATGTTTTTCTTGCATTATCACTAAGTTTATAAACGTATTATGTACTAAAAGAAGTGATTTCTGAATGAAAATTTAATGCTCTTTACGATGCTGCAAACTGCATTTTTCTATCTTTAAGTTACCAAACTTGTCTAATATTTTTGTATGTAAAAATTAAATAATGAACATTTTAGGTAGAGAGTACATGCTACAATTATTTTAACTAGACACATCATCATTTTAAACAAGGCGAAACAAATGATAAAGAATAACATTTTCTTAAAAAGTCAAATATAAGTACACTTATGCCTTAGATAAATTTAGAGATTTGTACTTTGTGAGTACAAAGCGCATGGTCCAACATTTTTTGTACGATTAATCATGGTTTTAGAACGAGCAAAAATTTTTATAAGAATAACTTTTTCTTGAAAAATGAAATTTTTTGTCATTTACACCTATAGGCAACCCGAACCTGGGACAGTAGGGGGAGGGGTAATTTCTGTCATAAATGTTCACATTTTATGTCATAAATTACCTTAGGATATTAAATAAACAATTTTATAAAGAGTAAAATTATTTCGAAAAATCAAAAATAACCCCACTTTACTCTTGTACTATTTTTAAAAATTGTAATTTTTGGGTACAGTGTACATAGTAAAAGATTTTTAATATGATAATTCTTCATTTGAAAACTAGCACAAATTATTATAAAGAATAACTTTTTCTCGAAAAATGAAATTTTTTGTCATTTTACACCTATAGGCAACCCGAACCTGGGACAGTAGGGGGAGGGGTAATTTCTGTCATAAATGTTCACATTTTATGTCATAAATTACCTTAGGATATTAAATAAACAATTTTATAAAGAGTAAAATTATTTCGAAAAATCAAAAATAACCCCACTTTACTCTTGTACTATTTTTAAAAATTGTAATTTTTGGGTACAGTGTACCCAGTAAAAGATTTTTAATATGATAATTCTTCATTTGAAAACTAGCACAAATTATTATAAAGAATAACTTTTTCTCGAAAAATGAAATTTTTTGTCATTTTACACCTATAGGCAACCCGAACCTGGGACAGTAGGGGGAGGGGTAATTTCTGTCATAAATATTCACTTTTTATGTCATAAATTACCTTAGGATATTAAATAAACAATTTTATAAAGAGTAACATTATTTCGAAAAATCAAAAATAACCCCACTTTACTCTTGTACTATTTTTAATAATTTTAATTTTTAGGTACAGTGTACATAGTACGAGATTTTTAATATGATAATTCTTCATTTGAAAACAAGCAAAAATTATTATAAAGAATAACTTTTTCTCGAAAAATGAAATTTTTTGTCATTTACACCTATAGGCAACTCGAACTGGGGACATACTGTATATATATATATTATATATATATATATATATATATATATATATATATATATATATATATATAATATATATATATATATATATGTCAGCGCCTCTCAACTCAGGGTTTCGGTCAAATAAAACTTCGAGCATTCACTTTAGCCTACAGTTTCGGCAACGTATATTGAGCCATCATTCAGGGCGATAAACTAAACAATAGAAACAAGGAATACACAAAATGAGACATAAAAAGAAATTAGGTTTGATTGAAGATCAAACAGAAACATAAGAGAGAAGTAAGACATAAAAAGAAGCTATGGTTTGATAAAAAGTCATACAGAGTAAAGTGAAAAATTATGAACAGTAATAAAGAAAACTTACGTGAAAAAGAGAATAAGGTTAAAACAACGGAAAACTAACATGACTAGTTACTAAGTTTGACTAGAGGGATGTGTAGAAAAGTAAACACGACCTGGTTTGACAGCTAGGAGCAGTACCAACGGTGGGAGAAGTAGGAACTAGTGAGAGACAGCAAACAGAAAGAGCGGTGATTCAAATGAAAAAGCCGGTCCAAGCCGCACAGCTGCCAGAGACGAAATCAAGATTCAAGGAGATATGAATATATTTCACTAAGTCCACTAACGTCCGATCTGAAGTTCATTGCACTTTTATTATCCTTGATGTAAAGCATCTCAAGGATGCGCCGTTTCTTGGTGTCATGCTCAATCCTGAGAGTTTTAACATTCTCAGGGGTGAGGTCGGCTTTATGGCTCAAGTCAGTGCAATGTGCTGCGAGGGCGGTGACAGTGCGCTCTATTCTGTCGATGGAATTTTTGTGGGCGTTCCTTCGTTTAGAAAAGTAGTTAGAGGACTCTCCGATGTAAACCCGATCACAATCCAGGCAACTAACCTGATAAATAAGCCCCGATTGCTATATATATATATATACTCGCCGGGTCGTCGTTCGGCCTAGGGCCGAACTCCGCCCGACGAGTGGCCAGGTACTTGTATAGGTCTGGTACTTATAAGAGTTGGTACTTGTATAGGGTTTGGTTTTTGTATAGGAGCTGGTACAATATAATATGATATGATATAATATAATATATGATATAATATGATGACATAATATGATATGATATGATATAATATAATAAGTGCACTCTTAAAAAGAACTTGAATAATTCATATTGATTAGAAGGGGGGGGGGGGGGTACATAGCTTTAGCTTCTATAAATATGCTGTGAGATGAGGTATACGGGAAAGCTAAGAAGATCTAAGGCTGAGTAGGATTTAGCAAGTAAAAATATGTATTATATCTGTATTTTTGCTAGGGAGAAAATTTAATGATCTTAAGTGAAGGTTGTACGACATTCTAAGATGTTATAGATTGCTTTAAAAAAAAGGAAAATATTTTTTATTGCGGATGGAGAAAGGCCGGGTTCGATTCCCCACCGAGGAGAAGTCAATTTTATGATATATTTTAATCAAATAATCAATAGTAATTGAATGTATCCACCAAAAGTAGTAAATGGAAAACACTAGGCTTAGTAATTATGAAATTATGGAAATTTCAACAACGGAGTTCAATAGAAATAGGGAGTACAAAGGGGTTTCCTAGTGATGGTGTAATAAGAAATTATAGGAGAGGGGGGGGGGGAATATAGCTAACAATATGTTACTATTTATAAGTAAGAAATAGAGAGTACAAAGGGGTTTCCTAGTGATGGTGTTTTAAGAAATTATAGGAGAGGGGGGGGGGATAGAGCTAACAATATTTCTAAAAATTCTAAAAATCTGCGTCCCTGGAATTCCCAATACAGCCGAAGCCCTTCTAATACTGGTCCTAGGATCAGGAACCAATCAACAGTGCCTGTTGTTTGGCATCTTCTTTAGATAACTTGAAAAATGTAATAGTAAAGATGTCGTCTGTTTGGAACTGCCTGGCATACTCACGAGCAGACCCCCTACTATTCTTCAGACACTACCGCGCCAGCATATGAAAAGAAAACAACCCATTTTAATTTTTAAAATTGCACAAAATTCATATAGCTGTTACTTAATAAGTTGATTTCCTAATATTTTTTCTAATATTTCTCTATGAAAATTTACGTAAACTATAGACGCTATATCGAATTAAAGCTTATAAAATGGCCTAGTTTTTTTAACATTTTAAATGTTAAGATAGGTATAAAAATATAGAAGTTATGGAAGCTCCAAGTTGTATAAACAGTTGATATAATTTCCAATTTTAATGTTTTTCTTGCATTATCACTAAGTTTATAAACGTATTAAGTACTGAAAGAAGTAATTTCTGAAACAAAATTTAATGCTCTTTACGATGCTGCAAACTGCATCTTTCTATCTTATTTAGATTTTTATTTATTACGTAGTTTATGGCTAAAAACATGACCTAAATTAAAAAATCGATATATCGATATATCTCGAAAACGAAGGTCCGTAGGACCCAAGGTTACTTGACATTTTTGGTCAGAAATTTGATGTAGAATCATAGGTTTTTCTCTGTAGGTACTTATGTGGAACACCCTGTATATGTATATATATATATATACATATATATATATATATATATATATATATATATATATATATATATATATATATATATATATATATATATATATATATATGCCCCTCTATGGGCATATTCATGCCTAATATGGAGAGGGGCGAAATATAGCCATATTTCTGAAGCATGATTGCATGATGCTCTGCGTCTGAATTAATCCTTACCCTTCAACGACCCACAATAAAAATATATGAATCTTATACAGTCGTTATATTTTGTAACATAATACATAATTAAAAATGCTTATATATCTACCTGACTAGAAGATTACTATTTCATCCTTTAGTTTTTATAATGTTAAATTTTCTCTAACCTAGGTGGCTATTGTCAATCTGAAATAATAAATCTCTGATATAGGGTTGGTTCATGTTAAGTATAATTCAGGTTCTATTGGGTATTAATATTTTGTACTTACTGTTTTGATAAGTTTCCTTAAAATTCCATAGATATCCTATGATTGTCAGTACAATTATTTGTTACCTGTCAACACTTATTATTAAAAATATTTATTAAAATTCCTAATTTTTTACCAAATACAACCTCTCAAGGCATGTCTTGGCTAATTTGATTAATTTGAATAATTTATCCAGAGTAATTAGGTGTAGATTGGTGTTTTGCTGGCCTAGAGTGACAAAACATCACATGATTGTGATTGTGATTTTCCTTTAGACCCTACTTACTAATAAGATATATATATATGTATATATATATATATATATATATATATATATATATATATATATATATATATATATATATATATATATATATATATATATATATATATATATATGAATAAATTCTCGACCGTAAATATAAACAAAAAACAAACAAAACTCAGGTTTCGGTCACAAAAAGAGAGAGTCGTTGTTTAGATGTTTTACGGCCCCTGAAGAAGGTTTTAAGTAAAAACCGAAACGTCGGGATTGTAACAAAGACGATTTTTGTGACCGAAACCTGAGTTTTGTTTGTTTTCTATATATATATATATATGTATATATATATATATATATATATATATATATATATATATATATATATATATATATATATATATATATTTATATATATATATATATATATATATATATATATATATATATATATATATATATATATATATATATATATATATATATATATATATATATATATATATACACACATATATATTAAATTACATTATGCTCCACAATTAGTACCTACTACCTGCGGTTAAAGGTCACAATAACATTAAGAAATTGGCTGAAGAAGGAAAATACACACCGATATAATCAATAAAACTTACCGCAAATGGAAGTTATTGAAGGCGTAGTAAAAACAAATTAGTAGCAAATTAACAAGAAGGGAAAATATTAATATTAATATAAGCACTTACGTAAAATCATAATTACACACAAAAGTATCACAGTTAATAGAATATTGATGTGCATAGTTCTAACATATAATAGTTTTATTATATAATAAAATGCTTACTAGAATAATTAATAACTAACGAACTTTAACAGATTCATTCAACAATAAACCAATCAACAGCCATATTTATGACCAATTTAAATAAGTACAGAAAAACGTAATTCCAAATTAATTAGCTTAATGAAATACTCAATAGAGATTAAAAAATATGGTAAGTAATGTTAATATCGTATTAAGATTGGCGCAAGTGCCTTAAGGCTCTACCGCACTTAAAAGTTGAAAACATTAAAATGAAAATGTTATTGGTTCTAAGCAAGATATCAGAAATCTAAGTACAGGCTTCATTCCTAATTGTAACTTCACAATTCCAGCCCTACTTCAACTCCCTACTACATAAAATACTACTAACTATTTCAATACAACGAGTTTTATCGTTGTATTGAAATGGCGCCTGTACAATTTATCATAGGAAGTTGAAATAGGGCTTAAATTGGGCAGAATTAAAATTGGGAATGAAGCCTGTACTTAGATTTTTAATATCTTGCTTAGATTCGATAAAATTTTCATTTTACTGTCATTTATAACTTTTTAAGGACAGCAGAATCTTAAGGAAATAATCATAAATAATGAGATAGCAGCTGTTTTTTCAGAAGGTGGTGAAGAGGTGGAGGCCACGGTTCTCTTACCCTAACAGCAGCTCCAAGGAGTGAGATTATACCAGGATCAAGTGGGCTACAGTTGAACAGTACATGATGTATAGACTGGAGCGATACACCATCACAGCTACATGCTGGAGAGTGCTCAATGATGAACTTGTACAGATATTCCTTAAATTTACCATGGCCGGTAAGGAAGTGGGAGAGCTGGTAGGATATTTCTATGTATCTAAGAGACATTATAAAGTCCGTTGAAGGGATAAATTGTCTAGTGACAGTTTTAAATTACTCCAAAGACCGTGCCAGCTCATTCTGCTATCTGATATAGCCTGTTGCTTCAAGTAAGTCAAAGGAAACTTATGGTAATGAGCAGCGCAGGGTCTAGCCTCGAAGCAGCCTTAGCCATCCTATTAACGTGCTCATTGTCTTCATATGGACCTTAACCAAAAAGATATATTTGCAACTCCTGAGAGACGAAAGAATATTTCTAATGCCTTCAATAAAGGGAAGATGGTTAGAAGGTTTCTTAATGACTGTTACGTAATTTTAATATCGGTGAAAATCCTGATGTAGTAATTTCTACATGGAGATTCCTTAAGCCATTCCAAAGCCTTTAAGATAGCTAGATATTTGGCTTGATTGGAACAATAATCAACTACACAGAAACTTTTCTCAGTTAGAACAAAGTTATTAATAATATATATACCGCAAATTCACTGCCGACATGCTTGTCCTCCTTACTACCATCAGTCTAGATCTTCAAGTCCTGTTGATCCTTATTCTGCGATATAACAACAGGGCGATAAGTGCCTGGATGGTTCCAGAATTTGCTTACTCTGTAGGTTTATCCAACATCGAGACCGTCGAAGGAACCACCTACTGTAAAAGATTCAATTCAACCTGCAACAATACAGGCAGCATTGTATGAGGTGGTTGAGTAACCTTTTATCAGCCTGATTGCAACATCCTCTGAGCTCTTTTTAGTTGTTGCTGGTTCTTTTTATATTTTGGAGTATCCTTCCTGATATTAATATTAATGCCACATAGGACCATAGGGAGAAAAGCATCTCGTAGATAGATTTCAGAGCATCGTGTCCAGAGCATCGTTTTCAGAGACTCGTGTCGTGTGGCTTGAGCCACTTCTGATGAAACATTGTGGCGACCACCACGTTTGCGCCAAATTGACCCACCCGCGAGCCTCTTATTGTATTTCTGAATTTATTATTTGTATTTGAATAAACTCGAGGTTGGGAGAGTTAGAGGTCTCTCCACTTCCGGTACGTCCTAAGGGAGTAGGATGGAGCCCCTGTCCCCCACCAAGGAGCTCCCATCAATGGGCGAAGGGGGGCAGCCCCCTTTATGGCTCCCTCCCGGGGCCTATAAATACGGTTGTAACGAGCTGGAGAGATAATTCTTTCTTACTCCTTATATTCCTCTTTTACCTCTTGTCTTCTTTCTCACCTCTCACCTTCCTTACCTCTTGCCGTTCCCTCATAGGTCTAGCAATATCCCTCGGTGCCTACGCCATTCCTTTCCTCTCGCTGTATCCTCCGTGGGCTAGCAAAACACCCCGGTGCCTACAGCATTCCTTCCTCAACCCTGTAAACCAGTCTGAAGACGCAATTTTTTTCGGGCCCTTCTGATAACTCTTAGTCTAACTGCTAGAGCCCGACAACATTAACAAGTTGCATAATTTTTTCAGCAGCATGATTAACATGGTAATCCCTGGAAAGCCTACTGTCAACATATAAACCAAGATATTTAAGAGTTTCTACTTGATGAATATACTCTCCACCTAATGATATTGAAATCTGAGGAATGTCCGCTTCCCTAGTAATACAGAGAAGCTGAGATTTACTTTCATTGAAGACGACTTGCAGCAACGACAGGGTTAGCACTAATATCAATATCTAGCTAATTTTTTCCAACAATAACTATAATATAATCATTAGTATATGCTGTCAGAAAGGTATTACTAGGATATTTTAATATCATAATCATAAGAGAGTTGTACATAACAATCCAGAACCCATGAGCATATCAGCTTGTTATGAGCGTTATGCTTCTCGTCTACGAAGTAGTTCATTGATAGATTGTTAAGGTTTTTTTGGACACCATAAAACCAAGAGAAACAATTAAACCAAATAGACAATATTGGCTTGTAAAAGAATAAAATCAATAAAGTACATAATAGAATGCGAGGAAGCTATATGCCACACCAATTGGCAGTCTATTTTATTATAAGCTCAAACCATTTTTACATTTTATTATTGAACTTCACTTGTCATTAAATGTTGTAACACATATTCGACCCACTTCTCAAATACATATGGCAAGCGAAATTACTATGGAACAAAATAAAAAGGGAAAACTTGAGACATCATACCATTAATAAAATAGACTACCAATTGGTGTGGCACATAGCTTCCTCGTATGCTATCACGCACTTTTTGATTTTATGCTTTTGCAAGCCATTATTGTCCAATTTCTTTAGTTTCCCGTTTTTTTAATTTGTCAAAATTGTTTTGATTTTTTGACTTGAATTAAAGTACTTATTACGCAAAAGTTAAAGAGCGCAGACGGTTCAAAGTAATCTGGGGCTATCTGCGGGCTATTTTCGATAAGCTATAAAAGTTTCATACAAATTAGATAAGTACTTTTGAAGCTATAGGTGTAAATTAATGTATGTTTGTGCGCATGTGGAAGAGAAACAAATGAGCGTAGAAAGTTGAAACTTATATGGGACCAACAATGGGCTTCTCATGTCCTACCCCCTAAATTTCATTAAAAGTGGACGAGTAGTTTCTAAGATACGTTGGTTCGCAAAAATTAAACGACCGCGACGGAACCAAAAATGTTCCCTGATGTCTGAAACGGATTTTTGTCTTGGAATTTTTGAAATCGGAGACCTAAAATATTGTAACGGGGATTTGGTGAGTGGAATAAAGTGAACTGGTTATATTGTTGATAGATATTTATTAGTATATGACTGTATGTGTATAATTGTTTGTAAGATGTGTACACCTCCAGAGCTAAGATCGGACTCCCCGTGTGACTCTATGCTAGGGCTTAGTCTGTTAGATTCTTGGTGGGGGAAAGCACCACAAGACAGAAATTCGAGCCTTTGCTAGCCTAAGGTCTAGGTCTGGGTTTTTGGGTGATTCAGGGAGTGCACAAACCTCTCTGATTCGACAACAACAATCTTCAACACCATTGACTGACACCCAAAAATAAAAAACTCCCACTAATCTTACCAATAACCTTATCCATGAAAACCTACGTTCACTTTACCCTTAACCCATCGGAGAAACTCAATTCTGCTTGCATTGGTTTCACTAATGCACAGGCTAGACCACACAGTTAAAATACCACACAACACGAAAATTTAAAAAGAAACGAGAGAGGGAGACGTGATATCAGCATGCTCAGTAATAGCCTTTCCACAATCCTCAACCAAGCTAGATAAATAGTTAGTAGTATATTCAAATTAATAATAGAAGAATAAATTGAATTCGAATAATTAGAGGAAATTATTTTATTATATAATAAACAAAGATATATAACCTAATAATAATCATTATAATTGTAAGAAATCATTCATTAAAATTTTAAATAACTAACTAAAATGTAATAGTAATTACAAGAAAAATAAAATAAAATAAATAATGTAATTTTAATTAATCAATGTAAAAAAAAAAAAAAAAAAAAAAAAAAAAGTAAAATATAATTTTTAATGTTATAGCATAATATTGTGATATGTGTAAAAATATTGTAATCAAACACACAACTAAGTACACACTCCGACATATGTAGGTGAACGGAGAGAGACCCTAACACCCCACATCTGACTCACTCAACAACGAACTGCCAGGACCATCCATCAACAATGGCCTGGTCACCAACTGCCAGGACCATCACTCACTCAACAATGGCCTGGTCACCAACTGCCAGGACCATCCCACTCAACAATGGCCTGGTCACCAACTGCCAGGACCATCCCACTCAACAATGGCCTGGTCACCAACTGCCAGGACCATCCCCCTCAACAACAACCTGGTCACCAACTGCCACGGCCAATTCCCAATCACCACGCTACCATCACCCATCATCCCAGGACCACTTCAATTCATCGACACATAAGGTCTCTCCTCCATTCCGCGACACACTAAATTAAGTATACACCTTCAGCTCAAAGTCGCTGTCCAAATCAATATAAACACTTACACTGCCTTGGCTACTTCCTTCTTTTGGGAGTAACCTGTTCGCAGGTGCTCACTCTCCAAAGAAGGGGGGTCTGTAACGGGGAAGCCAAGTCTAGAATATTCTAGGAAAGCAGTGTAGACCTTAGGCTAGCCTAAGGTCTACACTGCTTTCCTAGAATATTTTAGACTTGGCTTCCCCGTTACAATATTTTTCGATCTTCAGAATGATCACATAACTTCCGTTAGCTTCGGTGAGCTCGGAAGTAAAAAAAGTGATGGTCTAAGTAAAAAGACACCAGTAAGCATTAAAATATAAATATACTCACATATTATAACTGATGTGACATTGACATTGGGGGTTGACTTATATTTATATATGTCACAGTTTAGTTTGTATTTAATAAAGTATATGATTAACCAAGCGTGAACATATCATCTGGCGACGAGGATGATGAATAACCAGGTATTAATATCGGATGAAGAGAAGAGGGAGCTGGGGAAGCTAAACAAACAACGCTCAGTTATTAAATCTTTTCTAACAAAGCTTAGCGGACAAATCAGCCAGTTAGAAAATAAGGAAGTGATATGCATGGAGGAGGCGAAAAGTAGACAGGATGCCTTAGAAATAAATTGGACTAAGTACGAGGGCATTCAAGATAACATTGATTTCTTAACAAACGAGGACAAAATGGAAGAGCAAATAGGTTATAGGAATGAGATGAGGGACAATTATATTTTATGCAAATCTAAATTGAGTAAGTTATTAAAATCTAAGATTGCAACAACCACAACGGGGAGTGCAAGTGGCAAGGAAGATAAATTAGTATCGACACCAGCTGCAAATATTTCGTTTATTCCGTTTAATGAAGAAGAATCATTCAAAAATTTTATCAATAGGCTAAATTTATATATGGGGTTAAAGGAGGTAAAAGATCCTAAAATGAAAGTTTGTGTTTTTCTCCATGCGCTCACTCCAAAGTTACATGAAAAACTTTATGAATTATGTTCACCTATGAACCCGTTGGAAGAATCTTATGAGGACTTAGTGAAGATGTTGAGTGAATATATTGAACCACGTCCTAGCATTCAATAGTGAATATATTGAACCACAGGAGATCAGAGTTTCTTGGAGATTTCAAGAATTGCGAGCGGTATAGAAATGTCCAAAAGAGAAAACAAGGAGATGCATGTGACGTGTACAAGACAAACGGACATTAACCAGCTAAAATATGATAAGAATAAGGTATCAAGAAGGACCACCAGGAAATAAATTGAACAAAATCAACAGGCTAGTGGATTTGAGAGGCTCCGAGGAAGATGTTACCGATGTGGTGAGTCGACACACCGAGCTTTGAGCTGTGCCCACCGAAACAAAAGTTGTAGTAAATGTGGAAAAATAGGGCACCTAGCTAGAGTTTGCTTAGGAGAAAAATTAGAAAAAAGCAGAGTGAACCAAGTTGAAGAATATAGTGGTATGGATAAAGGAACAGATAGTGATAAATATGAGATATTTAGCATTACAAGTGGAAGGTCAGATAAAATTATGGTGGAAGTAGTGGTTGCAGAAAAGAAACTAAACATGGAACTGGATACAGGAGCAGCAGTGAGTACAATAGCTTTTCAAGATTATAAAAAATTAGGGCTAAGTAATAAATTGTTTAAAACGAATGTCGAACTTCGAACATACTCAGGAGAAGTAATGAAACCTAAAGTTGCATTTGTAGAATGTAAGTATAAGAAAACGCAGTTTATAGGAAAGCTGTATGTTCTAGACATGAACGTGGACCCTATATTTGGCAGAGAGTGGTTACGTGAAACAAAATTAAGGTTGGCGGAAATAAAAGGGATTAGCAAAAGCCAAGGAAAATTGGAAGATATTATGGAAGAATTTAAGTGTTAAAGCCGGGCATTGGGCTTATTCCAAGTTATCAAGGCCACTACACACTAAAGGACAAGGCAAAACCAATTTACTTAAAACCAAGGCCAGTACCATTTGCGCTAAAAGAAAAAGTAGAATTGGAGCTAGAAAGACTGGAGAAGGAAGGAATTATTTCAAAAATAGACCATTCCGATTGGGGTACACCTATTGTCTGCGTTTTGAAACCAAATGGAAGCGTCCGAATTTGCGCAGATTTTAAGGCAACCTTGAATCAAGGAATATTTGATGAAAAGTATCCTATTCCCATTATAGAAGAAATTTTTGCAGCAATGAATGGCGGAAAATTCTTCTGTACTCTTGATATAAGTAACGCTTACCTACACATGGGAATGGATGAGGAAAGCGCCTTGATGCAGACTATCAGCACACATAAAGGCTTATTCAAGGTGAACAGACTAATGTTTGGAGTTAAGGTAGCACCGGCATTATGGCAATGATTTATGGACAAGACACTATTAGGTATTTCAGGAACAAAATGTTTTATGGATGATATTTGTATACAAGGACGAACTACAGAAGAACTGCTAGCAAGATTAAGACAAGTTTTGGAACGACTTAAGGAACAAAATTTAAGACTGAATAGAGAAAAATGCAAGTTTTGTGAGCTAAGTATCAAGTACCTTGGACACAAGATTGACGAGAAAGGACTACACAAGACCACTGAGAAGATCGATGCAGTGTTGAAGGCAAAGAAACCTCAAAATGTAAGTGAATTGAGAACATTTTTAGGACTTGCAAATTATTATAACAAATTCATTCCAAAACTGGCAACAATCCTAAAACCATTAAATAACCTTCTACAGAAAGGTATAAACTTTATTTGGACAGACGAATGTGAAAAGAGTTATCATCAAATTTTAAAACAAATAGCATGTGACAGGACATTGGCACATTATGACCCAAATGAACAATTGATTTTAGCTACTGACGCTTCACCAGTAGGACTGGGGGCAGTCTTGTCTCATCGATATAAAAATGGTATGGAAAGGCCAATAGCATTTGCCTCACGATCATTAACCAAGAGTGAATTGAAATACAGCCAAATTGACAAAGAAGCTACAGGGATATACTGGGCATTAAAGAAATTTTTTCATTATATTTACGGCCGACATTTCATTTTAGTGACAGACCATAAACCGTTGGTCACAATTTTTCACCCAGATAAGACACTACCCACAATGACGACTGCTCGAATGTTTAATTATGCAAATTTTCTTTCAGGTCTAAACTATAAAATTGAATACAGACGAACAACGGACAATGCGAATGCAGATTTTTTATCAAGATTTCCCGTAGGGAAACCAGAAGTTGTAGAGGCGGATCAGGCAGCATTCTTTCAAGCGAACCAACTAGAGGTACTATCAATAAACAAAAACAAAATTGCAGAAGATACTAAGAAAGACATTTATTTAGGAAAAATTGTGGAAAATTTAAAATTAGGAAAACAGTTGGAAGAACTAGGACTCCAAAATAACGAGTACACCATACAAGACGGATGTATTTTTCGAGGATCAAGCATTGTTATACCGAAAATATTCCAGAAAAAAATTTTGAATGAACTACATGAGGGTCATCTGGGGATGCAGAAAATGAAGGAACTCGGACGCAGCTATTGTTATTGGCAAGGCATGGATAAACAAATAGAAGAGGTTGTAAGGGAATGCAAACACTGTGCACGGAAGCAAAATAACCCAGTGAGGCAGGGAACACATCCATGGGAACCTGCAGGAGGACCATGGGAAAGAATACACGTGGATTTTGCGCAAGAAGAGAAAGGGAAAGCCTATTTTATAGTAGTGGATTCATACAGCAAATGGGTTGAAATAATTAGTACGAATACCATGACAGCAGATTGGTGCATAAAACAGTTGGAGCAACTGTTTACCATATTTGGATTTCCGAAGGTTCTAGTTTCAGATAATGGGGCCCAATTTACGGCGGGAAAATTCAAAACCTTTTTGGAAGCATACGGCATAAATCATAAAAGGACAGCCCCATTCCATCCGGCAACGAATGGTCTAGCGGAAAGATGGGTTCAAACAGTGAAAAAGGGTCTGAAAGCAATGGAGGAAGATACAGGAGACAAATGGAAAAAAATCCAAGTTTTGTTACGTCGTCTACGAAGAACGCCAAACTCCACAGGTATATCGGCGTATAACCTTATGTTTGGTAGAGAAGTAAGGACAAAGTTAGAAGTCATGTTTGGAATGAGAAGGAAAGGAACAGACAGGAACATTCAACCGTCGGTGAGGAAAGAATTTAAGGTGGGAGAGAGAGTACTAGCTAGATCATATGGAGAGAAGAGCATCAAGTGGAAGAATGGGAAGATTGAAGAGCGACAGGGTTTAGTCCACTATTTGATAAAGTTGGATTCGGGAGAAGTGTGGAGGAGACACGTAGACCAAGTACGATCGGCAGCACATTTCAGGAGGGAGCGATGATGTGACATTGACATTGGGGTTTGACTTATATTTATATATGTCACAGTTTAGTTTGTATTTAATAAAGTATATGATTAACCAAGCGTGAACATATCACTGTCATTAATAACTGTCAGTCATTAATAGCTAATACATCACTTTAGCAGTTACTAAATAAAGTATCGGAGCTTGATTGGGATGTGATTGAACTATGCGAAGTGAAAAGAGATGAAGTACAATAACAGACATAGGGGAAGACAGAGAGTTATACTTTAACGGAACAGAGCATCAAGGTGGAACTGGCTTCTTAATTAATGAACGGAGTGAAAAGAATATAAGATCGTATAAGTCTTACACCCACAGGATTTATAAACTGATGGAAATTAAACATAAGTGAAGGAGGTGGAAGAATAAAAATTATTCAAGTTTATGCCCCAAATTCAGACGCAGAGGACGATGAAATCGAAGAGTTCTGCTCACTGCTGGAACAAGCACTAGATTAAAGGATGCAGATACAACTTCATTATAGGGTACATGAGCGCAACGTTATGAAGCCAGGTAGACGGATTTTAATCTTTTGGAGGACATGGACAAAATGCCTAGAGGGACAAGATTGCTAGAATTCACATAAAGTAATAACTTGTATGTTATGAATATTTTTTATTGTAAATCTGTCCAAAATAGATGGACTTGGTTAAGTCCCAACGCTGTAACAATGAATAAAATATACTTTATTATCTCGAATAATAGAGGTACGGAAGTAGATTAAAGAATTTATATAGGTAGTGTCCACAGTCCTATAAAAGCAATAATTGAAATAGATATATCCTAAATAAAATACAGAAATGTGAAGAACCGTGAAGAAGATGAGAAGTGATGGAATACGGTAGGTTTGATCAAATTTCAAGTACAAAAATGAGAGAAAGAAATTTAGAATTAGAAAATGAGATCAATGAATTTGAGATAAAGTTAAAAATATGTTAAAATGAATCAACTAATGGAGTAATGCAAGGTAAAATGTGTAATACATCAAACAGGAAAATACCAAATGAAATTAAGAATCTTATGATAAAAAGAAGTATCAAAAGATAAAGTGAATATACGGATTTATCAAAGATGATTAGGAAGAAATTACAGCTTTGGAGCCATACTAAAAAGATAAAATATATGGAGCAGGTGTTAGAACGCAGGTAATAGGTAAAAAGAAAATGGTAACTGTACTAACAAAACACGGACAATAGGAACAAGATGTAGGAAGAATATCGGATGAAATAGCGAAATTCTATCGGGAGCTTTATACAGATGTAAGAACAGAGGGCTTGACTATCTCGTTAGTCAAGCCCTCTGAAATTTCACTGGAAGAAGTATCATGGGCTGTGAATAGACTGAAGAAAGGAAAATCTTGAGGTAAGGATAATATAGCAGGAGAGGAGTTGAAGGCCGGAGGAGTAAAGTTAGCTAGCATGTTGACTATAATATTCAACTTATGCTTAGTAAAGGTGCAAACCCGGATAGTTGCTTTAAGTAAAACTTGTGCTGCTGAATAAAAAAGAGATGAATTGAACCTAGACAATTATAGGCCACTTAGTCTCTTATCAGTAACTTATAAAGTATTTATGTCCATCATGACAAGAAATATAAGCCAAAGAACTTGACGAAATTACCGATATGTCTTAGACAGAATTCAGAAGGAATATTTCACGCGTGACCACATTTTTGTACTGATACAACTATTAAGAAGGGCCTATGAGATTAAATTCCAAGTCATTTAAGTATTTGTAGACTTTAGCAAAGCATTTGACTCAGTCTGAACTGAATGGATTATTAAAAGCCTGAAAGACAGGGATGTAGAGCAAAAGTATATTAATATTATTAAATAAATAAATGTGTGTATGTGTGTGTGTATATATATATATATATATATATATATATATATATATATATATATATATATATATATATATATATATATATATATATATATATATGGTGAAATTTTGCTAAATTATATAGCAAGTTAAATTCAACCACTGCGGAGGTGGACTGTAGGTGCGGTTGCAGTTTAATATAATTAAATTAGATTGGCGGTACCTTAGGGATATAAGTTGTTAGCGGTAGCGGAGCGGTGTGAGTCATCAGCTGTTCAGAGCCACACACAGACACAGACTGGTTGTGTATTCTTCCGTCCGTGATCTTCGATCTATTGTTTTTTCTATTGTTTATTTACTGCAGTCTTCTAAAGATTATTAAATCACTCTATTTTGAGATATCAACTCTCGCACTATTTTTATATCTTAATATTTTTCTCCAATATATATATATATATATATATATATATATATATATATATATATATATATATATATATATATATATATATATATATATATATATATGTGTGTTTGTGTGTGTGTGTGTGTGTGTGTGTGTGTGTGTGTGTGTGTGTGATACAGCGTCACTAGAGATTTAAATATGTCAAGAAAAAAGAGAAGTAAACCAAAAGTAAGGAGTTAGCAGGATGATGATGTGCCATCAGGTAAATTGTTTATTAAAGTATTGCAGGATGTAAAGAACATTTTAAATTGGACGGATATGTGGTTAAAGTGGATGGCGGGTAGCCACCCGCCATCCACTTTATGCATAGAGATATGCACTTACCTGCATATCTCAGAGTTTGTGGATGACATTCTATTGATATCAAAATGTAGCGACGAAGCGAGTAGCATGATGAATGACTTATGTAGAAGAACCAAAGAAGTAGGGTTAGAAATAAATCGGGAAAAACTAAAGCAATGGTTGTAAATTCAGAAGTAAACATTAATAAAATTTACCAGAACAACCCGGACGCTGAACTGGTTTCAAACTAGGTTTATTTAGGCAGTCAAGAAGCCGCAATAAAATAACGAGGAAAAAGTAGTGAGTGGGAGAATAGCACTAGGCTGGCGAGATTTAAAAAGTATAGGGATTTATTTAGGTCGGATGTTTGCATGAGTATGGATAGGAAACTGTGGATGATGTGTGTGTGTCCAGTAATGATTTACGGTGTTGACTTGATATTAAGCCAGAGTACAGTGACAAGAATGAGAGTAGCACAAAGGTATATGGAGAGGTGTATGCTGAAAATTACAAGAAAGAATAGAATGAGAAATGATTGGGTATGAGATAGAACGAAATTGGAAGATGTAGGAAGAATTATGGTGGAAAGGAAATGGAGCGGGGCGGGGCATATCACGAGGAACAGGACAATAGATGGACAAAAAAATGATAGATTGGTATCCAAGGGAAAGCAAACGAAGTAGAGGTAGTCCAGGATTAAAATGGGGAAAAGAAATGAGGAGGTGTTGTGGAGATACAACGTGGCAACGAGTAGCCGTGGACACAAAAGAGTGGCAACGAATGAAACGGGTTAACAGTGATGTACGTTACTATAAAAGTTAAATTAAGAATAAATAAATAATGAATTTAAATTTGAATGAAAAAAAATAACAACTAAACTGAAAAGGCTTATTAAATATTAGAACCAAAACTTTTATTGCACTCAACGGCATGCATGAATGTTTTCTATGCATGATTAGAAATATTATAAATTAATATAGGTAATTTATACATGAATTAGTATTATTATTATTTATTGTTAATAAATTTTAGTTATATTGATGCCCCCGGCTTTGACCTTATTACCTCCCATATCCTTAACCATCTGTCCAAGAAAGGAATCCTATACCTAAATATACATATACAATTCAGTCCTTCGCACAAATCATTATCCTACCTTTTGGGAATTTGCTACAATTATAATGATACACAAACCTTTCAAACCTATCCATTTACCTACGTCCTATCGTCCTATTAGTCTCCTTTCCCTAATGGGAAAAATTCTAGAAAAATTCATCCTTCAAAGAATTTATCCTATTATTGCATCATTAAAAATGATCCCAAATCATCAATTAGGTTTCCGTTCCCTTCACTCAACAGATCAACAATGCCACAGAGTTGTTGACATAATTTCCTCGTCTCTTGAACAGAAAAGTACTGTTCGACTGTCTTCCTTGAAGAAGCCCAGGCTTTTGACAGAGTTTGACACGCCGGCTTACTTCAAGGGCATCCTTCACTTCACTTATTACCTTATCCTAAAATCCTTTCTGGAGAAACTTTCTTACCATGTTTCCTCCAATCATTCCACTTCCTTGATTTATCCTGTTAAAGCAGGTTTACCCCAAGGAAGCACCCTTGGTCCAATTCTATATACACTTCTGATATTCCTGAACATCCTGACACCACACACGCTTCTTTCGCCGATGATAAATGTATATTATCGTCTCACAAATCATCCATAACTGCTTCCGACCATGTACAACAACATATCTCACTTCTAGAAACATGACTAAAATAAAGGAGGATTAAAATTAACGACAATAGAAGTATCCATGACCCATTCAGTGTAAGCCATGACAACTGCGAACCTGTATTCCTAAACCAAACTCCTATTACTCACTCTAGCAAGTCCGCTACCTCGGGTTACACCAGGATCGTCGTCTAACATGGGCACGCCACACAAAACTCAAACGACGCTACCCCAGGGTGCCCTTCATGTAACATTCTTAGAAAGTCTTGAAGTAATTTTCCAGGCACTACAATCCTCCCATTATAGAGCAAAATACCTTCCTCGATTGAAAATTCTTCGCGTTTGTCAAAGAACTGCGCTACTCCAGTATCAATGTTCTTTGCCGACCCTGGCCAGGTTTGATTAAGGAATTTAATAACCTCTTTTAACACAGGGTCTTCTCCTGTACATTTTTCCAGCATCTTTTTTGTTACTGGAGAATCTTTTAACCTCATCTGGAGTAATTGACGATCAGCCACTGCATCGTCTGTCTTGTCTTTTATTAATCCTGGAATAGGCAACCTGGAGAGAACATCTGCTAGTGCATTTGACTTGCCAGGTAAATGCTCTATTTTATAGGAATATGCAGCAAGAGCTAGAGCCCACCTAGTTAACCTATTTGCGGCTGTCTTTGGAATTTCTCGATCTTCTCCTAGCATGTATTTTAGAGGCCTATGATCGGTCCGCAAAATAAAAGATTTACCATAAATGTACTGGTGGAATCTATTTATTGCAAATGCTAGAGCTAGTGCTTCTTTATCCAGGAACGAGTAACGCTTTTCGTTTGTTTGTAGAGTTCGTGATGCAAAAGCTACGGGTCTTTCAGAGTTATCCTCTTGTCTCTGTGTCAGGACGGCACCAATACCGACATCACTAGCATCTGCTGTTACTATAGTTTCCTTATCAGGGTTGTAATCTACCAATGATGGACTTCTAGTAATTAGATCTTTGATGGTTTTTACAGTTGATTCGTCAGTTTTAACCCTTTGACTGCGGCATAGAAGAGAGAAAAAAGTCCTTCCTGGGAACGGATTTTTTTTTCATTCATTTATGTTAGTCCGGACTCAGGTATGCATGAAATTGCATCAGAATCGTTTTTCTAATGTTTATTGTTTATAAACATACCAAAAACATTATGACGCACCATGTGCGTCATGCAGCCACAGAAAGGACAATTTATCACTGAAACGGGCATGACGCACCATATGCGTCACCATGACGCATCGTGTGCGTCATGGTATTATTATTCTATTTTTACTTATTTTATTATTCAATACGTAAAAAAATAACAAGTTTGTAAAATGAATCGTGTAATTGAAACCTGTAAACATTAGGACCTTATTAATTATTCATAACTATTGATATATGTATAAAATTTTTTTTTTTTTTTTTAAGGTTTCTTTTTACCCCAGCCATCTAAAGTATTTATTTTAGAAATTAATATATATCGGAAGAAAGAAAAAATAAAATAAAATAAAAAATGGGAAGAGCAACATGTTAGGAAAACGGTGTGACGCACCAGGTGCGTCATTAATGACGCACCGTGGGCGTCATGTCGTTTTGAAGAAAGCAATGTTTAGTGCCCCAGTTAAAAAAATCTAAACTTGTCAAATAATATCCCTAAAAATTATTAAATACACAAGTAATGCTAGCTAATGACTTACTTTTATCAATAAAAAAATGCTATATAATTTACCTTATGAGAGTACCGTACTGAGGGGCCAGAAAAAAAGAGAAAGCAAAAACACGCGTTACTAAGCACAAAAAAAAAGGAAACGAGAACGACTCACTCCATACAACCCTAGGACTAGTACGAATATGACCACCCCTCTTCCAAACCGATATCATATGGCAGAGGCTCCCCCACTCCTTTTTTGGAGAGAGGCTTTTTTTCTGTCCATGACGCACCGTAGGCGTCATGCAGTTTCTCTAAAGAGACAATATGTGACGCACATGGTGCGTCCTACCGCAGTCAAAGGGCTGTCCATTGCCATCGTGCATTTCTTTAAAAAAATAATCTGTATAGTGAGGCGCAAACTGTTTGAAGAAGAGGTACAAACCTACTGTAATAGTTGACACTTCCTAAAAATGCCCTTAACAGACGAATTTATTATTTAAATTTATTATTAATAATTTATTATTTAAAAGACGAATTTACATATCAGTATGTAAAGGAAGACACTTTGAAAATTTTTTAAATTGACTTGACATTTGAAAAAATGGATCACAAAAACTACAATATATAAGGTAATATTGGAATATTTTTACTTATTTCTTTATAAAAATATTAATAACCCATTATTATATAACAATAAACTTGTAATTCTAATTTTTAAGTATATAATTAATAAAAATATATAATAAAAAAAACTATTAATTAATTCAATAGTTTATATTAATTTCTTAATTGTTATTATTACTATTATAATTTTAATTACTTGTTTAAGAGACCATAATGAATTGTAAAATCTAAATTAATTTATATGTTTTTTAAATAACAGAATGTAATGAATCTAATGTAAAAATATTAAATTTCAGGTTTGAGAATATCCCGAAAATAGGGATGAAATATCACCTTTTTTTAAACTAGAAAAATTGTATCATTTATTACCCCAGAAGACCATAAGTAAAAAGAAAAAACCTATATAAATTAAAGGGGACAACACAGAGGAAGAATAATGAATGCCCTTAACTCTTTTTGATTCTTGGGATCCGGCATTTTATTAATTGCTGTTAAATGTTCGTCTGTTGGACTTATCCCTGTTTTATCAAGTTCCTCTTTGATACGCATTCCCCATCGATGCAGTCTGTGTAGTGAGTAGTACTTCCTCTAGGTTTTTTAAGGGTTGTTCTCGTGTTCTCCCAGTTATTACGATGTCATCTAAATAACACGCAACTCCGTCCATACCTGATAACACCATATCCATAATGCGCTGAAAGATTGCCAGGGCTGCCGACACGCCAAAAGGTAACCGTCTAAACACAAAGTAACCAATATGCGTTGAAAGGACAAAATATTTCTTACAACTGTCATCAACTTCCAGTTGAAGATAAGCGTCTTTAAGGTCTAGTGTTGTAAATTCTTGTCCACCAGAGAGTTTTGTTAGTATATCTTCAAACCTTGGTAACGGATGTCAGTCTACGATAATATGTGGCTTGATCGTAACCTTGAAATCCGCACACACTCTTATTTTATTGTTTGGTTTGGGTGCTATCACAATCGGTGATGCCCATTCAATAGGTGTAGTTACTGCGTCTACTGGTTCTAATACTCTTAAGTCCACAAATCTTTTCAATTCTGCCTCTAACTGGTTTTTCAATGCAAAAGCCACAGGACGTGGCTTGAAAATCTTTGGGACAGCATCACTCCTCATATGGATCTTTGCCTTGTGTTTTCGAATTGTCCCAAGGCCATCAACAAATAAGTCCTGAAAGTCTCTCTTCAATTTTGTAAGTTCTGGAAGGACTCTAGAAGTTGCTTTCTTCTGTTTGTCTTGACCTGAAACAGTACACACCCGTAACCCTGGTGGTAAAGGAGGTTGAATGCAAGAGTCCATGAAAAACCCAAATAATAGAACTTCATACGCCTTAACAACATAAACTGGTGGCTGTTTTTGTTTTCCAAATGCTTTTACAGTGATATTTGTTTTCCCTAATGTAGGTATTTCTAAATCCGTATAGGCCGTGAGACTTTTTGTTGGTTCGGTTCGGTCCGCCATTGTGAACGCATCAGGCTCTTAATTGTTTTTATAATTTTTAATTGTTTCTGTTTAACTATGATTGTTTCTGCAATTTTTTTGGGACAATATTGTGTAATAACATAATATACTTTACGTAGAATGTATATTAGTGTAACGAAAACCCTATTGGAGCATAGAGACTAAAATTTCTGTCACAATTCCGAAGAAGAATCAGTCGTGTGGAAAATCAATTTTTTAAATATTGTTATAAGTTAAATTAATCACCACTTTATCTATATTCTCCATCGCAGTATGTACTGAAATTTATTATTTTATCATAGAACCTAATAACTAGAATAATTATATTGAAGTTTAAATTAAAATTAATAGAAACTAATCTCAACATCAGCTTCTGAAACAGTTTGTCCAGAAGTCTAGTAGGAGTATATACATCTAGGCTGATGTAAATACAACGGTAGCTCAGTTGGCTAAGGCACTACCAAATCAGAGTAATTCTGTTTCATGTGGAGGTTCGAGTCGAGATAAGGTCATTCTGTTTTTTATTCCTCCAAGCAAGAGAAGACATTCACTTAAATAATCACGGCTGGAAGATAATTCCGATAAGAATACCTATCTAGTTTTGGCTAGTAAACAAAAAACCGAATTAAATAAACAAGAGTGACAAAAATAAATAAATAAGAAATTTAAATAACCTAAACAATACAACAAGATAAGATTAGTTCTCTTGTGGACTATTTGTAAACAAATGAAATAACACAGAGATTATTATTCCTTGACACCTAAACTGTTATAGCCCATTTTTCTTTTTTATATATTCGTAAAACTAATTATAACAAGAGTTTTAAAATATATGGATAAATTTTTACACCCACTTAATAAAGAAAAATATAAGGAAAGTCCAAAAAGAGGTAGGAATTCTCCCGAAAAATTAAATACACATAGGAATAAGGTGTTCATACACGAGAAGGCCATGAATAGTAAAGAAGACTTAGTAGGCGCTCTTAAAATTTCGGAGCTACAAAAAATGATTGTAGATAGTGTCCAAGCTACCATTACCGCAGTGCTCGATGAAAAAATCAAAACGTTGGCCTCTAAAGATGATATTAAAAGCCTAAACCAGAGAATCGATAAGTTAGAGAAAGAAAATGATGACCTAAAAGCGCACATTGAAAACCAAACGATAATGCAAAATAAGAAAATTGAAAATTTAATAAATATTTCTAAGAAGAAAAATCTTATCTTTCGTGGACTTCAATGTGAAGAGGGGAATAAACTGGAAGAAATTGTGCAACGTTTTTGTGAGAATGTTTTATCCGCTAACGTCGTAATAACTCGCGCCTATAAAATCGGGAAATTAAACAACTGTATGATCTTAGCCTCTCTACAGAATGAAAATGATGTTGAACAGGTCATGAAAAATGGAAACAAGCTAAAAGGAACCAATTACTCTATATCAAGGGATTATGAATACAATTTCAGGAAGAGAAGAAACAAGCTTTTTGCCCTAAGGAAAGAAATATTCAAACTTAACAAAGAGCTTAAGGTATCAGTTGTCCACGATAAAATTATAATTGGAAACAAGAGATTTGAGTGGTGTCCGGACAAAGGAATCCAATATAATGGAGCTGAAGCAATACATGAGCTAAATAATACCATACAAGCAGACTTGACTGAATACGTGCGGCTACTCATCGAGGGCCCACATCCATGACAACTAACTAGTTCAACTGTACCTCACTCATCACAGCAAGATCTTCATCAAACTGTATCAACCGAACCTAAATTAACTCAGCAAAAACTACTGTTAAAAATAATTTCCTATAATATATGTGGTCTAAAAGGTAAAATAGCGAATCCTTACTTTATTAATTTTATAAATAATTGCCATATTCTATGTTTACAAGAGACATTTGTAATGGATTCGGATTTCGATAATTATAAGAAATACTTCTCTGAATTTAATATTTTTTGGGAACCTGCTGTTAAAGTGGCGAACGTGGGGAGACCGAGTGGGGGTATATTATATGGCTTTAAGAAATCTTTGACAAAAATAATTAATATAGATTTAGTAGAACAATACGGATGTAAACTATTAAGAATAGTAAAATATGATGAGGAGTCTTATATCCTTTCGATGTACTTAAACTGTAACTTTTGGAAAAGAGACTTCTCAATATTATCGGACTTGTTTTTAACTTGCCCTAATATTCAAAATCTAATTTTAATAGGGGACAGCAACGCACGAACCGGAGCACGTCAAGAGTTGTCGGTAGACGGTGAATATTTTCCTAATACACAGCTAGCAGATAGCAGAGAATCTAAGGACGCAAGGGTTAACGCAGAGGGTCGTTCCTTTCTTGAGCTGTGTGAAAATCATAATCTGATCATCTTAAATGGGAGAAGCCTCAGTGACAAGGAAGGAGAATTTACTTACTTAGGTACTACAGGGAACTCTGTCATAGACTTAGCATGTGTAACTATCTCAAGTCTACATCTAGTGAAAGATTTCACTGTATTAGCTCAGCCCTTTTCAGATCATCTACCGATACTTCTTGAAATCGATTTAAATTTAAATGAGAATAAGTGGGAGAATACTCCTACTCTCCTACCAAAACTATTGTGGAAAGATCACCATGAAACATTATACAAAGAAAATCTAGAAAAATACTTATCTGTGACATCGCCTTATATCGATAAAGAAAATATCCAACCTTACTTACAATACCTGATTGAATCGATAAAAGCAGTAAACATTAAACAAATCTCAACTACGAAGGCTCACGAACGTATTTATAAAAAACCCTGGTACGATAGAGAATGCTTAAAATTTAGAGCTACGGTCTTGATGCTCTTGGACGTACGAAGAAAATCGGTCTCTACCTACATCTATAATCTTTATAAAAACACAGTAAACGAATACAAATTATTATGCCTAAAAAAGAAACGTGAATACTATCAAAGAGAGGCGGATAAATTGAAAGACTCTAAGGACTCTAAGCAGTTCTGGGAAACGGTAGGAATATTTAAGATGAAAAACAACCGTCATAGCAATGACATACCAATAGAGGTTTGGGTCTCTTTTTTTACGGAGCTTCTGAATCAGCCTGTTAATAGTAATGTGTTAATTAGCTACGCAGAACCTTATTACACGGATATCATTACAGATGCAGATTTCACTATATGTGACTTAGATCAAGCGTTAAGGCGAGCAAAAAACAATAAAGCCCCGGGCACTGACCGGATAACAGTAGAATTTTACAAAAACTCACCTCAATCTCTCAAATTTGAACTGCTGTACCTCTTTAACAGAATATATAATACAGGTTACATCCCAGAATTGTTTAAAGAGGCTATAATCTGTCCCATTTTAAAGAAAGGAGATTCTGGCTTATCGCTACTTAATTCCGTTTCTAAACTTTTCACTTCATTAGTATTAAAGCGTTTAAATGACTGGTTGGAACGGAATCATATATTAAAAGAATGTCAAGCCGGCTTCAGATCAGGGTACTCGACAAGTGACAATATTTTTAACTTAACGTCCATCATAAATATAATGCTAAAAAGAGGCCATAAACAAGTGTTCGCTTTCTTTGTCGACTTTTCCTCGGCTTTCGACACCATAGATAGACATTCTCTTTTGTACAAATTGAGCTGTCTTGGACTCCCTGGTAAACTGATAAACATTATCAGGAATCTTTATAAAGAAAATAAAGCATGCGTCCTGACAAAAAATGGAATTACAAGCTGTTTTCCTACCAATGTCGGATTGAGACAGGTCTGCCTGCTAAGTCCGCAACTGTTCTCAATATTTATCAACGATATAGAGGACTGTCTGGGCTATGGGATCGACATAAATGGTGTAAATATTAGAGTATTGATGTATGCGGATGACATAGTCATACTCAGTGATAATCCTGATAAATTGCAAAAAATGATCAATAATTTAGAAAAATTTACAGATCAGTGGAACTTAAAAGTCAATATGAGGAAGTCAAAAATTATAATTTTCAGAAAAGGAGGGCGTTTAAAAAACTATTCATGGAAATATAAGAAGGAAAGTATAGAAATTGTAAATAGTTACAAGTACTTAGGAGTGACGTTGAGTTCTAAACTCTCGTTCCGGGAACATGTAGAAACAAGAGTTAAAACCGGAAAGCTTGCCATTAATACGGTTTGGAATAAGTTTTTAAATAATAAAGATATACCAATCTCGGCAAAAATAAAAATCTATAATACGGTTCTAAAAGTAATGATAATATATGGAGCAGAGATTTGGGCTACTCAAAGTTTCGACATTTTGGACAATTACCAAAGATTTGTTTTAAAGAAACTTTTAAGTGTCCCCTCTAACACCCCAAGCTACATGTTGGAACTAGAAATTGGTCTCAAAAATCTGAATATCATCACGTTTGAACACCACCTTAAATATATAGAAAAAATTTTGAGCTTAGAAAAACATCGATTACCACATATTCTGGCAGAAGAAACAGTCAGATCTGACTGTTTTTGGTATAAAACTTGGAAAGAAATGTGTTCAGGCTGTAGTGTGGATCTAAATAGTTGCTGGGGTGAGAGAGATAGCTGGATCGTCTCAATGAGAGAAGTTCTGTCCAAGAGAAACAATGCTCTTACTGAACAATTAACCTCACATGGAAGATCGTCTAACTTTAACCAGCACTACAGACTTCTAGAATACCCTGTCACCGGTGTCAACAACAACTACTTTACAAACAATTATTACAGTCTTAATGACATTAAAATTATTTTCAAAAGTAGGTGTAACTTTTTGAATTTAAATTATAAACCCTGGAGGAAATTAGATCTGATCCAGAATAAGTGTTCTCTTTGTAATCTGTGTGCAGATGAAGATAATTTTCATTTTTTGGCTATTTGCCCTATACTTAGGCCTTATCGGAAAACATGGTTTAAGAAAGAAACGCTGACTCATGCAGAGTTTATTTCCATATTAAATACTCCTAATTGGAAAGAATTAATTCACTATGTAAAAGATTCCTTAAGGTATAGAACTGAACTAATTAGTTATTTTAATTTTTAAATCAGAGTTTTGAATTGATTTTTTTTGTTATTATATAAATGCATAGTTCACTTCCTAGTTGTAGACATTTTTATGATTTTGTATTTATTTTATTTTTGTACTTATTTATTTTGAGCAGGGAATTAAACTAGTAAACAAGTAAATTTTATTTAAATAATTAACTAGGTAAAAATAATTAATTGTAAATTAAGAGAAGCAAATAATTTTTTTTTTTTTTATTCTTATTATGTAAGCGAGGTCGAATCACTCCCCCTCACGGCTGTGGCCATAGGGGAATAAGATACATTGCAGTATTATATCTATGTGTAAACTTTTTTCAAATATATCTCTTTCTCTTCTTCTTCTTTTTGTTGGTTTAATCTTTTGAGCTCCAATATGTTTCCACAATTTCTTACTTATGACTGATTGACACGCTCCTGGGTCAAAGAGCATTTCAACAGAATGTCCATTTAATGTAACGTCAAGCATTCCTTTACTTCCTTTCGAAATCGCGTTAATATAGTGTTGGCTCTCGGGATCTGAATCACCAGAGTGTTCATGTTCATTTACAGTTACGTTCCGTGTTAGTAGTTTTTTGTCGTTTATGATTATTGCTCTTCTTGTTTTAATGCAGGCTCTGGCAAAATGATTTTTTGAAAAACAAGCTGAACAGGTTTGGTCTAAAGCAGGACATTTGTCTTTTCCTCGATGTAATTTATTACCGCATAATAGGCGATTCCGTCCTCGTTTTAATTCAAGTAATTTGCGTTCTGGTTTACCCTTAGCTGTAATTGAGCCAGGTACTCCAACTTTATAAGTATCTCCGCTCTCTAATGTATTACCTCTCCTGTCTAATGTTAAACTTTTCATTCTAATTTGTTGCAACTTTGTTTGTTCTAAAACTAATAGTGTCCTTTCCACATCTTGTAAAGTAGATGTGTTATTCGGATGTAACTTCATCACTTCTTTTTGCCACGATTATTCATTAATTCCGATGACTAGTTGGCCTCTAATCTTTCTTCTAAAGTATTGCCAAATTCGCATTTACTTGCTGCTGCTCTGAGGTTAGTTAAGAATTGTATGATCTCATTTTCTCTACGAGTGTAAGTAGAGAATAACAGCCGCTCTGCCAAGACACAAGTACCTGGAGTATAATAATTATGTAAAACAGTTTTAAGTTCTACATAGGTTGCTTCAGTAACCGATCTAGGTCGGAAATGATCAACTAGAATTTTAAACCCCAGTGATCCAACACGAGCTAAAAGAAGTTTCTGCTTCAGATTTTCACTTCTGTCATCTGTGAATCCATACATAGATAGTTCGTTTTCTAGTCTTAAAATGTAATATTCCCATTCTTCTATGGGTGGGTCAAATTGAGGGAGTCGAAATTGTATAATCCTCTCTTCTAAAGGACGTCGTATAATTGGTTGTGAGACTTGAACTGGAGGAGCCTCGACATCAGCCTCAACATTAATATGTTGAGATGGTGAGCTACTAGAACTACTTATAGCTCTAGCTCTCCCTCTTCTCCCTTTTCTTCCACTTTTTGTCTTGGCATACTATTTTTACTTTTCCTCACTACTAATAGTAGGAAAACTATTGTTTTCACCAAACAATTTTTTTTCGAGATTTCAACGGAATTATCCGTTTTATGAGTTTTTAAGACCTCCTGAGTGGTTTTCAGCATGACGTATGTATGTGTGTGTGTATGTGTGTATGTGTGTTATCATCATAGCGCCCAAGGTATTTAACCTAGAGAGTTGAAACGGCAGAAAAATCAGTCCTAACCTGTAGTTGTGCCGCCCGGAAAATCAAATTTTTCCGCTATCTTGAACCCAGTTTTAAAAACATTCGTAAATAGTCCTGATCGAGTTGAAATTTGGCTCGAATGTACCTCTCTGTATGACAAACAAGTCCACTAAATTTCATTTTGATTTTGGCAGCCATTTTGAAGTTATACATTTTTGAATTTTTAAACTTTGACGGTTAATAATACTGATATTACATATAGGTTTTTGACATAAAGCATATCGTTGGAACCGGAAAAAATTAAGGAACAAATATAAAAAAACCCGATGAAATTCCAATAATTAGTTTAAAAGTTATAAGTGAATATAATTAAGTATTATAAATAAGGTTTTTTTAAAGAATGATAATAAATCAGTTTTTTCAGAACGGTCATCCATCTAAGTACTGACCACGCCCAATGCTGCTTCCTCCTGCTGCGAAGCAGCAGGAGAGGCCACTTTAGTGGCCTCTGAAGTGAGGAAAAGTTCCGAGGCACCCTGAACCCGATTTTTTTTTTACTGTGAATGGAAAGCTTTTGGTGTTTGATCCTGTCCGCAGCGCCACTTGTAATGTCCTCTGTAATAATGAAATCTATAAGTTTATTGTAGAACATACTAAGAAAAGTAAAGTATATTTATAAATTAATTTTAAATATAAACTTGAGTATTTGTCAAAGTCATGCTAATGTCAGTGTAATATTACACCCACCAAAAAAGTAGTTTATTATAGATGATAATACCCGCAAACCGGAAATTAATATCTCAATTATAACCAGAGACAACATTAAGCTGTTCCGAACTTTTTGATTACCCTGTATGTATGTATGTATGTATGTATATATATATATATATATATATATATATATATATATATATATATATATATATATATATATATATATATATATATATATATATATATATATGAGTTTTCTTTCTTCTAGTCCCTAATGTACAACACTTATTTGGAGTAGTTGGGTCTTTTAGGGTATAATAAGTACAAATTTACTTTTCAATTATGGCTATATTTCGACCTACTTGGTCATCTTCAGGCCTAAAACATCGAAACATCATACACATGAGATTTATATAAACAATTTTTACACTATTATTACGTCAAAAGCTATTAGTTTATTAGTTACTTTATTAGTTACTGTAGCTTTTGACGTAATAATAGTGTAAAAATTGTTTATATAAATCTCATGTGTATGATGTTTCGATGTTTTAGGCCTGAAGATGACCAAGTAGGTCGAAATATAGCCATAATTGAAAAGTAAATTTGTACTTATTATACCCTAAAAGACCGAACTACTCCAAATATATATATATGGATAGTGATAACAGCTCTGGTTCTGCTGCTCTGAATAGTTAATTAATTCATAATATTTTAATTAGTTCTACTTCTGTGAAAAGTTGTGTTAAGTATTAACTATAAGTGATACTGGTGTTTTAATCTAAAAACTTAGTCAGATTACATTAAAACATTCAAGTGACAAGATTGCTGTTGTTAGTTACCAGTTTTAATTACTGTTTAATGAATCTTCAACAAGTCTTAGGATATTTAAAAACAACCTGTAAGTAAGATCAATAAATTTTATATTGAACTATTTTATAAATATAGACTATAAATTATTAAAAAGTAAAAAATACACATTTGTTACAGCACATTTCTTATGACGCTATAACCTAATTTTAGATCTAATTAATTCTTTTAATTAATTTTAAATGTTACTAACTATTGTTCTATTAATAATAACTATAATATTATTTTACTTCTCTTGAAATAACTAAGTGTTCTAATAATTAATTTATAATTTAAGTTGACGGTTTTTCTAAAAGAAAAACACATTTAATCTATGATTAACTGCGATCACTCATTGCATTGTTTACCTGGCGTAGCTCAGTTGGTAACGCTGTAGCCTTTTACATTTTAGTGACGTCACTTATGACTCTAGAGATCCGAGTTCGAATCCAGCCCGGTAAAGTTTTTTATTTCATTGAATGTTGATTATTTTTTATTTTTTCTATATTTCTTTTATTATTAATTCTGTTTAATTATTGATTTTTACTTTAAATTAACTTAAATATTATAATCCAATTTTATATATTAATTTAATTTATACTTCCATAAAAATACAATATGCCTCAAAATAAAATGAAGACTGTTAAAGCTGATCTTTTATTAAATAAAAAGCGTAAAGCTCTATCGCTAAGCCCTTCTGAAAATGAAAATAAACCTAACTTAAAAAAGCCTACTGTTCATAGAACTTGCTCTTCGCTTAGGACTAATACATCTCAACAAATACGTCAGAGCAAACTAACTAGCTTTGTACCCGTTTCTAATGGCCAGAAAATAAAAGAAAATCCGCCTCTTTCAAAGAGCATCACTTCATCTTCTCCAGACAAAACGGATCTACATACTAATAATTATATGTTAGATAATGAAAAACTTAAAGCAGACAACTTAAAATTAAAAGACGAAATAACTAAATATGAATATATAATAGCAGAATTAACCAGTAAGATAAACAAGCTAACTGATAGATTTCAAAGGTCATCTATGGAAAAAGTAATGACTACTGTGACAGCAGATGTTCACTCGGTTCCAGTTCTCCGCTCTTCACGCCAGTCCTTCACTCTTCACTCTCCACGCTTTACTCCAGTTCTCCACTCTTCACACCAGTCCTCCACTCTTCACTCTCCACTCTTTACTCCAGCTTCAGATCTTCACTCAGTCACCTTTAATCATTCACCACAAAGTCTCTCCAATCACCCATCAATTTTACTTTTAGGAGATAGTCATGTTAGAGGATTAAATCATTTATTACGCTCACGATTTGAACATGTGTACAATATTCAGTCTATATTTAAGCCTAATGCGCCCCTATCGGAAATTGTTAAAGATATTCAAACACTTACCAAAAATTTTGGCAAAGACGACATAGTAGTAGTTATAGGGAGTTCAAATAATCTAAATAACATTTGTCCTGATAATATTTTACAAAACATTATTCCTCTACAATACCAAACTAATGTTATAATTACATCGGTTCCGCTAAGATATGATGCCTTACATTTGAATAATCAGATAATGCAGTTCAATTCAAATCTGTTGAAGCTTACTGCTAATACGCCACACTTACACTATATCGACTTTACTCGCCGTATTAAAAGATATAATTATACTAAACACGGTCTTCATTTAAATAAAAAAGGAAAAAAGTATTTGTCAAGTATTCTATCATCATTCATCTTAAACTCATTTAGGTCCACTGTAGATATTAAGCAATTAAATAATAATGATTTATTTAACTCAGCTTATACAAAAAGTTCTTGTCCAAAGGTCAAAAACAGTAGCAACCCAAACTCAAAAGTTTTATCCGAACCTAACATTGTTGAAACAAATAAAAATCCTTTAGTAGACGATCCTGATATTATAATTTTACTAGACTCACAATTCTGCTCTCAAATAATTCAGGAGGAAAATAACCTCCCTATTGAAAATACAAACTCATCTGAGGAACAAAATTGTCCCAGTAATAGAGCAAGTCCTAGTTTAAAGTGTAGGGAAAATCCTTGTGCCGCTCCTCATGAAACTTCTCAGTTAGATCTCATCCCTTCATCCCATAGTAATAGTTTCATCACAAATAATTCGGTTGCACCTTCTCAAATACATCTGGATAATGAACCATTTGATTTTTTATGAACCCCTCTTCAATAAATAGCCCTTCTTTGAAAATACTGCAATGGAATGCCCGGTCGCTAAAAAGAAAAACCAAATTGATTGAGTTGGAACAAAAGATGTGGTCAAATAATATCCTCATAGCTGCCGTACAAGAAACTAGATTTAACAATAAAACAACTAATTTTCCACTAAAACATTATGCAATATTTCACAAATCCAGAAGTAAAAAATCCGGTGGAGGTGTTGCTATACTTGTTCATCCATCCATCCATGCTGAATTTCTATCCGACAATGACGAAGAAGGTAGCATTGAGTTTATAACTATTAAAGCTACCTTCCAAAGAAATACCACCATTTTTATTTGGTCAGTATACATTCCTCCTAATGTTAAACCTTCTATGTCAGACTTAGATAAAATAATTCCTTCTGAAGGGCCTTTTATTATGTTAGGAGATTTCAATGCCAAACACTACACCTGGTTTAACACTCACTCAGACTCGGCTAGAAATAAGATTTATGATTGGGTTAATAATAATGGATTGGTTGTAATCAACAGAAATGAACCTACGTATATAAGTCCATCTGACTCAGCTTCAAGAAGCATTATAGATTTGACAATAATCTCTTCAGATTTAATTGACCTTATTCTTGACTGGAAGACTGTTGATATCTTAGATAGCGATCACTTACCCATTCTTATTTCTTTAAGATTAAATGTAGAGAGGCTGCTAATAAATGATGAATATATCTCTAACAAGTGGCTGTTAAAAAAAAATGCTGACTGGGACGAGTTTAGATCCGAATGCATCAAGTCAGCCTGTGCAATTACTGGGGACGTCAATCAGAAAACCGTAGCCCTCACCACACTTTTAGTGAATGCAGCTGAAAAAACTCTGAAGCGACCAACTAGTAGATCAAATAAAAAACTTCATTCTTGGTGGAACGAAGAGGTCAGTGCTGCTGTCACTAAAAGAAATAAAGCTAGGAGAATATGGAGGAAAACAAAAGACATAAATCACAGAAAGGAATACAATAAATGTAATGCTCAGTCTAAGAAAATTATTTCTTTACACAAAAAAAAAGATTTAGAAAAAATTATCTCGGAACTAAATATTAATTCATCATGTGCTTAAGCGTGGAAAAAATTTAATTCTCTCCATAAAAATCAGTCTACACTAAATTATATCATGGATCCTGAAGGAGAATACATAAGAGACAACCTAGAGGTTGCTGAGATTTTCAACAATTATTTCTCCTTGAAACTAACTAATAGCTCTAATAGAGATTTAACAGAATCAGAAACTTCAGTACTTAATGCTGTGGACAAAGTAAAAGATAGTTATAATAATTGCGATAAATTATTCTCGGTAACTGAATTGGAAGAAGCTCTGACTAAGTTAACTGATACTTCCCCTGGACCTGATGGATTAGTAAACTCGATTATTGTAAATATGCCTGAAATGTATAAAATGAATCTTCTTAAATTGTGTAATGAATGTTGGACTCATAATAAAATACCAAATTCGTGGAAGATGAGCCACATCATACCAGTATTAAAGAAAAATCGAGATAAGTCGTTGGCAGATTCTACCGACCTATTGCCGTGTCTTCCTGTTTGGGAAAGATATACGAAAGAATGGTTAACAGACGTTTAATATGGTATCTGGAAGCAAATGATATATTGTCTTGTAACCAATATGGCTTTCGACCGAATAGATCGACAACTGATGCACTATCCGCTTTCACCGAATATATACATGAGGGGTTTAAGAACAAAATATCAACAGTTGCCTGCTTCATAGATTTAGATTCAGCATTTGATAATATCGATCATTCACTGTTGCTACTAAAATTAATTAAAATTGGTATATCTGGCAAATTACTTAGTAATTTACACAATTATCTAATTGATAGAAAGGTCGCAACTAAAATTATATCTACCATCTCTTCTTATAAAAATATCACAAATGGGACGCCGCAAGGGGGAATATTAAGTCCCGCGCTTTTTCATATTATGCTGAGCGACCTATGTGATTGTTTGCCTAGGAGTGTGCAATGTTGTATATACGCTGATGATATAACTATATATGTTAACCATAAAGATATAAATCATGCAATAGCCACTATAGAGACAGCACTTGAGGAGATAAAAAAATTGGTGTTATCAGTGGAATCTCCGTATATCAAAACTTAAAACGGAGTGGACTATTTTCAGCAGAAATCACAGCATCCCATCTCATACCATGCTTAAGCTAGACTCAACACCTATTAAATACAACCCCTTCCCAAAACTATTAGGTCTAACACTAGACAGAAAGCTTCTGTGGCGTCAACATATAGAAAGTATAGTTAGTGACATACAAGGTAGGCTTAACTTACTTAAACGTATTTCTGGGTCCAAGTGGGGAGCAGATATTCAATCATTGAGAGCATTTTATCTGGGGTTCATCAGAAGCAAGCTCTGTCACCTTTGTGAAATATGGGGAGGAGCTTCAGCATGTCATATCAGTAAGATATCCAAAATTCAGAACTTTGCTCTGAGGTACATCCTTGGAGTGTATCCATCGTCCTCTATAGCAGCTATGGAAAAAGAAGCTAATATCATGTCTATTAAATTATTTATTAATAAATGTACTCTCCGCTTATACGCCAAATACCGGACCTTACCTTCAAGCCATCCTTGTAGCAGAATAAAAGCTACCATAGACTCCAATTCACATTCATTGGGACGAACTGTCTACGTCTTAAAGAATCAATCTAAAATATCTTTTGAAATTCATCCGATCCCTCAGATTCATCCAATTCCTCCGTGGGAATGGACAGCTTCTATAATTAGGACTGAATTACCTAACAGCACTTCTAAATCCTCATCTTTTCCGTCAGAACTCAAACAAACAAGTCTCCACCTAATCAATTCATTATATAGAGACTACATCTTAATTTATACTGATGGGTCTCTTTTAGAAGGCTCTGCAGCTGGAGTGGGAGTTTTCATTCCAACCCTACAAGTAAAGATCTGCCTTCCTTCAACCCCATCCTCATCAACAGATGCTGAACAATTGGCAATAATGGCTGCTGTTATACATGTCCAGAACATGCAGGGACAATTTAGCATCCTCACGGATTCAAAATGTGCCTTAGAGTTATTAAAGACATATGAACCTCACGCTTTCTCACACCGGACATTCCATATACATACCATTTTAAAGCAAGCTAAAGGAATAATAAAATTTCAGTGGATTCCTTCTCATTGCGGTCTCACTGGTAACGAAGTAGCTGATTTCCTTGCTAAACAGGCTCTTCCCATGAAACCTCTCCCGCATGATAAATATTCCCTCTCTTACATTGCTAGTAAAATAGGGCTCTGGTGTACAGAGAAATGGATTAACGACTGGGCTAATGGATCCACTGCAAGAGCATTCCACTCCATTCAACATCAGCCAACAGACTTAAATGTTTATAAAGAATGCCCAAGAAGAGTACAATCGTTTATATCTGCTTTAAAGATTGGCCATCTACCTACCAGAGTACTTCTTCATAAGATAGGCTTAAGCCCCTCTGCATATTGCCGTTACTGCACTGTTAACATACCAGAAACCATAACTCATATATTCTCCTGTCCAACATTTAACCATCCTCAGATAACTTTGGAGTTTACAAATATCATTACAATTTTAAATAATAAAAAAAGCTGGTCTACGTATCAGCAATACTTCACTTTCTTTATCAATGGCTATCGGGGTAATGTCCCTGGATGCTAAATATTAAAAAAAAAAAAAAAAAAAAAATATATATATATATATATATATATATATATATATATATATATATATATATATATATATATATATATATATATATATACATACATATATACATACTAGCTGAATACCCGTGCTTCACTACGGGGTGTTTTATTTTCAATTTAATAGATTTATAAACTACCATCAAGAAACATTTAAATTATTTTACAAAGCGAGAATATCTATATTCTATCCCTCCCTCTTATTTCTATACCCCCGATAAGATAATTTGCTAATATCCCAAATTAGTTATTCATTCCGACTAAATTTTTAAAAAGGAAAAGCAGTGGTATTTTCCTTCTGTACATTTCCTTTTTTCCCCTCTCCTAAATAAAAATAATGACAAAAACGTACATTACAATTACTATCATAAAGGGTACCTATCAATTACTTTGACATTTGTACCCCGTACTCATGTGTGCCAACATTTTAACTTTATAACCTCATTTTTTTAATGTGATGGCCCCTTTAATATAATTATAATATGTCCTAAGGTTGTCTTCAGGGGTATTAATAAAATAAAAAAGCTAATCCATTTTCTTTGCTATTTTATTTATTTTTCTTAAGGCGATATTTCGTCTCCAAATTGAGACATTTTCAAACCTAAACAATTTTGTTTTTTATATATAATATATATAAACTACAAAAATTTAAAAAACTACAACAATTTAAAAAAATTTAAAAAGATCTTTTACAATTTTTGATATAAAATGAATTGTTTACTTTTAAACTACATTTAAAATTAGGTATATGTAATAAATATTAGAAATGTTAAAATTATAAACATAAGACAGTAATTATCAATTAATAATTATAGTAGAGTTAAAAAATGAGTTAAATTATGCAAAATAAACAATAAAAATAAAAAATAAATAAATAAATAAATAAATAATATTTTGTCAATCACATACCTTCATCAGTCATTTAATTAAATTACTATTCAGTAATAACGCCACTTTGTAAAAATTAAACAAATTAATTAATTTAACAATGAGTTATGATCTTCCTGTGAGGTCAGATTCATGACTGACTATATAATATTATTACATTGTTTCCCCTTATAGATAGAGAACCCAGATTCAATTAACTGTTGCTTTTTAATGCATTACTGTTAACTTAACCTCAACAATAATCAATAATTCAAGATAAATACATTAAATGAAAATCCAAACAATAACAATTTATAAAAATACATAAATTAATAAATATAAAATAAAATTGTACATGAATTTAAAAAAATTAGAGTGTATTAAATTTGAACAGATACATATGTTATTACATATTAATTAAAATTAAAAACAGTTTAACAATATCAAGGCAAACATGCATTAATCTACAATTAATTAATAAAACCAAAAACAATAATTTAAAAATTAAGATATCACAATTAAATATTTTAAAATTTAGATTCTATATTGAGCTCTGTAAAAATACCTGAATAAAATTTATTTAAATCTTTCGAATCTGTTTTGAAATTGACATTTTTTGAGAAACTCGAAATGTATGCAGCTTCTAATAATTTTCGTTTAGAGTTATTTCTTTATCTAGAATTTTAGCATTATTAAAATCTGGAGTATGATTTAATTCTAAAGTGTGAGCAACTAGAGCTGTTTTATTCAATTTGCTCTTAACATCTCCCTCATGTTGTATCATCCTGTTTTTGAATGTTTGGCGAGATTCTCCTATATACTTTTTATCACATTCAGAACATGGGATTACGTAAACAAACCCCATTTCTTGCTCTGTGGGCACTTTATCCTTAAGTTTGCTAAAAAATTGATTTTTTATTTTATTTATTGGTTTCATCCCGAACTTTATATCCAAACAATCAAATTTTTTTAAAAGTATCTGCAATCTTCTCTGTAAGCCCTTTTATATAAGTTAAAGAATGGTACTTATACATTACTTGAGTTCTTATGTCATCTATATTACTTTTATTATTTTTATTTTCATGGTTTATTGCTTTGTACCAAAGGTTTGACACCGGACTAAGACGTACTTTTAAGTGGAATTTTGTTGTAGCTAATGTATCAAGGCCAATAATAGGTGCTGACTTTCTTAGCAAGTACGGATTACTTATCGACCTGAAAAATGCACGACTAACTGACAGTCTTACTAATGTTTCGACAAAAGGAGAGACAACACAAACACACGCTATAACAATACGGACTGTACGACAGACTGACAAGTACTACGAGTTACTGCGACGTTTTCCAGAACTTCTTTGTGAAGAAACAGTATTTTTGGACGCTGCGAAACATAACACCACGCATCATTTGCAAACAACTGGACCACCAATCTACCAAAAGTTTCGACGGCTAGATGTAGCCAAATTATCTCAAGCAAAGAAAGCATTTGAAGAAATGATAGCTCAAGGCATTGGTCGGCCATCTCGAGGAAGTTGGGCAAGCCCTCTTCACATGGTGAGGAAGAAAAATAACGAGTGGAGACCCTGTGGAGACTACAGACGACTAAACGCGGTGACTATACCAGACAGATATCCCTTACCCCACATACAGGATTTGACAACAAACCTCGACGGAAAGACAATTTTTACGACTTTAGACTTACGAAAATCATACCATCAGATACCTATGGAAAAAGACGACATACCAAAGACAGCCATCATCACGCCATTTGGACTCTTTGAGTTTATTCGTATGCCATTTGGTTTGAGAAATTCTGCTCAAAGTTTCCAACGTTTTATGAGAGAAGTACTTGACGGACTAGACTTTTCACAAGCTTACATAGATGACATCTTGATAGCATCTACTACAGAGGAGGAACATATGCAACATCTGGAACTGGTATTCGAAAGACTAAGGAAATACGGTCTCGCAATAAACGTGGACAAGTGCGTGTTTGGAGCGTTGGAAGTAACTTTTCTCGGACACAACATCTCTGCCGAGGGAGTGAAACCAATGAAGAAGAAGGTAGAAGCAATTTTGAAATTTCCTAAGCCCGAAAACATCCAACAACTTCGTCGTTTCATCGGTATGCTTAATTTTTATCATCATTTCGTTAAAAGGATTTCACACCTTCAGCACCACTAACCGCTTTGATTAAAGATGCTAAGAAGAAGGATAAGAGACCTATAGAATGGAACCCAGAAGCTGACCAGTCTTTCGAACGCTGTAAGAAAGCACTATCAGAAGCTACAGCACTTGCTTTTCCATCAGCTAACAACAAGATCTCGCTAATGACAGACGCTTCGGATATCGTTGTGGGAGCTGTATTGCAGCAAACGATAGGTAGTACCAAGAGCCCTATCGGTTTTTTCTCTAAGAAGCTATCTCCAGCGCAGAAACGTTACAGTACGTACGACAATGAGTTATTAGCTATATATGAAGCCATAAAATACTTCAAACATCTACTCGAAGGGAGAAAATTTACTGTTTACACTGACCAGAAACCTCTAACTTTTTCGTTTAGACAGAAAACTGACAAATGCTCCCCTAGACAGATATAATCCAATTGAACTACATTAGCCAATTCACGATATCATACGGCACATTTCAGGAAAAGATAACGACGTAGCAGACTGTTTGTCTAGAATAGAGACAGTTCTTATGAAGAAAACTATCGACTACGAGACACTAGCTCATCTACAGAAAACAGACAATGACTTACAAACATATTTACAAAACGATTCGGCGACTATAAAACTTAAATTGATGGATGTACCTGGGACACGTGATCAAATTTACTGCACCTCTGACAACCGTACATTTATTCCAGAACAGCTAAGGAAGCAAGCTTTTGACAGCGTTCACAGCTTATCCCATCCTGGTCATCGAGCTACATCGAAGATGATCAGAAAAAAATATTTCTGGCCGAATATGAATAAGGATATCGCCTTATGGGTAAGAACATGTATGGACTGCCAAAAGACGAAGATTCATCGGCATACTAAATCACCTATTGGGTACTTCGAAGACACATCTCGATTTCGACATGTTCACATCGATCTCGTAGGCCCACTTCCACCATCAAACGGCAATCTGCTAACCTGTATAGATAGATGCACGAGATGGTTGGAAGCAATTCCATTCAGCGATATTACGGCAGACACAGTTGCTGAAGCCTTTTATTCAAATTGGATTGCTAGGTTCGGCAGTCCAGAAACCGTCACTTCGGACCAGGGTCGACAATTTGAAGCCAAACTCTTCAATTCAATCCTCAATCTCTGTGGTATCAAGAGGATCCACACCACAGCGTACCATCCAGCAGCTAATGGGATGATAGAATGCGTGCATCGTACGCTGAAAGCTGCATTAAAATGTCACCCCAAACAGCAGTGGACATCAGAACTTCCTACAGTTCTATTAGGACTAAGAACAGCATACTGAGAATGTCTCAAGGCTAGTGCTGCAGAAATGCCTTATGGAGCCACACTCAGACTACCAGGAGAAATGTTCGTTCCTTCAACTCAGAATCCCGACAAAGAAGAATTCGTTGAGAAGTTGAAAACATACATGTCTACAATACGACGACCAGCTCAACATCACGGATCTCACAAAGTCTACATACACCCTGATCTCAACACTTGTTCTCATGTTTTTATTCGTGTAGACGCTGTAAGGAAACCATTGCAACCGCCATACGAAGGACCTTACAAGGTAATCAAACGAGATACCAAAATGTTTCTGATAGAAATATCTCGAGCTACAAAATGGTTATCAATCGACCGGCTTAAGCCTGCTTACCTGCCTGACAACATAGATGTCCCAGTGATGAAAAAGAAAAAAGTCACATTCTCCCCGGAAGATGAATCGTGACGGTACAAAGTCACTCGAGGGGGAGGTATGCGGCAGCACTGTTTTTATTTTATATTTTAATTTTTTTGTTATATGTCAAAACTCGACATTCGTGTTTTGTAAATACAAGCAAACGAGTATACAAGTTTTCACACTCAATATAATCTGTTTTATTAGTTATTATATTATACGCTAGTTCTCGTAGCCGTAGTACCAAAGGTTTCTTATTAATTTTATGGGATACATATTTTTAAGTAATTTGTCATATATAAAAGATTTAACATAAGGTATATGAATATTTCTTTTGCTAGAAAGGATGAGTACTATGAAAATTCATGAATTGCTTCTTTTTAATTTCTTTCTCAAACCATTTAGTTGAGATATTTCCTTCCTTAAATATTTTTAAGTAATTTGTCATATATGAAAGATTAAACATAAGGTATATGAATTGGGTCTGTTAATGCAATGGATGTATTAATTAGGTTGAAAGCCGAATTTTTCTTTTGCTAGAAAGGATGAGTACTATGAAAACTTGCAAAAATACTTATTTAGAAACATTGAAATTCTGTTGCAACAATAATTATTTTTTGGTCAACAATGAACTTTATCGAGTTTTACAAGGGTTGCCGATGGGTGGTAGCATGTCCGTTAACTTAAGTGGAATTGATGTAAATTCATTAATAGAAAACGTCTTGGATAAATGTTCTTTTAAACCTAAATTCATAAGCAAATACATAGATGATCTATTTGTTATAATTAAAAAGTCAGATTGTGAGCATTTTTTAAAAGACCTAAATCATTTTAATAATAATATAATATTTACCAAAGAAATCGAAGTAGAAAATTCCCTTAATTATTTAGACATCACTGTAATTAAATTAAGAACAAGGAAGGAAATATCTCAACTAAATGGTTTGAGAAAGAAATTAAAAAGAAGCAATTCATGAATTTTCATAGTACTCATCCTTTCTAGCAAAAGAAAAATTCATATACCTTATGTTAAATCTTTTATATATGACAAATTACATAAAAATATGTATCCCATAAAATTAATAAGAAACCTTTGGTACAAAGCAATAAACCATTAAAATAAAAATAATAAAAGTAATATAGATGACATAAGAACTCAAGTAATGTATAAGTACCATTCTTTAACTTATATAAAAGGGCTTACAGAGAAGATTGCAGATACTTTTAAAAAAATTTGATTGTTTGGATATAAAGTTCGGGATGAAACCAATAAATAAAATAAAAAATCAATTTTTTAGCAAACTTAAGGATAAAGTGGCCACAGAGCAAGAAATGGGGTTTGTTAACGTAATCCCATGTTCTGAATGTGATAAAAAGTATATAGGAGAATCTCGCCAAACATTCAAAAACAGGATGAAACAACATGAGGGAGATGTTAAGAGCAAATTGAATAAAACAGCTCTAGTTGCTCACACTTTAGAATTAAATCATACTCCAGATTTTAATAATGCTAAAATTCTAGATAAAGAAAGAAATAACTCTAAACGAAAATTATTAGAAGCTGCATACATTTCGAGTTTCTCAAAAAATGTCAATTTCAAAACAGATTCGAAAGATTTAAATAAATTTTATTCAGGTATTTTTACAGAGCTCAATATAGAATCTAAATTTTAAAATATTTAATTGTGATATCTTAATTTTTAAATTATTGTTTTTGGTTTTATTAATTAATTGTAGATTAATGCATGTTTGCCTTGATATTGTTAAACTGTTTTTAATTTTAATTAATATGTAATAACATATGTATCTGTTCAAATTTAATACACTCTAATTTTTTTAAATTCATGTACAATTTTATTTTATATTTATTAATTTATGTATTTTTATAAATTGTTATGTTTGGATTTTCATTTAATGTTTTTATCTTGAATTATTGATTATTTTTGAGGTTAAGTTAACAGTAATGCATTAAAAAAGCAACAGTTAATTGAATCTGGGTTCCCTATCTATAAGGGGAAACAATGTAATAATATTATATAGTCAGTCATGAATCTGACCTTACAGGAAGATCATAACTCATTGTTAAATTAATTAATTTGTTTAATTTTTACAAAGTGGCGTTATTACTGAATAGTAATTTAATTTAATGATTGATGAAGGTATGTAATTGACAAAATATTATTTATTAATTATTTATTTATTTATTTATTTTTTTTTTTATTATTTATTTTGCACTATTTAACTCATTTTTTAACTCTACTATAATTATTAATTGATAATTACTGTCTTATATTTATAATTTTAACATTTCTAATATTTATTACATATACCTAATTTTAAATGTAGTTTAAAGTAAACAAATCATTTTATATCAAAAATTGTCTTATATTAAAAAGATCTTTTTAAATTTTTTTAAATTGTTGTAGTTTTTTAAAATTTTGTAGTTTATATATTATATTATATATAAAAAAACAAAATTGTTTCAGGTTTGAAAATGTCTCAATTTGGAGACGAAATATCGCCTTAAGAAAAATAAATAAAATAGCAAAGAAAATGGATTAGCTTTTTTATTTTATTAATACCCCTGAAGACAACCTTAGGAAATATTATATTTATAATCTCATGTAAGCAGTACACTCATAGACACTCTTTATTTATATAACATGTAGTTATACACATTTCTCCATTTTACCCCCTCCTAAATGAAAATATGACAAAACTGTACATAACAATAATTACTGTACTTTTAAAGAGCTTTTCAACGATATGCATCATTAAAAGTATTCATTACTTTGACATTTGTACCTCGTACCCCTGGGTACAAAAATAAAAATTTCGCAAAATCCTTTCTTAGTGGATGCCTAGGATATGAACCGAGTATATCCTCAAAATTTCAAATCCCTCGGTTAAGCAGATTTTGCTGTGCGTTGATTCTATGTCAGTCAGTCAGTCAATCAGGACATTGCCACTTATATTATAGATATACATATATATATATATATATATATATATATATATATATATATATATATATATATATATATATATATATATATATATAAATATATATATATAAATATATATATATATATATATATATATATATATATATATATATATATATATATATATATATATATATATATATATATATATATATATATATATATATATATATATATATACACAAGAAAATCTGCATTTACGTCAGTTTGATGTAAAAACCGTCTTCTTATAATATGGTTATCTAGATGAAGAGATATATATGGTGCAGCCAAAGGAGTATGAGGATGGGACAGTTATTGTCTGTAGGTTAGTTAAGAGCCTCTACGGTCTTAAACAAGCACTCAGGTGCTGGAATCGTAGATTAACTGAATATCTTAAGAAAATTGGACTCCAGCAGAGTGCAGCGGACCCTTGTCTTTTTATTAGGAAAAGTAAAAAGAAACTCATCTTATGCCTCTATATAGATGATGGCTTAGTAGCAGAGTCAGACAAAGTGACATGAATTTCTTTCAAAACTCGAGAAAGAGTTTCAAATTACGTCAGGTCCCTTCGAACAGTATTTAGGGGTAAATATTAGGGAGAATCCTAATGGATTTCTTTTTAAACCAAGAAGTTTATGTTAATAAAATTTGAGATAAGTTTGGTATGAGTAGTGTCCATCCCAAGTCAACACAGATAAAAACAGGTTTTGTATCTTCTGAGTCTGAAACAAAACAGTCTGGTTCCAGAGTGCCATACAGGGAAGCATTATGTATCTATCTGGCAGTGGCTACTAGGCCAGATATAGCTTTCGCAGTTAACCGTCTTGCTCAAGTCAAAGAAAATCCTCAGGAAAGGTACTGGAAAGCTGTGAAGAGGATCTTCAGGTACTTAAAAGGATCATCGAGCCATGGACTGTTCTACTCGAGAAAAGGCGGACCACTAGAAGCCTACTGTGACGCAGACTATGCTTCAGATCCAAGTTGTAGGAAGTCAGTGTCTGATGTAGTATGCCGCTATGCAGGAACATCTCCCATGTGGATGTGAGTGGATAACATGTGAGCTATTAAACTAGCGAAGAACCCAAGTTTCTACAGGCTCTCTAAGCATATAGATGTTAGAATACACTTCACCTGAGAGAAGTTCGAAGAAGGAGCCTTCAACTTGGAGCATATTGCAGGAGAAGATCAAGTTACTGACATTCATACCAAGCCAAATCCATTCTTGCAATTCAGTAAGCTCTGTCAAGATCTAGGACTGAAGAAGCAAGTTCAAGGGGGTATGTTGAATAGTGAATTTACTTGCATATATATATATATATATATATATATATATATATATATATATATATATATATATATATATATATATATATATATATATATATATATATATAATATATATATATATATATATATATTCTGGATTTCAATTACTACAATTAAATTAAAAATAAAAAAAACGAGAAAATTAATTCGAAAGAAAATATCTTTCCTCTAACTCCTTTTCGAGCGCGAATGTGTAAACGGCCATTGGCGTAGTGGGGACGAGTGGAGGGAGATAATTATCGTGAGGGGAATAATGGCACTTTACTCACGAGGTACATACAATATTTTATCTCCAGTAGGGAGAAAATACACATTTTCGTCCATTACACAGTTTTATTTATTATTTTAATAAATAACAATAATTATTAGCACTTTTAATAGCAGGTATAAGAGATTCAATATTAAAAACAAATAAGTATTGGAATTAAACTCAAATAGAAGGTTATTTAGATGCAGGTTATAAACAAAGATAACCAAGGTTAAAAAAGCAGTGCTTTTTTAACTTTCTTTAACTTTTAACAGTGCTTTTTAAATATATATATATATATATATATATATATATATATATATATATATATATATATAACACATATATATTTTGAAGTTTTTAATAGTTAGTCTGGTATATTATTACAATTGTTTTTTATCGTAAATATTGTTTGTTGTATTATTATTTATGCATCTCTTTCCTCTAGCGGAGGCTGCGAAATGTAGCCATTAACAATTTTCTTTTTACTTTAACTCTTTATTAGCTACAATAAAGTATTGGCCTTTTTTTGTTCTTATTCAATTAAAAATAATAAAAAAATAACCATAAAATCACTTGAAAGGAAAGGCTTTTAGTAGCTTCTGCATCAGTAGCTTATTTTAAAATAACAATTAAGATAGAGTAAAGAACATGGAATATAAACATAGCTACCCCTTTATCTTTGAATATATTATGATTTATCTGATCTTTAAAAAATAATTAATGAAGCTTATTGACTGCTAAATTTTGAATTCATAAAATTTCATCTATCAATTTTAAAAATTAATTGTTATTTTTTAAATTTAAAAATGTTAATACCTTTCTTTCTGAATTAATTATGACCAAAAATAAATTAACCATTTTTTTGTTGATAGCGTTTTGATTAATTTCTAATAAGAACTCAAGCCCTAATTATAAGAATTTATTCACCCAAGGATAACTCTCACTGGGTTTTTATTAAAATAAATGAGATATTTTAGGTTTCTTTTTCGTTGTTATTTTAAATAATTGTGAGTCATCGTTATTTTTAGATTTTTTCACTAATGCTTCTTTCTCTTCCGCTCTCTCCACCATCTTATTATTTACCCCGTACCAAGTCATTGCTCATTATCCTAAGTCAAGGAACGTGTGTTTGAATAACTTAATTTTAATTTTTTAAAATAATACTAAGTATGTTGACACTCACGAGCAATGCGTAAAATCCATTTCACCGTGCCTGGATATCTCCCAATTCTGCATGGTATTAGAGATTATTTGCAATTTTTATGTTTGTTTGTAAGTTCATGTTTCCAGTGGCGCCACGCTGGTGCAAAATCTTGTAATCCACCGTCCCCACTCCAGTATCTGACTCTTTGATTCTAGAACCTTCTCTTCCCTCACAATCCCTAATCCTCCTGTATTCTGGTCTTGATGTGAGTAAGGTAAATGTAAAGTGTGTTCCATTTTCTCCGTCTAATAGTCTCTAATCTAAGTCCTGCAAATTTCCTTTCCTAAATCATCATAATTCTATTAAAGTAGATTTTCCCACCCAGCCTATAGTTACTTTATTACTGTTGATCCCATTTTGTTTTTATTGACTTATATCCACTATATATTTTATATATATATATATATATATATACAGGGTGTCCCAACTTAAGTCTGCCAAAAAGAAGGGGCATATAGGGGACCCTAAAAGGAGTCAAAAATGTTATATTAACCTATGTCCTATCGGGCTACGTTTTCTGACTAGCGCCATTTATAAAAATTTTGGGCTAAGCTTATTTTTTTACACTTAAACAACTGTATCTCGAGAACTAAGCGGGATAGCTCATAATTTTAGGTATCGTTGGAAACCTACAAACATTTGCTAAAGAAATGTATTATCAATTTTCATTTATTCCTTCTAGTTCAAATTTATCAAAATGTATTTTTTTTTTAAATCAAAAAAATAAAGAAAATTTTGACGGCCCATAGTGCTTAAACTAGTTAGTTCTTTAATTGTCCAGGCAATGGAAAAACTTCTTTATTTAATAACCTTTTCATGGATACCCATATTATTGTATGTTAAATAGGAAATTTTTTTCGTTATAAACACATTTATTGAAAAAAACTAATGTAAATATGAGAAAATTTACTTTTTATTTAATATCTCCTCTTTTGAACGGTATAATCATTTGACTCGACTTAATCTTAATAACTTTCAAAGTAAATGTGTGATGAAATAACTATTGTTGACTATTTTTAGTAGCCTGGAGTATGTCCAATTAAAGGGGGGGGGGCACCTCTCTCTCTTGTAAATAAGTATGCAAAATTAAAAATTAAGGCTGAAAACTGTTTTTTATTTTTTTACTTTAAATCAAATTATAATTATCATTAACTACGGGAGACATACAGAGAAAAATAGACCCCAGTATCGGGACTTGAACCACGGGCCTCCTTTTTTTTATTGTATAAAAGAAAAAACAAACATTTTAGCGGAAAATTTAAATAAGGATTAACAAAAGGTAATAATAAGAAACAACATTAGCAATAACAACAACATTTAAATTCTTTAAATTTAAGTCGAGTCAAATGATTATACCTTTCAAATTAAAGAAAAATTAATTTTTTCTCACATTTGCATTCGATTTTTTCAAAAAATGTGCTTATAGCATAAAAAATGTTCTATTTAACATACGATATAATCATTTGACTCGACTTAATCATAATCACTAATCACTTAGAAAGTAAATTGGTATTTCAAAGTAGTTAGTATTTAAATGTTGTTATTGTTAATGTTCTTTCTTATTATTACCTTTTGTTAATCCTTATTTAAATTCTCCGGTAAAATGTTTGTTTTTTCTTTAATAAAATAAAATTGTTAAAAATGTAGTTATTATTTTTATTGTTATGTATATTTAAAAAATTTAAAATTCTGCTCCTCCAAACTCTTTAAATCTTTATTTAACAAAAAAAAAAATAAAATAAAATAAAAAGCAGTTTTCAGCTTTAATTTTAGGTTACATGATTTGTATACTTATTTACAAGAGGGAGAGGTGCCCCCCCACCCCCCCCCCCCCCCCCCCTTTAATTGGTCATACTCCAGGCTACTAAAAATAGTCAACAATAGTTATTTCATCACACATTTACTTTGAAAGTTATTAAGATTAAGTCGAGTCAAATGATTATACCGTTCAAAAGAGGAGATATTAAATAAAAAGTAAATTTTCTCATATTTACATTAGTTTTTTTCAATAAATGTGTTTATAACGAAAAAAATTTCCTATTTAACATACAATAATATGGGTATCCATGAAAAGGTTATTAAATAAAGAAGTTTTTCCATTGCCTGGACAATTAAAGAACTAACTAGTTTAAGCACTATGGGCCGTCAAAATTTTCTTTATTTTTTTGATTTAAAAAAAAAATACATTTTGATAAATTTGAACTAGAAGGAATAAATGAAAATTGATAATACATTTCTTTAGCAAATGTTTGTAGGTTTCCAACGATACCTAAAATTATGAGCTATCCCGCTTAGTTCTCGAGATACAGTTGTTTAAGTGTAAAAAAATAAGCTTAGCCCAAAATTTTTATAAATGGCGCTAGTCAGAAAACGTAGCCCGATAGGACATAGGTTAATATAACATTTTTGACTCCTTTTAGGGTCCCCTATATGCCCCTTCTTTTTGGCAGACTTAAGTTGGGACACCCTGTATATATATATATATATATATATATATATATATATATATATATATATATATATATATATATATATATATATATATATATATATATATTATTATATATATATATATATATATATATATATATATATATATATATATTTATATATATATATATATATATATATATATATATATATATATATATATATATATACATATATATATACATATATATATAATATATACATATATATATAATATATATATAAATATAAAGCAAGTTAATTCACTATTCAACATACCACCTTGAACTTGCTTCTTCAGTCCTAGATCTTGACAGAGCTTACTGAATTGCAAGAATGGATTTGGCTTGGTATGAATGTCAGTAACTTGATCTTCTCCTGCAATATGCTCCAAGTTGAAGGCTCCTTCTTCGAACTTCTCTCTGGTGAAGTGTATTCTAACATCTATATGCTTAGAGAGCCTGTAGAAACTTGGGTTCTTCGCTAGTTTAACAGCTCACATGTTATCCACCCACATCCACATGGGAGATGTTCCTGCATAGCGGCATACTACATCAGACACTGACTTCCTACAACTAGGATTTGAAGCATAGTCTGCGTCACAGTAGGCTTCTAGTGGTCCGCCTTTTCTTGAGTAGAACAGTCCATGGCTCGATGATCCTTTTAAGTACCCCCTTCACAGCTTTCCAGTACCTTTCCTGAGGATTTTCTTTGACTTGAGCAAGACGGTTAACTGCGAAAGCTATATCTGGCCTAGTAGCCACTGCCAGATAGATACATAATGCTTCCCTGTATGGCACTCTGGAACCAGACTGTTTTGTTTCAGACTCAGAAGATACAAAACCTGTTTTTATCTGTGTTGACTTGGGATGGACACTACTCATACCAAACTTATCTCAAATTTTATTAACATAAACTTCTTGGTTTAAAAAGAAATCCATTAGGATTCTCCCTAATATTTACCCCTAAATACTGTTCGAAGGGACCTGACGTAATTGGAAACTCTTTCTCGAGTTTTGAAAGAAATTCATGTCACTTTGTCTGACTCTGCTACTAAGCCATCATCTATATAGAGGCATAAGATGAGTTTCTTTTTACTTTTCCTAATAAAAAGACAAGGGTCCGCTGCACTCTGCTGGAGTCCAATTTTCTTAAGATATTCAGTTAATCTACGATTCCAGCACCTGGGTGCTTGTTTAAGACCGTAGAGGCTCTTAACTAACCTACAGACAATAACTGCCCCATCCTCATACTCCTTTGGCTGCACCATATATATCTCTTCATCTAGATAACCATATTATAAGAAGACGGTTTTTACATCAAACTGACGTAAATACAGATTTTCTTTGGCTGCTGTAGCCAACGTTATCCTAATGGTGTCAAATCTAGTAACTGGGGAATAGGTTTCGCCATATCAATCCCCTCCTTCTTAGAATAGCCACATGCCACAGGTATAGCTATCAATAATTGTAAAAGATCTTTTTAAATTGTTGTAGTTTTTTTTTAAATTGTTGTAGTTCTTTAAATTGTTGTAGTTTATATATATTATATAAAAAAACAAAATTGTTTCAGGTTTGAAAATGTCTCAATTTGTAGACGAAATATCGCCTTAAGAAAAATAAATAAAATAGCAAAGAAAATAGATTAGCTTTTTTATTTTATTAATACTCCAGAAGACAACCTTAGGATATATTATAGTTATATTAAAGGGGCCATCATATTAAAAAATAATCCTACCGCGGGTTTCCGCAAGGCAAGCGAATTTCCATTGGAAATTTGTAGTTCAATGTTGTGCAGTTTAAACTTCCTTCATAACTACTACAATTGTGTGATTGTTTTAAGTTAAGAAAATGTATAAGAAATATTTTAGTTAGATTAATGTTTTTATAATAATGCTTAGTTAAACATAATAGTAGTAGTTTCAAAGAGGTTTAAACTGCACAACATTGAACTACAAATTTCCAATGGAAATTCGCTTGGCTTGCGGAAACCCCCGGTAGGATTATTTAAAATCTTTGGTGACTCATCAGGAGGGGTTAATGACGTCATAAAGATCCCATTTTGCTTCCGAGCTTACCGAAGGTAACGGAAGCTATGTGATCGTTCTGAAGAACGAAAATATTTTAGGTCTCCGATTTTAAAAATTCCAAGCAGGAAACCGTTTCAGACATCAGGGAACATTTTTGGTTCCGTGTCGGTCTGTCGGTCTGTCGTTCAATTTTTGCGAACCACCATATCTTGAAAACTACACGTCCAATTATGATGAAATTTGGACGGTAGGTCATAATTAGCCCATTGTTGGTCCCATATAAGTTTCAACTATCTGCGCTTATTTGTTTGTCATCCACAGGCTCACAAACATACATTAATTTACAGCCATATCTTTAAGAGTAATCATCTGATTTTTATGAAATTTTTATGGTGTGTCGAAAGTAGCCTGCAGATAACACCTGCCTAATTTCATCCTTCTGAGCACTTTAAATCGTGCTAAATTAATATGTCTTATACTGTAAAGCCGCATGGCTAACTGACTCACTGACTGACATTAATGTTTACCCACTTCCACAAGAGCTAGAGGCTTGTGGTTTGCGCCATTCGACGCGCAACGTCCATATTGTGGACCAAAATAACTATACAAAGTTCACTTTTCTCCCTCCTTCCCCCCTTAAAAAAATAAAAATGGGTGACTTGATTTTTAAGCTGGTTTGGGGGCTTATTGCCGCTAAATGGTAAGTCGTATTATAAAATGGATAGCACATATGGTGACTGATTTTAAAAGATCTACAACTTTAGACCTATGAGTTTTTGTCGTATCATCATCGGTTGTACCCTAGATTGTGATAATTTTGTTATTATTTGGTTTTATTTATTTCCATTTTTGTCTTTGAATGGCCATAGTTTCTATAATAGTTGGCCGATTTTATTTCTGATTGCGGCGATTGAATCTCACACTAATGCTCTTTAAATTGATTATATTTTATTTCATTAGTTTATCCTACAAATGTTAAAGTTAATCATTTATAATATGATGCATATCGTTGAAAAGCTCTTGCATAGTAGATTAATTTTTGTTATATTCTATTTTGTGTTATTTTTAGTTCTGAGGGGGGTAAAATAAAAAAAAACTGTCTATAAAGCGGTTAACTTTTGGTGCTTGTTGGAGGCTTTGTTTCTCCAACAAATGTTTAAATTTCTTTAACTTTATTAAAATCTGACCAAAAACCACTTGTGTGGTAAAAAAACAACACCCCGCCAAGTCTGTGGTCCAAAAAAGTTGGGAAATCAACTTTCTGTCCCGCCAAGTGATGTTGGCACTTTCTCCTGGCCCAACACTGTCAACTTAGATATTTATCAGCTTCTTCTCCTTGGCGGTGTGCCTGCAGTACTACTCAAAGTTAACTGGTTGTATTCCACGCATCCTCTGCAAAGAAAGTAGTAGTTGCATGGGGTCATTCCTTGAAAGCGTAATTTGTATATTAGTTATTTATATTTTATTTGCTTTTTGATAATGGGGAAGATTTACAGCTATGATCATTGTGGCATACAGAAGATCCTTCAACAACACTGTTAAAAGGCTTTCCTCACACCGCCAAGGAGAAGAAGCTGATAAATATCTAAGTTGACAGTGTAGGGCCAGGAGAAAGTGCCCACATCACTTGGCGGGACAGAAAGTTGATTTCACAACTTTTTTGGACCACAGACTTGGCGGGGTGTTTTTTTTACCACACAAGTGGTTTTTGGTCAGATTTCATGACTTTTTGTACGGTCCCTAAGGAAGGATTCTTAAAACTGTTTATTCCCACACATTAGAGTCAAATAAAAGTGAAGTTAAGAGCTGGACAAGGTCTATGGAGATTGGAGAACTACGAGACCTATGACATTGAAAGAACTTAACGTTCTTATAGTAGCAGCATATAAAGATTTTTTGCAGCATTTGGCCACCTAGATACACTAACGTTGCTATCATTTGCGCATATCCAGCTGGATCCTGACCTTATATAAGTAACGAAGAGACCCCTTAAAATTGTGTTAATTATACCTACTTTAATTATAAAGTATATAATATGTTAAAAGTAACTAATGGTATAATTACAATAATATATTTTATTATTATATATATTTTTATATTTATTATGATTATTATTATTAATATATAATATATATATATATATATATATATATATATATATATATATATATATATATATATATATATGTAATGATATATATATTATATAATTTTTTATATGTAATAATATAATATAGGCTCACTACATCGCATGACGCTTACTTTGTTTCTACCCATTTTAGACTGTTTGCTAACTTGGTTTCTCGCTCCACATTCAGCGTAGGAATAAGTTGATTGATTGTAGGGGGGGGGGGAATGCACTAGGGCTCTAGACGAATCCAAATGCCCTCATTTATTAAAATCGGTTCAGTAGTTTAGGTTGTAGGTGCGTCAACGTAAAATGAAGGAAGAATAAGAATAAGAATAAGAAGTCATCAAAACTACCATTTTCAAACCTATTTTTCTCTACTTCTACTTGACCGATTTCGAATTTTATTTTTTTTATTTTGATCTACAGGACACGGCCTTCAAAGATATTTAAAAATTATTTCGGTAGCTTGTATGTACTCCACGCTGCAGACCCTCAAAAACCCTGGTTTGTCACCTACAGTATATAATATTTACTAGAACAGTGTCACTTCGTTCCAACTTTTTGATTATTTTTATCGAGGTATTTTTCTGAATTCGGTCTTTTATTTGCGAGGAAGCTATGTGCCACATTAATTGGCAGAGTATTTTTGTAGACGACAGGGGTCTATTTTTGTTATCCCACCCCTCCCAGTTAGATTTTTTGGGTATATTCTACCTATGGAAGTACAAATAACCACCACTAACCACAACTACTAACCACAAGTAACCAACAGTAACCGCCACTAACCAACAATAAACTTTTTTGTTTATCCTTTCTTGTAGAGCACTAAATTTGCTACAATTTTTATATTTTTCCTTTTTTCCTAAACCTTATATTTTCCGAAATATAGAGCTTCAAAGATGTAATATTTTTTTGGAAAATATCAAAAATTAAATCATTTCTGAGGACGGGTCTATTTCTATTTATACTAACCGCCACTAACCAACAATAAACGCTACTAAACATAACTAACTAAATCAAGGGTAAATAGCCGCGGTTAGTAATAGTTAGGGTGGTTACTTTTATGATAAAGTGAATAATGATGGTTAGTATAACCATTAGTAACCAATAATAACTATTATCAACCACTAGTAACTAATTAATTTCCCCATGAACTAACAATAACCTCCATGAAACATTACTAATTGAAAAAAAAGGGTTAGTTGCTTGTGTATTTGGTTAGTTCTGGTTATGGGTGGTTACAAAAGGTTGCTTAACAGCCTTTAACATTTATAACATGCCTAAAATCACCAATAAAAATCTAAAATTAAAAAATCAGTTGGGGGGATAACAAAAAAGAGCCGATAACAGCAGGAAATTTAGAATTTGCGTGTTAAAATGTTTTATTTAATCCTTTAGGTTCCGAAAACAGATGTACAAACAATTAAAAAAAAAAAAAAAAAAAAAAAAAAAAAAATTGCATCTTTAAAGCTCTATATTTCGGAAAGTATAGGGTTTAGGAAAATATGTGGCATATAAAAATTGTTGAAAATGTAGTACTCTACAAGAAAGATAAGAACACTTTTTTTCAGGGCATATAGGTAAAGAGTTATAAAGAAAAAACTAAACAAAACACTAAAATTTCGCGTATTTTGGCCCCCTCTGGGCTAGCACAGGGAGGTCGAAAACTTAGGTTTTTAACTAATGTCTAGGTACATACAATAAAAAAAAGGAAAAAGTTTTTATGACCTTTTACAAGGTAGCCCCTCATTTTTAATACCTGTCGACTGGACTAATTTTTTTTTTTTTTTTTTTTTTTTTTTTGGTTGTAGTTTTAGTCCCGTTCAACAGCTCATTAGGTCATTACAGGACGGGGGTTATCCGGCCACTTTACTCATCTAATCGATGAGATCATCAGTGTGAAACATGTGATAACTGGACAAATTATTAACCGTCAAAGTTTCAAAATTCAAAAATAGATAACTTCAAAATGGCGGCCAATATGAAAATGAAATTTGATGGATTTGTTTGTCATGCAGAGAGGTATATACGTGCCAAATTTCATTGAACCTCTTTTCGATTTTTTACGATTTTTTTTAAATTTTTGCTGACTCAACAACTGGGTTCAAGATGGCAGAAAATGTTGATTTTCCGGGCAGCACAACTACTTGTAAGGAGTGATTTTTGTACCAAGTTTCAACTCTCTATCTTTAAAATTGTGGGAGTTATGCGTGGCACAGACAGTCAGACTGACATCTAGCTAAAAACCACTCAAATCGTCTTAAAAACGCCCAAAACGGATAATTCCGTTGAAATCTCATTTTCGGATTTTTTGGGTGAAAACAGTACTTTTTTCCTATACACCTTCGGAGAAGGTGAGGAAAAGTAAAAATACTTACACGAAATCATTTTTTTTAAAGATGACAACAATAATAGGAAGTATTTAGAACAAAAATTTTAACATCTAAACAATTTGTAATAGGACTTAAAAAGATGATTTCTTTTACTCAAAACAACATTTCTATACACTCGTACAAAGCAGATACCCCCTGGATCCGCCCTTCCACCAACTTCAAACTCGCTTACGCTCACCCTATCAACGTTATAACCAAAAAATTATAAATTTTTCAGCTCGACGTACCCTTTCATATGATATCCCACACGGTCTCCAGAAAAAACAATTATTATTGAACCCTTAAGATATTATGCTCTAATTTTATTGTTTTTTTGTTTTTTTAAGTCGCTATATTTTAAAAATGTATGGGTAGGTACTATGCACATATACGCCAAAATTCAAAGTGATCGGACAAAAAGTCTCGCCGTGAGAGCAGGCGACAGACGGACGGACGGACAGACAGACACACGCAGGAAAATATAAGGGTCCTTGATTTTGCCTACGGACCCTGATACCGATGACTCCCCCCCTTAATCCAGCCTTAGACATATAACCCCGAAGGGACATGTGAAGGTGATCTCTCAGGGTTCCGAGTCTCTGGTACTGATTCGATCATTCTCTCCGTTTAACTACGACCCTCACCTTACCCAAGATGAGTAGAATATACAGGTGGTGACAAAAGGGAGTTTTTGCGTTCGGTTTTCTTCGGCTATCTTCGGGCTGTGACGTCACCTGACTTCCCGACTACCGTCTTCTTACCTACAACCTTACCATAATTATTCTCATAATAGCATTTATTTGCTATAAAACACTCACTGCGTGGACATCTCCCAATCTCTATTTCTTACTATTGTCTACTTTAATTTCCTTTTATTGCTATAGTTTATTATTGTTGGTTTTGTTGTTGTTTTTAGGGTTTTATAGATCATCCTCGTAACCCTTATGCCGAGCGTGATGTGTCGTCTGTACATGTGTACGTGACTACGTGTAGATGCGAAATTTAAAATACTGGCGTAACTTTTTGACACACACATAAGAAAAATATAGGGAAGGTGAACATTTAATATGCGCATGCGTAATGCGCAAATATTATGTTATATGTTCAAATTTGTATATTTTTTAAAACAATTTCGAGATGGATACCAAATAAAAGCTACTGTATAGTAGATTACAAATCATATATGACTCTTTATGCGCTTAAGGTGCGGCAATGATATTATCGGGCTGGTTTTATGAATTTTTAAAGTTTGCAAATTTTGTGTGCGCACATGCGCAGCGGGGAAATTTTAATTTTAATTTTTGAGATGGGTATAAAAAAAAACTACTGAAGAGTAGATTACAAATATATATTATGACGTTTTATGACTACTGTGCTTTAAACCGCCGATAATGCGTTTTTAGCGCCTAAATTTCACCAAGAAAAGTCCCCCACCTCCAACCACCCTAAAATTGCAATAATTTATGCGTATACCTTATGATAGGGTGATGAAAATTTCCAAAAAATAATTAATTTTTATTTTAAATCAAATTATAATTATTATTTACTACGGGAAACAGACAGTGAAAAATACACTCCCGGCGCGGGAGTGTATTTTTCACTGTCTGTTTCCCGTAGTAAATAATAATTATAATTATTTAAATTAAAATTTAAACTTTCCGTAGTATGAAAACTACCAAAAACTTAAAATTGAAAATAATTAATTTAACGTTTTGTTATTACCGGTAGAATAAATTGTGACCCCCCGATAGGAATCGAACCAGGGACATCTAATCTACTCTCCTTACTCTACACTATTTTTTTTTGGGGGGGAGAACAATTTAAATTTGTTTATATTTTTTTTTACTTGCATACAGATGGGGAAATTCTCAAATGTTATTTTAGCAAAAAATAGCGTATATTATGCCGAATAATCTATACGAAACTCTAAAAAGTACTTGCTTGAAGCAAGTATACTTCACTGTGATTTATTTTGTTGGTAATGGATTTTTTTGTGTTGATTGTCTTTACTTTCTTATATAATAAAGAAATATTGTGATGGCGCGAAAATTCGATTTAGAGATTTTGATGGATTTACGCGTTTTGAGGTCCATTGAGTCCAAAAAAAGTCTGACTGTTGTGTGTGCAGAAGCCTGGATCCTAAACTACTGGACTGATTTTGAAGAAATCTGGCATACTTGCTTAGAAAAATTATAACCGAGGAGAGATCGAGAAATGAACTTTAGCCCCAAATTTGGGGGTGTCACCTCCAAAAACTCTGAAATAACGGGAAAAAAAATTTTTTTTTGAAGAACGGTTCCGACGATTTTGAATGAAAAATTCTAAAATGTAGTACATTTAAATGTGAATCTAACGATATGAGCCGTTTTCCCGGGGAAAATATAGTTCCTGAGAAAATAGCTAAACGCGGACGGAAAGAGGCCGAGTTCGATTCCCCGCCTAGGATAAGTTATTTTTATGATAAATATCTCAATAAACAGTTTATTTTTCTAAAAAAAAAAATAAAATCATGGAAAAAATATAAACACGTTTACGTAATTTTTATGACATAAGGTTGTATAAATTAGTCGATATAAATAAAATATTAGAAATAATTTACTAGTACTAGAGTTTACTTTTTAACAGTGGTTTTAATATTTTAAGTGGCTTTACTCTACGTGAAATTAGATTATTTATTAACATTAAACTATGAGCTATAGTAGTTTTAATTATTATCTGTCTACATAAAATTTTAAAATTAGAGGAAGTGATTCAGCAATAATCTTTTATTTATGAATATTATAATAATATTAAAGTCAGAGGAAGAAGCTCTGATTTAAGTGATAACTAGGACAATCTTCATTTATTGTTTATTGAATAACATAACAATAAAAATAATACTACAAATAAACTAGTTAATGAAATAAATAGAACAGTTAAAATGTTCCGCTTGGAGTAACTTTATTTGATTAAATAAATAAAAACTATGTTAAAAGTGCTATACTAGGTAGGGTAGAAGAGAGCTGTAGGGAAGTCGAGTGACGTCACACTAGTCTAGTCTATAGGGACGGGCCCGAAGGCCTTTTGTCACCACCTGTATATTCTACTCATCTTGCACCTTACCACCTTCTACTGTCAGGTAGAGCGCTTCAAGACGAACAAATGGATACCAGAAACATCGCCGTAGCACCACCCTAACAGTCAGGAAGAGGAAAAAACTACAGTTAGGAAAAACGTTTTCCATACTTTGCACGGGTTCTCAAGAGGTGCTTTCGTAAAGGGCCGTTGCTTGAGAATAAGTACGCGCACCTGATACCGCCTTCCCTGAGCCAGAAAACACCCTCCTTTATAAAATCACCCATTCAATAGGCCGGGCCAATGAGAAGCGAGCTTTCAAAACTGAGCTCTCTCATTGGTCCTTCCCCTCTCTTTCCACCTATTGAATGTGTATATATACCCGGCCAAGAGAGGCCCGAGTCAGTCAGTCTCCAGCCATCAGTCGGAACTGATATCCTGCCATCTACCACTTACCATCACTTGCTTACCACCTGCCACTGCCCTGTCGCTCAAGTCATCTAGACCTCAAGCCTAATCTGTGTTGTTCTTGACTTGAGACCCTGCCCTCCATTCTCACCACACCGGTCCTTTTCAGGACCACCACTACCCCGTGACACGGCCCTGCACCTACCAGGCCGTATCACACCCTTTACGATTCGGGATTCACTTTTTTTTTACTGACTCGACTCTCTCTCACCCACCGATGGACTACAGCGAACTACCAGTCAACCAGCCTTACCAGACCGGACCTGAGCCTACCTCTCTCCGACGGACCACGGGAAGAATCACCGATACCGACGGCGAGACAAGAAGAAGCAAGGACCAGAACACCTTCAACGGTACCAGCGCTCTTGCCACCGATCCCTGCGAGTCGACTACTACACGTCCGCAGCTTCGCACGAGCCACCGCTGAAATCACCCGAGGGCAGAAGCCAACCCCACTCTAACTCAAGAACGGGTTGTTCCCTCGCCGCAGAGAACGGTCCTTTTCAGGACCACCTACAATACCATCCTCACGCACTCTATCAATCTCGTAATTCTTTTTCAGGACCACCCTTTGCGAACGCCACCCATCTCGTACTATAGCTCTTTTCAGAACTCACGCTTCTTCGACGGCGCAGACTTCACCCTATGAGTCCGACCGATCATCGACGACAACCCAGCCAGTACCGGAGACGGAACCGCAGCCTGACTCTTACCCCGGCGGCTGTATCCTAACACGACTTTTCTCGTTCTTTTTACTACCTCGTCCAGACTCTGACCCGCCACTGCGACTCGGCTTAGTCAAGGCACAAGGGCTAAGGCTAGAGAGTTGTGGTCGCGTGACTCTAACGAGAGGTTACCGACTGCTCTCTTTAGCTTCGGCCGCAGTCGAACTCGCATTGTGCGGTGTTCACTGCTACGCCATCCTCGGTGCCGTCGACAGGTTAGCTCCTCCCTACCTCAAGTAGTCGAGGCTAGCCTGATTGTCTACCGAGGAAAAGACGCATAGCACCCTTTCAAACGGTCCTTTTCAGGACCACCATTCACTCTTGTATACGGTCCGACTCCACCGTTTCGGGCCGTATCAACCCTAAAAAGGAACACTTCTTGTCTCCTCTCGAGCGGAAGTAACACCTAGAATTCATAGACTTTGATCTCAGTCGGCTACAATGACCGATGTAAAACGAAACATCTCTGTTCTCCTCCACCGATAAAAACCGTAATCAATTGACTGTGAACTCAGTCGAGTCGTCAACATGTTGCTTTCAATCTGCTGCCAACTGTATGCAAAATACAACTGCAACTATTTGTCCGGTTTTAATCCGGTTCAGTGGCAAAAAAATACTTTTTCAGAAGTTTGTTTATGTGTTTTGAGAATATCAGACCCATAGGATAGTTCAAAGTAAGCTTTTTAGCATTTTAAAAAACACCATCAACAGGGTACTACTTAAACTATACAGGGTTGCCTACGGACCCTCGCTGTGTGCTGGCTAGCCCACACTTGACCTGTTTATTTTTTTTTTTTCCTCTTTGAAATGCAATAAATAAGTTTATACTCGTCGTGTGCGCAAAATAGTCAGAGCAGCGTCTGACTTTTTTGACAATTAATCTATATCTATCTATATGAATAAAAGTCAACGTATGTGTGTGTGTGTGTGTGTTTGTTCTTTATACAAATCTACAGTTTTAGCCCGATTTTGATGAAAATTTGCACACTTGACCTTCAAAGCAAGGAAAAAATCAAGGTCTACATGAATTTTCGAAATTTAAATTTTGGTACACAGGGGTACGGGGTACAAGTAATGAATACGGGGTCAAAGTAATGAATACCCTTCGTGATGCATATCGTTGAAAAGCTCTTTAAGAGTACAGTAATTGTTGTTATGTGTAGTTTTGCCATATTTTCATTTAGGAGGGGGTAAAATGGAAAATATAACTATATCTATATATAGAAAGAAGAGTATCTATATGAGAGAATGTCTTTTATATAAATCTACAGTTTTATCCCAATTTGATGCATTTTTACACTCTTTTTCTCCCAAACAAGGTGAAGGTCACTGCCTACATGATTTTCCGAAATTAAAATTTTGGTACATAGAGGTACGGGGTACAAATGTCAAAGTAATGGATACCCTTCATGATGCATATCGTTGGAAAGCTCTTTAAGAGTACATTATTTGTTGTTAAGTACGTTTTTGTCATATTTTCATTCAGGAGGGGGTAAAATGGAAATGTATATCTATATCTTTAAAAGTCAACGTATGTGAGAATGTGTTTATGTTCTTTATACAAATCAACAGTTTTTATTCGATCTCGATGAAAATTTGCTCACTTGACCTCCAAAGTAAGGGGAAGATCTCTGTCTACATGGATGTTCGAAATTCAATTTTTGGTACACAGGGGTACGGGGTACAAATGTCAAAGTATTGAAAACCCTTCATGATGCATACTGTTAAAAAGCTCTTTAAGAGTGCAGCAATTGCTTTTAAGTGCATTTAGGGGGGTAAATGGAAAAATATATCTAAAAGTCAACGTATATGTGTATGTTCTTTATACAAATCCACAGTTTTAGTCCGTTCTCGATCAAAAAATGCACACTTGACCTTCAAAGGAAGAAGAAATCACTGTCTACATGAATTTTCGAAATTTAAATTTTGGTACAAAGGGGTACGGTGTAAAAATGTCAAAGTAATGGATTCCCTTCATATCATGCATATCGTTGAAAAGCACTTTAAGAGAAGTAATTGTTATGTACAATTTTATTTAGGAGGGGGTAAAATGGAAATTTATAGCTATATATATAAAAATCAACGTATGTGGGTGTATGTTCTTTATACAAATCTACAGTTTTAGTTCGATGTCGTAAAAATTTGCCCACTTGAACTTCAAAGCAAGGGGAAAATGACAGCCTACATGAATTTTGGAAATTTAAATTTGGTACACAGGGGTATGGTACAAGTAATGAATACGGGGTCAATGTAATGAATACCATTGATGATGCAAAAGCTCTTTAAGAGTAGAGTAATAGTGTTTATGTTGTTTTGTCATATTTTACTTTAGGGGGGGGGGAGGGGATTTAGGATATTTAAAAATTTGCATATCAAAGAGGAGGGGGTATAGAAATAGGTGGGAGAGATAGAATCTAGATATTCTTGCAGAGTAAAATAATTTATATGTTTCATTATGGTTGTTTATAAACTTATCTAATTTATAATAACACTCCGTAGCGAAGCACGGGTACTCAGCTAGTAATATATAAAACTAAGAGTGACAGTGACTGACTGATCAAAAATTCTCCTACTTCCCATTGACATAGAGATTTGAAATTTGGTACATAGATAGAGTGTACCATAAATAGAAAAGTGCGGCCATTTTGATTTCGATATATGTCCGCCACATTGAATTATAGCCGCCATCTTGGATTTATTCATCAGTAATTCTCCTACTTCCCATTGACATAGAGATCTGAAATTTGGTATAGATAGAGTGCACCATAAATAGAAAAGTAATGCCATTTTGATTTCGATATGTGGCCGCCATATTGAATTATAGCCGCCATCTTGGATTTATTCACATTCTATTATCTCAGCTTTAAGTGGACCTAGAGATCTGAAATTTGGTACATAGACTTATGGTAGCTAACAAATAAAATTAAAGGTACTTGTACGCGCAAAGTACGTACATACGCAATAAAACAAACACGTAAAAAAGATAAAATGAAAAAAAGATATAATTAAACCGCGAACGCGATAACAATAAATAACGGCACGGAAAAACAACTAACAAAAAGGGACGCTTAAGGGAGTAACACGTAAAAGGGGGAAAAATGGGGAAATGTAGAGCAAGGCTACCGAAGAGAGGGAAAAAAGGTAAAAAAGGGAAGGCACTTACGGTCTTATGAGGTTACCAGCTAGGGCACGTAACACAAGGCAAGTGACGTCTTGGAGTCAGGCAGTCGGAGTCTACGCTGAATCCAGATTACGTCTACGGCTACGGTAGGAGTAGCAATTGCGGGCTTCAGTAATTACGGGCGCAAGTAAAACTAATTGACTTTAGTTCCGCACTAGACCCAGAGATGGCACGGGAGTTGCCTTCTAAGGAAAGGTAAAGGTGTAGGGCAGGTTTGGCGTCAACATACCCCCCACTGAAATCAACGTGATTTCCCTAGGCCGAGGCAAACTAAAGTTAAAAGAAAAAAAGTAAAGAAAAATAAAATTTAATATAAGTTTAGATAAAATAGAAATAAAATAAATAAAAATACTTCTGACAAGAGAAAATAATAGGTTAAGAAATTACAGGGGAAAGGAAAGGAAAATAGGGAAAGGAAAGGAAGTGGGGATAAGTTAAGAAAAAATGGGTAGGGGACATATCTTCGCGACAGTGCAAAGATACGTGCTGTACGATGTTCTGATGGTAGCAACACGAACGACGCCGTCAGTGCCAGAATGAACATCTTTAATTCTACCGCATCGCCACTGAAGAGGTGGAGTCTTCTCGACTATCAACATTAAATCACCAGCAAGAAGGGAAGCATTCGTTAATCTTCCCCCCACCCTCAAAAGACCCGTAGAGTCGATCATGGGATTAAGTCGGAGGATCGAAATTAGACCTAGATTAATATAAGAATAGTTGGAAAAGTATGTAGGTCCATATTATAAGCTCTGTGATTTAAGTAACGGTAGGTTAAACTTTAAGCGAAAGCACCAGGTGGTAACTGTAACTGCGGCGACAATGTTTTCATAATCTCATGTAGGCAGTGACCTTCCCCTTGTTTTGAAGGAAAGTGTGTAAATTCATCAAATTGGGATAAACTGTAGATTTGTATAATAGACACTCATAGACACTCTTCATTTATATAAGATGTAGTTATACACATTTTTCCATTTTACCCCCTCCCAAATGAAAATGTGACAAAACTGTACATAACAACAACTACTGTACTATTAATGAGCTTTTCAACGATATGCATCATTAAAGGTATTCTTTACTTTGACATTTGTACCCTGTACCCCTGGGTACAAAAATAAAAAATTTGAAAAATCCTTTCTTAGTGGATGCCTATGATATGAACCGAGTATATCCTCAAAATTTCAAGTCTCTCGGTTAAGCAGATTTGGCTGTGCGTTGATTCTATGTCAGTCAGTCAATCAGGACATTGCCACTTATATTATAGATAATAAACTGAGTACGGCAATTAGTAAGTCGTATTGCAAATTCTGATGAGACATAATTAAATTATTAATATTTAAAGTGATTCAATGCTTAGTGAAATCTTTCTTTATTCATGAAATACAAATTATGCAAAGTACTCTCACTCAACATGCAATACCACATTGTTCCATAAGGGTTTAATAAAGCTAGAATATACTGGGTACATAGAGATAATAATTAAATTATATTATATATTGAATAGTTTACATTATACGTTATTTACATTGCTTAAATGGAGTAAAACGAATATTTATAACTACAACATAAAAAGTATTAATATGTAATATAAGGTACATTATACAGGGGTTACCACCATAACCTAATCACATAGAAATTTGTTTCTAGATTCAATTTCCGACTAAAATTACATTGTTAACAATTCACCGTTGATTTCGAAATATATTCATTTTTTGCAATTACTGTTTTTTTTTTGGTCGTAAACAAATTTGACTTCCATCTAGATCACAATCTTTACATATCCATGACTAATAGTGACCATCTAATTTTAATTAGTTTACTGTGCTCAGTGCCCTAGCTAAACTTACCTTTTTTTATATTTTTTACACGATCAGCTTCTCTGTATTTTACGACTTTTCACATTACTTCCATCCAAATGGATTATAAAAGACATTTTTTCACCTTTGCATGCTTAAAATCCCTATTATTACATTTTTTTTTTTTTAATTTTGAGTATTCTTAATATCAGAAAAGTTAAAGAGCCTTTATATATATATGTATATATATATATATATATATATATATATATATATATATATATATATATATATATATATATATATATATATATATATATATATATATATATATAGGAAAAAACAAATTTGAATAGAATATATTTGGTCAGATTTTCAATGTAGAATCACATGTTATTTTTCTTATTTTAGATTGGAATACCCTGTATTATAAAATAAAATGCATAAAAATAAAACAAACTGAATGTTTAGTTCTTAAATAACACACACATATATATATATATATATATATATATATGTGTGTGTTATTTAAGAACTAAACATATATATATATATATATATATATAACTACTATATATATATATATCTACATAACTACTATATATATATATATATATATATATATATATATATATATATATATATATATATATATATATATAATATGTATATGAATGTATTAATATTTAATATTATAAAAGTTAATTTAACCTTTATTATACCAGAAACCAGAAAAAAATCAAAAACACTGTAAGTAATATAAAGTTTGAATGTTTGCAAAGAGTAAAAGGAAATTAATTAGTTAAAAAATATAACAAATCTAAATTATAATAAATTGAACATTGACGTGCTGGCTAATGATATGTAAATATCAAATTACGGATAACAATTCAATGTATTTATTGTCAAAACTGTAGTATTATTTTACTTATTTTATATTATTGACTTATTCATTTTAGTGTCAATGAATTATAAAACCGTATCAATTCTCAAAAAAATTCTGTTTGATACAACACGGACTAAACCCTCCCATATAGAGTATATTATAATTACTGTTAAACCTGGAAGGTGATTCAACCTGGGTTTCGCCGGTGTTGTTGTTTTGTTGTTAAATAATTATTGAGTCTTGTTGTGACACTCGTTCAAAATATACGTTTATAAATTCTTGTGAGTTAAACCCCTTGTTACTTCATTACTTATTGACTCTTATCCGTAAGATCCATAGGACTTTACAACAGGTTATGGGAGCCCAGTCTTCGCCCAGAAGATATCGCGGTCGAAAAGTGGGATAATTTTTTTTTATTTACATTATATTTAGTTGATACTTTCAAAGGGAATAAAATTAGCTTTGAAGTATCATGGCAAACCTCAATCCCGTACGTATTGAACCCCTTGGTCGAGAAAACTTTGATACGTGGAAAATTCAAGTCGAAGCACTCCTCGTAAAAAGCGATCTTTGGGAATATGTTTACGGCACGAAGATAAAGCCGGAAGGAAAGACTGAAGCTTCTCAATGGGAGGTGTAGGATAGGAAAGCTAGGTCGGATCTTATCTTAGCGATCCTTCCCTCGGGTCTTAAGCAAATTAAAGACTGTAAGACCTCAAATGAAATGTGGCAGAAGCTCCATAGTATTTATCAGTCGAAGGGAACTTGTTAAAGCAGCTAGGAATGGAAAGCAGCGACTTGGAAAGCAGCTCACGTTAAATAAAATGAAAAGCAGCGAAGATGTTCGGGAGCATGTGAAAAAATTCTTCGATATCGTAGATAAACTGAAAGATCTCGATATTGCTATAAATGAAGATTTGCTAGCGATTATGTTACTATATAGTTTACCGGACGAATTCGAAAACTTTAGATGCGCGATCGAGTCACGTGATGATTTGCCTAAGCCAGAATCGTTGCGTATAAAAATAATCGAAGAAAGCGAGTCAAGGAAAAGTAAGGAATCGTCGGATCGAGATGAAAGCAATGCACTAACAGCTAAAAACAAAATAAATCGAAACTAAAAATTAAACAAAAATCACAATTTCGCGGTAAATGCCTACGGTGTAAAGCCTACGGCCACAAAGCATCGGATTGCAAAAGATCGGACAATTCTAGTGCAAACGCAGTTTCGTGCGTCGGTTTGCATAGGGCCTTATCAATTGCATCAGAAAAGAATTGTGGTAAGCTGCGGTGGTGTCTCGACAGTGGATGTACGTCGCACATGTGCTCGTCAGAAGAAATTATGGAATATCCAAGACCTATAAGAAATGAAAAGGTTTGTCTAGCCGATAAGTCACAAACAGATGTTGTAGCAAAAGGGTCAGTGAGATTAAATATTAAAGTTGGAAACATCGATACAGCGCTGACATTAAGTTATACGCTCTGTGTTCCAAACTTAAAAACAAATCTCATTTCAGTTTGTAAAATAACCGACCTTGGGTATCACGTGATCTTTAAAAATAAAAATGCCCTAGTATTAGATAAATTTAATAACGTGATGGTAGAAGCTGTTCGAGAAAATGAACTTTATTTTCTTAAAGAGAATAAGAATAAAGTGTCGGCAGCGTGTAATAATGCTACAAAATCTTATTTACAAACCTGGCATGAAAGATTCGGTCATTTGAACGAAGCTGACCTAAAGAAACACGGGAAAAAGAAGCTAGTGCTCGGATTAAAGGGTCCTCGTGGCTCCTTGTTGCCATGTGAAACGTGCGCGAAAGGAAAAATGTCCCAACTGCCGTTTCCCAAGGGATCTAGTAACAGGACGAGCCAACTTCTAGAGGTAATACATTCGGACATATGTGGGCCGATGAAGAGCGAGTCTTTGGGCAGAGCAAAATATTTCATAACTTTTACGGACGACTTCTCGAGGTGGACTCAAGTTAGATTTTTAAAGAAGATGAGTGAAGCTCTTGAAGCTTTTAATAAATTTAAACTTGAAGCCAAAAACCAAACTGGTTACAAAATCAAGTACCTTCAGTCAGATAACGGAGGTGAGTACTTATCACGTGAGTTTACGGATTTTGTGGAGAAGTCTGGCATTAAAAGACGACTGACTGTGGCACACACCCCTCAACAGAATGGAGTTGCGGAACGTGTAAATAGGACATACCTCGACATGGCAAGATGTATGTTAATAGATTCAGGGCTTCCTGACAAATTTTGGGCGGAAGCAATCGCAACGGCGTGCCATATCAGAAACCGGTGTCCGGCGACTGCTATAAAAGGTGGAGTTCCTTACACTAAATGGACTGGAAGAAGAGCTACGGTGGCGTACTTTAGAACCTTTGGTAGTCAGGCTTATTCTATCGACAAAAGGCCTAACAAAGGAAAGTTCCAGCCAAGGTCTCAACCCTGTATCTTAATTGGTTGCTCGGAAGAGAGTAAAGCTTACAGGGTGTGGCTAACCGAAGAAAAAGGAGTTCGGGTGAGCCGTGATGTAAGGTTCGTTAATGAGAATCCATCTAAGAAAATAAAGCGAAGCAGTGAAGATCTTGAAGAGAAGCCGGTACCACCACTTATACTTGAGTATATGCAACAAGAAAGCGTGGTGAGTCGTCAGGGTAATGATACAACTACAGAACCTGAAATGAAGAGGGGAAAAGGGAGACCAAAATTAATTCGGACTGGTCAAAAAGGTAGACCAAAGAAACAATATAATATGGTGCCCTTAGATGAAGATGACCTTAGTGAAGAAGGAAAAGATGAGTCAGATGAAGAAGAGGACGTCACTGATTTAGCTTCTAACCACCATCTAGATGAAGAGGGGGAAGATGAGTTTACCGAAGATGTGAACACGGTAGAAGAACCAGATAATCCTCTCGATGATGGTATTGTTGATACGACTGCACCCGATTGGAAGGATGCGATCACTAATGAGTTCATCTCTCTAATCAAAAATAAAACTTGGACAATGTGCGATCGGCCGGCTGATAGAAAATATATCGGTAGTCGTTTGGTATTAAAGACTAAGTACAAGCCGGATGGTAGCATTGATCGCAGGAAAGCTAGACTGGTAGCTAAGGGATACTCACAACGTCCCGGAGTTGACTTCAATGAGACCTTTGCTCCAGTGATTTGTCTTAGTACATTGAGAACGATGATGGCTCTAGCGGTGGAACTGGACATGGAAGTTCACCAGTTGGATGTTGAAACCGCGTATTTAAACGGTAATTTGGAGGAAGAAATTTATATGGAGGTCCCTGAAAAGTTGCCGGATATTTTAGAAGATCTCGTTAAACATAAGGAAAAGGCCATCAGTGAAGACGCGAAGAAAATGCTTTTAAAATTAAAGAAGGGAGACCAAGTTTGTGAATTAAAGAAATCGCTTTATGGGTTGAAGCAGTCGGGCAGACAATGGTATAAAAAGCTTCATTTCGCTTTGCTCGATATAGGTCTCACTCCTACTGACGCCGATCCTTGTCTGTATTTTAAGCGCAGTGGAAGTGGTGTTTTGCTAATTGGAGTGTATGTATACGACCTGTTAATAGCTTCTAACAACCCATCAATGATTAAAGACACGAAGAATCGTCTAAATAAAATGTTCAGGATGAAAGATATGGGAATCCTGACTTATTGTCTTGGCATAGAGTTTAAATGTGTTAAGAACACAATTTCTCTATCACAGAAGAAATACGTCGATGATCTTCTCGAGAAATATGAGATGAATAACTGTAAGCCAGTGTCAACGCCTCTCGAAGCCGGGAATAAACTAGAGAAGCCGACTTTTCAGTCTCAAGAGATCATGAATAAGTACCCATTCCGGTCACTTATTGGTTCACTGATGTATCTCGCAGTGGCCACTCGTCCTGACATTGCTTACGCCGTTAGTTCGCTGAGTCAGTTCAATAGTTGTTACGACGAACGCCACTGGAAGGCAGCTAAAAGGATGCTGCGATATATTAAAGGGACTCAAGAAACAGGCTTAAAGTTTTCAAAAAGCGGAAAACCAATAGATGGGTACGCGAATGCTGATTGGGGTAGCTGTAACGTAGACCGAAGATGGTACTCCGTATATGTGTTAACCTTTGATGGTGCCGCAATTGCCTGGGAGGCCCGGAAACAACGGACGGTTGCGCTTTCGAGCGTCGAAGCCGAATATTTGGCGTTGACGGATGTAGCCAAAGAGGCTATATACCTCAGAAGACTGATGTCTCAAATTGGAAAACCAATACCGTCAATCATAGTGAAGAGTGACAGCCAAGGAGCGCAGAGATTGGCACGGAACCCCGTACATCACTCTAGAACAAAGCATATTGACATCAGGGAACACTTCATCCGTCCAACTTTGGAGAGTAAAGATGACCAGCTGGAATACCTAACTACAAAGGAGATGCCCGCGGATATACTTACTAAACCACTTGTACGAGACAAACATCAATCGTGCTGCAAGAAGATAGGTCTTGCTACAATTGGCGAAGTCTGCGGTTGAGAGGGGTTGTTAAACCTGGAAGGTGATTCAACCTGGGTTTCGCCGGTGTTGTTGTTTTGTTGTTAAATAATTATTGAGTCTTGTTGTGACACTCGTTCAAAATATACGTTTATAAATTCTTGTGAGTTAAACCCCTTGTTACTTCATTACTTATGGACTCTTATCCGTAAGATCCATAGGACTTTACAACAATTACATGGTCTTTTTTTTTTTTTTTTTTGTTTGTTAGTTGTTTAAAGCTTCCATGGTTCTATTTAATTATTATTGAACATTATATCAAAATTTAACATAAAAATGTCTCCTCCCCTATTTGGAATCGAACACGGCCTCTAACCGTAGCACTCCAAAATTTAATGCTCGATTTCGCCTCAGGGTATGATAATTGTGAACATGTTTGCCAAATGTCATCGAATTCGGCCTAGTAGCTTAGTGTCTGCACAGACGACTGACTACAAACTATATTTTTTAAAAACAATTTGATAACTTTTGCCAATAATAAAATTGATTAATAAAAAAAAACTTTTTTAACTAAAAGGACCTCAACACGTGTAAATCAATCAAAGTCGCATTTTTACATAACAATATGTTTTTTCTATAATATACTACGTATATGGGAAAGTAAAATCCAATTGTTTTTTGTTTTTTTTTTAATTATTAAATCCTATCATTTCTCACTAAATATCATAGTATCTACAGCTTGTATTACTTATATTGAATGTATTATGAAAATCTTGAAAGTGAATATAGTTAACTGTTAGTAAAGAATTCTACTTGCAAACAGACTTCAAATTACTTACGGTTAATAATAACTTGGTATAATCATATTTTAAATACATTTATCACAATTATATACAAAAATCGAAATTAAAATTAAAATTTTAAGTCGGTAATTTAAAATTTATTATTTTCTGCTACATGAATAGTGCTTATAGGTGAAGCCTTAGTTTTAGGTATTGTTTTAGTAGCAGCAACCTGCTGTCTCTTGTAGTGAAGGAAAGCACCTGCTCCAACTAGTGCGAGACCGAGGAGCATTACTATCCATCTGCCAGCCCCGACAATCTTCATGGTCCGGAATAAACTTTTCTCTAAAATCTCTATAAATTCGTCATCCAGCTCCAAACCCTAAATAGAGTAAAACAAGCAACTATAAGATTATAAATGAAGCATCTATCTAATGCTTATATCGCAAATCAATTCTTACAAAATAAATTGTAAAATTTAATCTATTGTATCCAAATTGTTAATTAAACCTTCTAACAACATCCTTATAAACCTGTTATTTCTATGTTCCTTTAGAACTTATATCCCTTTTGCTCCGAATCATTTAACCCTGTAGTAAAACGCATTCAGTATGATGAAAATTAAATTTGTTTAACATCAAACATTTTCAAAAATTTCAGTTAAGTAGAAAATGATTTTATATTAGCCCTGAAATAATTCGACATTTTTTGAAAGCGAAGAATATTAAAAAAAAGAAGAAAAAAAAAAAAAAAAAAAAAATGGTGGAGATCTTTAAAGACCTAGCTTTTTCGTTTGCCGAAATGATCCAATTTTAGTGTAAGCTGATCGGCCAGCATGTAAAGATATACTTTTTACCATTTTAGAAGAATGACCTTATTACTCTGTCTATTTCTAGATTCCAAACCTTACCTTAATTCGTTGTGTACCCAGATTATGTTGAAAAAATGTTGGCCACTTATTTCTGACGTAAACTATAACTTTTTGGACACAATGTATTGCAGAGTATTTTAATTGTTTTTTTTTACTTTAAGAAAATTAATGAAAAAATGTTGGCCACTTATTTCTGACGTAAACTATAACTTTTTGGACACAATGTATTGCAGAGTATTTTAATTGTTTCTTTTTACTTTAAGAAAATTAATAAAAAAGATACTAATTACTGAAAAATATAATGTAAATTACCTCTTCAACCCACATAACTGGAGTAAGAGCTCGAGGAAGTTCTTTAAACATTGGTACTTTCTTGACAGGGTGAATGTTTATGTTAAACTGTAGTCTCTTTCTTGCTCCCAGAGGAGTTCCTGATATCTAAAAGGTTATGAATAAATAGTTTTTATGTATATATATATATATATATATATATATATATATATATATATATATATATATATATATATATATATATATATATATATATATATATATATATATATATATATATATACAAATTATAACACAAATTAGAAAAAGTGAATAAACTAGTCAAGTTTTAACGAAATTGTATACATATTTATATATTCACTATAACCAACATCTCCGACATTTAATAAAAACAATATATGGCATATATATGACCATTGACCATCCCTATTGAGTCGGCATGCATGAACGCGCTCAACAAAATTTCCAATAACCCGCTCACAGACATTTGGATCGATGCCACCGAAGATGCGAACAATTTCTCCCTTCGGTTTGAACAATCTGACGGATAATTGAACCAACCGTTCAACAGTAATAAATACATAAAATAAATTAATTAATTAATAATTGAAGCGAGCGTAGCGAGCTTCCTACATTCAACGAAATATGCTCCGTGTCTGTGTGTCTGAAACGTACGACGATAACTTGAGTAAAAATTGACCGATTTTGATGAAATTTGGTACACATGTTCATTTTACCAATGCTCAGGACGAGTTCGTTGGACAGCGTTGTCTGCCCAAGCGTTCGCGCGCAACGCTCGCGTAAACGTGCGCTTTAAAATTAAAATTGGAATTTTTGAACGGGAAAAAATTTAACATTATCTATTCGATAAGACGAACATTTTTTACAAATAACATTTTTCAGTAAAACCAACAGCGACACCGCTATGAATTAATAAAGATGGCTAAAAGTATTAATAAAGCAGGGAGGGAGATGTGTGGCTAGAGGAATAGTAAGAATGCGGGGTAGTTCCCTTATTACTAGCCACTGTACTACTATCATATCCTATATCTATCAACTCATCATGATTCATGATTATCTATTTTTTCAATATCCAATACATATTTATTTCCTACGCTCACTTCAATGATAGAGGCACGCGATGCCTAGTATATACATTATATTTGAGAAGGTTTAGATTTTAAAACACAAATCTCATTTTTAAACTGTTTTAACATTTTCACTTATAAAATAAAATATACATAACAACATCTTCAGAATTTATTTACCTACACGTTAAAAAAAAGTAGAGCTTTAAGTGCAAAATTAAAGGAATGATGTTAAATTAAACAAAACTAGTCCCAATTATTAATGGTATTTAGATATAGCCGGTAGAATATGGGTCGCCAGTCGACGTCACGAACCCTCTAGAATGTGGGCGTGGCCAAATCAACTAAGTTCTGGTTTTTAAGCCTAATGAGCCCACCTGTATTTCATGTCATCTTGAGTGATATCTACATTGTGGCCTAGACTGCTCTTTCTTAGTCCATAACCTCACTTCACTCCTACTTTGCAAGACTACTCGTTTATTATTATTGCTTAACATTTGGCCAGTTTCTGAATGAGCCATAAAACATCAATATCATGTGTAGACACATAGGGGTTACTTATATAAAAAATCCAATCTTGAATAATAAATGCAAAGCTAATATCTTTCATACAGATATGACGAATATAGATTTGACACACATGAAAGCTGGCAATCATTAATTAAGTTATAATTGAAATCAAATTATAATTATTATTAACTACGGGAAACAGACAGAGAAAAATAGACTCCAGCGCGGGGATTTGAACCACCGGCCTCTATATTTCCAGTATAGCGCTCTAACCAACTAAGCTACGCAGGAGAATGAATTTCTCTGACGTTAATGATACCTTGACCCGAATTTAAAGCTTTCAATTTTTCCACAAGTCTGAGAAGTCAACATTAATGACAAAGAACTAGACCGAGAAATAACGCTTATAATTATAAAGTACCCAATTAGTACCTGTACCTCGTACAATCAATTAGAAATTCATATTTTACGATTTTGGTAGTATTCGTACTACGGAACGATTAAATTTTAATTTAAATCAAATTATAATTATTATTAACTACGGGAAACAGACAGAGAAAAATAGACTCCAGCGCGGGGATTTGAACCACCGGCCTCTATATAGATCTATTTTTCTCTGTCTGTTTCCCGTAGTTAATAATAATTATAATTTGATTTAAATTAAAATTTAATCGTTCCGCAGTATGAATACTACCAAAATCGTAAAATATAAAGTTATAATTGAAGCGAGCTTAGCGAGCATCCTACATTCAACGAAATAATGCTCCTTGTCTATGTGTCTGAAATGTACGGCAATAACTTGAGTAAAAGGTGACCGATTTTGATGAAATTTGGTGCACATGTTCATTTTACCAATGCTCAGGACGAGTTCGTTGGACAACGTTGTCTGCCTAAGCGTTCGCGCGCAACGCTCGCGGAAATGTGCGCTTCAAAATTAAAATTGGAATTTTAGGACGGGAAAATCGTTAAAACTATTAAAGCGGACCTAAACCTTTAAAATAGAGAAAACAACGTTTTTACCGATATATTACGTTCTGACGTAACAATTATAATAAAATTTTATACACATCGTCTAAAGTGCAATTGAAACCGGCATGTAAAATTTCATCTAGCTACTAGCGGAAGTTTTTGAGTAGTGATGTGATACATTTATATATTAATTGTTTAAAAGCCCCCGTAGCCTCTGCGGGTGGTTTAGATTCTTATAGTGGTGTAGTGTATAGGTTTGTTTAGGAAGTTTTTTTTTTTTTTTTTTAAACAAGTTCTTTATTGGCATAAGTAACAAAAAATTATTTGTGTTTACCGGAGCCATAATGTTATTTTGAGAGGGGTTATTTTGTGCCTTTTTTAATTTTTGATATTTTGTAATGGATTGGAGCTTTTTAATCAAATTTGTGGAAGGGTATAATGGACAATTTTGGATTATATATTTTTATTTTATTTTATTTTTAAAAAGGATGATTTTGATATGATTTTTATTGGGGTTGTTTGCAGGAATTTAAACGGGTATCATAGGCAGTCTGTGGACTGACTTAAGAGTGGACCAACCTGGCATTTGCCTGGTAAATTGAGGGAAACCACAGAAAACCTCAATTAGGTTGGGCGGACCCGAGTCCTTCCTAAGTTCTTCCTATGCTTTCCCTAAGTAATTTTTATTTTTTTATTTTCGTTTGTGGGATTTCTGTTGGTGAGTGGTCTCCAGATTTTACAATTTTAGGCTAAGGGGAGTAATTTATTTCTTTTACGAATTTCAGTGTAAGTGTAATATTTTTTAATTTTTAGAAAAGCATTTTCTTTATTTTTTTATTTTTATCTTGAATTTCTTGAATATTGAGTTCTTGAAATAATTTGTTACGTTCGGATTTATATTTAGGACATTCCAATAGGATGTGAGTCATATTTTCATTTTTATCTGGGCATGTGTAACATATAGGCGAATCACTTAGTCCTATCATAATATAGTTATATTGAATGCATCTTGCGTGGTAACTTCTCAATCTGTTAATTTTGATTATATCCTTACGTGGTAGTTTTGATTTCCAAAACCACGGTTTAATTGGAACTTTTTTGACAATTGATTTGAAATTTCTTGCTTTTGCTGGTTCTTCTTGAAGTTTTATGTTCCAGTTTTCAAACATCTTCTTTTTGGATAGTGCTATTAGATCTCTTGTTGGTATTTTTTTGTCTGATAGTTTTGTTGGGCTTTTGGCAAGTTTGTCTGCTTCCTCGTTTCCTTTAATTCCTTGATGTGATTTGACCCATATAAAGTCTATTTCTTTATTTTTTCTTCTTATTTCTGCTATATTATTTAATATATTCATGAAGATGTGATCCAAATGTGTAGTGTATGAAATGTTATCTAATTTTTTAAGGACTCCCTGGTTGTCACATGCTATCGTGTATTTGTAATAGTTATTTTGTAATGTGTTGATGTATTCTAGTGCTTGTAGAATGGCTAAGCTTTCTAATGTATATATATTAGCTTGTTGAGAGCATGAGTAGCCAATGCCTTGTTTTAATTGAGGGTCATAGTATGAATATCCTGATACGTTTTGTTGCTTTGATCCGTCTGTAAATATATTGTAGGTTATTTTTGGGTTCAATTTTGTAAGTTGGTCTTGAAATGTTATGTCATTGTAAGGATAACTAAGTTTGGGTATATGTATACTCGGTTGTTGATATAAGTTTTCATAAGTAATTTGATGAATTGGCAGTAATTTGTGTTGGTATATAGTTTGATCTAGGTAAGGTAATAGAGAATTGAAGCTATTGTTTAGTAAGGGTGAAGGTTTGTGTCGCCAGTATCTATGTCCTCTGTTTATTTAATTTGATAGTTCTGTTACGGATGAGTATATGTCAGAGTTTTGAGTGTATAATTTTAATAGTAGTTTGTCAGCTAGATGTTGTCGTCGTAAGTCAAGTGGTTGTTCGCAACATTCAGTTAAGATTACGACTATTGGTGTTGATTTTAAATATCCCATAGATATTTTTAGGGCTCTGTATTGAATGCGGTCGAGTGTTGTTAGTAAGTATTGTCTGGCGTTACCATAGAAAGGCGAGGCAAAGTCTAAACATGCTCTCATTGTAGCCCTGTATAGAAAAAATGTGGAACGCTTCACGATTTTGCGTGTCATCCTTGCGCAGGGGCCATGTTAATCTAAGCTAGTAAAGCTTTGTACCAAGTTCCCCCTCTCTAACCCACACTGCCCTTTTTCACTTATCTTCAACTATGACATTTATCATGATTAATAAATTTCAATATTCAGTATTTTATTGCAATACGCTCGCTTTAATGATAGAGCCACGCGATGCCTAGTAATATCGATTTTTAACAATGTCTAATAAATGTTAATCATATTATATTTTTACGACTTTTAAAAATAAATGCTATCATATCTGCTGATAATTTTCCTTAAAGATTACTTTATAAATGTTATATAGAACAGTTACGTACAGGCTCAAAGTACATGAAAATTTGATGATCTTCGACGTTTGGATGAAGGCCAATTACATCGTTTAAGTAGTCAGGATCAGTTTCATAAAAGTGTGGTAAACTTAAAATTATTGGAGCACCTGCAACACAGCAGATACAATACATACAATGTATAATAATTAATTAAATGTATTAATAATTAAATTGTAAAGAATATTATTCAGCAGATGGAGCTTTGTTGTGTATGAAAAAATAATGTTATTTTCAAGTACATAATGTAATTGAAGTTGAATTTTATATATTATTTGTTTTGTAGTTGAATTTTGTGTTATTAATGTACTGTACATTAATAATACAATATTGAACATGGGATACATAATATATAAGTCAACGTGGGTGGATGGGTGTGTGGGTATGTTATTTATAGGCTCTTTCATGTTTCGAGGTATCTGTACCAAATATGACATACATATTTTTCATATCTCTGATAAAAATATGTGTCAGTGGTATCTGGATTTTATATGCATCTATATTTATTATATAATAATATAAAGAGATACCGTCCATACTTGGTTGATCTATAAGGAACACTGTGACCTCATCATTCACCATCGCATCATCAGCAGAAGAATCGTAGTAATAGGCAAGTATGACTGTGCAATAATTTTATTGATTTGGTTGGTGTCCGTTTGTACGTAGTTGGTAGTATAGGCAAATAAGAGTGATTATGGAAGAAACGGCGAGGCAGGATGCGTAAGGTGTCAAGTAAAGCGAAATAATAAAGGTATACCTAAGTGAGTAAAGATAAAAAAAAGTTGCGCAATGAAGTGAAAAGTTTGAATAGGAAAAAAAAAATGTAATAAACGGAAGAACGTGCAAAGAGAAATATTTGATGAAACAATGGGAAGAGAGAGTAGAGAGAAATAAGAGAAAAAGTTAGATGAAGAATGGATATCTTGAAAAGTTAGGTCAAATGGTCTTGGTTTTTGTTTTGCCAGTCCATTGAAGTTGCGTCATCTCGTTTGGGTTTGTTTGTTGGTGGTTTAAGTACTGAAAATGTTACGTCAGAATTTGTGAGTAATTGTTCGTTATTAAGTACTGTTAATTGTTCTATGTAAATTTCTAGTTTTTCAATTATATTGGGCCATGGTCCTTTCTGTTCGTTGTGCAATAATGTTATTGATTTGTCTATTGTGGTTGGTTCGTGTACGTAGGTGGTTGGTGTAGTTAGTGTTCTATTGCATATGTAAGAACGTAAGTGTTCATTGTATATTGTTTGTAAGTTGCGTTCTCTCCTCCCATTTTACACTTGGTCGTAGTACGTGAGTTACTGCTGTCCATTGAAAGTCGTTCAATTCTGTCGGTTGTGTCGAGTTAGATCTATTTTTGTGTTGTCCTAACAGTTTGTTTGTGGTCTGTCGTATCCGTAGCTTTGTTGGCTGCTGAGTTTGGCTTATACGTTAGTACGTTTAGTATTCGTTGAGAGTTAGAGGTGTGTGGTGTTAAGTCGGTGTATCATTGATGTGTAAGCGGCTAGTTTGTGATATGATGTTATACATGTATTGTGTGATAGGTTGCTGAGATAACTTCCTGTAATAATCCTCAAGTAAACTTCAATACATAATATGTATATGTATATATATATATATATATATATATATATATATATATATATATATATATATATATATATATATATATATATATTATAATACACACATATATATATATATATATATATATATATATATATATATATATATATATATATATATATATATATATATTATAATACACACATATATAGATATATATATATATATATATATATATATATATATATATGTATGTATGTCGTATGTCTTTCGGTGTATGTGTGTGTGTTTTAATACTTCATGCATCCAAAACTAGACAGAATAAATCCAAATAATAGCCGGAGAAGTTTATCTAAGGGTCAAAGTTTAAACCAGAAAGTTAAGGACAGGCTTGCTTCACTTTTTCTTTTTTTGGAGGGGGGGAGGGGGAGAGGAAAGCAAAGCAAGTTTAGAACTTTCGGTCGATTTCAATAGATTCTTGTCCTTAGGCGAAGAAGGAGAAAATGAAGGTTACCATTTATTCAAACTTTTACTTCCTTTCGACTTTCTTTTAAATTTTCTTTTTAACTACCAGAAACTAGAAAGCTTAACGAATAAACTAAGAAATGTACTTCGTTGGAGTAGTTACTTTTTTGGTTATTATATTTTTGGTTATACGTTGGAGTAGTTACCTTTTTTGGTTATTTATATATACAATTTATTTTCTGGACTAGGAAGGTTTATTTTAATTGAAATGTATATTTAATATATTCCTACTTGAACATATAAATTTAAGGATAATAAGCTTAATCAGAAACCTATTCGAAAAAGTATTTATTAAAAGTATATATTTATTTAACTCAAGGAGCCCAATGCGGTTATAAAATCAATAGTAGTTTTTTCATAGCTTCTTTTTAACGTTCTAAAAAACACATTGTAAATCGGCAACGAGATTGTGGTCACGTTAATAGATATTCAATACTCTTTTGGTACCTGTTTCTTTCATATTTGTCATACTGCGTTCCACGATCACGGTGGGACCACTGCCGAGATGTTCGTTACACATAACACAATGTTTCGCTAATGCGATTGTCACCGTAATAATTACCTTTGTACAATACTAAAACCATGGGAGCGCTATTATTTTCAAACTACGTCCACACAAACTTGAAATGTCGCTCGCAGAGTAACAGTTCCCACCGTGGAGCTGCCTCGGGGAAAATCCAAAGTTATTTGTCGTTGTTATGCCTTGTGCGGAAACTTCGGAGCACTTTATTATCCATACAGTTCATCTAACGTAAGAAATGAACATAATATTACCTGTGCGAAATTATATGATCTTCAATTTTGGACTAATCCTCAATTGGTCTCCGAACCTGAGGAAGCGAGATATTCGCAAAAATACGCAAAACATGTTGCAAAACAAACATTGTGTAAGTTATAGCACGCTGGGTTTTTGCTTAACCGTTCGTTGAACGTAAAAAATGTAAAAAAAAAAAATTGTTATCATTAATTTTGATAACCACCTTCATTGCTGTCCGAGCCATAGGAATCGAGATATTCGCAAAAACCCGAGTTAGTTCACTTTTGCCCTTGAATATCTATTAATAGTCCAGGGGATAACATCATAGTCTGACTAACATCAAGCTAGAATTTTGTATACAAGTCAATCATTTAGCGCCTTTTAAGAATATGTGGTCGGCTAAGTTCGTCTGCGGGACATAGCTTGGCAATAGGCGTTTCAAAAAACAAACCGGTGTAGAGCGGCCATGTCTCACCAATTATGGTGGACAATGTGATTTTCATGATCCTGAGTACAGAATTAGTTAGTAGACCAGTAATCAAGTCGATGTTATTTTCACACTTGATAGGTTAGTTATTCAAATATTACTAAAAACCAACGTGGTCACCTGTCAATGGACAAACTAACATCAACTTGATTTTCGGTCTACTAACTAATTCTGTACTCAGGATCATGAAAATCACATTGTCCACCCTAATCGGTGAGATATGGCCGCTCTCCCCCGGTTTTTTTTTTTTTTTTTTTTTTTTTCAAACGCCTATTGCCAAGCTATGTCCCGCAGACGAACTTAGCCGACCACATATTCTTAAAAGGCGCTAAAAGATTGACTTAGTCAGACACTTTTTTGCACGCTATCTCCTGGACTATAACGCAACCACGATCTCGTTGCCGATTGTCAATATGTTTCTCAGAACGTCAAAATAAAGCGATAAAAAAAACTGAAGCTCCGATTATTTGGAACAGAAAACCTAAAATTACTGGACTAATAAGCAAACACAAAAATAACAAAACAAAAAGAATTAATTATTCTTCTTAATTTCATCATAATCAAATTCTAAACCAGCATACCCTTCAAGAGGATCACCATGAAATTGTCACCATCATAGATTTTCATTTTGAATCATTTGAAAGTTACCTAACATACTTATTTAGTACATACGTAATTGGATTTTCATTAGTCAAGTTTAGTTAAAACAATCGCCAAACCACATATTGATAACAACATTTAAATATCATATATGTTTAAGTAATATAATTTAGCAGTGTCCTAACGACGACGGCACCGACTACTTCGTAATGATTTGTTATTGCTAAGGCAACCACATTTATTCAAAAAAAAAAATAAAGGTTTGTTTTGATTTGTTGGTCTTCAAATAGATATAATAACTTATCTAAATAGAGGCCGACAATTTTATCAAAACTTAACATTAATGTTTCATAAATTTCATTTATGCAATTGAGTAGTGTCCCGAAGGCGACGCGGATTAGTTATTGCTTTAATCAAACACATTTATTCCAATAAAAATAAAGGTTTGATTTAATTTGATGATCTTCAAATAGATATAATAACTTGTCTAAATAGTAGCCGACAATTTTATCAAAACTAAACATTAGGTTTGTTCCGAATCAGTTTGCGGTCATCAGTTGGCAATTGATTGGTGATTTCATTTATTGGAATGCTCCTGAACACGAACCACAAACTGTTTGATGTGGTTAGTTTTAGCACTGTTATCAGAACAACTTGTTGAGTTTACCTTTACCCTTAGCTGTGGTCCCTGTGATTTTGCGTTCCTGTGCTATCAAAAATACCAGAATTTATTGAATATTAAAGATATGGATGAGTCAATAGTTGATGAAGATAAGTACCAGTCGCTTAAATCAGGGCCTGATTTTGGCCTAGGTGGCCGCCTAGGGGCTCGCACAACAAGGGGGCACCACAAATATTTCATTTTACAATGCTAATTAACTTCAGTAAGTTCGAAAGTTGGAAGTACAACCTAGATACTTATAGAGGATATGAAAAAGCACATGCACCCAATTTTAGAAATGTTTATTTGATACATGAATTCACGATTTACGAAATTTTCAGACTTACTGTGGTAAGCCTATTTTAGCAGTCACGGCACACACATAACACGTATATTTATTGCTATAATCCTAAATTCTCTTTTGTTTTTAAATACGTCGGACAGTTTCAAACTAGTTTGAAGTGTGGTTGGAACAAACCTATTATAATTATTATTACATTTTTGTTTATATATATATATATATATATATATATATATATATATATATATATATATATATATATATATATATATATATATATATATATATATATATATATATATATATATATATATATATATATATATATATATATATATATATATATATATATATTGTAAGGTCCACTTCTATTAAGAATATAAGCTGCTGTACTTACTGGTTCAGCCTAGAGATAATGAGGAAGTTATGTGTTCGCATGCATCAATGATCGTGCACACTCCACAATTATTCGATTTTCTCTCTCGCTGCAGCCGTTTTGCTGAGGAGTGTAAGGCATGGTTAAACTTTGTTTGATGCATTTTCTTCATTATCAGTATCAACTTTTAATTTTTCTGTAATTTCATCTTCAATTTTTCCTTCATAATTGTCAACTTTATTTTGTTTATTTTTGTTATTTTTCAGAAAAGTGGGTTGATATGAATTACTGGATTCTAGTATTTCTTCATTGAAAGTTTACGTCCCTTGATCGAATTAGTTTATTAGTTTCTTTGTTCCAAATTCTATATCCGCCATATTCATACCCTATCAGAATTCCTTTCACTGACTTTTTGTCCATTTTCTTCCGTTTACATTTAGGAATATGAGCACAACCAATTATGCGGAAATGCTTAATACTAGGTTTTTTCTTAAACCATAGTTCATGGGGTGTTTTATTTTCGATACTAGAAGGTCCACATCTATTAAGAGTATAAGCTGCTGTACTTACTGGTTCAGCCCAGAGATAATGAGGAAGTTATGTGTTCGCATGCATCAATGATCGTGCACACTCCACAATTGTTCGATTTTCTCTCTCGCTGTAGCCGTTTTGCTGAGGAGTGTAAGGCATGGTTAAACTTTGATGCCCTTTTCTTCAAGTATATTTCTTACTTCTTTATTATCGAACTCTCCGCCTTTATCACTTAGTAATTCATGGATTTGAATACCGATATTTTCAGCTGATTTTAACATTATTCTCAATTTCTCAGAAACTTCAGATTTTTGTTTTATAAAATAAACGAATCTATATCTACTAAAGTGGTCTTTAAAAAGAACAAAGTACCTATATCCTGAGTTGGAAGCTGCAAACAGACCACAAACATCTGAATGAATTAATTCCCAAGGGGCTTTAGCTCTTTCCAGAGTCCCAAATTTCAAACGATGAGCTTTCCCGTAGACAGCCTTCACAAATTTCAGAGTATTTTAACCTTAATTTTATGTTCCCTCTCAATGACTTCTTTAACGTGTATTTTATTCAGGTGACCCAAACGTTCATGTTAGAGTTGTAACAAATTCTGATCTGATTCAACTGTATTGAGTTCTCCATTTTTATTTTTGGCTGTTCTAAAATTTATTTTATATAGACCTCCTTTTTGTTCACGATGCTCCACCAAAACAAGGTCTTCACCAATTTTTAAGTGACACGTTTTTGCATCACAGAGATAATTTGGCTCGATTCAGGATATTTGTCTTGAGTTGATAAAACAAAGAATAAGTTCTTTTTAAGTTGAGGGACATACCAAACTTCACTTAAAGTATAATTTACCCATTTATTGTGTACTCTTGATTGTACCGAAATATTTCCTTTTCTGACAGCATTCACTGTGTGAGCACTAGCCGTAGTTACAACGTGTTCATCGTTAAACTTATCTAAAGAGTTAAATAGATCAAGGTTGTTACACACATGATGAGTAGCACCGTTATCTATGTACCAATTAAACTGAACCGCATTCCATCTGAAACTTCTGACTTGTCTGAATTATCATGACAGAGTTTCTTGGCAAGCGCTCTTTCGTGTGAGCATAGTTGACCAGTTAAATTATCGATAGATCTATCACTTTTGGGCATAAGAAGCCATCTAGACTTGAATGAAAAATATTCATGAGGCAAAGTACCTAGGATCTTACATATTAGTAGAATTTCAAGTAGAGAATAATCTCGCTTACCAAAATGGGAGTCCTATTGAATTTCGATGCACAAAATAGTCCACAAATTCTTTATTTTAGATAAATGAGAAGCAATATCATCATTAGTATCCATTTTATGTGTAAAAAATTGTAAACACAGATCATAGGTTTTGTGTTATGTAGGCCCGTCCTACAGTCTATGCAGTTCAAGCCAGACTTCTCTTGCAGTTTGGAATCTCATAATTTTCTGTACATTATCATTTGTCATGTTAGTAGTAATCGCTAGCAGCGCCTCACTGTCTTCTTTCGAAAATTTTTCAAGTTTCTTCTCATACTCAGCAAGATCTGAGGGAGTAACCTTGGTATCTAAAACAGTAAGTTTTACCAGAGTACCTTCAAAACATGGAGGCCTCCAGCTATATTTTTCAGTAAGAGCTGTACCTTGTACTTCCAGGTGGCCCAGTCACCTTTACCTTCTAGGCGGCCGATGTTATACTTAAAATTTCCATTAGTCAAATTTTACGACTTTTAATCTATAATTACGAAGTTTTAAAATAATATGTTAAAAAGTTTAAAACTTACGATACGCGCAGTCCGGAAGTAAGTCTGAAACCATAACCAAAAACTTCGTAATTATAGATTAAAAGTCGATTTTGAGATTATATTGCTATCGTAGCAGCTAGCGTTGCAACAGAAATAAAAACACCTGAAACCTACAATGAAGCTTTAAAAAGCAATGAAGCAAGTGACTGGGGTCAAGCAATGGACGAAGAAATAAAATCATTGAATGAAAATAATACCTGGGTTCTTAACACCCTTCCTAAAAATAAAAAGGCAATACCTTGCAAGTGGGTTTATCGGGTTAAGACTAATCCAGACGGATCAGTTGAAAGATTCAAGGCGAGGCTGGTTGTGAAAGGGTTTTCTCAAAGAAAAGGAGAAGATTTTGACCAGACCTTTAGTCCTGTAGCGAAGATGACAACTATAAGAACTTTGTTGAGCATAGCGGCGAATGAAAAATTGACACTATCTCAATTCGACGTTAAAACCGCATTCCTTTATGGACATCTCGAAGATCATGAAATCTTCATGCAAAAACCTGAAGGATACTCTGATGAAACTAACAGAGTAGGCCGTTTGTTAAGAAGTCTTTATGGACTTAAACAGGCACCACGGTGTTGGTGTAAGAGATTTGCTGAATTTCTTATTCAAGCTGGATTTAAAGAATCTGATGCGGATCAATGCCTTTTTATTAGACAGAGAGGTGAGGATAAAGTTATAATAGCCTTATACGTTAATGACGGGTTAGTAGCTGCTAGTGATCAAAATGAACTAGAAATATTTCTAAATGAACTTAGAAATGAATTTAAAATAACAACAAAAAATGTTAACTACTATCTTGGACTGGAAATCAACCAATGCCCTGATGGTTCAATTTCAAGTCAGAAGGCCTACACATCAAAAATTGAGGAAAGATTTGGCATGAGTGAGTGCAAATCTGCTCATACTCCAATAATTAAAGAAACTCCAAAACCTTCAACAAATGAAAACGTTAAATTAGGGAAAGCAGAAGACTGATATTATTGAAGAAGGAGTATATCCCTATTATAGACAAGCGGTCGGTGCCCTCATGTATTTGATGGTAGGTACTAGGCCTGACATCGCCTATGCTGTTGGTGTAGCTAGTAGAACTTTAGAAAACCCAACCATGGAAGATGTAACTAAAGTTAAAAGGATATTCCGTTACCTGAAAGGTACTATTGACCATAGAATAATCTATACAGCTAATACCGGCGAAGGAATATTAGAAGGATACAGTGACGCTGATCCTGGAGGAAACCTTTCCTCTGGTAAATCGACAACAGGAGTTGTCTGTAAATATGCAGGCAAGATAGTTTTTTCCTTGGTTAAGGTAGAGACAAACATCAGTTGCTATTTCGACCACGGAGGCTGAATTAGTAGTAGCTGCGAGTGAAGCATCTAGAGAAATAATTTGGCTTAAGAGACTTCTAAATGAAATCGCAGATCTTAAGAGCATTCCTCAGTTGTACTTCAATAATTTGCTGCAATAAAATTAGCGCAAAACCCTGAACACCATCGACGCACAAAGCATATTCAGAGTCGACACTTTTTCGTGCGAGAAGCTGTTCAACATGGCTACATAAATATCAAGCGAGTTTCAACAGAAGATCAACTTGCTGATATTTTGACCAAGCCGCTTCATAAGCCTAGAATGACTACACTCGTGAAACAACTTTGAGTAAACAGTCTATTGAAAGAGGGAAAGCGTTGAGTTTTGTTATTGTTTTCAATAATTTTGTTTTGTTAAAAATCGAAATTGTACTTTCCAATAATTATATACTTTTTCTTTGACTATAACTCTGCAAAGTCTGTAATTTTCAAGTGTAAGCTGTCATTTTTTGATTATGACATGTTAACAAACAATGCGCATTCTTATTACACTGAGCCAACAGTTCAGTGTTTTTGTTTATCCTTGGGTAACCTGTTTAATTTTTCTGCATCTGCACTTCTTTACTTATACACGACCAATGCAAAAACCTTAACAATTCCCTTTATATTGGGCTCATTTTTCTTCTTTCGCCGTCCCCTACACGAGGGGTTATCGATGGCACGGGTTTGATTCGGTTTTAGCGAGATCCCAGTTACAGAGTTTTGTCCTTTTATAAGTTAAAGATAAAGATATAAATGTTTGACATTATGTTAGATGTTTGGATGAAACTATTTTTAGAGTATAAGTTTGATTGATTCACTTTAAATTATTTACATCTAGACGCTGGAGGGTGATTCTGTAATTTTAATATCTCCTTTACAAATTGGATGAGTGACAAAAGAGTGTTTAGGGAGATCAACATGGTATTTCAACTATTATGAGTTAGTTAGATAGATCTCTATATCAATCAATACAAAATTTGGTGTTGGTATGCGGCAGAGAATGTTGTTATATTGAATAAAAAAAACTATAATATATACTGGAGCGTATGTACTGTAATTTATTTGTAAATAATTATTCATTTCCTTATGATTTGTTGTTGGTGTAATATTTTAAGTTTAATTTTAAGTGGATGAAGTTGCAAATTTTATTATTTGATATTTGTTAAGATATTACGTTTAAAGTGTAATGCAGTATATTATCTGTAGTAAAATTATTATAAGACCAAATATAAAGTGCAACATTTTAAAAGCAATATGAATATATAATTTTTATACCATGCACTATGTTCTAATTAAATTAGGATGTATGTTATAGTTTAACTTATTTGACTATTTAAAAAAAGTATATACTGGTAAAAAATAACATATTTTAAAGATGTGAATTCTTTTACTCTTTTCGTTAACATTTTTAATTGGAAAGTGAATTTTCTCTGCATAAAATATATTAAATATTACAAAAGTTTTCTCTGCAAAATAAGTATTCTAATTTAAAGCATCAATTATAATATTGAAAACAATTATAATTTGCTAATGATCATGATCATTTTAAGCACTACCTAGTAATAGAAACATTTTAAAATCGTTAATTTTATAAACACCAACTTTTAATTAGAAATAATAATGTGGTTTCCTCGTGTCTCTAATGCACTTTGATTCCACAATTAATAATTATACAAATAATAATTCATCTAACCTGCGCATTTAGTAATATCAAACAATCCTTTCTTCATGCATGTTGTCGGTGTTGGACAGAAACATTTTTCCTCCTCATTTGAGGATTGGTCTCCAAGATCTGCTGTATAAAAATAGGATGGAATTCCTTTGTAAACAGTTTTGTATCTAAATTTTGCTCCAAGGCTCCTGCAAAAATAAAAGAGATAATATCATTATTATTATTAATCTCTCTCTTTATTCAATGATACATGTGATAGGGTTTACTGTTAATATAGTTAAAATTCTTGGAGGGTAGATTCCCTTGCCTTGGACACTTAATAAAAATTATTTACTGCTGATCACACTGATATGATAGATGATGAAGTTGGAAGGGTTGCCTGGAATTATGGAGGCAAGTGGCAAAGGTACAATATACCTCTCCAAAGTACTAGAACCTCTTCTACATACAATACGTAATAGTCCAATAAAATGCATTTTGACGGTAAGATAAAATATTTTTTAAAAATTGATTAAATTAAATAACTTCATAATAAATAAATAAATATTATATAATGTATATGAAGAGTGGAGGAATACAATAATTTACTTAAATCTGATAAATGCAGGGCTCGATTTGAGGCGGAACGGCGTTCCGGGACCTCTCTCTCTGATAAATAAAAATAAAATTGTCGGCACTAAGATTTTTTTTAAATCCTTAGTTAAAATTTTGTTTGTCAGTGAGTGACTACAAATTTGATTAAGGACATAGTGTTTTTTTTTTTGTTTTTTTTCCGAATACAAAAAATATCTCTTTCATTCCAAACAACAACGAACTCCATATAAGAAACCTCAAGTCCACATTAGAATATCTCTTTTGTTGAGGTTATACTACTAAAATATGATTACCTGAATTAACAAAGATTATTTGTTAATAACTGGGATCGCATTAAATAAGTACGGTGCAGAGACGCTGGCGCTATGCCGAAACTCGCCTGGGACGAGTGAGACAGGGAATGTTTTGTTGATTTAATTATTCGTATAAACCTAAGTACCTATTGAGAGTATAATAACTACACGTGACATGGTAATCAAGAAATTGTTTATAAAAAAATATTACTTAAAGTTATATGTGTCCACTAGGGGGGGGGGGCCTTCATCATAGGGGTGAAAATAAAAGTATTGAAATTTTGTGCTCCCAACCCCTAACTTTGTGCGAATACATAAAAAAATGATTTTTGAAAAGTTTCAGGCCAATCTAAAAAGTTTAAATGAACTTGATGAACGATGAAGTCAAAATAAGTCTGGCGTTTTCAGGAAAAACTTCTGCTTTTCATAAGCTTTCAAATGGTATAGTTAAAGTTTAATCTCAACGGACTAGTTATTGAATTATGGTGGATTGAATGTTCCCAGACGTAAAATTTTTTGGTCAGGATCACAACCAATTCTAGTACAAACGCAAAAATGGTTTCCCCGAACGAAACCACAAAACTTAATGTATCTTATAGGAAATTTTACGCTGAACAAAAAAGTTCCTATAAACATGGACCCGGAACAGCTTCGTTTTCGAGATATTTGCAAAAAAACACCATTTTTGGACGTTTATCCTTACAATTCTCAAATACTACGCTTTTTACAGTAATACTCCTCCAAACAAACCTTGTAGAGAGTCGAATTATACCAATTTTAGATCTTTACAAAATAATATTTTAAAATTGAGCGTTGATGGAGATCACCTTAATGGATTGACTAATAAAGTGACTGGGGCGTAGAATTTTGAAATTTCGCTGAAAATCAGGGGGTTGTCGTACAGCGCTGGGAAGGGTGTCATTCAACGAAAAATTATATTCTTTACCAGGTTTCCTTCAAGAAGTATTATGGTAAAAAGCGTAGTATTTGAGAATTGTAAGGATAAACGTCCAAAAATGGTGTTTTTTCATGTTTTTTGCGAATATCTCGAAAACGAAGCTGTTCCGGGTCCATATTAATAGGAACTTTTTTGTTCAGCGTAAAATTTTCTATAAGAAACCCTAAGTTCTGTGGTTTCGTCCGGGGGAACCTTTTGTGCGTTTGTAGTAGAATTGGTTGGGATCCTGACCAAAAACTTTCACGTCTGGGAACATTCAATCCACCATAATTCAAAAACTAGTCCGTTGAGCTTAAACTTTAATTATACTATTTAAAAGCTTATGAAAAGCAGAAGTTTTTCCTGAAAACGCCACACTTCTAACATCCCTCAATTAAGAGTAGTAAGCTCAGGAATGTCATGGTCGAATTTTTATGCTCTTTAAAATCGGTCCTTAGCCCAATTTCTCTATCTCATTTAGTTTTTGAGATATTAGGCATTTTTTAAAACTTTTCGTAAAGTACTTTAAAAAAGGAAATAAATCGATATCTCGAGAACTATTGAGATATGGGCCTATGCTTACTCGACATTTTTTGTTGCATTTGACCCATAGAATCCCCCAGTTTCTTTATGACATTTTATCGCGGGTCACCCTGTATATATATATATATATATATATATATATATATATATATATATATATATATATATATATATATATATATATATATATATATATATATATATATATATATATATATATATATATATATATATATATATATATATATATATATATATATATATATATATATATATATATATATATATATATATATATATATATATATATATATATATATATATATATATATATATATATATATATATATATATATATATATATATATATATATATATATATATATATATATATATATATATATATATATATATATATATATATATATATATATATATATATATATATATATATATATATATATATATATATATATATATATATATATATATATATATATATATATATATATATATATATATATATATATATATATATATATATATGTATATATATATATATGTATATATATATACATATATATATATATATATATATATATATATATATATATATATATATATATATATATATATATTTTTTTTTTTTTTTTTTTTTGTTGCATTTGACCCATAGAATCCCCCAGTTTCTTTATGACATTTTATCGCGGGTCACCCTGTATATATATATATATATATATATATATATATATATATATATATATATATATATATATATATATATATATATATATATATATATATATATATATATATGTATGTATATATATATATATATATATATGTATATATATATATATATATATGTATATATATATATATATATACATACATATATATATATATATATATATATATATATATACATTTTTGTGTATTGAGACGTCTTTTTACAAACCATACATTTTGGCGTCCCCATGAAATAACAACATTTTTGATAATTTACTTTTAATTATAAGGTACTGTGGGTTAATATAGAGTTTTGATCGCAAAAAAAATTAATATATATGTTTATTAGCAATATACATTTTCTCATAACTCCGCTTATATTTCTACACCATTATGACAACTTTTTAAATTACCGCCGATGTGGCACTATATGTATATTCTGTCCACTGATAAGTTAATATCACGTCCAACTGTATATACTTTTAGTAAACTGCACCAATAAGACGTCCAGCGGTGTTGCCAAATCTTAATTCATTTGTATTTGGTATAATAGTCCAGCCGTTATATACTTAACCTTCGAGCACAGGAACTTCAAACTCTTCGAGCACATTCTTGTACACATGATCACTCGCGTGGCGGTATTTACACCGCCATCAGTTTTAAATAGTGTTATACTCTTATGCATTTCTATTAGGGGTAAATTTGTCAAAACTTAATTAAAACATAAATAAATAGACTGCCAATCAGTGTGGCACATAGCTTCCTCGCATCCTATCATGTACTTTATTGTTATATTAACATTAAAATCTGTTAAATGTTAATGTTTAATGTTAATTTTCATAAAATTATTGTTATATTGTTTATTGTGTAAAAACTATTAATAGTTTTAGCGATCTTTATCACTTCATAGCGGTGTCGCTGTTGGTTTTACTAACAAATTGCATTTGTAAAAAATGTTTGCCTCATTGAATAGATGAAGTTAAATTTTTTTCCCGACCTAAAATTCCAATTTTAAATTTGAACTTCACGTTTACGCGAGCGTTGCTCGTGAACGCTTGGACGGATAACGTTGTCCACCGAACCCGTCCTGGGCATTGGTAAAATGAACATGTCTACCAAATTTCATCAAAATCGGTCGACATTTACTCAAGTTATCGTCACACGTTTCATAATTCGCGGACAGACAGACAGACAGACACGAGACCAAAAATGTTCCCTGATGTCTGAAACGGATTTCTGTCTTGGAATTTTTAAGTTAATTATCGCGAGGGTGCAAGTGATTTTTACTCCCAAGGTACGTACAAGATTTTACCTCCAGAAGAAAGAAAAAAAAATGGAGAGATTTTAATTTTAAATTACGTTATTTAACAAAAAATATAGTTAGATATAATATTAACAATTCTCTAAATAAGTTTAATCACGTTAAAATTAAATTATAGATAATAATTATTTGAATTTCAATGCTAAAATTAAATGGGAGAATCAGCTGGAAGCTGAGTCATGTATATTGAATGGTGCTGACAACTGATGTATTTAAATATGGATTAGTTAATCTACATTTAGAAAAAATTTTGCTTCCACTTTTAACTTGTTTGTTTCTTTTACTGATGAATCACTATGGCAACCGTTGTGGAGGTAACATGACATGTGTGAAGATGACATTATAGATTTCGACATTAAACAAAAGTTAGTAAATTAAATGTGTATTAACACCAACCTAATTTACTTGTGCTTTATCTAGGGCAACACTGGAGGGAATCATGAACTTTCATGATTACTCCCTTACTTATTTTTAATTACTCCCTGTTTAACCCGACCGGGTGCAATGAGTAACTTCCCTCCCTATAAACTAAGGAGGAAAGATCACTTTTTCTCCCCGCTGGAGGTTAAAATTATTTTATATGTATATGAATGATAAAATTGTGGACAGACCAACGGACAAACTCGAACCAGAAATGTTTCCTGGTGAGTGCAAAGGATTTCTGTATTGGAATTTTTGAAATTGAAATTGGTGACATAAAAATGTTCGTTCTTCAAAACGATCACATAACTTTAATTAAAAAATAAATCAATAACACTGCCCAAATATATAAGTGAATAAATCATGTTCCCGTTTTCTTCCATTAAAACTCGGTGTAAGGGGCGGCTTTTTTTATACTAATTTGTGAAGTTCACATTATTACTTTTACACAACATATTGAGAATTTGATTAACCCTAGAACGCTAACCTGGAGTCAAAATTACTCCCATTTTTTTTTAACTACGAATGCACGGTGTCTATAAAGCACAGAACTCTCACATCTCAGCTATGCTATCTCCCACCCTTAAATGACCCTTCTACACTTCTATCAGTTCCACATTCAGATTCTAAAGAGGAAATATCGTTTGTTTTTCTGCAGTCACGGAGTCATTTTGACTCCTGTTTAGTCTTACAAAAAAAATGTTTGTAGGTCATTTTGACGCAGAATAGTATTAACAGCCCAATCTAATAAGTGTTATTGTTTCATTTGGACCCTGATTTGAAAATATAAAATGCCTTTTTTAATCCCATCAGCAATGATGAGGAAAATGATAAATTAATTGAAACAATTTACGAAATAGAGAAACCAAAGGAAAGGAAAGAAAAAAGCTACATAAAAAAAAGTAAATAAAACTACTCCGGTAGATAACAATACCGGATATGTAATAGTAGTCTAGATTCTAGATTGAAAACCAGGAATTAAAAGGAAAAAATGTTTTTTTTATGGCAAACAAAGCACCCAAGTGTCCCATCAACTAGCACTAAAACGTGTTAAAAAATATTATACATATTAGGCCTTTATATTTAACAAAACTAGGTATAATAGATTAGGGAGTCAATATGACTCAAGGTTAGTCATAAGAGGTTCGTCATAAGGATGGTTAGCGTTCTAGGGTTAATATTAAGTAATTAATTTTTATTATAACCTTAAGAAAAAGGCCGGTATTTTTGCAAATACCGGGTATATGATTATAATTATTATGTGTATATGACAGTGCAATAAACATTTAAATCCAATATATAGTACCGTTAAATTGATGGGTGTAATATTTAATTATTTTATTAATTAAGCTAATAAATAAATAATTTTAATAAATTATTAATTTCCCCTTTGTTCAATCACTCCTAAAAGAGAAAGCGAAATACATAATATAAGCAATAAGCAAAGTCAATCGACAGAGCTGTATGTAGATATGACTAGTTAAGTTTAATAAACACATTTCCTTATCAAGTAAAGCTAATTCATATGCACATCAGATTAGATAAGAAAACTCTACAAAACTCGTAATCAAATTTTACTTTTCGTCACAATCTTCCCAGATTTTATATTACTACTACTATTTGTACTCAAATAATAATATCACTAGGAATCACGTGGCTCTATCATTGATGGCTTGATGAAGTTAATCATGATGAGTTGATATTATAAGAATATGCAAGTAATAGAGAGTCGTGCAGTGGGGGAGAAGGGTTATTCTACTATTCCTTAACTCTTCTACACGTCCCGGCCATTCCACTTCAAACTTCAATTATGTATTATTATAAATATTATATTCGATGCGCAAAAACTACTGTATGTATCAAGTTGAAATTTTACATGCCTGTTTCCATTGATATTTAGATCGTGTATATGAAGTTTTATTAAAATCGTTACCTTAGAACGTAAGATATCGGTAAAAAGGTTGTTTCCTCTATTTTAAACGTTTAGGCCAGCTTTAATAGTTTTAGCGATCTTTATTAATTCATAGCGGTGCCGTTGTTGGTTTTACTAAAAAAAATTTATTTGTAAAAAATGTTTGTCTCATCGAATAGGTGATGATAGAATGTTTTCCCGTCCTGAAATTCCAATTTTAAATTTGAAGCTCACGTTTACGAAATTAGCCCGAGTATTAGTAAAAGGATCATGTATACCAAATTTCAACCAAATCGGTCAACTTTTACTCAGGTTATTGTCGGACACGTAAACGTTAGACACAGACAAATCGCCGGCTTCTGTACGATTAAGTTATAGTTATTTATATAACTAGGCAGCAAAATGGAATTTTACTGACGGGTGATTAGATGAGACTCCGAGCCGAAGGCGAGGACAGGCTTTGATAATTAACCGACATGACTGCCGAGACGAAGCCGAGGTAGGCAATGAATAAATGAGGCAGAATGTTTCCTTTGCTGCCTTGTTGCATACATTTTATCTAAGGGCGGCAGAAAAATGAAACTGCTAACATATCATCTTTATTAATATAACATAGTTAATTACTATGTTACATCATAGCGAGCTTCCTACATTCAACGAAATATTCTGAAACGTACGACGATAACTTGAGTAAAAATTGACCGATTTCGATTAAATTTGGTACACACTTTTATTTTACCAATGCTCAGGACGAATTCGTTGGACAACTTTGTCTGCCCAAGCGTTCGCGCGCCACGCTCGCGTAAACGTGCGCTTTAAAATTGGAATTTCAGGACAGGAAAAGATTCTATCATCATCTATTCGATGAGACTAACATTTTTTTCAAATAACATTTTTCAGTAAAACCAACAGCGACACCGCTATGAATTAATAAAGATTGTTAAAACTATTTAAGCGGACCTAAACGTTAAAAGATTGTGTGGTTAGAGGAATAGTAAGAATGCAGGGTTGTTCCCTTACTACTAGCCGCTGTACTACTATCATACCCTATATCTATCAACTCATCATGATTCATGATTATCTATTTTTACTTTCTCATATTTTCAATATTCAATTCATATTTATTACCATACGCTCGCTTCAATGATATAGCCACGCGATGCCTAGTAAGATAATAACATACGTATTAACTAAAATGAATGTTCATAAAAAAAAAAAAAAAAAGTATTTAAACAATACAGTGTGGCCTACGGACCCTCGCTGTGTGCTGACTAGCACACACTTGACCTGTTTATTTTATATTTGTAAGGTTTATTTTGTAAAAATTTTAGATTGTCCTGTGGGCCAATGATACTCATTTATAGAGCTCGTATTTTTATATTTTGCACATTTTACTATTAAATGCATAAATATGTTTGTTTGTACCTTAGATGCAATACTATACATTTCTTTACATAGATGGTGATTTTATTTCGTTTTTAGCTTCTGCACTAAGTACAAAAAGAAACCTAATATAACGGCTCTAGCTCTGTCTGTGCGTAGCTTGTTTCTATTAATAAACTACTATAGCTAGGAACGAAAAATTCGGCACTCAGGTGCATCTCGGCATTTGTGTCAACTGGACACTTTTTCGATTTTTACACTTAATATTTTCAAGATGGCGGTCAATAAGGCGGGTGACTAAAAAAAATGTTTTAGAAATTTGATATATAACATGTCATATGGTGTCTAAAACATTTTTTTTAGTCACCCGCCTTATTGGCCGCCATCTTGAAAATATTAAGTAGGTATTAAGTGTAAAAAATCGAAAAAGTGTTCAGTTGACACAAATGCCGAGATGCACCTGGGTGCCGAATTTTTCGTTCCTAGCTATAGTAGTTTATTAATAGAAACAAGCTACGCACAGACAGAGCTAGAGAGCCGTTATATTAGGTTTCTTTTTGTACTTTGTGCAGAAGCTAAAAACGAAATAAAATCACCATCTATGTAAAGAAATGTATAGTATTGCATCTAATGCACAAACGTATGAATTTAATTGTAAAATGTGCAAAATATAAAAATACGAGCTCTATAAATGAGTATCATTGGTTCAAAGGGAATATACAATTTTTACAAAATAAACCTTACAAATATAAAATAAGCAGGTCAAGTGTGTGCTAGTCAGCACACAGCGAGGGTTCGTAGGCCACACTGTATTGTTTAAGTAGTACCCTATTGATGGTGTTTTTTAAAATGCTAATAAGCTTACTTTGAACTATCCTATGGGTCTGGGTCTGATATTCTCAAAACACATAAACAAACTTCTGATAAAGTATTTTTTTGCCACTGAACCGGACTACAACCATATAAATACATCGAAAAGACCATAATTATGAAAAAAAAAACGTATTTTGTGAATAAAAAATTAAATAATATTTTTTTCGAAATTTCCAAAAAGTGGTAACTTTACTTTTGGTCGAAGAATGTTGAATATCTTTACTTTTGGTTGAAGAACGAATAAAGCCAAAAAGCTGGTTTTAGTGGTTTAGGAAATTTTATCAGTTTTTTTTTTTATCAAAGGGATTTTTCTTTAGGATGCGTTGTTTCGGAGTTATAAGTGAAAAACTAAAAAAACTTCCGATATTTTATGATTTTCGCCATTTTTTTATGGTGAAGCCAAATCCGAATCTAGTCGATAATGAGATTTTCAGATTCAGCAACTCAAAAACGTAACGATCCGTCAAGAAAAATTCTTCAGCAATTTTTTTCTGTCCAAACTACCAAATGACTGGACTATTAGAATAGAACTGGCAAGAAAAAAAAGTCTAGAAGGTTGATTCACTCACACCTTATCAGAGATACAAGCGTAAAGGGTTTGAATGTTGGAGGTGGGGGGTATTGGGCGGCAAAACCTTGCATTGTTGCCCGATCTGCGGAGTTCCGATTATCCTTCGACTGTACAAATATATACATTTCTAGATATACATCCACAGCACTACCGCCCCTAAAGGAAATAAGTGAAACTAAAAATATACACTTTTTTTCAATTTTCGACCATTATTACTTCCCTCTCAGATTTCAAACATAGCTTATTTGAAGCTTTTAGAACGAAATTAACTCGGGTTGTAAAGTGACGTCCGGTATACGGAGTTCATATTGTCCCGGACGTCATATTGATGGTAAATCCCTAATGTATGGACGTCATAATGGTAGGAAGATATATATATATATATATATATATATATATATATATATATATATATATATATATATATATATAACTATAATATAAATAACACGTGATACCTCAACAAAAACTTGTAAACTAGTTTCATTTTGATACGTCAATTTGCGCGAGAGCTATCGTGCTCCCAAGAAATCCGCTAGGAATATATATATATATATATATATATATATATATATATATATATATATATATATATATATATATATATATACATTCAGGACCCCAAAAACCCCAAAAAACATAACACGTGATACCTCAACAAAAACTTGTAAACTAGTTTCATTTTGATACGTCAATTTGCGCGAGAGCTATCGTGCTCCCAAGAAATCAGCTAGGAATATATATATATATATATATATATATATATATATATATATATATATATATATATATATATATATATATTATATATATATATTATATATATATTATATATATATATATATAAATATATATATATATATATATATATATATATATATATATATATATATATATATATATATATATATATATATAAAATAAATTAAATAAATAATATAAATAAAATTAATTAAATAAATTAAAAAAATATTCAAAATAATATCTATATATAGTTATTAATTATAGTTATTAGTTTATAATATGTATCATTATTGTATAAAAGCATATTTATAAAAAAACTACTAAAAACTAAATAATTTCTACCAAATTGTATAATATATAAAAAGCACCTCGTATAAATTAGTCTTAAATAGCTGAGTCGCGCTCAAGCTACTGCTTTTGCGGCCAGCTAAACAAATTAAATATATATTCTGCAATGGTAATTGTAAATTATATTAACATTTATTTTTATGTATGGATATCTTTGTAATTTGTATTAAATAAATAAATAAATAAATAAATATATTATATATATATATTATATATATATTTATATATATATATATATATATATATATATATATATATATATATATATATATATATATATATATATATATACAGGGTGTTCCGCATAAGTACCTACAGAGAAAAACCTATGAATCTACATCAAATTTCTGACCAAAAATGTCAAGTAACCTTGGGTCCTACGGACCTTCGTTTTCGAGATATATCGATATATCGATTTTTTAATTTAGGTCATGTTTTTAGCCATAAAGTACGTAATAAATAAAAATCTAAATAAGATAGAAAGATGCAGTTTGCATCATCGTAAAGAGCATTAAATTGTCATTAAGAAATCACTACTTTTAGTACTTAATACGTTTATAAACTTAGTGATAATGCAAGAAAAACATTAAAATTGGAAATTATATTAAATGTTTATACAACTTGGAGCTTTCATAACATCTATATTTTTATACCTATTGTAATGTTTAAAATGTTTAAAAAACTGCGCTATTTTATAAGCTTTAATTCGATACAGCATTGTCTATAGTTTACGTAAATTTTCATAGAGAAATAGTAGAAAAACTATTAGGAAATCAACTTATTAAGTAACCGCTCTATGAATTTTCTGCAATTTTAAAATTAAAATTTGATTGTTTTCTTTTCATATGCTGGCGCGGTAGTGTCTGAAGAATAGCAGGGGGTCTGCTCGTGAGTATGCCAGGCAGTTCCAAACAGACGACATCTTTCCTATTATGTACATTTTTCAAGTTTTGCATTACATGGTTTATTGCATGAGTGTTGTGAAAATTAATAGCACCAGCTCTTGTAAGAAGGGACTCGTCTATCCACAAAATAAAATGTGACACAGTTCTTTGTAATATCCAATCCCAATACCCCCGCAGCACCCTCGCATTAAAGTCAGCTATGGTCAGCTCCTAGACGGGAGTGTCATGGAAGGCACAGTTGAATTCTTTTCAAAATTCTAAAAATCTGCGTCCCTGGAATTCCCAATACAGCCGAAGCCCTTCTAATACTGGTCCTAGAATCAGTAACCAATCAACAGTGCCTGTTGTTTGGCAACTTGAAAAATGTACATAATAGGAAAGATGTCTGTTTGGAACTGCCTGGCATACTCACGAGCAGACCCCCTGCTATTCTTCAGACACTACCGCGCCAGCATATGAAAAGAAAACAATCAAATTTTAATTTTAAAATTGCAGAAAATTCATAGAGCTGTTACTTAATAAGTTGATTTCCTAATAGTTTTTCTACTATTTCTCTATGAAAATTTACGTAAACTATAGACAATGCTGTATCGAATTAAAGCTTATAAAATAGCGCAGTTTTTTAAACATTTTAAACATTACAATAGGTATAAAAATATAGAAGTTATGAAAGCTCCAAGTTGTATAAACATTTAATATAATTTCCAATTTTAATGTTTTTCTTGCATTATCACTAAGTTTATAAACGTATTAAGTACTAAAAGTAGTGATTTCTGAAAGACAATTTAATGCTCTTTACGGTGCTGCAAACTGCATCTTTCTATCTTATTTAGATTTTTATTTATTACGTACTTTATGGCTAAAAACATGACCTAAATAAAAAAATCGATATATCGATATATCTCGAAAACGAAGGTCCGTAGGACCCATGGTTACTTGACATTTTTGGTCAGAAATTTGATGTAGATTCATAGGTTTTTCTCTGTAGGTACTTATGCGGAACACCCTGTATATACAGTGAAATTCGCTTATAACGAATCCGGATATAGCGATATTCCGGGTATAACGATTGGGATCCATGCATTTGGTTGGTTTTCCATGGTTGGTTGGTTTCCTATATAAATGATTAAGTTCGGATAAAACGATGACGGATATAACGATAATTCGGGTAAAGCGATCACATTTTAGTATTAAAATTGGTCATGCCATTCGCCTATAACGATATACATAATTTTATTTCACGTTTCCATGAAGACCCTTTCATTATTGCCGCCGACACAACAGTTCACTTTACATTTTCTAAGTATGTACATACAATGTATAATGAACATTCCTCGAATGCCCGACAAAACAACATTCTACTTCCCCCTTCCTTTTTCTAAGAATGGCAAACTAGGAGTTAAATATTTTTTGTTTATTATTATGTTTAGTTCATGGAATCTCTTTATTTGGTTTATTAGCCCGTTTTGTTATTCATCTTAACTAGGAGAGTCTCATTTAACATTTTGGTTTCTTTGAGTTCGGACCTATTGCGTTAAGATGTCGAATAAAAGGCGCCGTTCATTATCGATTGCGGAAAAAGTCAAAATAATTGAACGTTTAGAAAGTGGTGTTTCGAACAAAGATCTTTGTCGGGAACTAGGAATATGTCAATCGACCCTGTCTACCATTTGGAAGAAAAAGGACCAAATAAAAAGCCTTTTTCTAAAGGACATTACATCTTGTAAGAAGATAAAATCGAGTCAACATCAAGACGTAGATCAGGCTCTCCTAGAATGGTTTAAAATTCAACGTTCGAAGAATATTCCTATAAATGGTCCGATACTTCAAGAAAAAGCTACTGAATTTGGTAAGCTTTTTAAGAAAACCGATTTCCAATGTTCTTCTTCATGGATCACCCGTTTCCGCCAAAGGCACAACATCGTTTTTGGTAAAATAAGTGGAGAATCAGAAAGCGTTCCAACAGGTGTCTCAGAAAATTAGTTGGAACACGTTTGGCCTAATTTGCGCCGCAATTATGAAGATAGTGACATATTCAATGCTGACGAAACCGGATTGTTTTTTCGTCTTACGCCAGACAAAACATTACGTTTCAAAGGGGAGACTTGCCGAGGAGGTAAGCAGTCTAAAGAACGTCTCACAGTCCTCGTTGCTTGTAATATGACCGGTTCTGAAAAAATAAAATTGCTCGTTATCGGGAAGTCAAAAACTCCGAGATGTTTTAAAAATGCAAAGAACTTGCCAGTCGATTATAAAAGTAATAAAAAAGCATGGATGACCGGAGATATTTTTTCAGAATGGTTAAAAGAATGGGATAAACAACTGGAGAAGAAAAAACGGCACATTTTATTAACTTTAGACAACTGTCCAGCTCATCCTTCTGTGCCAAATCTGAGGTATATAAAACTTATTTTTCTCCCTCCAAACACAACTTCTGTGCTTCAGCCATTGGATCAAGGCATAATTAAAGCATTGAAAGTAAAATTTCGTAAAGAATTAGTAATAAAAATTATAAATCGAGAAGAACAAAGAAGAGACACAAAAATTTCAGTACTTGATGCAATTATAATGATCTCAGACGCGTGGAATGACATCTCCGCCACTACGATTAAAAACTGTTTTCGTCACGCTGGATTTCATGCTACAGGAATAGAAGAAGAAGCGTCATTAGAAGAGGAAGCTTGTAACGAAAATTTGGACACTTGGATGGGAAATTACACTGAAGATACTTTGCAGTCTTTTGTGGAGGTTGATGCTGCACTTTGCACCGCCCAAGAACCCAGCGAAGAAGAAATTGTAAAATCTATACAAGACGCAAATGAGGATGAACCAGGAGATGCTGAGGAAGAGGAAGAAGTAGCGTTTAAAGTCCCGTCTATCTCGGAAGTGTTGATTTCAATTGATCAGGTGCGTACCTTTGTTTCAGTTACTAGTGAAATTAACACGCCTGATATATCAATTGCTTTAAAAACTATTGAACATTTTGTTTATAAATCTATTATTTCTAATAAAAAGCAAACAGCCATCACTGATTATTTCAAATGATTACCTAATCTTAGCTTTAATTTGACTGATTATAACCCAACTGATTTTTTTATTTTTTTTTAATAAATGTAAGTTTTCTTTAATTATAATGTCTTTTTTTAATCCCATTTGCTAATACCTACCTTGCTCATTTGCATTTGCACATTAACATTATAATTTCGCGAATCTTTTATTTTATATCGGATATAACGATGTTCGGATATAACGATCTGTTTAACTAGGTCCCTTGAAGATCGTTATAAGCGAATTTCACTGTATATATAATTATATATATATATATATATATATATATATATATATATATATATATATATATATATATATATATATATATATATATATATATATATATATATATATATATATGGGTTGTACATAAAAAATCAGTAAAGAAAATACGAATTTTAGAAATTAAATTACAAGCAAGTACCCTCCGGCACTGTGCTAATTACGATTCCTTACTTTCAAAATTGCTAAACAAAGTATGTTAATATTCATACCTGATGCAGTCATTAATACTAAGATATTCAATGAATTTTAAAGTGGGTTCAGTCGTCCACATATTGGAAAATTTTAAAAACACTAAAAATCTTGTATCACGTAGACCACCTGCACTACTCTCTGGGAATACAGGGTCATGCTGATCCTGATTGATTGATTCATCCCGCAAAAGCGCGTAAGATCGAGTCCCGGTTAGACTAGGCTTTAGAGGGAGGCAGGTATCTAGAAATATGGATGTAGTCTCCACAGCAAACCTGATTTCGGCTGTTAAGGGATGTTGCGAGACAAATAATTGAATCTGGCTTTAAGATGTATTGAAAGAAAATGTTTATTTATCATTTTGTGGTCGGGTGGAGTTAAGAGTTGATGTGTAAAATAATATGTTTTTTTGGAGACCGTGTGGGGTACCATATGAAAGGATAATATGTAGAACTGTTTATCAAAATATATAATTTTTTGGTTATAAGCTTTGATAGGGTGAAAGTAGGCGAATTTAAAGTTGCCCTCCCCCCCCCCCCCCCCCCCCTCCCTGTTTCGTTTCCTGCAAACAATCTGGTAAAATTCCTGAACATTCTTCGACCAAAGATACCATATTTTGGAAATTTCGACTTTTTTTTACAAAATACGTATTTTTATAATTATATACGCGCTTCGATGTATTTATATGTTTATAGTCCAGTTCACTGGCAAAAAATACTTAATCAGAAGTTTGTTAAGTGTTTTGAGATATCAGACCTATATGGTAGTTCCATGTAGGGCTTTTTAGCCGGGGCCTGGGTGGCTCAGAGGCTAGAGCGCTTGCCGTGTGATAACGTAAGTTAACCAGCATCGAGCGGGTCAGAAGGTGACCGCAGCTCTGGGTTCGATTCTAATATTTTCAACCAATGAACTAATTGCCCAAGATGTTTTAAATTTCATTTTTATCGTTACCCTTGAATATCACCAACATATTTATATGTTTAAACGAAATGGTTTCTCCTATAATATATTAAAAAAAATTTACAATTAATTATATTTCCATGAATTTAGAATATGTAATGCCTTAAAAAGTTCTAAAAGAAAATTTAAATAATTAGCAATTTAAAATATTAGAATATGTATACTCTTCATTAAGGATGGAAAGTGAATAAATATTTTATTAGGAAGAATTGAACATACGAAGATGGCGGTTCCTCATGTATAAAAGATTAGATTGAATCAAATTTTCCCCTGCAACCTCTTATTTACATTATGGTCTTACGCTTGCATATGGTTTCTTTATCCTTACAACGATTTCTTCAAGTGTAACTAATGTCAGTATTTTACATGTCTACTGGGTACTAAAAAACTCAAATATTTTATATCCGTTCATTTCAACGAAATTCAAAGAAAATATCTGAATAAGGAAATCACATGCTCCTTTACTTAAATTTATGCTTTTTGTAGTAATAGAGTAAAATGATTAACTGGTATAGAAACAGCATTTTATATTACAATAAAATACTCCTGCAAAATATAATATATATGTATTTCATAAGAAAATAAAATGCACACAATTATTTAAGGGTACACCAAAATATTTTTTCGTTAATCCAGTTATATAGAACTTCTATAATTTCCATAAAAAAAAGTTCAATTTGTATCAACTCCATATTTACATATTACAATATTTTACTTCAATCTTTCGATAGCGCCTTGTACCTACATCGATTAACTAAACCTGACGGATCCTGCCATCATCTGAATGATTCTATGTAGCTCTTTGTTTACATTTTTGGATCTCACTCCGCTGACAAAAACTACCCCATTTTTAAATATTTATCGAAATTTATTTGAAATATTATGTATTTAAATTGTCTCCAAATTTTGAAGGGAATATCAGAAGTGCAGATAAAGAATTAGTGCATGTGGAATCTGACTGGCAATTCACGTGTTGTGTTTACTTGTTAGTTAATTCTTCAAATAGTCTTGATAATATTATTATTTAATTTGCTGGTATCCAGGATTGGCGCTCTGCCTAACTGAAAAAACTACTCTTAACTTGAAGCTCGAAGCGCTAGTTATGTCAAGTGATATCAATATAGATTGCTGACTCTGTCAATACATAGAAACACCGACAAACACATACTCTCACAACTTATACATGACGTGAGAGATCCTTGCATACATAAGACCGGCCACACCCTAGGCTCGGCACATTATTATTCATTTTCTCATTTAACATTATGATTCTAGACTTCGCATAGATATGTTTATATAAAAGCACTTTCATTTCATTTCAATTTGCCATTGTATTTCGTATACTCTTAATGCCAGCAGTTGTTGTCTCCAACTCTGGCTAAAATCATTGAGGCAGTTTTTGTAGAATTAAATATTTTGTATGTTTATAAAAATAAACACTTTTTAAAAAACTACTACAGTGAGTGTTCCACTTAATTGGCGCAGTCGGTAGGACAGCCCTGGGTCAGCTGAGAGGATATCAACTGAGTTCCGTAGGATTAGCCAGGACACCTAGAATTTCGAGACTCTGTGGCCCAACCTGTTTCTGGACTTCATCGAGAACAACCAGAGCGGCTAGACTTTCTTCCGCAGTTTCTCTTCTAAAAATGAGATCACTACTGTGAGTAAATTTTAATTCTAATTTTGCTATATTATGATGTGTGTAAAGGAATACTATAATAGTCAAAATAATTACCCAATTCGGCAATAGAGCAAATCCCGCTGACCCTATTAACACTTTTCTATTTAGCGTAGTTGTTGGAAAGTTATCTGGACGTGCTGTTCAGAATCGGTAGTAGTGCTGCGATCTAGCGGCTGTCTGCAAAGTTATTCGCCCTGCACTCTAGCGGGATCTCTTCAAAGTAAAAACCACGAGATGAAAGTGTCCCTTCAAACCCGGCATCTCTCGTCTCGCGCCCGTCTCCATCCATCGTTCGGTATGGTGTATTGTGTCGTGTGCCGCATATATCCGTATCGAAAACTATAGTCTCTCGGAGATCGTGTCCGACCGGAACCGGAACTTTGAATAATTATAAATCAGAACCAGAGAAGAGAATCGTCAAGAGTTGGGCCCACTCTCTACATTCACCACTTCGCGTCGCGAGTACATCAGGTTAGTTCTCATCCTTACTTAAAACTTCTAGGTCCTTTGGGTAGTTACAGTATATGTACTAGGTCGGTCTGATTTGGTACATAAGAATTTGGTCCTTTGGGATGGATATCGTAATTTCTACAGTTATCGTGTTCGGAGTGGTATTCTGATTGGACATTCAGCCCTCGATGTTTCGATGTTAGTTTCTCAAGTTTGGATTCTGTTCGAGGAATCGGTGTTTTTGATTTAAATTCTCTAAACCCTTATGTCTAATTTTGCGATGTTTCTGGGTTCCAAATATTCTTGGCGAGTTTTAAATTTAATAAATTCTGTAGTTGTGTCGATCTCGTTCGGAGGTCATTCTAGTTCTTTCTGGTCCTGAACTTTTCTGAGTTCCCTTAAGATTGAGAGCCTTTAAATAGGTTACTTAGGTTCATATTCTTCTTTTTCATATTTATATTTTAATAATTCTAAAGTTTCGGAGTTTCGAATGTTAGTAGAACTTCTTGGCCGATGTTTACAGTGGTCGATAGTCGTTGTAATCGAAATGAGTTTTCAAGTTTTCCTTTAAATATTTTACGTTTATGATTTTTCGTAATGGTTTTTATAAATGCTTGTTTATAAAGTATCGAATTCCGTCGTTCTTGGTTAAATTAAATTCTCAGGTCTTTTAAAAGTTCAGTTTGTAAGACCTAGCCATATCGATTCGATACATCGATCTCGATTTCAGGGTATATCGATAGGTAGTTCTAAAGTCAGCTGGTTTATACCGGGTTCCAAGATAATTATATTAACGTTGGATTCAAGGAAACCTTTGTACCCTGGCCTAGCAAGGTGTTTCTCTTTACCTAATTAGTTTATCTCTTTAGTTTTAGAGTTTTATTATCTCTTAGGGATTATTTCTTTTCAGATTTATTAAAAATAAACATTCTCAATTTAAATTCATTTTAAGCCCGAATTTTCGTATTCAGGTTGTGCTTCACCTCAAAGTCGTAGGAACTTAATTTTTGGATATTTGGGTTCGTCTCGTTATTATCTTTTATACGAGTACCCACATTAAATATTTTTCTTTAAATTTATTATTATTATTTTTTTTTTTCTCATTTTATTATAATGGCACAAGCCAAGCAAAAGGCTTTATTCGTACGTGCTCAACAAGCCTTTGATTTAGTTTCAAAACTTAACGATGCCAAGGTCTGTTGTCAGTTTAAAGTCAGAGCCGCAGCTCTTGTTCCTACCCGAACTGAATATCTTCAATTAATAGATGAGATTAATTTCTTAAAACTTGAGATTAATAATCCTGCTGATCCAGTCGAATATCAATCTTTAAACTCATTTGACGAATTATATTTCACTGTCGCTGATTATCTAAGCCGGATAAGAGGCGAGCCTTCTTCCTCGTCAGCCAAGGTTGAGACCTCTGGTGGTCATTTAGGTAATATGGGCCCTAATCTTCCCAAAATTTCTCTGAAAGGGTTTAAAGGGTCATTAACTGAGTGGATGCCTTTCTTTAATTTATTTACAAGTTTAATTCATGAAAATAAAACTTATCTCCTGTTCAGAAACTGTTTTACCTTGAAGGGTGCTTAGAAGGCGAACCTCTAGCCTTAATTAAACATCTTCCTAAGACAGATTCCAACTATCTAGTAGCTCTTAATATACTTAAAGATAGATATCAATCTACTCGACATCTCGCTGCTGTTTATGTGGATCAACTTATTAATAGTCAGCCAATAAAAACAGATTCGTATAAACCTCTTCGTTCTTTTTATGAAACCCTTTCTGAAAATTATTCTGCACTAAAAGCCTTAAATGTATCCAACCTTCTGACTTTCTTCTTTTTCATATGGCCTTTCGCAATCTTCATATTAATACTCGTAAGCTCTTCGAGTCAGAGCGTCGAAATATAAATAAATCGTCAACAAATCAGGATATTTCTCAATCTCTTCCTAAATTTGAAGACCTGTTAGAGTTTCTTTCATCTTATTGTAAATTGTTGGAAACATCAAATATGACATCATCAAGTCATGACTCGTCAGAAAAGTCTAACAATTCTCTTTCAAAATCACAACCAGATTTTCGTCGTGTAAAAAATGCTTATGTCACCACACCTCAGTCTAAGAAAAGTAGTTTCCCTTTTGATCGTAAGCAAAGCTCTACTAATAACAATACTTCTTTTAAACCTATTAACAGATCTTGGTCTCCTCCTACATGTCCTTTATGTAAATCAAGTCATTCGATTTACAAATGCCCTCAGATGTTCAATAGTTCTCCTGCAGATCGAAAGCAGCTTGTTACCTCTGCAAAATGGTGCATTCAATGTTTAAGCCATAGTTCTTCAGATCAGTGAATTTCAAAAAAATATCGATGATGTAATCTTCAAGTTCCGTCTTCATTTGGTGGTGTTTACTGCAGACATAGTCAAAATGTTCCGACAGTTCAAGATACTTTCTGAGGATACCGCTTTTCAACACATTCTGTGGCGCTATTCTGAAGATCAACCTGTGTCTACTTATGTTTTACTTACAGTTACATATGGGCTTCGTTCTGCTCCATATCTTGGTCGTAGAACTCTTAAACAACTTGCTATTGACTATGCTGAATCTTATCCTCGAGCTAGTCGGATTTTGAGGGAGGATATTTACGTTGACGATGTCATCAGTGGAACAGACACAGTGGAAGAAGCGGTTGAAGTCCAGCAAGAAATCATCTCATTGTTAGCTCAAGCTGGCCTTAGATTGAGGAAATGGAGTAGTAACCATCCTACTTTACTTTCTAGCCTTCCTCCTGAGGATTGTGAATCACCTCTCTCTTTTGATTCAGAATCTGTTTCTATTAAGGTTCTAGGTCTTCAATGGCTTCCAAAGGAGGACATGTTCTCTTATAAAATAAATTCATTAACGCCTTGCTTCACTAAAAGAGGAATATTATCCGACATTTCCCGGTTATTCGATCCTATGGGATGGCTCTCTCCTGTTATATTCTTTGCAAAAAATTTCATTCAACGGCTTTGGTTATCTGGTTTATCCTGGGATGAAGAGATTCCTATGGACCTTCGTGATGACTGGAGGAGATTTATCACGGAATTACCTTGTATTTCTGAAATTAAAATTCCACGTCTTGTGAAACCTTTATTATTTACCTCTTTTATTCTTGTCGGATTCTCGGATGCAAGTGAGATTGGGTTCGGTGCTGTTATTTATTTAGTAGCCCTTTCTAAGGACACTAACTCTTCTTTTCTACTACTCGCGAAGTCACGAGTAGCTCCTTTAAAATCTCTGGTGGTTAAGGTACTTATCTAACTTATGTTCCCCTCACGATCGTCTCTGTGGTCTTTTATCAGCCAATGAACTTGTTGAAAGTAGTCATCGTCTACAACCCCTTATGTCAGATTTGCCTCCAGCTCGCGTTCAGCAAGCTCGGGTCTTCCAAACAGTTGGAACTGATTTCGGTGGTCCCTTTCTTGTTAAGGAGAGCAACCTTAAGAAAGCTCGAGTCACTTAGGCATATCTCTGTTTATTTATTTGTTTTGCCACAAAGGCAGTCCATCTTGAAGTGGTGTCGGACCTTTCTACAGATGCCTTTATTGCGGCACTGGAACGGTTTGTTAGTCGTCGAGGCCTTAGTTCAGTCATTCATTCGGACTGTGGTACTAATTACGTCGGAGCCAAAAGATATCTTACTGATGTTCATGAAATGCTCAGCATTCATCCCAATAGAGAGAAAATCCACAACTGGCTGAGCCAGAAGAAGATTACCTGGAAGTTCAACATTCAGACAGCCTGTCATTGGGGAGGAATTTGGGAAGCTGTTATCAAATCTGCAAAACACCTATTAAGGATTGCTGTCTCAGATCGTGTCTTGACGTTTGAAGGTCTCACCACTGTATTTGCCAGTGCAGAAGCAGTGCTCAATTCAAGGCCTCTGTGCCCAATCTCCACTGATCCTGAGGAGTTGAACACCCTCACACCTGCTCACTTTCTCATCGGTGGCCCCATCGTGGCTCTTCCAGAACCGCCATTAAATGACATCCCATTTAATCTTCTCTCAAAGTGGCAAGTAGTACGTCAGATATCTCAGCACTTTTGGGACCGTTGGAGAAGTGAGTATCTTAACACTTTAACTCAGCGTCACAAGTGGAACAAATCCGAGTCGAATCTCGCAGTTGGTGACCTGGTATTGTTGAATGAGGGTCAATGTTGAATGAGCCCCTCTGTGCTGGCGCCTGGCTCGAGTTTTAGGTCTTTTTCCAGGTCCTGATCAAGTTGTTCGGGCTGTTAGAGTGCGAACAGCCCAAGGAGATTTTAATCGTCCAGTGGTCAAACTGGCCCCTCTTCCTGGGCCATAGACTTTTTCTTTTGTTAGGCAGATAGGTCTCTGTCCTTATTCTTCAGTCAACATTTTCTTATTCTTTACAAGAAGTTATTCTTTTCTTTTGAAACCCCTTGGTTTCGGTGAGGGATATGTTCAGAATCGGTAGTAGTGCTGCGATCTAGCGGCTGTCTGCAAAGTTATTCGCCCTGCACTCTAGCGGGATCTCTTCAAAGTAAAAACCACGAGATGAAAGTGTCCCTTCAAACCCGGCATCTCTCGTCTCGCGCCCGTCTCCATCCATCGTTCGGTATGGTTGTGTATTGTGTCGTGTGCCGCATATATCCGTATCGAAAACTATAGTCTCTCGGAGATCGTGTCCGACCGGAACCGGAACTTTGAATAATTATAAATCAGAACCAGAGAAGAGAATCGTCAAGAGTTGGGCCCCCTCTCTACATTCACCACTTCGCGTCGCAAGTACATCAGGTTAGTTCTCATCCTTACTTAAAACTTCTAGGTCCTTTGGGTAGATACAGTATATGTACTAGGTCGGTCTGATTTGGTACACGAGCTCTGGACCAAATTGGGTCGAGAACCGAATTGAATACATGGGGAGAAAATTAAGAATTTATTGACGCTAACATTCGGCGATCAGCGTAATATTGATTGCCTCATTCAGGACTTAATGACCATAACTCCCAACAGAAATGAAGCTCCATATGATTTTGGCATGAGATGTCAAGACGCAAGATGCTTGATTCTTTCCAAATTAAATATGTTAGACATAACCGAGGAACAGAAAAGAATCCGAATTGAGGATTATGATGACTTAACACTAAAATCTTATATTAGGGGTGTTGTGAGATTGGATTAATGTCACTTGGAGTGAATGAACCTGGGTTGATTGCTTTTGTTATTATTATTATAATTGTTGTAAATAGTTGGCATATTAAATAGTGATAATATTAAATATTAAATAGTGCGTAAGGATCCCCGGCCACTTGGTGAAATTTCTGAAGTTAAGTGGAGACGTTTTAAAAAAGAATTCAAAATTTATTTGGTTGCAGCAGAGAAAGATGATCGCGACGAAAAGGTAAAAATTGCGTTGTTTTTTAATATTATTGGGTCTTCAAGAAGGTTTGAAACTATATGATATCAGTGTTTCTCGTACTAAAGATGATTCAATTCTATGATAATTATTTCTTCGGTTCTACCAATGTTATTTTTGAACGATTTAAATTTCGTAATATATCTCAGAAAGAGGGAGAAAGCTTTAATGAGTTTTACTTACAACTAAGGCAACAGGCCTCTCGGTGCAGTTTTAAAGAAGAAAATGAGATGGTTCGTGATTCGAATTTCGTGTTTGGAATTAGGGATGTTAGTGTCAGGAAAGGTCTATTAAAGGAAAAAGAACTAACTTTGGAGCAAGCAATTAATATAAGTCGTCATGGAGAGGTAACCAGGGAAAGATTAGAAGTCATGCAGTCAGTTAAAAATGTTGTTCATGAGGAAGTGACTGTACATGCCGTTAATGCAAAAGTTAGAAGCAATAATCAAAATCAGATTACTGATTGCAAATGGTGTGAGTTATCACATTTAAGAGGGCGTTGTCTCGCTTTTGGTAAGAAATGTTCCAACTGTATGCGCCAGAATCATTTCAAGGCAGTGTGTAAAAATTTTTCTGGTCCGTCTGTAAAGACAGTTCAAGAACTGAACGAGGAAGAGTCTCGTAATCTAGTGAGGAATGATAGTGATGGTGACACGGAGAATGTGTTTAGTCTAGGGTTGTTAGCAGTATCTAGTCGTTCTGGAGATGTCTGGATTGAAAATATTATGTGTAATAATAAAAGTATGAAAATTGATACGGGAGTTTGTTTTGTCTACGAGAGATGCTCGTTACCTTGGAATATCTGAAATAACTCCTACTAAGACTGTTATAGAAGCATTTGGAGGAAAAATATATGTACCAAGAGGTATTGTATGTGTTTGTTTGAAATGGAAAACATTTGTAGTTAAAACGACATTCCTAGTTGTAGATAGATGTGACCAGCCAATATTGGACCTAAAAGATGCTAAAGCGTTACAGATAGTAAATCTGGTAGCAGAAGTAAAACTGACAGATATAGTTAACACTGAATATAGTGAAAAAGAGAAATTTATTAAAAAATACTCACCCATGTTCGGTGGTTGAGGTTGCCTTCCGATTAAACATCACATAACTGTTAAGTCAGATGTAAATCTTGTTGTGTGCCCGTCACGGAGAATTCCAGTTAGATTAAAGGACAGGTTAAAAGTAGCTCTTGATAATTTAGTTGAAAGGAAAATAATTGAGAAAATTGACAAACCCACAGCTTGGGTAAGTAACATGGTGATAGCTGAGAAAAGTAATGGAAATTTGAGAATATGTTTGGATTCAAAGTTCTTAAACAAAGCCATTAAAAGAGAGCTCTCGTACATCCCAACGCAAGAGAATGCAAGAGTGGCACTACAAGGGAACTCGGTATTTACTGTGCTAGATATGAAAGATGGGTATTATCATATTGAACTGGATGAAGAATCGTCAGAATTGTGTACATTTGCAACGCCATTCCGAAGATATAAGTATCTGCGTTTACCGATTGGCATTTGTTCGGCTCCGGAAGTGTTTCAAAAGAGAACTATGTTGGCCTTTGAAGGAATTGATAATGTTTGGATTTATTTTGATGACTTGATCATTTCAACTAAAGATGTAGCCAGCCATGATCAAGCTCTAGCAGAAGTAATGGAGAGAGCTAAAAAGTGGGGTATTCGTTTCAATAAAAGTAAGGTTCAATTCAAGCAGAAGTCTGTGAGATATTTAGGACATGTTTTCTCAAAACATGGGGTAGAGGTGGACACTAAGTTATTAGAATCCGTGGCAAAGACGCCTGAACCCACGAATGTGAAAGAAGTCCGGATGCTAATGGGTCTTTGCAGTTATGTTAGTGAGTTTTTGCCTAACTTAGCCTCTGTATCGGCACCTCTCAGAAGACTTATGAAGAAATATTCAATCTGGGTTTGGGGTCCAGAAGAGATAGCTTCTTTTCAGGAATTAAAACGTTCGCTTACCAATCCTCCAGTGTTAGGTTTATTTGATCCGACGAAAATGTGTCACTTGTTTGTTGATGCCAGTTTGAATGGTCTTGGTTGTGTGTTACTACAGGAGAGGAAACCGATAGCCTATGGGTCACGAAGTTTAACGGAAGCTGAAAAAAGGTACGCGCAGATAGAAAAGGAGTTGCTAGCTATTTATTTTGGGTGTAAACGTTTCCACACATATATATATATATATATATATGGAGCTCCTGTGCACGTATATACTGACCACCAGCCTCTCATAACTCTGTTTAAAAAAGAATTAACTCTGATACCATCTAGATTGCAACGGTTAATGTTAGGTCTGTTCAAGTATGATGTAACTGTTCACTTTGTGAGAGGGGTGAAAAATGTTATTGCTGACCCGCTATCACGGATGTTCCTGATCAACAGTGATATAAACGATGGAGATGATGTTAAGGCAGTTCATGAAGTCTTTGTTGGCCCTGATAATAGTTTGCAGGTGACACCAACGAGATTAAAGGAGTTTCAAACTGCCACAAAGGCTGATGCTACCCTTCAAAGAGTTGTGGAGTTATTTCATGAAGGATGGCCAGAGTTGACACGTCAAGAGGCCGATGCAAACCCACTGCTCTCACGATATTGTGTTTTTAAAAAATGAATTATTTTGTGATAATGGGTTAATATTTTTTTCTGGTCGTCTGGTAATTCCTGCATCGTTACGTCAGGATACTCTGAAGTTGCTCCATACTGGTCACCCTGGAGTTGAAAAAATGCGGGCTCGTGCCTGATATAAGTGCTCACATAGCTAACTATGTTAAGCAATGCTCTGCCTGTTTAACCCACCAGCTAAGCAAGCCCAAAGATGTATTGTTATCCCATGAAGTTCCGCTATGTTACCGTTCAGTAAAGTTGGTACTGATATAGCAGAAGTGAAACATAAACCCTATTTGATTGTATATGATTATTATACTAAATGGATTGAATTTTTACCTCTGTCCTCAAAAACAGCGTCATGTGATTAGGGTGTTGCGAGAAGTTTTTTCTAGGTTTGGAATCCCAAAGATTCTCGTGTCAGATAATGTTCCATTCAATAGTGCTGAGTGTTGGAAATCACTATGGTGGCAGTTGGTCACCTTGATTGTCAACATGTTTATTTTGTAAAGTGTCACTCTGTGTCACTTCATATTAAGACGTTGTGTAAAATAATATAAATAGTTCATATTAGTTATAGTAATAACTTACCAAGAGGTTATGGAGCCCAGAAAACGGACGAAAACCGGGTGAAAAACGGCCTTATATGAAGTTTACATAAACATTTGTAAGTTATAACTTTATTCATATTTAATTTAAAAAAAAAAAAAACTTTTATTAAAATGAACAGTAATCACCGCATTGAACCTCTCAAGCGCGATAATTACGACACTTGGAAGCTGCAAGCTCAAGCCATTCTAACACGACAAAGTCTGTGGAAGTACGTGTCAGGAGCTACTCCTAAACCCTCAAAAGAAGAGGAAATATCGGCATGGGAAGATAAAGATCTCAACGCCAAGGCTGAGCTAATACTCATTATTTCGCCGTCGGAACTTAAGCAGATAAAAAACTGTCAAACGTCAAAAGATGTGTGGGACACTCTTTATAAAATATATCGAAGTAAAGGGCCTGCCCGTAAAGCTACACTTCTAAAACATCTAATTATGCACAAAATGAGTGAATCGGACGACGTCAGGAATCACCTCAACGATCTAACAGACACCGTCGACAAGTTAGCGGAGATGGACATCGCAATCTACACTGATCTACTCAGCATAATGATGCTATACTCTCTTCCAAATTCATACGACAATTTCAGAGTCGCGATTGAATCAAGAGACGAACTACCGTCCCCCGAAAATCTCAAGATAAAAATTATTGAAGAACACGAAGCCAGAACCAAGGGCAATGTGTCAAATCCAGAAGTGCATTTTTCAACAAAAACAAAAATACAATGTGTCAAAATGCATGCTGTCAACGCAATCAACGTCAAAATTGGACTAAACAAAATGAAAAAAAAAAAATCATAAATTTGAAACACGTCAAATTAAAGATCGCGATTATGACACATGCCAAAACGAAAATGCTCATGTCAAATCGAAAAATAATCCAAAATTTAAAAATAACAATTATCGAAACTGTCAAGAAAAAAAGAAAAATAGTGGAACATCAACATATAACATCGAAGAATGTTTATCTTCGAACAAACAAATAAATAAAAATAAAAATGTGTGGTGTTTAGATAGCGGTAGCACATCGCACATGTGTTCCGATAAAACTAGGTTTGAACAATTAGATGAAAATATATCTGGACAATTAAAACTAGCATCCAAAGACAGTTCAGCTCAAATAAAAGGATCAGGACATGTTGAGTTCGAAGCTATAGACCCGAAAGACAGCAATGGAACAACAACCCTTCTGAATACTCTATTAGTACCTAATTTAACGACCAATCTTATATCTGTCGGGAAAATGACCGAGAAAGGACTCATAGTTACATTCACTAAAAACGTCGCCGTAGCTAAAGAGAGAAATGGTCGGGTAATACTAAGAGCACGAAAATCTGAAAATGGACTTTATTACGTTGAAGAAACTAATATCAAAAATCAAGTTTATGGAAACAATCACAGATCTTGCTTCACATCTAGAAATAACATTGAAATGTGGCACAAAAAACTTGGTCATCTAAATGAAGCTGACATGAAACTCGCAAAAAGGAAAGAAAAATTAAACGGACTTGACTTCAATACTGCTGATAATCTTGAAGACTGTGAAGTCTGTATCCAATTTTCCAGATTACCATTCCCTAAAAGAGACAAATCTGATGCAACGGATGTTTTACACACAGTCTGCTCAGATGTCTGCGGTCCATTCCAGACTAAATCCCCTGCTGGATCGAGATACTTTGTAACTTTCATCGACGAATTCTCACGTTACACCAGAGTATACTCCTTAAAACATAAAAATGAAGTTTTAACAAAATTTAAAGAATATCAACATGAAGTTGAGAATTCAACTGGTAAACGAATAAAAAATCTTCAAACCGATAACGGAAAAGGTGAGTACTGCAACTACGAGTTTGATAAACACCTCAAAGAATGTGGAATCACCAGAAGATTATCCGCTCCGTATACTCCACAGCAAAATGGCTTGGCAGAACGAAAAAACAGAACCCTTATTGAAAAGGCAAGATGCTTATTACTCGAAGGGAAGCTTCCAGCGATGTTTTGGGCTGAAGCAATTCATACTGCCAATTATCTAATAAATAGATCGCCATCAAGAAGCCTGAACGGTGACACACCATTTGAAAGGTGGACTGGAAGAAAACCATCAGCACGACATTTTCAAATAGTTGGAGCTAAAACTTTTGTACTTAAAAAGGGGCCGAAAAAATCAAAATTTGCTGCAAAAACCGAAACAGGGATATTTGTCGGTTATTCAGAAAATTCAAAAGCATACCGAATTTGGATACCTAATCTAAGGAATACAATAGTCAGCAGAGACGTAAAAGTTTTAAATAAAATTGATCATCAATACATGTCCGGAAATCACAAAGATATACTCTCCGAAATAGATTCAATAAACGATGAAAATGACAAATTTATAACAGTGCCAGTTACAATTGAATCCCCTGTAAATAATCAGAATAAATACGAACCTGAAGATGACGATGACCACGACCAAGACGATCCTGAAGAACTAGATGAACACATTATACCACAAAATACCAGACTACAGCGAGACAAAAGACCACCAATTTGGACCAAAGACTACGACATGAGCTGCATTGGAGAAACTGACTTATCAGATGAGAAAAACCCTGATGAATGGCATGACGCAATCAAATCAGAAATACGCTCACACATTAAAAATGGAACCTGGAAGATAGTAGAAAAGAAACCAGGTGTGAACGAAGTCAGCCACCGCATGATACTTAAAAATAAATTTAACTCTGATGGAACCCTAGAGAGGAAAAAAGCTCGTCTCGTAGCTTGCGGATACTCACAACAGAAAAACGTCGACTTTACTGAAACATTCGCACCGGTGGCAAAACTAAGCACAATTAGACTTTTACTCGCGATGGCTGTAGAGGAAAACATGAAAGTTCATCAATTAGACGTAACCACCGCCTACCTAAATGGAGACATTGACGCAGAAATTCATATGAAAAAACCAGCTTACCTTGACAAATTCGTTCAAGAAATCGTTGTTGACGAATCTGACAGTCAAGACCCTACTTTATTCCACAAAGCTAAGGAAATGCTCGAAAACCTTAGAAAGGGGGAGAAACCAAAAACATGCTCGATTAAAAAGGCACTGTATGGACTAAAACAAGCTGGGCGTCAGTGGTACAAGAAGCTTGACGAAAAACTTAATGAAATCGGCTTCAAAGCATCATCAGCAGACCCCTGCATGTACGTCTGTTCGTCAGGGGGGGCAAAGACGCTGATAGCGGTGTACGTCGACGATCTCATCATTGCGACAACTAACAGCGCTGAAATGGAAAAGACGAAGCAAACTCTTAAAAATCTTTTCGACATGCGTGATCTGGGAAAACTCACCTTCTGCCTGGGGATAGAGTTTGAACAGAAGTTTAATCGCATAACGATGAACCAAAATAAATACATAAATGAAATTTTAAAACTATTCAACATGGAAAATTGTAAGAAAGCGTCAACACCAATGGAAACAAAACTAAATTTGACAATGCCAGAACGACCTACTGACAACTTACTGTATCAAAATTTGATTGGAAAATTAATGTATCTTTCTGTTTCGACCCGACCTGACATTTCATTTGCAGTGAGCTATCTAAGCCAATTCAACTCATGCCATGACAATGAACATTGGACAGCAGCAAAACGAGTACTTAGATACCTCAAAGGGACGAAGGACTTATGCTTAGAAAGACAGGACAACCACTAGTCGGACTGGCGGACGCTGACTGGGCTTCATGCAAAATCGACCGCAGATCCTACACCGGCTACGTTTTTATCTACGCTGGAGGACCCATTAGTTGGGAGTCAAGAAAACAGCGAACTGTGGCGCTGTCAACTGCGGAAGCGGAATATATGGCCATAACCGAAGCCACCAAAGAGGCCATACACCAAAAACAACTCGCTCGAGATATGGGACTTCAACTGACAACAGTTACCGTCTACAATGACAACCAGGCTGCGCAGAATCTCGCCATTAACCCAGTCATCAGTTCGAAGTCGAAACATATCGGCGTTAAAGAACATTTTATTCGGGAAGCTATTTCCAGAAATGAAGATAAACTGGAATACAAGCCAACTGAAGAGATGGAGGCTGACATCCTCACCAAGCCTCTCAACGGTGCCAAACATGATAGCATCACGGAAAGACTTATCACCCAACCACCACGCTCGTGAGGGGGAGTGTTGGAAATCACTATGGTGGCAGTTGGTCACCTTGATTGTCAACATGTTTATTTTGTAAAGTGACACTCTGTGTCACTTTATATTAAGACGTTGTGTAAAATAATATAGTTCTGAGTTTATATATATCCAAGTGTAATAGTTCATATTAGTTATAGTAATAACTTACCATATTGAGTTTCGAAATTTCGCTAAGAATATTGATATGGAATTAAAGTTCATAAGTCCTGGTCATTCACAATCTAATGGCCTAGCTGAAAAAGGTGTTGGAATAATGAAACGTATATATAAAAAATGACAATTTTGACTTGGGCAACCTGTGGCTTTCTCTGCTAGAATATAGAAATTCTCCTGTCGTCTCTCCTGGGGTGTCTCCTGCTCAACTGATGTTTTGTCGATCTCATCGAACTTCATTGCCAACTACAGCATCTGCTCTACAGCCTAAGTTACCTAGCAATATTGGCGACAAAATCAGCAGATCACAACAGAATCAGGCTTACTACTACAACCGGACTGCTCAAAAAGACACCACTGTTCTACTTCCTAATGCCCAATGTCTTGTACAAGAAGGAGCGACATGGGTCCCGAAGAAAGTAGTTGGTCCCGCGAGTTCCCCAAGAAGTTATCTAGTTGTAGGGGAGGATGGAAGGGTCCTGAAGAGAAACAGGAAACGGGTGCGGCCCAACCCGTCTATTGATTGTTAGCAGATAATCTATCAACTCATTGGTTAAAAAAATACGTTTGGTGTCCTGGGACACCCGGTAGGAACGAAGTTCCTTACGCTTTTCATTAAATATAAATGATAAAATCGCTGTAATAACTACGTATACATGGTGGAGTTAGAAAAGAGACAAAATTAAAAGTAACTAACTATTTGTACTAGCGGAGTTGAGGCAAAATTAAATGATTTTTTTTTTTTTATTATCTTTGAAGCGAGCGTCTTTCAATAAATAATGTATTGTATATTGAGAAAAAAGTTAATGATAAATTTATAGTTAAAGCAGATGGTTGTAGAACGAAAAAGAACTGTCCTCCCAGGCCCCGTCGGCATATTACTCCAATTAAATATTAAAATAAAAAATATAAATCATTAACTCACAAAAACTTCTGCTTGTATCAGGTTGAAATGTTACATGCTTGTTTCAATTGTACTGTAGGTGATGTATACAAAGTTTCATTTAAATCTTTATGTTAGAACGTAAGATATCGGTAAAAACGTTGTTTTCTTTATTTTAATCGGTTTGGTCCGCTTTAATAAATTTAGCGATCTTTATCACTTCATAGTAGTGTCGGTGTTCGTTTTACTAAAAAATTAATTAAAAAAGTTGTTTGTCTCATTAAATTGATGAAGTTAGAATTTTTTCCCGTCCAAAAATTCCAATTTTAAATTCGAAGCTGACGTTTACGCGAGCGTTGCCCGTGAACGCTTGGGCGGATAACGTTGTCCAACGAACTTGTCCCAGACATTGGTAAAATGAACATGTGTACCAAATTTCAACTAAGGCGGTCAACTTTTACTCCAGTTATCGCCATCGGTAGATTTCGTGACGGATTTTGCGTGACGGTTATTTTGTGACGGTGATTTTGGTCGTTTTTTTTCGGATTCACTCCCGGGCTCCAGAACGTGCCATAAGGAACTTCGTTTCAAAAAAAAAAAAAAAAAAAAAAAAAAAAAAAAAAAAAAAAAAAAAAAAAAAAAAAGAGCATGTTGTGAGATTGGATTAATGTCACTTGGAGTGAATGAACCTGGATGATTCTTTGTTATTATTATTATAATTGTTGTAGTAATTGTTGTAGTAGAAATTTAGAAGTAGCTATGTCAAATGTGATAGAAGAAGAAAATTTTCTTTATTCTCTTAGAAGGGCATCTAACACCCAATGTAATTATAGTCCTCCTCCGAGAGTGACTCCTATGAATAATAATAACCTTGAGTAACAGAAATAATAATAACTATTAAAGAAATAACAATAATTATCAAAGGTATAACAATAATAACAATTTTAATAATAATAATCAAAGATACAACAATAATGGATTTGCTAGATTTAACAATAACAACCAAAATATGAATTATAACAATAATAATAATGGAAATAATAACAATAGGTTTAATAACCAAAACATGAATTATAGAAACAATGGTTATAACCAAAATAACCAAAATAATAATAGGAATAATAATAATAATTCCAATTTTAATCCGAGAAATAATTATAACGGATATCAAAGAAAACAAGGAACAAATTTCCAAAATAATCAAACTAATAGAAATCCTCAGAATAATAATAATACGGTAAATAAACCTAATTTAAATACGGCTACTCCAATGGAGGTAGACCGGACAAGGAACACTAGGATTTTCGCCCAAGAAGTGGCTAGTACTAGTGATTTTAATGATCACCAAAATTCAGGCATGAATATTGATAACTCAAATCAATACGAAACGGATATGGAAATTAATTATCATTTTCACTTACAAGCCTCTCCGATACAAGAGAGCTAACACAGACTAAAAATCTAACAATAAAAACAGGAAACATTAATAATAGAAAACGAGAACTAAATTCTACAATTTTAAATAATATTAAAAAACCAAAACGGTTTTTAAAAAATAAAAAATTAAGTACTAACATAATAATGAACTTACAAGTAAATAATTTACCCTATATTGAAATAAAAGAATATAATTTAAAGCTATTGTTAGATACGGGTAGCTCAAAGAGTTTTTTAAGTCCCGAATTCGTAAATAAATTTTATAAGAATAAAATTTTAAAAGAAAAATTTAATGTTGAAACTGAACATAATAAAATTTGTAAAATTCCTTTTTTAATATTTTTAAAATAAAAGATATACATAAATTTTATATATTTAGATTTAGCCCAGAATTTGATGGCTTAATAGGATCTGAATTATTGAGGAAACTCCGTGCTTCAATTGATTTAAAAAATAAAGAATTATGTACACCTTGTACAAATATTCCTATCATATACGGATGTGATAATAGTGTTATTAAGGAAAAAAGAAGGAATAAAGTTTTGAATTATACATTGTTAAAGGGAAAGTTCCCTAATTCGTCGATTAAATTAAATTATATTAATGAAGTTGCAATGAATCATAATGACAAAGAAATTAAATTAATGGAGTTAAATTCCTTAGATAGGAAAAGTTTTAAATTTTGCGAAGATTATATTTTTAAAGAAAGAGAAGTAGAAGGTAATACTTCAAATGTAAACTATATTGATTTTGATATATATGAGATTAATTTTGATGAAGATAAAAATAATTATGAATATAAAAATAATTTTGATGAACATAGACGTAATATTGATGTTGATGAAAATAAAATAAATGTTGATAGTATAGTTGAATTAAAAGATGAATCTTTAGAGATAGAAATTTTCAGCGCATATGAAAATAATATCTTAAGTAAAGATGAAATAAGAAATAATTTTAAATATAGAAAGAAATATTCTATTAAAAATGTTGGATTGATTAAAGGAAAATTGAAACTTAAGAATGATTATAAATTTAAGAAAAAATATAAATTTCAAATTGATAGATTATTTAAAGAAAATATTAAGATTAACTATAATAATAAATATAAAAGAAAATGTATCTTGAATACTAGATTATTTGAAAGAAATATTGAAACGAAAAATAATTATAAATTTAGAAAGAAATATGATACTAGACATATCAAATCATTCAAAGAAATTATCCAAGTTAAACCAAACTATAAATTTAGAAAGAAATTTAATATTAAATCATTTAAAGGAATTATCGAAGTTAAAGCTAACTTTAAATTCAAAAAGAAATTAAAAAATGAAATTTTCATTTTAAAAGACTAAAATTAAAAATAAACTAATTAATAATGACAATTGACTTAACAATAATGTTCTAAATAAATAATTAAGTTAGTTTAACTATGACAAAATGTTTTAATGCTTTATTAATGTCTATCACATTTAAGAATTAAACAATTAGTATAAAATATATTTAATATAATAAATCATTATTAAATAATATTAAAATAACAAGTTGGAAACACTATGTGCCGTGGTGCCAAGTCAGAGGGAAAAAGGTGTAGGTCCCGAAATCTAGCGGTGAATGTAAGAACCATTTCTATTTTTTTTTTCGGGGCTTGTTTAAGATTCCCCCCCCCCCCCGTCTTTATCAACATTTTGTTTATGATCGACTTCATTTTATGGGCCCAGGTTTGAACATTCAGAAGAAAGAAATCTTGAAATTCAAAATTGAAGTTTAGTTTTGACAGATTTAAAAAAAAATTCTGAAAAAAGAAAATGAGTTCAAAGCTATACCAAATTGAAAAACTTGGAGAAGAAAATTATGAAGGTTGGAAATTACAGATGAAGATGATCTTAATACATTCAGATCTTTGGGAATATGTCGATGGATCTATTCCTAATCCAGGTATCCATGACGATTCTTTCACTGTATGGTCCAAAAAAGACCAAAAAGCCCTAGCTACAATTATATTGGGTATCCATCCTAAAGAGTTGATACATGTTAGACGCTGTAAGCATGCTCCAGAAACATGGTCTGCATTAGAAAAAATTTATCAACCTAGGGGACCTAATAGACGGGTAAAATTAATAAAAGATTTATTAAACCTTAAAAAAACGAGTGACATTAACATGCAAGATCATTTAAACAAATTTTTTTACCTTGTTGACAACCTTAATGAAATTGATGCGACAACCTCAAATGATTTCCTTTCAGTTCTTTTAATATGTAGTCTACCGGAAGATTATGATAATTTTAGGTGTGCAATTGAATGTAGGGACGAACTTCCAAATTTAGACTCACTTAATATTAAAATGTTAGAAGAAGAGACCAGAAGAAATGACAGGAATCATACTGTCACTTCTGATGCTCTATTCTCTTCCAATAGACAAATAAACAATTTACAAACTAAATTTACTAAATCTAAAGGTAATCCTGAGGAATTACAAAACAATTCTGAAGTTAGGGGAAATAATAGCAATTACAATTTCAATAAAAAAAAGAAGAAAAAACCATTTAAGTCACAATCAAATAATTCTAATAGTAGAGCCCATATAAATCAAAATACAACTAATGTAGGGATTGCACTCAGTATCAATAACAATAAATTGACAATAAAATATAATTTTTACATTGATAGTGGTGCAACAAGTCACATGTCATGTTTGAAAACCTTATTTTCAGAATTTCAACCAATCAAAAATTCTAGTATTAAATTAGCTGATGATAAGAAACTTAAAGTAAACGGTATAGGAACAGCAGTTATTTTTGCAAATCTGAATAACTCCCCTGTTAAGTTGTTATTAAAAAATACACTATATGTTCCAAATTTAAAAACCAATTTAATTTTTTGTTTCCAAAATGACATTAAATACCAGTATAAAAGTAAATTTTGAATGTGACAAATGAAATGTTCTATTAAATGATAAAAAATTAATAGAAGCCAAAAAGGATGAAAATCTTTACCGTGTACCTATATATATAAAAATTCATGTTTCAAAACCGAAGTAATTGAAGATAATAATGATTTATCTATCCAAAAACTGTCAAATCAAAAGGAATTACCTTTATCACTTTGGCATTTACGACTAGGTCACCCTAATTACAATGATATACAAACACTAAATTCAAAAAAATTAGTTCATGGCTTAAATATTAATAGCCTAAAGAACAAGACTTTTGAACAATGTGAAAAATGTATTGAAGGTAAAATGACCCGTCTTCCATTTGAAACATCGACCAGTAAAACCCAATCCGTTTTAGAATCAATACATTCTGATGTGAGTTCTTTAACATACCTTCACTTCGAGGAAATAAATATTTCATTACTTTTATAGATGATTTCTCAAGGAAAATATTTGTATATTTTATGAAAAACAAAAGTGAAGTAATCAATCACTTCAAAAATTTCAAAAACCTTGTAGAAAATCAAACTAATAAAAAAATAAAAATATTAAGAAGTGATAACGGATTGGAATACTGCAACAAAAATTTTAATAGTTACCTTAAAAAGCATGGAATTATACATCAACTGTCGGTTGAGTACACTCCTCAGCAAAATGGGTTAGCAGAGAGAGTTAATCGAACTCTAGTGGAAATGACACGTTGTATCATGTTACATGCTAAATTACCAAATGGTCTGTGGCCTGAAATAGTATCGGCAGCAGCCTACATCCATAATCAATGTCCTTCCAAGGCAGTCTATAAAACCCCCGAAGAAATATGGACAAATACAAAACCAACCATTGTCCACTTTAGGGTAATAGGTTCTAAAGCTTTTGTTTTAAATAAGAAACCGGGTAAACAAAAACTAGCTTCTCGATCATCTGAATATATCCTAGTAGGTTATTCAGACGACGCTAAAGCTTATAAACTTTGGAAACCCGGAACAAAAAATGTAATAAAAAGTAGAGATGTCAGATTTATTGAATAAAACGAACTAAATTTAAATATTGATAACAAAAACAAATATTTGGAAAATACAAATTTAAATTTAATCGACAATAATTCTACAATAAATTTTGATTTCTTAACGACAAAAGAATCAAATCCCTCAAACTTTGTTCCTACTCCTTTAGAACCTAAAGAAACTAGTGTCAGCAATAAATCAATTCATGTGGGAAATCAAATGAAAGATTCAGGGGGTGATAATACTGACACAGACAACCAACAACTAAATAATACTGACACAGACAACCCGCAACTAAATTTAACTGATTTTAGTCCATCCGACGAATTTTCAAACATGACTGAGAACCCTGATTATTTTGGAAAACTCAATGCTTCTGTAGACCAATGCTTTCTTGGCACAGCTTATTTAAGCGTTGAAGACGCCTTAAATAGTGACGATGGTGCTCAATGGATGTCTGCCATGAGCAGTGAGTACCATTTAGGAACGCGGCAGCGTTCCGCCCCGCCAAGTCAAAAAGTCAAAATTTCACAAAAGCTGCCAGTGTATATATACTGTAGGTGACAAACTAGGGTTTTTGAGGGTCTGCAGCGTGGAATACATACAAGCTACCGAAATATTTTTTTAATATCTTTGAAGGCCGTGTCCTGTAGATCAAAATATAAAAAGAAATCGGTCAAGTAGAAGTAGAGGAAAATAGGTTTGAAAATAGTAGTTTTGATGACTTCTTATTCTTATTCTTCCTTCAATTTACGTTGACGCACCTACAGCCTAAACTACTGAACCGATTTTAATGAATGAGGGCTTTTTGGATTCGTCTAGGGCCCTAGTAATACCGAGCCAACATCTTTGTGACGTATAGTCTAATGTGGAACAGTTCCTATGTGTCAGGTTTACGTGGCACATCCCTTGGTGTCTCTCACTAACACAAATTGTGTACCTTATTGCAGTGTGCAACAACACGGTATTTCATTGCTGATTTGTTTTGCCAGCCAAGCAAGAATGGCGGTGTGAGAGCACGCTCGTCTCTGATAAAGCCCGATACACTAACACAAATTGTGTACCTTATTGCAGTGTGCAAAAACACGGTATTTCATTGCTGATATATATATATATATATATATATATATATATATATATATATATATATATATATATATATATATATATATATATATATATATATATATATATATATATATATATATATATATATACCTATATATATAAGTTAACAAAGGACTTTTTATGGATTCAGCACCGCAGACCGTCAGCACTTTGTACTGTACTTAAGTATGTAGAATGCCGCCGTTCCGCTAGTCTAGATCTCGACTCCGACTTAGTAGTTGTATTATAATTATTGTGTATCATTTGAAATTCTTAATTGTAACTCTTACTTGTTAGTCCACAGGCCACCATAAGGAGTAAGTCGCTGATTGATAAAGTTTTCTTACCTTATGGAATCGCTTATTTATGCCGTGTCCACCGATGAATTGGGTATATGGCAACTGGGCGCTGGGCCATTTCTTTTTTGTTGACATGCGAAACTTGCCCCTCTGCGGGAACATTGAAAAGAGATAGATAAAGTTTTGATTTTCACAGGATCGTTTAATTAAATTATTTAAAAAACAGTGGTACACGTGGCCACCGATAAGAGTGGGCCGTTTGGGGTGTCCACCGCCCCAAACATATCGCTCTGCGGGGACGTTATAAAGAAAACGGCCCACTCTTATCAGTGGCCACGTGTACCACTGTTTTTGAAATAATTTAATTAAACGATCCTGTGAAAATCAAAACTTTATCTATCTCTTTTCAATGTTCCCGCAGAGGGGCAAGTTTCGCATGTCAACAAAAAAGAAATGGCCCAGCGCCCAGTTGCCATATACCCAATTCATCGGTGGACACGGCATAAATAAGCGATTCCATAAGGTAAGAAAACTTTATCAATCAGCGACTCACTTCTTATGGTGGCCTGGGGACTATGTGTACTTACAATAAATATTTGTTTTTAAAAACTTAAATTCAAATTGCTTAAAGTTAACTTATATATATATATATATATATATATATATATATATATATATATATATATATATATATACATAATATATACATATGTATAGATATAAAGTTTTGTAATAGTATATTATGTTACTAGGCTGTGAAGTGAGTATTTTCTTTATCGCGGCAATTACATTTACTGTCGAGCGAAGTAAGACAGTAAATTTTGCCAAGGTAAAGAAAAAAACACTTCACAGTCGCGTAGTATATGCTATTTTTTCCGAGGTAGCAGACAATGAAAAAACATTAAATCTTAATCAATAATCAATATAATAATAACAAATATTAGTACATACTTGAGATTTAAGAAAAGAAACCTTAAAAAGAGGTTACACTATAAGAAAAGATAAATAAAACGCATTGACATATAGCGGAATTAAATCGTACTAAGCATTTCTACAATGACTGCAGCGCTAATAACGGAAGTTTTGATAACTGCCAGCAGTACAATAAAAAAAATTTTCGTCCTAGGACGTAATAAAGTTTTTCTTTACAGCTAGAAGTAATAAATAGTTATTTATGGCACTAGGCAGCAAAATGGAATTTTGCTGACAAGTTTTTTAAGTTTTAGTTCCGAGCCGAAGGCGAGGATAGGCTAAACAAATTTACTGCTGAGGCGAAGCCGAGGCAGGAAACGTTAATTACCTACTGAGGTGTAACCGAAGCAGGTAATCTTTAAACGAGTCAGGAATGTTTCCTTTGCTGCATAGTTACATACAATATTTTATCTACTAACGGCAGAAAAATTACACTAAAGATTTTAGTACCTGATTTAGAGGGCAATAAACTTTCCTTGTATGTTGTTAGAATATTTGCAATTTCGGGTAGCGTGTTATCAAACAAGTCTTCAACGTCTTGCACAACATTATCATTCATATTTTTATTTAAACTTCAAAAATCTAATTAACAAATTTATCAAAATAATAACAGAAAACTGTTAAATTATCTTTTTTTGATAGATAAAAGATTTAAAGCAATAAAAGTTGTAAAAATCCAATTGATGACTCGAAAGTTAAAACAAAACCAAGACAAAAGAATCAGTGTTGCCACTTTTTTTATTAACAGCTGTTATTTATCTCAATTTTTAGCGATTTTTTAAAAATAATGACAGTAAAATAATAATATATTAGTTTTATTATAATAATTTTTAAAGGTAATTTCAATAAACATATAAATATTTAGCAGAATATAACCCTTAAAAATACAAAAATGAACAATGTGGGAGAGTTCATAACCTGAGATGTAGTAACTTTTTCTTAACATTTGGCAGCCTGTTTGTTATTTTGCTGACACTTTGAACTTTTGCTGACACTTTGATATTTTGCTGCGTGTTTTTTTGACTTGTTACAAAAGAATCAAAAGAAATTACATTTTGCAGATTGAAAACAGTACAACAATGCCTAATTTTGCTGCCGTGAGTAGATAAAAGATTTTTTAAGTCTACGTAATGAAGAAATGGATTTTAGCTATGTTTTTTAGGCTCTTAAGTTACTATTTTACAGCCTACCACGGAAAAACCCTATTTTTCGTGATCAGGGGCCCATGAAACGTATTTTGGCTACAGTCCCGGCTCAAACTCCCGCCATGACACGGCGAAATTTTTTCCCTTGGAAATTCGCTAAAAATGAACGGAGGGGTTTTTTGTTATTTTGATATGCTGTCATCGTCCACAGTGCTCCATTCCTCCTTCAGTCTTAGACCACATCCTCACACACTTACAATAAGTTAGTTATTTTTTATTTAACTACCAAAATATTCATAAGAAATAATTCATATGGCAAAACAACGTTTGCCGGGTCAGCTAGTCTAAATATATAAAACTAAGAGTGACAATGACTGATTGACTGATCACTAATTCTCCTACTTCCCATTGACAAATTTGGCTTCCAGTGCACATACTGATCTGAAATTTGGTGCATAGACTAATGGTAGCTAAAGAAGAAAATTAAAGGTACTAAAACTTCAATATATGGCCGCCATCTTGGATTTAATCAGATACTATTATCTTAGCTTCCAGTGGACTTTGAGATCTGAAATTTGGTACATAGCATTGTACCTAAAATTGAAAAATGAAGGTAGTAAAAAATAGAAAAATTGAAAATTATAAAATAGATATTGAAGTTAAATTTATTACGACAGATATTTTGAATTATAGCAACATATTTAATTACGTTATATCACCTCAGCTTCTAGTGGACTCAGAGTTTTGAAATATGGTAAATAGAATAATGATGTCTTGAATAGATTTTTTTTTTTTTTTAGATCTATTTTAGGTATCTTAAATCTATGTTGCCTCCAGTCCAGCATTAAATGTTGAGATTAGGTACATGGAATGATGGTACCTAAATCAGATAATCAAAGCTAATGATGTTTTGATTAATATCCACCATCTTAAAATCGGCCAGATATTACAATAATTTTAAAATTATTTAGTCATATATTTATTTTAGATAAAATGTTTAAAAATAAGCAATAAAAAATAATATTCCAACTTGTACTAAAATACGGAATTATATAACAATAAATATACTAACTATATTTCTTTTAATTATTTTTCAGACACAGCGCCAACTCCTACACCAGTGTTTCCCAAACTTTTTTAGCCCGCGGCACAGTATAAAAAATAGCCAATATGCAGGGGCGCAATATAGGGGGGTGGAGGAGTTCGGGGGCCCTTTAATTACCAGACATGTAATTTCTTTAAAATTACATGTCTGGAAATCACTTTTACCTATTGCACACAGTTAACACGATATTTATGCGAACACTTAATAAAAGGTTAATAAATACTTGATAGTAATACTCCTCTGTGTCCAGGAGCCAAATAATTGGCCACCAGTGTCTCTATACAGGAAACAGTGTGTAAAAACTGTCTGAGTTGTTCTTTTTTGCTAAAGCTTGAAAGCCTGTCAAGTGACTGGCCACGGATAAACGGACACCCATCAATTAAGACACTTAAGACTGCCATGATATTTTGTTATTTTCAAAATACTTATGACCTAAATTAAAAATGTCTTTGCCTCTTGTGGTTTCAGAGAGGTCTTAGCAAAACAGGAATTGCTCTATAATAGATTATTCTTCAATAAATCGTTTAAAAGTGGCCACTTGTGGTTTATTATTTTTTGGAACGGAGTTCCATATGGTACGTTCTGGAGCCCTGGAGTGAATCCAAAAAAAAGACCAAAATCCCCGTCACAAAATCACCGTCACGCAAAATCCGTCACGACATCTACCGATGACGATAACTTGAGTAAAAGATCACCGAGTTAGTTGAAATTTGGTACACATACACATGTTCATTTTACCGCCCGGGCTGAGTTTATTGAAAAACGTTATCCGCCCAAGCGTTCATGCGCAACGCTCGCGTAAACGTAAGCTTAAAAAAGACGGGAAAAAATGTTATTAAGGAAGCCTGTTCCTTGACTTGTTTAGTTTATTTTTATTATATGTAAAAATGTCACTTGGTTTTGTAAATATAGAACATATAATCACGGTCTTGTTAAAAGTAAAATTAATCTGTGCTGACACTTTTTCAATATATTACACTAAGAAAAATTTGGTTTGCTCAAAAGCGATTAAGGGAATTGCTTTCATAAAAAGCAAGGAATTCTTGGTTGAAACACGGAGATTCAGAGGAAAGTCCAATACTTTGGGTAATATCCCATGATCATGAAATGTTTCATACTTGCTTTTTCCATACCTCGAGAATTGTTTTCTTGCGAAAAGCACGGAAATATGAAAGGATAGTAGTAGATATATTCTGGTAAACATGTTATTATGGAAGCCTGTTACTTGACTTGTTTATTTTTGTTATAAGTCAAAATTTCACTTGGTTTTGTAAATATCGAAAATATAATCACGGTCTTGTTTAAAGTAAAATTGATCTGGGCTGAAGCATATTTCAATATATATTATTTCAATACATTATTATAATACTAACTTCGTCTATTTAATGAGACAAACAATTTTTTTTAAATAATTTTTTTTAGTAAAACGAACTCCGACACTGTTATGAAGTGATAAAGATCGATAAATTTATTAAAGTGGACCCAAACGTTTAAAATAAAGAAAACAACGTTTATACCGATATCTTGCGTTTTAACATATAACGATTTTAATAAAACTTCTTGCACATTGTCTAAATTACAATTAAAACAGGCATGTAAAATTTCAACCGGATTCAAGCAGAAGCTTTAGAGTAGGGAAGAGATATATTTTAAATTAATAGGCAGGATAGGTAGAAAACAGTCATATTTCAATCCAACGTCCTTTAACAAACATACTCTTTAACTATAAACTCATCATGATCAACTTTTTCCTATATTCAATATATCTTTATATAGTAAGACGCTTGCTTTAATGATGCAAATAATGATTTTCTTTTAATTTTTCCTTAACTCTTGCTAGGTACAAACAGTTCGTTACTTTAATTTTGTCTCTTTTCTAACTCCGCCATGTATAAATAATTAGTAATGTATACTTAGCAGTGTGATTTTATTATTTATATTTAATGAAAAATGTAAGGAACTTCGTTCCTACCGGGTGTCCCGCGATACCACACGTATTTTATTCTGGATCCCGCGGCACACCTAGCCAGCCTCGGGTGTGCCGCGGCACACAGTTTGGGAAACGCGGTTGTAGAGGGTTAGGCGCGCGAGGCACGCCGATCCGGCTAGTATATAATATATATATATAGCTCATTTTCTGTAATAGAAAGAAATATAGGGTTTTCGGGGTCTGAAAACTACATTCTTCTACTTTTAATTTCATATGTATAACTTAACAAACTATTGGGACCATGCAATGACGGTTATCATTATAGTTTTGATAGAATAAATGATCATATGTGGGGGGGGGGGGGTTCTTTGTAGGTAAGAGGGAGGAGTTCCTCAGTGTTATAACAATCATTGATGATATGTTAACTAAAATGTTACCGAAAATTTAACATGAAGAAAGCAGGCACGAAGAAGAATATGCGTCAATCAACTATTGCTGGGAAGGAGAGTGGAGGAAGTCGTAAATGAACTGGAAGGACATATTGAACCATACAACAAGGAAATCTGTAAAATACGCATTGGTTTTTTTATTTATTTATTAATTTATTTCGTTACATTCATTTTTTAAATACATTTATTTTATCAACACTAACCGGACAACAACTATTTTTAGGACCCTAATTTAAACCGTCATTGCATAGCTGTCACCCAACAGTTTGTTAAGTTATAAATATGAAATTTAAATTAGAAGAATGTAGTTTTCAGACCCCGCAAACCCCATATCTCTGTCTATTACAGAAGCTGAGCTGTTCAAAAAAGGGTGTTTTCTTGTCCACCCTTTATATTATATTACTATAGTATCCTGCTACAAAGGAACCGACTTAAGTAGAAGCTATATGTCACACACACTGTTAGGCACACTATTATTTGTTTATGAATATTTATTTTAACATGCTACTATATTTTACTTCTCTTTTTGTGACAGTACTAATCTTTTTGTTTCAGGTTATCTTAAAAGGCATGGAGGCATACTATAACTCATCGTAGAGGAATCGAAGTTATACTTCATCCCATACACACATTTATTAAGAAAATGTAATTATCACCAGTAATGAAGTCACTTCTGAATGCTACATTATTTTAATTTTTATCCAATTAAGAGACGACTTTTTCTATTAACCCAGATAAACTGTCTAATATAATTTACATAAAATATAACGTATAGGTTTATTTAATTTGCCTGATAAAGAAAGTTAACATTTCTTTCGTGTTGGACGTATTGGATTACTAAACTGAAAATCACTAAGATGCAGACAATTTATGTAAACCGCCTTAAGAAAAAATAAAACATAACATGAATAAATTTATATTTTGCTAAAAGACAGTTTTTAGGGTTTTGTAGATACTTCTCAAAAGCCGAGAAAAAAACCGAGGGTGATGTGTCCGTCTGTCCGTCGCTCTTTGGTTCATAGGGCCCAAACCGTTTAAGCGAAAGTGCTGAACTTTGAAACACTGGTGCAACTTTTTGACCCAACCACAGGAAGATTATACAGAAGTTCAAAATTAGATATGCGCATGCGCAATTCGAAAAAATGTGATAAACTCAAACATTTTATTTTTTTTTTATTTTTTAGTGGGGTATCAAATGAAAGCTGCTGAAAAGTAGGACACAAATATATATACGCTTTTTTAAATTTTGCATTTCTTATTGGTTAAAAAAATCAAAATATACCAAAAAAAAATCCCCCCCCCCCAACCACTATAGATCGGCTGGTGTTAAAATTTCGAAATAATTCATGTTAATACCTTATTGTAGCGCGATGAAAATTCCGGGAGTTCATTCTAAATTCTCAAAAATTGCCAAATTTGGGCGCGAAAAAGTGAAGTGCGCCCAAAATTTTATTTTTTGAAAATTTTGAGTTGGGTATCAAATGAAAGCTGCTGAAGAGTAGGACACAAATATATATATGCTTTTTGAAATTTTGCATTTCTTATTGGTTAAATAAATCAAAATATACCAAAAAAACATTCCCCCCCCCAACCACTATATAACGGCTGGTCCTAAAATTTCGAAATAATTCATGGTTACACCTTATGGTGGGGCGATGCATATTTCCTGAAAAATATAATTTATCTTGTCTTTATTACTGATAAAAAACATTGTGACCCCCCGGGGGATCGAACCCAGGACCCTTGAGATCGAAGACAAAAAAATCATAATTAAATAACGGGTATGCTTACTCATCTACAAAACCCTAAAAAGTACTTGGACGCAAGTACTTCCCTGTGATTTTTTTTTTTTTTTTTTCAGTTAAATCGAACAACTTTTCAGGTGTCGACATAAAACAACGTTCCTAACAAATGGTGATTGAAGAAATTTTGAGTGTTTAAATTCACAATATTTTTCTTGTTTTGGGGGGAAAAGTTTAACTTGTATACGCAATTTAAAATCTCTAGCTGCAATAGGTCGGGAGATATACTCCAAGATGCGACGGGCGGACGGATGAACTACCAAAAGCATAAGGGTTACTAGGATAACCTCGAAACCCTAAAAAGAAGAAAATGAAATGTAAAATCATTAATATAAAACATCACGTTAAGTGATAGTTTAAAGGTATAGTTGTGTAAAGAAACTTTATCTATAATTATATTTTATCACTCTATTTAAATTGTTAATGTTGTCTGAATAATTTTTTAATTAAAAATTAATCTTAGATTTAGCTCGAGGGGCAATTAAAACACATAGGATATGATGAACTTTGACCTGATCAGTTTTCAAACACGGCTAAATTAAGGTAAGATAAGGCTTTAACGTGTCAAAGTAAAATATATAAAAGTGTTCTATTGAATAAAGTTAGCTCAAATATAATTAGATTTAATTTGTGTAATTTGTGATAAAGAAACCAGTGGTGTCTCCTATAGAGTTAAATTTCATTAGACGAAGCAGACACCTTCGTTGTATCTCTTCAACCTTATACCAAAACAAGACAAAGGATCTAGAGATAACCTTCGCAGCACCGGAAAATGACGTAATTATGAAAATTGGTCGTTATTCTAAATGCAAATTATCTTCGACTGTTACTTCGATGCTACGAAAGATGAAAGCAAGTTGCGACGCGCTCAAACTAGAAATGAACAAACAAAATTACCGACCAATTACAGAAAATACTATCATGTTTAAAGCTATCTGATATTATTTTAGCTCTTGACTAAAGGTTGAAATAATTCAAGTTCCATCTATTAACCTACCATAATGTTAACTAAATATTTATTTAGAATATAAATGAGCGAAAAGAAATTTACATTTTGTTTGGACTTCTCTAAGCGATGTATCTAGACCACTAATGTGGAACAACTGAAAGTGATGCACAACCGACATCAATACTTTAAGGTAGCAAATTTAATTTTTAATTTCCCACGAAACTAGTGCATATTAATAAGAGAATGTATGATAATAGCGCAAAAAAATCAATTTTAAGAATTCGAAGAATTTTTATTGATCCAAAAATGTGTTGTTATAATTTTTATTACTCCACTAGATCACTATATGATAAATGAAATGATTTAAAGAGTCTCGAAGCTAAATAATTAATCATTTAGGTTTTTTAAATATTAAAAAGTAGAACAATACGTTTTTAAAAGCTTTATGCTGTTTTCAGTACTAATCAATTAAAACAATACTTCTCCTACCAGTTATCCCTAAAATCTAAAATATTTTTTTCTTTCGTATTGCAACAATCGTAAAACCAATTGCATTTCAGAAATGTTTAGAGAAAACATAATAAATTACTTAATTTTCATTTTTTCCCTAAAGGCTCGTAATCTTCTATCTATATATATAAAAGTCAACGTATGTGTGTGTGTGTGTGTGTGTGTGTGTTTGTTCTTTATACAAATCTACAGTTTTAGTCCGATCTCGATGAAAATTTGCACACTTGACCTTCAAAGCAAGGAAACAATCAAGGTCTACATGAATTTTCGAAATTTTAATTTTGGTACACAGGGGTACGGGGTACAAGTAATAAATACGGGGTCAAAGTAATGAATACCCTTCGTGATGCATATCGTTGAAAAGCTCTTTAAGGGTACAGTAATTGTTGTTAAGTATAGTTTTATCATATTTTCATTTAGGAGGGGGGTAAAATGGAAAATATAACTATATCTATATATAGAAAGAAGAGTATCTATATAAGAGAATGTCTTTTATACAAATCTACAGTTTTATCCCAATTTGATGAATATTACTCTTTTTCTTCCAAACAAGGTGAAGGTCACTGCCTACATCATTTTCCGAAATTAAAATTTTGGTACACAGAGGTACGGGGTACAAATGTCAAAGTAATGGATACCCTTCATGATGCATATCGTTGAAAAGCTTTTTAAGAATACAGTAATTGTTGTTAAGTACGTTTTTGTCATATTTTTATTTAGGAGGGGGGTAAAATGGAAATGTATATCTATATCTATAAAAGTCAACGTATGTATGAGTGTGTTTATGTTCTTTATACAAATCAACAGTTTTAATTCGATCTCGATGAAAATTTGCTCACTTGACCTTCAAAGCAAGGGGAAGATCTCTGTCTACATAAACGTTCGAAATTTAAGTTTTGGTACACAGGGGTACGGGGTACAAATGTCAAAGTTAAAAATCCCTTTATGATGCATAGTGTTGAAAAGCTCTTTAAGAGTACAATAATTGTTTTTACGTGCATTTAGGGGGTTAATGGCAAAATATATCTAAAAGTCAACGTATGTGTGTATGTGCTTTATACAAATCCATAGTTTTAGTCCGATCTCGATCAAAAAATGCACACTTGACCTTCAAAGGAAGAAAAAATCAGTGTCTACATGAATTTTCGAAATTTAAATTTTGGTACACAGGAAACAGGGTACAATAATGAATACGGGGTCAAAGGACTGAATACCCTTTATGATGCATATCGTTGAAAAGCTCTTTAAGATTACATTATTTGTTGTTATGTACAGTTTTGTCATATGTGTTTTCATTTAGGAGGGGGTAAAATGGAAAAATATAGCTATATCTTATATAAAAAGAAGAGTGTCTGTATGAGGGTATGTCATTTATACAAATCTACAGTTTTATCCTAATTTGATGAATATTTACTCACTTTCCCTTCAAAGCAAGGGGGAGGTCACTGTCTACATGAATTTTCGTAATTTTAATTTTGGTACAAAGGGGTACGGTGTAAAAGTGTCAAAGTAATGGATTCCCTTCATATGATGCATATCGTTGAAAAGCACTTTAAGGCTGCGTATACCCTAAAGCTTGTTGCATACTTTTGCCGCTAGATGTCTCTGACAATCACATTCCACGGAAGGTTAGATTACCATGTAGGTCTGAGTATTTTTTTTTTTTTTAAATTTATTTCTGTTTTCTAAAACGTCACAATATTTACATTTTTAACTGACATAATTATATGGATTTTATTTGCGTTATTAATGTCGTACTTTTTTTGTTGGCATTAGGTAATGCCAACACAGCCCTAAGTAGTCATGCGGCAGCTACTAAACATACCTTTGAATTTGAGAATACTAAAATATTGGCTAGGGAAAATAATACGAAAAGGAGAAAAATGCTAGAAGCCTTGAATATAGCAATCAAAATAGACAGTACAGTAAACATAAAGACAGATGCTAGATCCCTGAATAAATTCTATAGCGGCATATACCAGTACAATTCAAATCAAATTTTCCCGCCGAAAACGTGAATTTTGAAGTCTAAATTAATTAGTTATCACAAGACTTGAAAACTGTTTAAGGAATACTGGAGTTAATAAAAGGTTTACTTAGGTTTAGTTACATAATAGTACTTAAGAATACTTATTAAAAATTATAGAAACACTGAATTGATAAGAGTGATAAGATACTGTGATAAGGAATATATACCTATACCATCAGAGCTTGTTACCAAATAGTTGTTTTGTTAACGTTTTTTTCTGTTGTTTCTTTATATAAATACTGTGATATTAGTATTAGAGTATGGTTTTGTGGTTCAATGTTAATTTAATTCAACTTTTAAGATGTGAAGAAGGAGAATTTATTGTGTACATAAGATTATAACTACGACGAAAGTATCTAATGATAGGGTATGTGTATTGTTACATTCGTTGGTTTTTTTGTATTTTTTCCATTCTATCTAATGAGATTATTTAGCTGTGACATAGTTTTAATCAGCTTATTATTTATAGATGTCATGAGACGAAACAATACTAAATTGTTGAATTGACAGTTACCAGACATATTTAGAGACAGATAATGTCTACTAGATGTCAACTAGGTAATTACTTATGATTATTATTGTTATTTATTATTATCGGTATCTATTCTTATTGTTATCTATTTATGACAAGGGTTTTTATTTTATTCAATTTTTCTTATGATTATGTGATCCAGAAGAACGGACACAGTGTATGTTGGTTTTATATATATAAAAATAAAGAATTTATATTTTAGGCTTGATAAGGACCGGTGAGGTCGAAACGTCGCCAACACTGAACTGAGTTTTTATACTTTTTACCCACGTCAGGATCCAACCTCATTACACATACGTCGTACTTTTATTTGTTTTTTGTAAGAAAAATAATATTGATTTTTTTTTTTTTTTTTTAGAACTTTTTTTTTTACTATGATTATTTGAACTTTTGAAGATTGAAAATGTTAGAAATAATTTAATTTGTCTAGTCTGGAATATTATAATATCATGTCTATGTTGTTGCTAAATCATGGTCGATACTAAAATCTTTATAATAATCTGCAAATATTATGGTTCTTAGCTAGTTCTTAGTTATTTAGTTAGCCCTCGAATATGAAAAATTGGTCCGACACAACTCTGACAAACTTTCTCATATACGATCCATTTATTAGTTTTCATAGCTACATTTAATTATTATTGAATATTTCATCAAAATGTATCATAAAAATATCTTCTCCTCGGCGGGGAATTGAACCCAGGCTCTCTCCGTCCGCGTTTTAAGCTATTTTCTCAGAAACTAGATTTTTCCCAGAAAAACGGCTTATATCGTTAGATTCGTATTTTAATGGACTACATTTTTTTTGCCCCAAATTTGAAGCTAAAATTAATTTTTCGATTTTGCCTCGGGGTATGATTTTTCTGAACATGTATGCCAAATTTCGTCTAAATCGGTCCTGTAGTTTAGGCTCCAGGCGTCTGCACAGACAGACGGACATTTTTTAAAAACCACTTTTTTGAACACAGGGGACCTCAAAACGTGTAAATCCGTTTAAATCTCAAAATTGAATTTTCGCGCCATTACAATACTTTCTCTTTATATGAGTAAGTAAAAATGGTTAAATTTGCCTCAAACGCAAACGCCACGTAATTATGCTTTACTGTGCTATGCCAATCTTTGTATAAACAGCTTACTCGTTTTAGACCATTCTCGGTACTAGCGGTCATCACACCACAACTCCTTCAAAATAAATATATATAATTTTACTAATATATATATATATACATCATATATGTACTATGTACTACTATGTAATGCTACAATAGTATCGTATGCTGAGAAATATGTAATGAGTCTGAGCTTGATATACAAGGATTCGCACTTTTCTCGAGAACGGATGGAGATAAAAAGACGGGCATAAACTGTTGGCTGAGGCTTTTTAAATTCTATAAAAAAATGTTGACGAGCACTTCTAGTGAAAAGAAACTACAAATAAAAAAAAAAAAAATTGAAGCCATATTTTTAAGAGAGGATATAGATTCTATGGCTTGAAATATGAATTTTTAGGTTCCTGTACGAAGTACAAAAAGAAACCTTATATAACAGCTCTGTCTGTCCGTTGCTAGTTTCAATTCATAAACTACTATAGCTAGGAGCATGAAATTCAGCACACAGGTGCATCTCGGCATTTATGACAACTGGACACATTTTTGATTTTTCAGACTTAATATTTTCAAGATGGCGGATGATTAAAAAAAATGTTTTTAGTAATCATGACATTTTATACATCAAATTAAAGGTCTTGAAATGTAGGAAAAGAATATGCAACTATTAAAATGTCACACCTAATATTTTCAAGATGGCGGGTGACAAAAATAGGTTTTTAGTCACCAAGACATGTTATACATCAATTTAAAGGTCTTGAAGTGTAGAAAAAGAATATGCAAATATTAAAATTTCACACTTAATATTTTCAAGATGGCAGCCAATATGGCTGGCTACTAAACAAAAGTATTTTTTTTTTTTTAAGTTAATAATTTTAACTTAATCGTACAGAAACCTGCGATTATCGCCTCACGTACTTACGTGAAGCGCGCCTTTGTTTATTTTTGGCGCATTTGTTTATTCTTAGAACTTTTTATTCTAAACATTATTTCTACCGCTAGAGACCAGAAAAGTTACTATAATGTTGCCAACGCGCTTTTGCCTCTGCCCAATAAAATGCCTAGAGCAAAAAATAATTCTTATTTTGAGCCATAGGCAGAAGTCCGACTGACACACCATTATAGCTTCTATAACTCCACATAATAAACATTGGTAATAACAATAATGTCCGAAATTAACAACGCTGTATTGCAAATATAACAGGTATTACGACTCTAGCGTGTTACCTACATACCTACTTATATTTTGACATCTTTATGTACATATATACTAGCTGGATATCCGTGCTTCGCTACTGAGTATTATTTTAATTTGACAAATTTATAAACTATCATCAAGAAACATTTAAATTATTCTACTATGTCAGAATATCTAGATTCTATCCCTCCCACATATACCCCCTCCTCTTTGATAAAATATTTTGCAAATATCCAAAATTTAACCCCCCCCCCCTAAATTTAAATTTGAATAAACTGTACATAACAATAATTACTGTGCTCTTAGAGCTTTTCAACGACATGCATCATGAAGGATATTCATTACTTTGACCCCGTATTCATTACTTGTACCCCGTACCCCTTTGTACCAAAATTTAAATTTCTAAAATTCATGTAGACAGTGGCTTCCCCCTTGCTTTTAAGGAAAAGTGTGTAAATATTCATCAAATTGGGATAAAACTGTAGATTTGTATAAAGGACATACCCACATAGATACATCACCCACAGACTTTCTTCTTTATTTATATAGATAGATTTCTTTGTCCGTGTATATGCGTCTCTGAGCTCCTCTTATACGGCTAGACTGATTTTTTGAAATTTTGTGTGTACGAAGTTTATTCAAGAATGGTTTAAATTCACAAATTGATCCGATAGAAAATGTGTATTTATTCTTTTATGCGAGTTATAATATGATATATTGATGACTAAGACAATACTTAGACACACTGACACACACATACATTCTCAAGCTAATCTTGACGTCAGAAGCATTTTCCTATATAAGCTGACCACACCCAAGACTAGCTGCACTTCACTTCATTTCATTCATTTCTTTTGCCACTGTATTATTTAATACTTTTAAGGTAAGACGTTGGTGTCTCCAACTCTTACCAAATATATAAGAGACAGTTTATGTAGTTTGTAATTTTGTATGTTTATCTCAAAATAAACTTTTTAAAAAAACAGTTCAGCGAGTGGTTCACTTAATTGGCGCAGTCGGTAGGACAGCCCTGGATTAGCTGAGAGGATATCAGCTAAGTTCCGTAGGATTAGCCAGGACACACCTAGAATTTCGAGACTCTGTGGCCCAACCTGTTTCTGGACTTCATCGAGAACAACCAGAGCGGCTGGACCTTTCTCCACAGTTTCTCTTCTAAACATGATATCACTCCTACTGTGAGTAAATTTATAATTTGAATGATATATTTGTAAAGGAATATTGATCAAGGAATAATAATCAAAATACTTAAAGTAATTTTTTTTATGAAATAATAATAATTTTTTTTGAAATAATAAATTTTTATATATAATAATAAATTTAATAATCATATACAAATGGCAGAACAAGCCGTGAATTATCAGTTGCTGAAATTATTTATTGACACTATTCCAGCATATAGTGGAAACGTAAACACACTATCGATATTTTTGAATAACGTTGAAAGCCTATTGACGCAATTCGGCAATAGGGCCAATCCCGCTGACCCTATTAACACATTTTTATTCAGGGTAGTTGTTGGAAAGTTATCCGGACGAGCTCTGGACCTAATTGGGTCCAGAACCGAATTAAATACATGGGGAGAAATTAAAAATCTATTAACTCTTACTTTTGGCGATCAGCGTAATATTGATTGCCTCATTCAGGACCTAATGTCCATAACTCCCAACAGAAACGAAGCTCCATATGATTTTGGCATGAGATGTCAAGACGCAAGATGCTTGATTCTTTCCAAATTGAATATGCTAGACATAACAGAGGAACAGAAAAGAATCCGAATTGAGGATTATGATGACTTAACACTTAAAACTTATATTAGGGGATTACAAGGTAATCTGCAAACAAATGTGAGATTGAGAAATCCTAGAAATTTAGAAGTAGCTATGTCATATGTGATAGAAGAAGAAAATTTTCTTTATTCTCTTAGAAGGGCATCTAACACCCAAAGTAATTATAGTCCTCCACCGAGAGTGACTCCTATGAATAACAATAATAACTTGAGTAACAGAAATAATAATAACTATCAAAGAAATAATAATAATTATCAAAGGTATAGCAATAATAACAATTTCAATAATAATAATTCAAGGAATGACAATAATAATTATAATAATAGATTTAACAATCAAAATATGAATAACAATTTTAACAGATTTAATAATAACAATAATCAAAATATGAATTATAATAATAACAACAATGGAAATAATAACAATAGGTTTAATAACCAAAATTACAGAAACAATGGTTATAACCAAAATAACCAAAATAATTTTAGAAATAATAATAATAATAATTCCAATTTTAATAATAATTATCCGAGAAATAATTACAACGGATATCAAAGAGGACAAGGAACAAATTTCCAAAATAATCAACCAAATAGAAGTCCTCAGAATATTAATAATAATAATAACGCAACTAAAACTAATTTAAATACGGCTACTCCAATGGAGGTAGACCGAACAAGGAATACTAGGATGTTCGCCCAAGAAGTGGCTAATACAAGTGATTTTAATGATAATCAAAATTCAAATTTTGATGCTGACAATCAGCAAAATGATTGTCCTTTTCGCGAGCCAGCCTCTCAAAACCAAGAGAGCTGATAAAAAAAAAAATTGATGAAAGGAAAATTGTATAACCTAAAGCAACTGATAATAAAAATAAAAAAGAAGTTAAGTTTGTAAAAAGAAATAATACTAATATAAAAATTAATTATCAACCAAATGATTTACCCTATATTGAGGTACCAGAATTTAATATTAAATTGTTAATTGACACAGGTAGCTCTAAAAGCCTGTTAAGTCCAGACTTCGTAAATAAGTATTTTAAAAATAAAATTATAAAAGAAAAATTTAAAATTGAGACAGCTCACGATGTAACGGAGCATAATTATACATGTAATATTCCTTTGTTTAAGATTTTTAAAATAAATGATATGCATAAATTTTATATATTTAGATTTAGCCCAGAATTTGATGGCTTAATTGGATCTGAGTTATTAGAGAAGCTACATGCTTCAATTGATATGAAAAGTAAATGTTTAAATATGCCAAAGGCGAAAATTCCTATTATATATAGATGTTATAATAAAAAAGTAATTAAACAAATTAAACTGCCTCCTAATAGTGAAGTTATAGTTAAATTGCCTGTTAAACAAAAAGAAGGCAAAGGAATTTTAAAATTTAAAATATTAAAGGGAGTAGAGATCCCTGAGTCTTTAGTGAAAATAAATAATTATAATGCATTAACAAGTATAAGAAACTCTAATGATAGAGAAATTAATTTAGATATGACAGATTCCTTAGACATAGAAAATTTTGATGAAAACGAAAATAATATTTTAAGTGACGATGAAATAAAAAATAATTTTAAATATAGGAAAAAATATGATGAAGACACAGATAGATTGCTTAAAGAAAATTTAAATTTGATAAAATTGGATCATTGTAATGATGAAGAAAGAACCTTAATTAAAAAACTTTGTTATCAATATAGAGATATATTTTTTTGTGAAGGAATACCGCTGAGTTTCACGAATCAGGTAAAACATAGAATTATTTTAACTGACGAAAAACCGATATATACAAGACAGTATAAATATCCTGAAATTTATAAAGAAGAGGTAAATAGACAGATAGAAAAGATGTTAAAAGAAAATATAATTCAGCCTAGTGCAAGTCCGTTTTCAAGTCCAATTTGGATAGTACCGAAAAAATTAGATCAAAGTAATAAGCCTAAAGTTAGGATAGTTTGTGACTATAGGGCACTTAATGATAAAACAGTGGATGATAAATACCCATTACCAAATATTAACGATGTACTAGACAAATTAGGGAGATCGAATTATTTTACAGTTATTGACTTAGCTAGCGGTTTTCACCAAATTGAAGTACACCCAGATGATGTTTCGAAAACAGCTTTTTCGACAGACCATGGACACTATGAGTATTTAAGGCTTCCCTTCGGATTAAAAGGGGCTCCAAGTTCCTTTCAAAGAACTTTAAATAATGTTTTATTTGGACTTATTAATAAAAAATGTGTAGTTTATCTTGACGATATTTTAGTTTTTTCTACTTCACTGGAAGAACATCTGGTAAATTTGAAACAGGTATTTGATAGAATGAGAGATAGTAATTTAAAGGTTCAATTAGATAAGTCAGAATTTCTTAAAACTGAAATAAAATATTTAGGATATATTGTTACACCTGAAGGTGTTAAAACTAATAAAGATAAGATCGATGCGATACTTAAATTTCCAATACCTAAGACACAAAGAGAGATTAAAAGTTTTTTAGGACTTTTAGGATACTATAGAAGATTTATAAAAGATTTTGCCAAAATAACTAAACCATTAACTAAATGTTTAAAGAAAAACGCAAAGGTAACTTATGAAGAGGAAGAATATATCAATTGTTTCGAGACATGTCGAAACTTATTAATTAACGACCCAATTTTACAATACCCTGATTTTGAGAAAGAATTTATTTTAACGACAGATGCTTCGAATTTTGCTATCGGTGCAGTTTTGTCTCAAGGCACTGTACCTAATGATAAACCCGTAGCTTATGCTTCACGGACTCTAAATGAAACGGAAACTAGATATTCCACCTTTGAAAAAGAATTTTTAGCAATCGTGTGGGCATGTAAATATTTTAGACATTATCTGTATGGACGTAAGTTCACTATCTATACGGATCACCGACCTTTAGTCTGGTTAGATAAGTTAAAAGAACCGAACATGAAGTATATCAGGTGGAAAATAAAACTAGATGATTATGACTATAAAATTATCTATAAACCAGGTTTGCAAAACTCCAATGCCGACGGTTTATCAAGAGTAAAAATAAATGTTTTAAACGACGATGATAAAGATTCAGTAATAAATAACCCTGGAGATGCAGGATTCTCTGCATTAAAATACCTTAAAGATTTAAATGAAAATACAAAGTTAACTGAAACTAAACAACCAAATTATGATGAAATAATAACATTACCACTAAGTGATGAAAATATTGACGACTTAAATTCCACACAACATACTAACAGAGTAAATGACACTAGTGATGGAATACCAATTTTAGACGAAATGTTAAATAATAAAAAACATCAAATTATTGTACAGCCTAATATTTATCATAAATTAAACATCTCTCAAGATGAATACGAGGGAAAACAGTTAATTACGGTTAAAATTCCCCTAGAAAATAACGACGATATAATATTTGAATTTTTAAGAGACTATGTGTCTCCCAGTCTCACTTATCATTTGTATTTTCCTACTGATATTTTATATAAAGATTTTTGTAGAGTATATTTAGACAAATTTTATGGTAGTAAATTAAAACTAATCAAGTGCACAAAATTGTTGCATACAGTTAAAAATAGACTAGGTAAAACCCTTGTATTACATGTAAAAGAGCTAAGACGGCCTCCTGTCCAAAAAATTATTGACTTGACGGATTCACCATAATATGTAGGTGTTAATTTAAATATATATATTGTAATCATGTATTCCCAAAAATAACCTAAAATTAAGATATATTTCATAATATTATATATATTGAAAATACGTCGTATTCAAGGATGCATAATCTCACAGGATGCATAATATGAATCAGACAGCTAAATAGCATTTTTGATACAATGATATCTATATATTTTGCTGATAAGATATATCAATTCAATGGAATACTATCTAGAGTGAAGGAATTGTAAAATAAGCACATTATAAGATAAATTTATTTATGCAATTATAGAAAATGATTATTACTTAAAAACACTTATGAATCATTTACGTATTTTATTAACCTATTCATTTTAATTATATTATAAAGGAAAAATATTATTTTGACTTCTATTTAACTATTTTAGGATACTTGATCTATTGATCACTGGAATCTACGGACAAACAATCAAGACAGACTTAAACAATAATCTAGGATTACTTCCATTAAAATTGGGAAAAGCCCAAGTAGAAGTAGATAGTTGGAAATTTATCCAAATTATTAAATTAGATGAAATTATTCAAGAATTTACCAATTTAGAATTATTTTATAAAAGAATAAGATCATCGGCAAAAGATGATAGTGGAAAATTAAGATATGACATTGCTTTTAAAACTATAGATATATTACATGATAAAATTAAAAAAACAATTAATACAATTAAATCCTATGCTTGAAGAAGGAACACTAATTAGACCAAAACGAGGACTTATTGATGGTTTAGGTACATTTATAAAAACTATAACAGGAAACCTAGACTACAGTGATGCACTGAAATATGATAAAATTATATCGAATCTAGAAACTAATCAAAACACTTTAAAGGCAGTAATATCTTCACACATTTCATTATTTCAAAACTCAACTACTGAAATCACTAAGAATATACAAATATTAGCTAAAAACCAAAAACTTATTGAATTAGCTTTAAATAAAATTTTACTAATAAATCGAACAGTATCTATTGATGCTCCATTTTATTTTCAAATTATAATTCATCAAATAAAAGATAACTTTCAATTATTATATGATACTTTAGAGGAATTTCATGTGGCAATAACATTTGCTAAATCAAATACTTTTCATAATTCAATTGTCGATCCAAAAGACTTATTAGATTCTCTTAAACAAGCAGAGTCTACCTTAGGATCATATAAATTCTTATTAAGGCCAAATTTAGAAAATTTATTATTTATAGAGGAACACATTAACATTAAAAGTTTTATTAATGGAAAGAACTTAGTATTTATTTTTGAAGTTCCATTAGTAGATATGTATGATTTTGATTATTATAGATTGTTATCTATTCCTGTATATCATAATGTAAGTAAAAAATATGTAACCATTTTACCACAGAGTGATTATCTATTGTTAAACGATAAATTTCATACTTTTACTAACTCTCGATGTAAAACTGTACATGAAAAGTTATACATTTGTAAAGACTTAGTAATTCATCCAATCACTATGGATTGTTGTGAAACAAATTTAATACTACATCTAAATTCAAATAATATATGTAAAGTTAATCAAGTCAATTTAAATGATATATATGTAAACAAAATTGACATAAACAAATGGATTATATCTAGCTCAAGAATATTAGTTACAGAGAGTTGTAATGACAATAAAAAATTGTACTATTTAGAAGGAACTAATTTAATTCAATTAGATAAAAATTGTAATTTAAATTTTAATAACTATGTACTAAAAACTCTCTCTAACACTAACATGTATTATAAAAATATAGCCATCCCACAAATGAGTATACCTGAGCAAGTTAATTTTAATAATCAATCTAAATCTTTAAATTTACATCCCTTAGATCTTCAAATTGGAAATGTACTCCAAGAAATAAATTATCAAAAAGAAATATTATCCCAAATGTCAGACCCCATAAATTTTAAACGCATAGACGTTTACAGTAACTTCTTTATTGTTAGCTTGGCCCTTACCCTTGTTATATATGTGATATTTAAATGTTTTAAAAAGAAAAAGATAGAATCAACCCCTTTGACAGATTTTGGACATTCTCCCCAAAATCTTCAATCTCAGGTGGGACGAGTTATAATATGATATATTGATGACTAAGACAATACTTAGACACACTGACACACACATACATTCACAAGCTAATCTTGACGTCAGAAGCATTTTCCTATATAAGCTGACCACACCCAAGACTAGCTGCACTTCACTTCATTTCATTCATTTCTTTTGCCACTGTATTATTTAATACTTTTAAGGTAAGACGTTGGTGTCTCCAACTCTTACCAAATATATAAGAGACAGTTTATGTAGTTTGTAATTTTGTATGTTTATCTCAAAATAAACTTTTTAAAAAAACAGTTCAGCGAGTGGTTCACTTAATTTGCGATTTATTTTGATAAAAACGAGAAAAATATTCAGTCTTACAGATAAGTTATTTACGGTACTAAGATTTGATTAGGTAAATTATAATCTATAAACCATTCAGCTCGTAGAAATATAATTTTCAAGTTTACACAAACATTTGTTGAGAAAAATGGACACACGAGGATAAAAAAATGTTGACTTGTTTCTCTCCAGAAACTTCTGAATTCACCTTTTAGTTTTCATGGGCTGTTATCCCTATTCCTCGGCATTCAGTTTTTCACATGACTACGTATTGAGATGCCAGACGTAGTTATACTAAATCTTTATTGATCGAAATATGCCTTGTTGTTTCTCCCATGTACCCTTAGATAAGTCATGGATGGGAATAAAATATATATTAATTTAATTTTTTAGTCAGTTTTAGGCGGTTTGTCCAATAGAGTTTCCGTATTGGCTCCCATATACATATTGGCTAACACAATTTTCAGATACCTAGTAGGATTAGCTCCTATCTTTTTTTTTAACATGTATTGGTTTTTCATCTTCAGCTAGATTAAAATACTATTGATATCAATATTGGTTGATAAAATTATATTGTTATAATAAATATATAATAACAATAATTATTATTATTAGAAATATTACTATTATAGAATGATTATTATATGATATTTATTATTTGATATCAAGATTTGATGGTAGGAATTTTTTATTTACATGCCAGGGTTTTACCTTACTTTACTTTTTCTTCCCCCAAAAAACAAAAAACTTTTCATTCAATTTTTTGCTGACTCAACAAATCAATTTAGTCCTCTTTCACACGAGGCAGCTTAGGTGATTCAACTTTTCTTGCCAATGGGAGGTCAGTACGATGTTAGAACCCGAGGAAGCAGGAGTACTTCTTGAGCTTTCTCTTCTGAAAAGCAATAAAGGAGGAAATTTATCTAGTCGAAGATTGTGTGTTCCTCCCTTGTTAGAGAATAGGGGAAATAGGCGCTTTCTTACAATTATATCCGGAACTTCTAAGCCACGAGGATAAACTCTTCAATTATTTCCCCATGTAAAGACCATCCTTCGAAGAGATTCACGCCCTGATCCAGCACAGGATTTACTGTATTCACTGCACCTTATGTCCCATATCATGGGACGAATACGAACATATTCAATCAATAAGTCTACATTGGAATTAAAAGAGAAAATAAAATAACTTTGCCATTGCATAGTGAAAAAATGTCCCAGCCGACTCAATTAAGTTGACTGGTGTGAAGGGCCTAATGCCTTGCAGTCTTTTTAGTTGAATCAACTAGTGGGGATAAGAACGCGAGTGCCACATGTGTCTGGCCTCATAGTTGCTTGGGCGGACGAGTTGCCTTGTGTGAAAAAGGCCTAAAAGACTGATTTTTCTCTCAAGTTTTGACGCTCTAGCTTAAAAGTAAGCTTTAGTGTTTGAGTCAGCAAAAAATGGAATCAAATGTTTTTTGCTTTTTTAGGTAGGAAAAGTAAAGTAAGGTAAAGAAAACCCTGGCATCCCTACCACCAAATCTTGATATTCATCCCCTCTCTTTACAAATTGAATTTTAAATATCGGGTGAGTTCCTAAATTACAAACCTTTCAACCGAAATTAACATTTTGAAAGTATTTATAAACCAAATTTGTCAATGTGGGTAATACAATGATCGAACCTCATGGTAAAAACCTCTCAGTAAGTTTAGCTAAAACGGACAATTCAGTTGAAATCTCAAAAAACATCATTTTAAAGTAGTAAAAAAAAAAAATGTTTTAAAATGTAAAAAAAAAATCAATGTTTTTTTATATTTTTTTTTTTTAATTACGAATTTCAAATTATATAAAGTCAAAATACTGTTGTAAACAAACAAAAATTATCAGAAAAAAAAAATAGAATGAAACTATGGAATAATAAATATTTATAATTTTGGCCGAATCTTAGTGTGTGTAAACATAGCGTGTTTATGTTTGAATGTTTCCCTTAGAGACTGACCATCTCTAACCATCTCTTAGTTACCTCCGATAGGAAGGTAATGAGGGGGTTAGTAAAGCCTAGTTCACTAAAAATCCGACAGACTGCACTAGCTCTCGATCCCACTTTTTCCCGTTTACCAAATTACTCCTCCTGGCTCTAAAAATTAATATTTTTTCACGAAATTTGGGATTTAGAGTATTTAGATAATTGCCTTTTGCAGCCGCGAGCTACTTTTTTTTAAAAAATAAATAGAATCGGATTTAAGAATCACTTAAGTGGGAAAAAAGGGGAAAATCAAAAATCGGGCTCGCGGCTGCATTGAAGAATATATTGATGAACCCAGATACGAAATTTTGTATTTTTATCTCTAATATTACGGACAAAAACAGAAATTTTGTAAAATCAAACACGTCCGCGCACCCTTAAGAGAAAAGTAATTGTTGTTATGTACAATTTTATTTAGGAGGGGGTAAAATGGAAATTTATAGCTATATATATAAAAATCACCGTATGTGTGAGTAAGATCTTTATACAAATCTACAGTTTTAGTTCGATGTCAATAAAAATTTGCCCACTTGTCCTTCAAAGCAAGGGGAAAATTACAGCCTTCATGAATTTTCGAAATTTAAGTTTGGTACACAGAGGTATGGTACAAGTAATGAATACGGGGTCAATGTAATGAATACCCTTCATGATGCAAAAGCTCTTTAAGAGTACAGTAATAGTTTTTATGTAAAGTTTAGTCATATTTTAATTTAGGGGGGGGGGGCAAATTTAGGATATTTGTAATTAGCTTATCAAAGAGGAGAGGAGGGGGTATAGAAATAGGTGGGAGAGATAAAATCTAGATATTCTTGCATAGTAAAATAATTTATATGTTTCATTATGGTTGTTTATAAACTTATCAAATTATAATAACACTCCGTAGCGAAGCACGGGTACCCAGCTAGTAATATAATATAATAACAGTTTTCAAATCACCATTAAATATGACTTTGATTAAGACCAAATATAGTATAATATTTTTTTTAGTTACTTCTTATTCTTTTTAGTTACCTTCACCAACAACTAATATATAAATCGGGAATTATAAAATTGTTGGAGCCTGGATTAAGAAATGCAGCAATAAATAGATAGTCTGCCACTTATTGTGTCTCATAGCTTCCTCGCGTCCTATTTCGTATACTTTAATGATTTTATGTTTTTAGAAACTATTACTGTCAAATTTATTTAATATTCCCCCGTTTTTTAAATCTATCAAAATTGTTTTGATTATTTACACGGATTAAAGTATCAATATAGCAAGATTTAAAGACCACAAAAAAAAAAAATTGAAATTAATCAGGGGCTGTCTCCGGGCTTCTTTCGACAACATCCAAATGTCATAAAAATCCGACGAGTACTTTTGACCATATAGGAGTAAATAAATGTATGCTTAACAAATAGGCAAAGAAGGTTCAAACTTATATGGAAACAACAATGGGATAATTATGACCTACTATCCAAATGTCATTCAAAAACGTGTAGTTTTTAACCCTTAAATGGGCAAGACAAGAAATAATTTTAAAATACACCTTTTTTTCATGGATATGATTAAAGAGACCTTTAATCATAGAGGCAAGAAATCAACTTTTCATTATTAATTTCTCCTAAATTCATATTAAATTTCGTTTGTGTGTTATAACATACACTGACCTATTTCAGCTCTTCAGGTATGTATGTTTCAACATACATGGACCATTTCTCCTTGTGAGAGGAATGTATGATATGTCATACATTGCCCGATATGTGAAGACATTATAAGTATGTTTTAACATATTAAAGTCGTTATATAATTGCAAAAACTAGAAAAAAAATGTGTTTATTTCTTTTTTTATATCGTTAATATGTTTCAGAAAAAGTTAAAAATACCAATTTATACTTTAACAACGTTTTATTAAAAAAATGATAATGCTATATACTTGACTAATTCACAGTCTTACACTTAATATTAAACAGTCTTCAAATTATAATTTTAAATAAAGATAAAACTTAAAACATATTTTAATACAGAATAACTAAACAAATATAAAGAAGGTATAAAAGAAAGAAAAATAAATAATAATTATACATATGGTAAAAAATTGAATGCAAAACAAAAACTGTATGCATGTAAAAACATACGGTTTAAAATTAGTATACACAGCTAAAATAATTATGTATAAAAATATAAATGTTGAGTAATTATCATTGATAAACGGCACTTCTGTAGATTGTTACTCCCCTTATAATAAAACAAAAAGGAGTACCAGTCTAAAGAAGGTGTACGAAATATTCTTGTTTAGACTATTACTCCCCTTATAAAAACAGAAATGTGATATTCCTTTGTCCCAAAGTAAATTGGACTAAACATCCCCTTGCCTTAAAAGTTAATTAGTCAAAGTCATTTATATTTCAAAAATACTTTGGGGAGTAACAATTAAAAGAAGTGCCTGATAAACTACAATATTTTTTAAAATAATTTATTTCAATATTTAAATAATCTTCATTCATGATAAACAAATTTTCTTCGTTGGCCGAGAATTCGATATCTGATTATATATTCGGTTTCGGGCATGCCAGGATTCTTTCAGTTCTCCTGGAAAAGATACCTCGACTCTAAAAATATAATACCACAATTAATGGGTATATAATATAAAAGAAAATATGGTATTGGAATAATTCATATGTCTGTGTAATATTCCCAATTGGACTAATGTTGACAATGGCAGAAGGTTAAGAAACTTTTGCTTCAGGCAAAACAGACCAAAAATACCAAAAATTAATTAAATTTCCAAGCTAATTTAATCTGTTTAAATAAATAATGTATTAATTTGCTAATAAATTATGCTAAAATATCTCCATATGTAGCTAATTCATTAAAAGTAAACTTACTTTTTTTTTCAGTCACAATTTTCATTATTCGTACCTACAGAGGGACATGATCTTGTTTTAAATCTTTTCGTATCCTAAATTCATGGAAAAATAAAAAAATAAAATTTTTTTCTAACATAAAATTGTTTTAATTATGTATGTTACATCATACATTACCCTTTAAAAGAAAACTTTATGGGCATATTTAGTTTAGCAGAAATCAGGCAATGTATGTTAGAACATACATTAAGAAAAATAATCGTAGTAAATAAAATATGTAAAAAATCAATAACAATTAACCATCACAATTATCAAAAATATATACTCTACAATATCCCCTAGCAAAAAACTTCAAAAATTAGCTTAGAAAATAAATTGTTTACTTACGCTCATTGAGGTTTGAAATGTTTCCTTTGCAAAATGTGACAAGCTTTGAAAACATTTAAAAAAAGTTATCTCAGAATAGCCAATGCTATATAATAAAAATACCTTTTTAAAGCTGAAAGTTCCCTAAATAAAGACATTTCAACTCGCAGTGTGTTTAAGTATAAATAAATTCCAAAAAAAAAATTCCAAAATTATGTATGCCGTATCATACATCGCCCGTTTAAGGGTTAAGATATATTTGTTCGCAAAAATTGAACGACAGACCGACAGACAGACACGGAACCAAAATTGTTTCCCGATGTCTGAAACGGGTTTCTGTCTTGGAATTTATGAAATCTTAGACATAAAACATTTTCGTTCTGCAGAACGATCGCTTACGTTACCTTCGGTAAGCTCGGAAGCATGATTTGCTTCCATGCTTAACGAAGGTAACAGATAAAAAATGTAATGTCTCCGAATTCTAAATTTAAACAGAAATTCTTTTTAGACAAAATGGAACATTTTTGGACACTTATTTACTTGAGCACCCCCTTAGTTCTAAAAAAATAGTATGAACTACAAAAGTCTCAAACATCTGTGTGTTTGTCTCCCCAATGGGTCAAAAAGTTAAGCCAGTATTTCAAATTTTTAGTTTTAAAGGATCGGAGATATGAACCAAAGAGCACATCACCCTCGGCATAAGGGTTTCGAGAAGGATCTGCGAATCCCAAATAAATTAAAGAGTAGTTTTGCTCATGAAAGTAGGAGTGTATAATAATCATGAATGTTATGTGTATAATAATCCTAACACGGGGAAAATATAGGGAAGCCCCAAAAATCATCCCTCAAGCATAAACAAAGGGTTTAAGTTTAAGGGGACACATTTTGTTAATACGTCATGAAGGGTGTTGAATAAAAAATAAGGACACTATGAGCAGGAATATATATTTGGTTTAAACTACTATTATTCATGATTGCGTTTTTTGTTATCAACATGACATACAATGTGACGGACTACCAACGAAAAAGGTTTTAGTCAGCATATATGTTATACATAGTTTAACGGTAGTTGAAAACTAGATGTTCGGGACACAAAAAAAAGTCGCCGAAGAAAGTCGAATCTCACTCGGGAATCATCGAGTCCGCTCCACAGCCTACCTCTACCCCTACACTTACACCTCTACAACTTTAAACACGCACTCTTTTAACCCCCTTTACTCTTCTCTTTACTTTTGCACATTTTGTTTAACAAGATAATAGGTTAAAAGAATGCTTATTACGTGGAACTACTATCTAGTCCTCTTTAATTATTAAGAACCAACATAAAGACTTATCTTAAATAACTAATTAATCTTTTACGAAATTAATAATAATTAGATCGCTTTTATTAGATATTTTAAAGCATATTCCATTTTGTGCACTATATTATTATTAATACATATTTCATATTGCCAATTATTATTATAATGATGATGAATATGAAATATGATAAATAATTAACTGAATCCTACATGTTTAACATATTATTTATTATTTCCATATTTAATTTAAAAAAAAATAGATATGTTGCAAAAATCAAACCAACATTCTTCAATTAAAATAATACTCAGATTATGTTCTAGATTTTAGCGAATTTCCATTGGAAAAATTCGCTAATAGAGCCACTGGCATGGCGGGAGTTTGAGCCGGGACTGTGGCCAAAATACGTTTCATGGGTCCCTGATCACGAAAAAATAGGTTTTACAAAACTTTATATTTTTTTTATATATATTCTTTATTTTTTTGCTGTTTAGGGGCTCATAAAAAATTATAAATAAATAAATAAATAAATAAATAAATAAATAAATAAATAAATAAATAAATAAATATATATATATGTATATATATATATATATATATATATATATATATATATATATATATATATATATATATATATATATATATTTAAATTTTTTATTTATTTATTTATTTTCACCAAAACATAAAATGATACAAAAATTAATAAAATATAAAAGTATAAATAACAAAGTAAACAATTTGTGATAAGTTCAGTAAAATTAGTTGTCATACTGGTGATGAATCATTAGTTATAATATTAAGTAATTGGTTAAGACCCTCAGTAAGTGTCAAAGCACTTAGAGCGAGGGCCCTGTCTCGAGTTTTATATTATTTGCAAATTAACTGTGTTTAATCATAAGAAACATGTTATCATAAAAAAAAAAAAAAATAATAAATAAAATAAAAATAAAAATAAATAAATAAAACAAATTAAAAGAAAGACACTATACTATTTATTAATTAAGGTATAGAAATATTTTTTAAAATGTTTGAAATTATCAATATTTTTAAGTGATTTTGGTAGGAGATTGTAGAAAAAAGGCCCTAAATAAGACGGATGTCTTTGTTTTCTTTCTGTTCGACAACCAGGTGGGGGTACATATCCATAAGTTTGTGATCTTGTTTTATATTTATGTAGTACATTCAGTCTTGTCTGGTTTTGGTAGAAATTAAGTAAAACTGCATTTTTATATAATAAATCTAGAGGTAAAACATTGAATTTATCAAAGGTCAAAACTGAAGGATATACTCTTGGTTTTTTTAAACATATTTTTATAATTCGTTTTTGAATTATTCTTACTTGTTCTAGATCAGATTGAGCAGAACTTCCCCAGGCTATTAAACAATAGTTTAAAATAGATTCTGTAAAAGCATGGTAAAGTAGTTTTAAAACAGATTTATTAGCGAACTGCCTTACTGTAATGAAAGTATGTATTGTCATTCTTACTCTTTTAAGTACCCAGTCAATCTGTTCTTTCCAGTTCAAGTGAAAGTCTATTATAACTCCTAAGTATTTAGTACTCCGTATTCTGTCAATCGTTGTGCTACATGAGCAAAAAATGTGGGTGACGAAACTAAAAGATTACTTCTTAATAAACTAGAAAAGAAGAAAAGTACTTCCTTTCATCGTAACAACATATGTTCGATTAAATTGCTAATTTACAAACGCAAGAATCTACACGGTCGATTTTTTTTTTACATTTTCATGTCTTTACTTTGACTCATAAACTCGATAAGCTTTACCAAAAAGCGTTACATAAAAATGTCTCACTGTCTTGCAGACTCGTATGCAAGCAATTTTTTGCAAGAGATGTTCCACTTTCACCTTTCGGATTTTTTTTTAATAGAATTTCTAGTTATTAAATGTTTCAGTAGGCAGTCTGGATTTTCGAGGCTCCGGATTTTAGAGGTCCGAATTATCGAGGTTCTACTGTATGGCCAAAATGAGGGTGTTAAAAATGTATTTTATACTTTTATGGCATATTACATGAAATAATTGTAAAGCTCTTTTTAGGTTAATTAAGAATATGTTAGGTTTTCACCGAAAAATTATCCTAGTAGCTAGCCATATTGAAAGTATAGTATGGCCGATATAAAAGACACAATTTTACGCGAGTTCTTTATGCACCGCATCACTCGTTTCATGTTGGGACGATAAAAATGCATTTTTAAAGGCAGTTTTATACATTAAAGTAAGTTTATTTTTAAACGGGTTTAAATTTTTTTATTATATTTAAAGGTTCAAAAGTTATAGCTTAAACACAATTTTTAATGGGCTCAGGTAAAAGATTTTGTCCGATTTGTTAAATTGTCTATGAACTCGCCGTGTGTACTGAAAGGTCATATCTTAATAAAAAAAATTCAGAACAGCTAGATCCTCCTAAGATTCATATAGGAGATGGTAAAAAAGCATAGTAGGCTTGTCCATGGCTGTAATGACACTTGGTACATTACAACCATGCAGACACCCATGTGTGGGAGAGGGTTCCGTGGAGGCGTGAGTTGACGTGGCGATTACTAGAGCTGGGTACGATTACTGGGGTACTTCAATTTGCGCCGGGCTTTTCACTAAAAATATACCAATATTGGTACTTCTTTAGATTGTTACTCCACTATGTTGTTTAAGAATATAAATGACTTTGAAGTATTAAGACAAAGGGATGTTTAGTCCAATGTACTTTGGGACAAAGGAATATCACACTTCTGTTTTATAAGGGGAGTAACAGTCTAAAGAAGAACATTTCGTACACCTTCTTTAAATTGTTACTCCCCTCTTTTTTATACTGGGAGTAACAATCTAAAGTAGTGCCCCAGTGTTTAACATTTATAAATGTCCTTTGTACGTTTACATGCATTTTTTTAATAAAATCTTGATGTTATTTAATGATTTGCCAAAAGTAGATATTGTTAATATACCTGCAGAGATCCGGAGCGAAGGACAATATTTCATTACCTTCCTTTATAAAAGGAGGGAATATGGTTGAATCAGTACCTCTAAGGGCGTTACACTCAGGACCACTCCAAACGCTTTGTTCGGCTTTTCCATTAAATCTCACCATTTCCCCTACTTGTTGTGCATCTTGGACACCTCGCCTCACTGTGAACCTGCCCTCCTCCTTCGTGTTATTTTTCTGCAAACAATAAAAATCATAAAGAATACGTAATAGTCTTCCGATTAATGTGGTATATAGCTCCTCGAGTATATTTGAATGATGTTTTGCCTTAACACCGACATACTATTTTCTAATTTATTTATTTATTTATTTATTTTATTTTTTTCGCTTACATATTTAAGAATCAGTCTACTTATTTAAATTGAATAAAAGTAACATTTCAGCAATATTTAATGTGCACAGAAGATTCAAATTAATATGTGATCATTTCTAGGATACTTTCTACGAAGCTTCAACAAAAAACTGGATGATTACTTTCAATGATACAGGTGTTAATAAATAGAAGTATTTGTGCACGAGGAAGAAAAACCAAAAGGCGCAGAAGGTTGAAACTTAAATAGGACCTAATTATGTACTACTATACAAATTTCATTAAATTAGGACATTTTGCTGACTGACCGATAGACAGACACATTACCGAAAATTCTTTCAGATGTATGAAACGGATTTCTGTCTTGGAGTTTTTAAATTTGGAAATATGAAAAAAATTCGTTCTTCAAAACGATCACAATGCTTTTGTTATTTTTTGTAAGCTCAATTGTGCAGTTATGAGAGATTTATGTCGAAAATCTAAAAAATTAATAAATCTTAGGCGGTAAACTTTATAATCTACTAGCTGGGTACCCGTGCTTCGCTACGGGGTGTTATTATAATTAGATAAGTTTATAAACAACCATAATGAAACATATAAATTATTTTACTATGCAAGAATATCTAGATTCTATCTCTCCCACCTATTTCTATACCCCCTCCTCTTTGATAAGCTAATTACAAATATCCTAAATTCACCCCCCCCCCCCCCTAAATTAAAATATGACTAAACTGTACATAAAAACTATTACTGTACTCTTAAAGAGCTTTTGCATCATGAAGGGTATTCATTACATTGACCCCGTAATAATAATTTGTACCATACCTCTGTGTACCATACTTAAATTTCGAAAATTCATGTAGGCTGTAATTCTCCCCTTGCTTTGAAGGACAAGTGGGAAAATTTTTATCGACATCGAACTAAAACAGTAGATTTGTATAAAGAACATACACACACATACGTTGATTTTTATATATATAGCTATAAATTTCCATTTTACCCCCTCCTAAATAAAATTGTACATAACAACAATTACTTTTCTCTTAAAGTGCTTTTCAACGATATGCATCATATGAAGGGAATTCATTACTTTGACACTTTTACACCGTACCCCTTTGTACCAAAATTTAAATTACGAAAATTTATGTAGACAGTGACCTCCACCTTGCTTTGAAGGGAAAGTGAGTAAATATTCATCAAATTGGGATAAAACTGTAGATTTGTATAAGACATACCCTCATACAGACACTTTTCTTTTTATATAAGATATAGCTATATTTTTCCATTTTACCCCCTCCTAAATGAAAACACATATGACAAAACTGTACATAACAACAATTAATGTAATCTTAAAGAGCTTTCCAACGATATCCATCATAAAGGGTATTCAGTCCTTTGACCCCGTATTCATTATTGTACCCTGTTTCCTGTGTACCAAAATTTAAATTTCGAAAATTCATGTAGACACTGATTTTTTTCTTCCTTTGAAGGTCAAGTGTGCATTTTTTGATCGAGATCGGACTAAAACTATGGATTTGTATAAAGAACATACACACATGCGTTGACTTTTAGATATATTTTTCCATTTACCCCCTAAATGCACGTAAAAACAATTATTGTACTCTTAAAGAGCTTTTCAACACTATGCATCATGAAGGGATTTCAACTTTGACATTTGTATCCCGTACCCCTGTGTACCAAAACTTAAATTTCGAAAATTTATGTAGACAGAGATCTTCCCCTTGCTTTGAAGGTCAAGTGAGCAAATTTTCATCGAGATCGAATTAAAACTGTTGATTTGTATAAAGAACATAAACACACTCACACATACGTTGACTTTCATAGATATAGATATACATTTTCATTTTACCCCCCTCCTAAATAAAAATTTGACAAAAACGTACTTAACAACAATTAATGTACTCTTAAAGAGCTTTTCAACGATATGCATCATGAAGGGTATCCATTACTTTGACATTTGTACCCCGTACCTCTGTGTACCAAAATTTTAATTTCGGAAAATCATGTAGGCAGTGACCTTCACCTTGTTTGGAAGAAAAAGAGTGTAAATATTCATCAAATTGGGATAAAACTGTAGATTTGTATAAAAGACATTCTCTTATATAGATACTCTTCTTTTTATAAATAGATATAGTTATATTTTCCATTTTACCCCCCTCCTAAATGAAAATATGACAAAACTATACATAACAACAATTACTGTACCCTTAAAGAGCTTTTCAACAATATGCATCACGAAGGGTATTCATTATTTTGATCCCGTATTCATTACTTGTACCCCGTACCCCTGTGTACAAAAATTTAAATTTCGAGAATTCATGTAGACCTTGATTTTCCCTTTGCTTTGAAGGTCAAGTGTGCAAATTTTCATCGAGATTGGACTAAAACTGTAGATTTGTATAAAGAACAAATAAGATATAGCTATATTTTTCTATTTTACCCCCCTCCTAAATGAAAATATGACAAAAGTGTACATAACAACAATTACTGTACCCTTAAAGAGCTTTTAAACGATATGCATCATGAAGGGTATTCATTACTTTGACCCCGTATTTATTACTTGTACCCCGTACCCCTGTGTACCAAAATTGAAATTTCGAAAATTCATGTTGACCTTGATTGTTTCCTTGCTTTGAAGGTCAAGTGTGCAAATTTTCATCGAGATCGGACTAAAACTGTAGATTTGTATAAAGAACAAACACACACACACACACACACACACATACGTTGACTTTTATATATATAGAGATCTTTTAGATATATAAAAGTCAACGTATGTGTGTGTGTGTGTGTGTGTATGTATGTTCTTTATACAAATCTACAGTTTAAGTCCGATCTTAATGAAAATTTGCACACTTGGCCTTTAAAGCAAGGGGAGGATACTGTCTACATGAATTTTCTAAATTTAAATTTTGTTACACACGGGTACGGGGTACAAGTAATGAATACAGGGTAAAAGTAATGAATACACTTCATGATGCATATCGTTGAAAAGCTCTTTAAGAGTACAGTAATTGTTGTTATATGCAGTTTTGTCATGTTTTCATTTAAGAGGGAGGTTTGTATAAAGAACATACATACACACACACACATACGTTGACTTTTATATTTATATTTATTATCTTAGATAGATTTGTATAAAGAACATACATACACACACACACATACGTTGACTTTTATATTTATAGATTATATTATTTGTTCTTTATACAAATCTACAGTTTTAGTCCGATCTTAATGAAAATTTGCACACTTGGCCTTTAAAGCAAGGGGAGGATACTGTCTACATGAATTTTCTAAATTTAAATTTTGGTACACACGGGTACGGGGTACAAGTAATGAATACAGGGTCAAAGTAATGAATACACTTCATGATGCATATCGTTGAAAAGCTCTTTAAGTGTACAGTAATTGTTGTTATATGCAGTTTTGTCATGTTTTCATTTAAGAGGGAGGTAAAATGGAAAAATATGGATATATCTTATATAAAAAGAAGTGTCTGTATAACAGGGTATGTCTTTTATACAAATCTACAGTTTTATCTCATTTTGATGAATATTTACACATTTTTTCTTCAAAGCAAGGTGAAAGTAATTGCCTACATGAGATTACGAAATTAAAATTTTGGTACACAGGGGTACGCGGTACAAATGTCAAGGTAATGGATACCCTTCATGATTAATATCGTTAAAAAGCTCTTTAAGAGTACAGTAATTATTGTTGTTATGTACTTTTTTGTCATATTTTCATTTAGGAGGAGGGTAAAATGGAAATGTATATCTATACCTATACCTATATATTATATATATATTATATATATATATATATATATATATATATATATATATATATATATATATATATATAAAAGTCAACGTATGTATGTTTGTATGTGTGTGTATGTTCTTTATACAAATCCACAGTGTAGGGGAGTAAAATGGAAATGTATATCTATATATATTAAAATCAACGTATATGTGTGTGTATGTTCCTTATACAAATCTACAGATTTAGTCCGATCTCGATGAAAATTTGCACACTTGACCTTCAAAGCAAGGGGAACTGTCTAAACAAATTTTCGAAATTTATATTAGGTACCCATCAGGGGTACGGTACAAGTGATGAATGCTGGGTCGAAGTAATGAATACCTTTCATGATGCAAATGCTCTTTAAGAGTACAGTAATTGTTCTTATGTACAGTTTTGTCATATTTTCATTAAGGGGGGGGGGGGTAAATTTAGGATATTTGAAAATTATCTTATCAAAGAGGAGGGGGTATAGAAATAAGTGGGAGGGATAGAATCTAGATATTCTCGCATTGTAAAATAATTTATATGTTTCTTTATGGTTGTTTATAAACTTATAATAACACTCCGTGGCGAAGCACGGGTACCCAGCTAGTAATAAATAAAAGTAAAGTAAAAAATAAATGTTTGATAACACTTTTATAGGTTTTATTTCAATAATAATTTCAACTAAATTAATAAATTATTAACTAATGACAAGATTATTGCTTGAAAAAAATAATAAATTATGAAAATAAAAGCACCTTCCATAAAAACTATTATATTATATACTACCACCTGCTAGTATGTTCTAGATATAATGATATAGATTGTAAGAATTTTATGTAAATAGTAATCAAATCCGTAAAAACAATATGCCTACATTTTAATAAATGTCAAGTTATCATAACTTGACTTTTTTGCATTACTGTTGAAAATATAGATACATAAATGTAGGAATAAGAAAGAAAAGAAAATTTGTCAACGAACAATGCCCATTTTTAAGCAGTATTGTAACATACAAAAAAGCCATTATATAAAGTGAAGTGCAAGTTTTAAAATTAAAAACTTTGGCCTTGAAATCCTTTTCACTGTTTAACATTTACAATATTGATACACGAAGAATTAAAAAAAGTTTATATTTTATATTTAAGTTGAATCTATTTTTTACAACCTTATAACCAGTACAAAAAGGCGTTTGTTTAAACACCCCTGGTGTAGACTAACTAATAAATTAAAATAATTAAACATGGAAAGTATAGTAATATAATAGTTGAAATTAAGGGAGTCTGCTGTTAATTGGGATTAAAAGCACAGAATAAGGTTTTAATACTCAGTTGTATACTTGATAGATTTTGCAAGATTTACTGGAGTATAAATTAAATAACTTTGAAATCTTGACATTCAGACACTTGAAGTGCCATCCTGACTCTCCCCCTCACGAAGGTGTCCGTACCAATTCCAGCTTGTCAGCCTTGGACTGCTCAATGCTTTCGTCAGCATGTCTGGTTCCATGTCATCAGATTTTCGGTATTTTAAACAAATTAACTTCTCTGCTTCAGCTTCTCTGATAAAGTGTTCCCTTACAGACATATACTTTGACTCAGCACAGACTACAGGATTGAGTGCGAGACTTTGGGCAGCCTGATTGTTGTTAAATAGAATTATTGTTTCTTGTGGGTTCTTTTCAATATCATTGGTTAGCTGTTTCAGATAAATAGCTTCCTTTGATAGGGCGACTGTTCTCTGCTTTCTAGATTCCCAGATAACGGGTGCACCAGCGTAAACAAAGCAGTAACCAGTATATGATCTTCGGTTAGTCGTGCATGCAGCATAATCAGCATCAGCTAGACCGACGATCGGCTCACCGCTAGATTCCCGATCAGCTCACTGCTGCAATCCTGACAGAAACTCATCGAAATCCATAATATCTTAATATTAAGATAGACTTGCGGCTTCTTAGTTCATTGTTTTATTAAAAATATATTTTGACTAAAAATTGCTTTTAGCAAACCATCCAAATTGTTTTAAAATCTGGTTGGCACTTTTAATGGTATAGATGTTAATAAAAAATAGTTCACCCAATAGTGTGGCACATAGTTTCCTTAAGCAGCCCACACATAACAGTTTTAGTGAAGATAATAATCTATCAGTCCACGGAGCTTGGCCACACACTCGTCAGTTTTCCTTAAGATCACGCACTGAAGTCGGAGGTGGACTGTAGGTGTGTGGAGGGTAGAGGCGAGGATCGGATAGAAGAAGAGACGACAGTCCGTGGACTGTCCGGCCTGTGCCTCAAGATCAATGCTGCCCTACACTATCAGTCGGCCTACATGCGTGTAGAGTGAATCGTCTTTATTTTGTTTATATCCTTCCGTTGGACTGCAGGCCATAAAAGTATCGCTCTCTTGGAAAATATTAGACTGAAGACCATAAACCTAAATTTATTGCAGCTTTCATAGACATGTATCGTCTATAGTCTATATCCATGTCTATGGAAAATAAAGGACGAAAATTATTTTTTAAAAAAGGCTGAAGGACGAAGCGTACGGTGTATTATTAGATTTCTATAGAAAAACAGTGCCGACTTCGACAACAGTGTATGGCGCATACAGGCACAGATCTGTAGTTTTTTATGATTGCCTGCAGGAGGTGGACGGGTAATGTGTGGTGGTCTGAGATTTTGGCCTTACGATAATCGTATACGATAACAGCCTGCAGTTAAACTGTAGGTGTGTGGGCCCCTTTAGGTTCAATTATTGGACAAATAGCCACATGGGAATTTTAAGGTGGTTGTCAGGTTCTTTCAATTCCCAGGTAATGTGCGTAGACTTTTGAGAAACCTTCTGAATTTAATATTAATCTTATGGGTACTTTTAAAGATATAGGTGTTAATAAAATCAAGTTATTGCACTTGCCGAAATAAAGTAATGGGTGCAAAGATTGAAATTAATATGGGACCAACAATGGTCTAGTTATGACCAACTATCTAAATTTTATTAAAATCAGATCAGTGGTATCTTAAGTTGAAATGTTGGACGAATCAAAACTTTCCGGCAAAATCCGCGTCACGAAAGGGTTGAAGTCAGACGTTTCGCTTCCACTACTGGAAGCATCTTTATCTTAAGTCAGCCTCGACAAAGAATGGCTTCAAGAAAGGAGACATTCTGAGAATTATCCGCCGGGAAGAGACCAGCGAGGACCGCACCCGAGCAGAAACGACAAAAGACCAGAGGAAGGCTTATCTCCCATTCATCGAAGGTACACAGATAAGATAGGAGGATTCTCCGAAAACACGGCATCAAGACCACATTTAACGCTCACATGACCACCAGAAGCCTCCTGCAATCGCCAAAAGACTACCTTTATCTCAAGACTTGCGGTGTACACCAAATCCCTTGCAGTTGCGGCAACTACATCAGGCCAACCGGCAGATTGATCTTAGCCCGCCTAAAAGAACACATAAGAGCAGTGAAAAACAACGATCACCATTAGCTCAGCATTCTGACAAAACCGGCCATCTCATCAAGTTTAAGGACATTCGGGTACTCGCATCTGTCAACAGGTATCACAGCAGGGTGGTAAGGGAGGCTATTAAGATCGAAAAACAACAGGAGAACTTTAATAGAGAGAATGGTTTCACTCTTTCTCGGACCTGCGCCAAGCAGATAGCAAGAGGTAGCGCCACAGTCACTTCCGGACTTCATACATCATCTGCCCGTCGGATACCGACGAAGGCAGCACCTGCCTGATTGCAAGGATTGCTCTCGACAAAGGATTACTCCGATCAAAAGGAACCCCCAGGTAATCCAGGTAAAATCTACGTTCCAGAAAACCTGTATAAATGCGCCGTGCTTTTCTCCAGTTTAGGATATCTTGTTGTTGCTTCAAGTATGTCAGAGCATTTCTTATTTAGTTATTTTCTTTTTACTTATGACGTCACGATGAAAGTATCAATAATTATGTTTTGATTTGTTTTTCACTCTGTGGTTGTATTTGTACAAGATTACACGTTTAATATATCGATGGCTTATGAGTGATACCTCGTATCTTCAAAATGTCAGGTTTACAGGAGGAACAAAAATCTATTTAAAAATAGACTGCCAATTAGTGTGGCACATAGCTGTGTAGCTTCCTCGCATCCTATTATGTACTTTATTACTATATTAACATTAACGTTATTTTACTTTATTGTTATATTGTTTATTGTGTAAAAACTATTAATAGTTTTTAGTAATCTTTAACACTTCATAGCGGTGTCGCTGTTAATATTACTAAAAAATAAATAGATTAAGTCAGCATAAATATAATGTAGAATAACTGGATGATAAGACTGCTTTAGGTATTCACGCAAGAGTAGGAAATCATAAAATAAATTTTGATAATACTAAAATTTTAGACAATGAAAGAAAAAAAAAGATAATTTTTAAAATCAACTTATACGTCATTATTCAATAACAATATGAATTATAAAGTAGATATGAAAGATTTAAATAAATTTTATGGGGGTATTTATAAAAAATTAAAAATAAAACATAGATTATAATATAATTAAGCGGACTAAATAATAGATTATAAACTTTGCACATAATTGACGATATCATCATGCAAATGAAAAATGAAAGATATTATAACTTTAATGACAATTTGAATAGACTTTTTTTGTTTCTTTATAATAAAAGAAAAAAAAATTAAAATAAATAAATAATAATTTTAAAAAAAAATATATATATATATATATATATATATATATATATATATATATATATATATATATATATATATATATATATATATATATATATATACATATAAGATAATTAAATTGACCTATTTATCTCTCTCTGTATATATATTTAAGTTCAGATAATATTTGTTATTGTAAGATAAGATATTATCTAGATAGATTATTAGAAGATCAGATTGGTCAGTAACTCCTTGACTATACTAAGAATTTTATGTTAATTTTATTTTTATAATCCCCAGAACCAATTACAAATGTGATTTTTTATTTACAATTCAAGGTAATATATATATTTTATTTTATTTATTTTTTATTTTTTTATTTAATTTGGTAGTTGCTAGATTGTTAAATTAAAAATCTGTTATTTTTATAATTAAGTTATAAAAAAAATTGTTATAATATTGTTTTGTTATTGTAGGCCTGATGATGCCCAGGTAAGGGCGAAATATAGCCGAAACTTTTTGTAAATGAAAATATTTTTACTTTTATTTTCAACCTTTTTAATTCCTGAAGACCCAGCATAAGAAGATTTGATACAATAATAAGAGACCAACCAAAGAAAATTGACAATAAAACTTTTTCGTTCTCAAAAGTGAAGACAATGCTTCCGTTACCTTCGGTAAGCTCGGAAGCAAAATAAATTTACTTTAACTGACGCATTGGTAACTGTTAAATAATTTTTGGTTGACGAATGTTCACATGAGAATTGAAAGTTTCATTGTTTTTGTCTGTTCCAATGTTGAAATGTGGAATTAATAGTTATAAATTAATCTATATATTATATAAAATTAAAGTTTTGTACATTGGTCAGAATTGCAAATTTTTTTTAGATACTTTTTCACTTTATACATTCCGAAAACCGAAACCGGCCTTAACTTTTTTCTTGTATGTGTGTCTGTCGCCCCAGTCAAACTTTATAGGGGCAAAACTGGCTTAGCGAAATCGATTTTTTTTAGAGGTGAGCGCTAACATGTTTCGCAATTTTTTAGGCTTGGTTTCATCGAAAAATATTGAGTTGAACAAAAGTTATTAACAATTGTATAAAAATAATAACCTAAATAATTAATATAAAAATGCCATTTTTCAATCTGGTCTTATTTTCAATTTTTTTTTTTTTTTTTTTTTTTTTTTTTGTTTCTGTATTGTTCACCTTAGTTGTATCTATGTGCAAAATTTGGGGAAGATTGAATGACGATAAGTGGTTCAAAATTGGGGTAGTAGGTGTGCGATGAAACTTAAAAAGCAAATAAAATTGACGCCATTTTTTTTTTTTTTTTTTTTTTTTTTGGTTTCTGTATTCTTTTTATCTTAGTTGTACCTATGTGCAAAATTTAGGGAAGATTAAATGACGGTAACTGGTTCAAAATTGGGGAAATAGGTGTGCGATGAAACTTGAAAAGCAAATAAATTTGACGCCATTTTTTTTAATTTTTGGTTTCTGTATTCTTCACCTTAGTTGTATCTACGTGCAAAATTTGGGAAAGATTGAATCACGGTAAGAGGTTCAAAATTGGGGTAATAGGTGTGCGATGAAACTTGAAAAGCAAATAAATTTGACGCCATTTTTTTTTTTTTTTTTTTTTTTTTTTTTTGGTTTCTGTATTGTTCGCCTAAGTTGTATCTATGTGCAAAATTTGAGGAAAATTGAATCACGGGAAGTGGTTCAAAATTGGGGAAACGGAAATGTGCGATGAAACTTACAAAGCAAAGTAATATAAGACCAGTAAAAATTGTTTGGGTACTTCTAGACCACCTAAAGACTCGCGGTTATATGCGTTTCATCGGAAATTGGCCCAAAATGACTGGAAAAGTGCGAAAAGTTTAAAAAAAATTGTATCCCTCCCTTAAAAAATTAAAGATGGCGGCCGCAACTTTAAAGTTCATTTGGAGGCTTATTGTGGCTAAACTGGAAGTCGTATCGAAAAGCAGATTGAACCAGCGGTGACTGATTTTAAATGATAAAGAACTTTGGTCCTATGACTTTTTGTCGTACCTCCATCGGTTCTACCTTAAATAGAGCTAAATTTGATATTTTTTAAAAACAAATTGACTTTGAGCTCCTATGGCGTTCGCAATTGTTGACCAATTTAATCTCTTATTCTTAATTTCTTGTTCTTAAACTTCACACTAATTAAATCGAATATTTATTATTTTATTAATTTTTTCTTGAACTAGAGTTATTAAATATTTACTCGTGCAACTACCGTATTCAGAAAAGAGACACTGGTAATTAAATTAATGCACCATCATGGTTGATGACTGTTCAATGACTTCCCAGTCTAATTGGTTTTGACTACGTTTATTATCTTATTTAGAATACCTTTTTTTAGCATTGTTAATTATTGCTATATTACTTAGTTTCTATTGGTTATATAAACAAAACCTTTATGCCGAGGGTGATGTGTCCGTCCGTCCGTCGCTCTTTGGTTCATAGGGCCCGAACCGTTTAAGCGAAAGTGATGAAATTTGAATCACTGGTGCAACTTTTTGACCCAACCACAGGAAAAATATACAGAAGTTCAAGATTAAATATGCGCATGCGCAATTCGCAAAAATGTGGTAAACTCAAAAATTTAAATATATATATTTTTTTTTCAAATGGGGTATCAAATGAAAGCTGCTGAAGAGTAGGACGCATATATATATGTTTTTTTAAATGTTGCATTCCTTGTTGGGTTAAAAATCAAAATATACCCCAAAACAATCCCCCTTCCTCCAACCACTATACAACGGTCGGTCCTAAAATTTCGAAATAATTCATGCTAATTCCTTATTGTAGTGCGAAGATATTTCTCGGGAGTTCATTTGTAGTTCTTAAAAATTACCAATTTTGAGCGCGAAAATTTGAAGCGCGCCCAAATTTTTTTTTTTTTTTTAATTTTGAGTGGGGTATCATATGAAAGCTGCTGAAGAGTAGGATACAAATATATATTTGCTTTTTTAAATTTTTCATTCTTTATTGGTTTTATAAGTCAAAATATACCCCCCAAAAAATCCCCCCCCTCAACACTATATAACGGCTGGTCATAAAATTTCAAAATAATTCATGGCTATACCTTATGATGGAGCGATGAAACTGTAATTTATCTAGTCGTCATTGAGAGCAAACATTGTGATGAAAAACATTGTGACCCCCCGGGGGATCGAACCCAGGACCCTTGAGATCGAAGAAAAAAAATCATTATTTTATAACGGGTATGCTTAATCATCTACAAAACCCTAAAAAGTACTTGGACGCAAGTACTTCCCTGTGATTTCTTAAATATGTAAATAGACTCCAAACTACGAGTTGGAGAGTATTATATTCTTAACTGAATGGCGTAGGAATTCATTTTTGAAGGGGGTGGCTCGACACCTCCACTTTATCAGGACATACTCCTTATCAGTGCTCGATTTCTAGAAATTAAGGTGCCAGACTAAAACCTATCCTCTCTCTACCCCCCCCCCCCCCCCCTTATAGAAAGGGGGTCCGGGGGTCCTCCCCCGGGAAAATTTTGGAAAATAAACGTTCAAAAACAGCATTTTAAGCAGTTTTAGGCATAAACCCATGTGGTAATTTTTATTTTATTTGTAATTTTATAGCCTCTTCAAATCTGACGGGGGGGGGGGCTCAAGCCCGATAGCCCCCCGTTCCAACGTCACTGACTGAATGAATGATGTATAATATAGTCCTGATATTACTCCTAGAACTTTGGAAACAAAACTATTTAGGCACTTCATTTAATTGAAACATAGCCACTCATACCTAGCGTGAGCCCCGCGAGGAGCACGGGGTGAAAGCTAGTAAATAATAAATTTCAATGTCATCTAAACAATTAATAAGTTTTTTTTTTGTTTTTAGTTATTTTCACAAAGTCATTATAAATCGCGTGGCACGTGGCTGTTTTATTCTTAAATGAAAAATTATAAGCATAAATATTTCATACTCCGAGAAAGTAAAATGATTTGTTTTAGGACCGTATATGTATATTGCTTCTCAGCTTACCGATGACATTTTGACAAATGAAAATATTTTATGTCTCCTGATTAAAAAATCCGTTTTGGATGTCAGGGAACATTTCTGATCTTGTTTTAGTCTCTCATCTGATTTTGGTGAAATTAAGATGATAGGTCGTAACAAGGACATTGCTGGTCCCATAGTAAGTTCAACCTGCTGCGCTAATTGCTATCTCTTTTACGTGTGAACAAACTTTTTTAATTAACACCTTCATTTTTAATAGTACAAACGGATTTGAATGAAATTCGTATGTTTTGAAGAAAGTAGTTCACAGTTGGTCCCTTATTTATATAAATAACTAGCTGGAGACCCGTGCTTCGCTACGGGGTGTGTTATTTTCAATTTCATGGGTTTATAAACTACCATCAAGATACATTTAAATTATTTTACTAAGCGAAAATATCTAGATTCTATCCTTTCCCCTTATTTCTATACCCCCTCCCCTTTGATAAGATAATTTGCTAATATCCCAAATTAGTAATTTAATTGATTCCGACTACTGAAGAAACATTCTTAAAAGATAACTTTCCGGGAAAAGCAGTATATTCCTTCTGACCCCCTCCCCCCCCCCCCCCCCCCATTTCTTTACCCATCCCTGAGTTAAAATTGGAATTATCTTTGATTAATATGTTATATGTTTTCATCCCAAATAGCAGCCCTATCTCAATTATTAACTTCCAACTTTAGAAGATCGGTCTTGGCTCAATTCCCCTTTTTTTCTTACTTTGTCCTTACGTTCCCCTAAGGGATAAAATTTTATAAAATCCCTTTCGGCAGTTATCAATATAACTTAGAAATTATTATTCCACGTGTACACTCGTAGACTCCACTGTACTCTGAAAGAGCTTTTCAACAGTATGCATCATGAAGGGTTTTCATTACTTTGACATTTGTACCCCGTACCCCTGTGTACCAAAGTTTTGATTTCGTAATCTCATGTAGGCAGTGAACTTCACCTTGTTTTGAAGGAAAAATGTGTAAATTCATCAAATTGGGATAAACTGTAGATTTGTATAAAAGGCACTCATAGACACTCTTCATTTATATAAGATGTAGTTATACATATTTTTCCATTTTACCCCCTCCTAAATGAAAATATGACAAAACTGTACATAACAACAATTACTGTACTTTTAAAGAGCTTTTCAACGATATGCATCATTAAAAGTATTCATTACTTTGAAATTTGTACCCCGTACCCCTGGGACAAAAATAAAAATTTCGCAAAATCCTTTCTTAGTGGCCTATGATATGAACCGAGTATATCCTCAAAATTTCAAGTCTCTCGGGTAAGCAGATATTGCTGTGCGTTGATTCTATGTCAGTCAGTCAGTCAATCAGGACATTGCCAATTATATTATAGATATAGCTATATTATTTCCATTTTTCCCTCCTCCTAAATGAAAATATGACAAAACCGTACATAACAACAATTACTGTACTTTTAAAGAGCTTTTCAATGATATGCATCATTAAAAGTATTCATTACTTTGACATTTGTACCTCGTACCCCTGGGTACAAAAATAAAAATTTCGCAAAATCCTTTCTTAGTGGATGCCTATGATATGAACCGAGTATATCCTCAAAATTTCAAGTGTCTCGGTTAAGCAGATTTTGCTGTGCGTTGATTCTATGTCAGTCAGTCAGTCAATCAGGACATTGCCACTTATATCATAGACTAGCTAAATACCCGTGCTTCGCTACGGGGTGTTTTATTTTCAATTTAATGGATTTATAAACTACCATCAAGAAACATTTAAATTATTTTACAAAGCGAGAATATCTAGATTCTATCCCTCCCCTTTGATAAGATAATTTGCTAATATCCCAAATTAGTAATTCATTCCGACTAAATTTTTAAAAAGGAAAAGCAGTGGTATTTTCCTTCTGTACTATTCAATAAAGGTATTTTAAAAAAAATAATAATAATAAAAAAAAAATAGACTGCCAATTAGTGTGGCACATAGCTTCCTCGCATCCTATCATGTACTTTATTGTTATGTTTATTGTGTAAAAACTATTAATAGTTTTAGCGATCATTATAACTTCATAGCGGTGTCGCTGTTGGTTTTACTGAAAAATTGTATTTAAAAAAAATGTTTGTCTCATTGAATAAATGAAGTTAGATTTTTTTCCCGACCTAAAATTCCAATTTTAAATTTAAAGTTCACGTTTACGCGAGCGTTGCTCGTGAACGCTTGGACGGATAACGTTGTCCAACGAACTCGTCCTGGGCATTGGTAAAATGAACATGTCTACCAAATTTCATAAAAATCAGTTGACATTTACTCAAGTTATCGTCGCACGTTTCATAATTCGCGGACACACAGACCGACAGACAGACAGACAGACACGGAACCAAAAATGTTCCCTGATGTCTGAAACGGATTTCTGTCTTGGTATTTTTAAAATCGGAGGCATAAAAGTTTTTCGTTCTCAAAAGTGAACACAATGCTTCCGTTACCTTCGGTAAGCTCGGAAGCAATAAAAATAAATACAAAATTTTAGCCAATCGGATAAATGTACGGACACAACAATTATTAGTTTTTTATCCATAGATATAGATATATTTTTCCATTTTACCCCCCTAAATGTACATAAAAATTGTACAGCACTCTTAAAGAGCTTTTCAACGGTATGCATCGTGAAGGGTTTTCATTACTTTGACAAAATCAAAATTTCGAACATGCATGAAGTCAGTGACCTTTCCTCTTTTCCCCTTGCTTTGAAGGACAAGTGTGCAAATATTCATTCAAATCGGAATAAAACGGTAGATTTGAATAAAGAACACACACACACATACGTTGACTCTTCCTTATTACCCCTCTCCTAAATGAAAATAATGACAAAAACGTACATTACAATTACTTTTCTCTTAAAGAGCCTTTTAACGATATGCATCATAAAGGGTACCTATCAATTACTTTGGCATTTGTACCCCGTACTCCTGTGTACCAACATTTTAACTTTAATGTCACGTAAGCAGTACAATCATAGACACTCTTCATTTATATAAGATGTAGTTATACACATTTTTCCATTTTACCCCCTCCTAAATGAAAATATGACAAAACTGTACATAACAACAATTACTGTACATTTAAAGAGCTTTTCAACGATATGCATCATTAAAAGTATTCATTACTTTGACATTTGTACCCCGTACCCCTGGGTACAAAAATAAAAATTTCGCAAAATCCTTTCTTAGTGGATGCCTATGATATGAACCGAGTATATCCTCAAAATTTCAAGTCTCTCGGTTAAGCAGATTTTGCTGTGTGTTGATTCTATGTCAGTCAGTCAGTCAATCAGGACATTGCCACTTATATTATAGATAGAAATAAGTTTGACACCAGTAATAATCGAAACAATTCCAAATAAAAACACTTTAAAATCACTTGTGACCATTAGTCCAAAATTTAGACGTCCGGAAGTTATGTGCCCCACAAATTGCCGACTTTTTAAAGTATAATATATTTAATAAATGTCAACTGGATATTTAGAAATAAAACTATTGAGTAATCAAAACGTCTTCACTAATCATTAAAGTACTTGCATCGCTTCTCAACGAAGTAAACATATCATAGAATTGATTTTTCTTGAGTAGGTTTGAAATATCTGAATATACAGTACTACTGGCTTTTCGTCACCACAATCTCTAATTTACCTTACATCCTGTATTTAGCAATTGCAGCAGTAGTTATTTATTTATTTTTTAGCACAAAGGATTGGAAAAGGATTTGATTGATGATTTTGTTGATTTTTTGTTTTAATTGAGATAATATTCTAGATACCTATGTGTGTTATGTAGATTTGGGGTAATAAAAAGATATAGAGGAATATAATTAATATTAATTATATATTTCCATCAATATCTGATGCTGATGATATAAATATAATAATAGATAGTAAAACACTATTTGAGAATTTTTTTTCTTTTTTCCTTTCATTTTAAACGATTGCTTCATTTGCTTTTACAAAAATTGTTAAACAAAGATAAATTCAATGAAATTAGATAGATAAGAATTCAAAATTATTTTTATTATTCGATAACAAAGTAAAAAGAAGAAGTCCCTTTTCCGTCTATTTTTCTAAAGTATGAATGAATTTTATTTATTAATTGAAGCAGAAGCAAATTTTCTCTCAAAGAACTTCCAAGAAATACTAATAAAAAACAAGGATTTTAAGTTATAATAAGTTTTTTGGTGTAGGAACTTAGAAATACTTACAGCTCCAAACAAAGAGAAGAGGTAGATGTTTTCTCCCTGCTTAATGAGACCTTTAGGATTGGCTTTGATCTGTGTGCAAACTGCTTTAGGAGCGAACTCATTCGATGTACAATTAATGGGTATTCCATCGAAGAGAATATTTCTTGCCTTGGTAGTGACAAATGGTATTTGAATGTCGTTGAAGAGAGGTCCTAACGCTTTAGCTATCAAGGAGAGAGCACCAGGTTTCTGCATCTCGGTCATGTAAATCATGCTCTGTAAACAAATAAACATTATAATTAATTTTATTTTTAACAATTAACAACTACATGCTAAACACACATGATCAGCATTCAACAACATGAAATTTAAGCTTAAATCCACCCGGATATAAGCTTGCACGTTGAGGACAGAGCAGGGCAGTCTGTTTTAACCACAGATGATATTTTAAGGGGCCGCGTGAATTGAGAACAAGATCAAGGCAGGGCACATGCATGCCGCCACATGTGACCTTCCTTGTAGAACTAGCATCCCAATTTAAACAATATTCGAGAAATTTCTGCGGTTGAAATAACTGCCCTGCCCTACTGCGCCTGCGTCTGAATGTGCTCCCGGCCTTAACAAAATTGTCCCTCCTCTATTTGAGTGTTACTGTTTATAGGGAAATGTATTATGTTTTTTAACATTACTGCTATTAAAGCGTATTTTGATTCAGTAGCAGCCAAGACCGTCCCTATTAAAGTTGATCAATGTAGGTGGCCATAATTACAAGCATTAAATTTCATCCCAAGTATTATATTTTATTTACAAATGCATTTTTAAATTACAAACTTAATACACTTGTTCATTAGTAACATATTATTTAAAATAAATAAATATATATATATATATATATATATATATATATAGGCCAAATTCTATTAGATAATTTGTTAGAAAGGAAGAAGATTATTGATGTTAGTCAGACAATTTTTTGCACGCTATCTCCTGGACTATAAGTATTATTCCATTAGGTAAAAGTTATTCAAATAATTTTCCTAATGTATTCATTTATTTTATTATCTATCGCAAATATTTGTTGTACCTTACACTGAAATAAAATATATTTTTTTTTTTTTGCATCCTTAAATAAATCTATGTAAATTAATTGATTTTGAAATAAAAATATATAAAGAAGTAATGACATACTTCTCCGAAGTCAGACCTTAAAGCTCAAGACAGTTTAGGCTGAAGCGATGTAAATAAGAAAATGATTATAGAACAAATCGCACGGAAGTATCCAATTATTTTTCAGCTTGATCTTCAAAATGTATATGTTGTAAATTTATAATACATATACATATTTTCACGTATAAATGTCTTCCATTCTCTAAAAAATAATGTTCATATTCTATACAGAATTTGAATATTAAAGAAGTTATTTGATATGAATTGCTCTTAAGATAATTACCTTTAAATGTAGACTTCTTTTTTCATATTGAATGCATTGGTGCGTTAATCGGTAGGGAATTATCAGGTCTCCTTTTTATGTTAAAGGGCCGTTGCATGGTTTTTGCTTCTCTTAAGGTAACTCAAGTGTAATGGAGTTACATTAAATGTGATCTCAGACCTTCATTACTTAGGAATGATCGATAAAACTTTTCATTGTTCTAATGATTCTCTTATTCAACCAAATTACTCAAAGAGTAGCTTGTGATTTGAATTGTATTGTGTTTACTCTAAATTACGCACGTGATTGATTCATAACCATTGCCTTCTGATCGGGGGATTCAGTTGTGGCAGAAATTAGGTAGAGAGGGACTTCAACCCCTTCACGGGGGGGGGGGGGGGGGGTCTACCGGTATTTTATAGCTTCCTTGTGTAGTTCAAATGAGGGGCAAGTCGTAATTATTTTCATGTGAAAATAATGAATACATGATGAAACACAATATTGCTTTGGGTATAAAATAACTTTATATTTCTTGACGTTTTTTTTTTTTTTACTATAATTTGAAAGTACAAATATGATGGTGGATTTATAACGATGATCCAACGTACTAACCATTATAGCCATATGCGGAATAGTAATAATTTCATCCCCAGTCAAGCCGTTGGATTTCCCTGGGTTGAATATCCACTTATTTTTCATGTGAAACGATACCAAATCGGCGTCGTTGTCATCTTCTAGCTCGACTTTTTCCTTCCACTCCCTGAAACACATAATACTATTTTTAGAAACAACGCCTTAGCGCTAATTTAGAAATACATTTATTATGTTTTATGAGCCTCCTTGTATGAACATGACAGGAATATTGACATATCTATGGATTAGATAAAATGAAGTGGTGAAGAGGGGGCTATTAATTTTAACATCTCATTAAAAGTTATCTAATATAAGAAATTGATGCTTTTTGATAAAATGGCGTTGAAAAAAAACAAGTGTTATATATCTCTGTAATGCACTCTTAAACACCTTTTATTTAATACCCCATTCAAAATTTAAAAAAAAAAAAAAAAATCGCTGGACATGAATTATCCGCTATTTTAAATTTAAGATGTGATAATTTTAAGTTCGCTATATTTTTCCTTTGTGCGTGTCAAAACGATCTTTCATATTGCAGAGCTTCATGTTTTTATCTCTTTTGATTATAAAATTATTGGAACCTTACAGAATGATAGACAGACAGACACAGGTACGAAACTATAAGGGTTTCTATTATTTTTGAAAAAATACTAATTTCGTAATTTTAAGTAAATGTTTAGTTTCTTGATAGGGTATACATCTACAGATTACGAAGTATACCAAAAAATGAAGAAACAAATTAACATTACGTTCATATTACCTAAACATGGCATATATCTTCGTTGATTTTTTTTTTTTTAATTTTTTCAAAAAATTCTATAATGTCATTAGTTACTGGCTAAAAAACTGAACAACTTAATTATTTAAACTAACTATGTAGTTTCCACATACACTAAATGTCTATAGAGTATTATATATAATAGTTCAACTTTAAACTACACGGATAATATATTATATATTTGTTAATTGGTGATATCTACATTGATTGTGTTACACGTATCCGTGTTCACTAATAAATAACAGAATAGCACTTCACTCAGAACTAGATTTTTTAATACTTATTTTTTTTTTTTTCAAATATAAATTAATAATTGAATGAATTGCCTTGCTACATTACTCCCTTCCCAGTAACGTAGTTACGCTCAGGAGCCTTGTAGCACCTCAATCTCTTTGATTTTATTTAATTTAACTTTGTTTTTATGAACTTGAAAAGTCGACATATCAACTAAAAACAGTACAGAAAAAATATATACATATATAAAAAAAACATTGAAGTCACTTTGCGTATCGCACCAATCTTCCCTTTTTAGTGCGATATGTTCTTGTTTGGTCCTCTTTTGACAAGGTTGAAGTTCTAGAAATTATACCACTTCTGTTTGTGCATTCATTTTTTTGATTTTCTAGGAAATATGCTGGCTTTAGCCTATCCAACGATACATTAACTGAACGACCTTTTATTTCTAGAGTGTAGTATTTTTACTTCTTTCTTTAAAACTTTGAACGGCCCTTCATAAGCTGGTTCTAAAGGTTTCTTGACTCGATCAGTCCTGATAAATACATAAGAGCAGTTTGCCATATCTTTATTCACAAAAACTGATCTTGATGTCTTGTATCGAGTTTTAACTGGTTTCAGTGCTTCCATACATTTTTTTTTAAATTTGCTACAAATGTGCTTGGATCAACTTTTGATTTTGACTCTTCAAAAAATTATCCCGGTAACCTGATATGTTTTCCATATACCATTTGTGCAATTGAACTTCCTGAATCTTCCCGTAGAGCAGACCGGATTCCCAGTAGTGCAGTAGGTAATGAGTCTGTCCACTTTATTTTACTATGGGCTTTGATTGAAGTCTTCAATGTACGGTGCAATCTTTCGATCTTCCCATTACATTGAGGGTGATATGGAGTAGTATGGCTTACTTTAAATCCACAGAGGGTAGCTAAACTCTTAAAGACACTTGAAATAAATTGTCTTCCTTGGTCTGTTACAACTTGATGTGGAGTTCCAAATCTCGCAATCCAGTTGTTGTAGAAGCTTTTTGCTACTGTCTCTGCTGTCATGTCAGGTATTGGAATTTCTTCCATCCAATTAGTATATCTGTCAATACAGGTAAGACAGTAGATATTTCCATCTGATGGTGGTAGTGGTCCTATTAGGTTAATGTGAACTGTAGAAAACCGTTCATCAGGTTCTTGAAAATTTTGAATTCCTGTTTTATTGTGTTTGTAAACTTTCACTTTTTGGCAGTTAAAACATGCTTTTGTCCATTCCTTCACGTCTTGCTTGATACCATACCAAATAAATTTCGAAGTTATTAATTTAATTGTACAATTTATGCCTGGATGTGAATGATTGTGAATTTGTTGAAAAATTGCGTTCCTAAATACTTTTGGTATAAACGGTCGTATGTTTTCAGTCGAAGTGTCACACCACAGATGTTTACCGGAAGACTGAGGATATTTTTTAAATTTTAGACTACTGTCTCTTTATAGTTTAGCTAGCTCTTCATCGTTTTCTTGTGCTTCAGCAATTTCGTCATAATCTAGGATTTATATTTCACTTATTCGTGACAATGTATCGGCTACTATGTTGTCTTTACCGTTTATGTGTCTTATGTCAGTTGAAAACTCTGAAATATATTGTAGTTGTCGTAATTGTCTTGGAGAAGCCTTTTCAGTTTTCTGTCGAAATGCGTAAACTAGAGGTTTATGGTCGGTGTGAATTTGGAAATTTCTGCCTTCGAGTAGATGTTTGAAATTTTTAATTGATAAATATATAGCTAATAGTTCACGGTCATAAGTACGGTAAGATGTCTGTGAGGGTGAATTTTTTTTGAAAAAAATTATATTGGATTCCACTTGTCTTCTAACTGTTGTAAAACACTGCCTACTGCAAAGTTTGACGCATCAAACAACGCTAGCTGTAAGTCAGGATCTGGAAATGTCAATAGTGCAGAGTCTGGTAGATTTCGTTTGCATTCGTTAAACTTATTGATTGCTTCTGGTGTCCAATGGATGGGTGATTTATCCTTCTTCTTTGCTCCCTTCAGATAGTCGTGAAGTATGGCTTGTGTTCCTGCAGCGTTTTTTAAGTGCCGTCTATAGAAATTAAGCATCCCTAAAAAGGTGCGTAAACTGTACTGTTTCAGGCAACTTAAAATCTTGGAAAGCTTTAACTTTTTCAGGTAACACTCTACTACCTTCGGGTGTTAAATACTGTCCCAAAAATTCAACTTTATTTACACCAAAGATGGACTTGGCGACGTTTATACGAAGACCGTAGCTATTTAATCTTTCAAAAACCATTTTGAGTTATAGTTTATGTTCTTCAGGTGTTGTAGATGCAACTAAAATATCATCTATATAAGTGAACACACAATCTAGTCCCCAGAGAATAGTATGTATAAAACGTTGGAACGTAGAGGGAGCATTGCGGAGACCGAAGGGCATTAAATTGAACTCAAATAAACCGAAAGGCGTTGTTATGGCGGTTTTAGCTTTATCTTCATCCGCCATAGGAATTTGGAAATAAGCTTTTAGTAAATCTATTTTTTAATACATTTTTTTTCCACGTAGGATGTGTTGACAATCTTCTATTCTTGACAAAGGATATCTATCAGGAATTGTCTGAGCATTTAATCTTCTATAATCTCCACATGGTCTCCGTGTACCATCTTTTTTAGGGACTATGTGTAATGCACTTGCCCATTGAGATTTGGATGGTCGAATTATCCCATGATCAAGCATAAACTGGAATTCTTGTTTTGCCATCTTCAGCTTCTTTCCATCTAATGGTCTTGGTCTGGTAAAAATTGGCTGACCTTCTGTTACTACCTGGTGTCTAACGTCATGTTGTACTGATGTAGGAATTAAACTTGGTTCCGTCAGTTCAGGAAAATCTTTTAAAATTCCAGAATAACTGTTAGTATTAGTCATAGTACCCCCCCCCCCCCCCCCCCTCGGAGAAACTGAATTCTGCTTGCATTGGTTTCACTGATGTACTTGCTGGTCCAAACAGTTACCACATATCACACAACACGAAAATTCAATAGGAACGAGAGAGTGAGACGTGATATCAGCATGCTCTGTAATAGCCTTTCCACTATCCTCAACCAAGCTAGATAAATAGTTAGTAGTTCATTCAAATTAATAATTTAAGAATAAATTGAATCCGAATAATTAGAGGAAATTATTTTATTATAAACAAAGGCATATAACCTAATAATAATCATTATAATTATAAGAAACAGTAAATTTAAATAAATGTATATGTTTAACTTAAAAATAACTTCTAAGCTTATTATTAATATATTAAATACATGTATATAATATAATAACAAAAATTTAATACTAATTGTAAGAAATACTTCATAATTATAAGAAAAAAAGAAAATGTAATTTTAATTAATCTATTTTAATAATATTTAAATGTTATAGCATAATATTGTGATATGTGTAAAAATATTGTAATCACACACACAATAGGTACACACTCCGACAAATGTAGGTGAACGGAGAGAGACCCTAACACGAACCTCATCTTCAAGACTCATACGTTTACACTCCGTCACACCTTAACATGTGAAGTACCCTAACACACAGGACTATCCCTCAACAACAACCTGGTCACCAACTGCCAGGACCATCCCTCAACAACAACCTGGTCACCAACTACCAGGACCATCCCTCAACAACAACCTGGTCACCAACTGCCAGGACCATCCCTCAACAACAACCTGGTCACCAACTACCAGGACCATCCCTCAACAACAACCTGGTCACCAACTGCCACGGCCAATTCCCAATCACCACGCTACCATCACCCATCATCCCAGGACCACTTCAATTCATCAACACGTAAGGTCTCTCCTCCATTCCGCGACACACTAAATTAAGTATACACCTCCAGCTCAAAGTCGCTGTCCAAATCAATATAAACACTTACACTGCCTTGGCTACTTCCTTCTTTTGGGAGTAACCTGTTCGCAGGTGCTCACTCTCCAAAGAAGGGGGGTCTGTAACGGGGAAGCCAAGTCTAGAATATTCTAGGAAAGCAGTGTAGACCTTAGGCTAGCAAAGGCTCGAATTTCTGTCTAGTGGTGCTTTCCCCCACCAAGAATCTAACAGACTAAGCCCTAGCACAGAGTCACACGGGGAGTCCGATCTTAGCTCTGGAGGTGTACACATCTTAGAACAATCACACACACACAACCATATACAAATAAATATATATATAAAACATTTATTATCTACTTTATTCCACTCACCAAATCCCCGTTACATAATGGCTGTGACTTCACCTCTAATTGAAAGCTTAGTCACACCATCAATAAGTTTTTTCTTATTTAAATCAATTAAAAGATTGAAATTATTTAAAAAGTCAGCACCAAGAATACCTCTGGTTACCTTGGCAACCACGAATTTCCACCGAAACTGTCGAATCCTAAATCAAGATCTAATAATTTTGTTCCATAAGTAGGAATTTCTGTCCCGTTGGCCGCAAAAAGTTTATATGATAATAGAACCGCTCCGTTTTTTCCAGAGGCAGGTATGATTGATACATCTGCCCCGCTATCGACTAGGAAGGTCATATGTGTCATCTTATCTTTGAGAAAGAGTCAAGATGTGCGGCGATCCATCTTGACAGCAGCGGAGCACACCGCTGACTCTACTGCTGCCTGCTGTTTCCCGGCTGCTTCCATTCACACGACGTCTTACATTTGTCTGGTTTGCATTTAATGCTATACCTAAAATGAAAGAAACAGTATCTGCCTTTTGGATTAAATCTTCCTCTATTTCTGCTTGAGCTTCGACTTCGTGATCGAGAGCTTGAGGTCCAAGTCCGTAAACTTGCTATCTCTCTTTCTAAAGACTCTATTCGTTGTGATAGATCAGTATTAGAGGGCTGTGAATTTATATTGACAGTTAACTCTTTTAGAGTTGATGTTTCATGAATTTCTGATCTAGGGTTTATTTCCACAATCTTGTCAGCCATTACAGATAATTTTTCTAAATTTTCATCAGAAACTATAAGGATATTTTTTATTGACTCAGGTAATTTATCGAGCCATAGAGATTTTAAAACTTTTTCAGAGATATCATCAGAAAGAGCTTGCATCTTTCTGAGAAGTTGACTTACTATCTCCTAACTCTAGTCCTGTCAATAATTTTTTATTTTTGCTTCAGTACTCTCTTTAAAAATAATAAAAAGGCGTGTTTTTGCAAAAGTGTATTTGTTAGGTTCTTGTCCTCTTATAATGTCCCATATATTCTCTAAAAATGTCGGCTCTAATTGCGCGACAAGATGGTTAAAGCGCGTACTCTCTACAGTAATTTTGGCTATTTCAAACTGGGCCTCAATTTGGTAAAACCATATTTCAGGCCGCTCTGGCCAAAATGGAGGGAATTTTATACTCACTGCGTGGGTCTCATTATTTCTTTCCATATTATTTTGATTATTCAGATTGTTATCTATAGTCGGGGTCACCAATGTTACACGTATCCGTGTTCACTTATAAATAACAGAATAGCACTTCACTCAGAAATAGATTTTGTAATACTTATTATTTTTTTTTCAAATATAAATTAATAATTGAATGAATTATTTATGAACTATCCTTAAAATTAGTGAGGTACGGTTTAAATAAAAAAAAAAAAAAAAACTACATAGTTTGACCAGCTAGTTTCGTGTAATTTGTACACATCGTCAGGGTATAACTACAGATAATAAACAAAATATACTGAATTTAAAGTATATACATGTTAACGTCAACTTACTTTAAATACAGTATATTTTGTTTATTATCTGTAGTTATACCCTGACGATGTGTACAAATTACACGAAACTAGTTGGTCAAACTATGTAGTTTTTTTTTTTTTTTTTTTTTTTTAAATTTTATTTTTTATTTTATTTTTATTTATTTATTTATTTTTTATTTTTTATTTTATTTAAACCGTACCTCACTAATTTTAAGGATAATTCATAATTTAACGGTTGCTAAATTTATACATCTTATGAATTATTTATGTCAAAGTGTCAAGTTCAAAATATTAGAATTGACATGCTACAATTGTTATCTACATACAACGGCTGAGTTTGTTTAATGCCTTATTCAGAAACTGGCCAAGTGTTAAGCAATATCCACTGTCCATATAGCAATGTCCTAAGCTACTTAGGCCTAATCTATTTTTCAAATTTCAAAAGCCCATCGTAAGAAGAAGCAGAGATACGAGGGTGAGAAAAACTGGGCGATTTGGTTCAAGTAAAGATACACACTGCATGCTTACTGAAACTTGGCCAGTTTCTGGCCAAGTTTCAGTTTTGCGTACTGGCGTGCGCTCAGATTTGTTTGAATAGAATTCAAACAAATCTGTGTTGTTTGATCTTCAAGCTGTCATGATCCTTATGACTAGGCAAGAAAAGGGACATGATTTTTTCAAATTGCTGTCTAAGGGGAGATTTCTTTCTTTTTTTTACTCAACATAATTTATTATACAGAAATTACGTTTAATAGATTAATATACAATAGTTATTGAAATATTATAAAAATAAATACAATTTTTTTGAACTCCTCTACTAGGTTGTCCGAGCGTAGAGGAGGAGTCTATTAGCCTAATCTAATAATGATATATTTATTTAAATTTACACACATTATTGACCATGTTATAAATATTCATATACACACAACATACATACTTACATAAATATATATATATATATATATATATATATATATATATATATATATATATATATATATATATATATATATATATATATATATATATATATATATATAAAGGTATTTGTATTTCTAGTGGATTTCTTGTAAGCACGATAACTTTCAAACGGATTGACGTATCAAAATCAAACTTGCACCTAAAAATCAAGCTCGTTGAGATGAGGATCCCTATTGAAAATGGGATCGTCATTAACCCCTCCAGATGAGTCAGCAAAGATTTAAAAAAATACAAAAAATCAAGTGAGGTATCGCTTCTTATGTTTTTTGGGGGTCCTGAATCCAAAAAATGAGTTACCATAGCGATTCGAAAAATAATTTAATAATAATAATAATAATAGTAATAACAACAATTTCTTGCGGATTTCTTGTAAGCACGATAACTCTCGAACGAATTGATGTATCAAAATGAAACCTGCACCGAAAAATCAAGTTCATTGAGATGAGGGTCCCTATTGAAAATGGGATAATTATGACGTCATTAAGCCCTCCAGATGAGTCAGTAAAGATTGAAATAATCCCTCCGGGTTTTCGCAAGTCAATCGAATTTCCATTGGAAATTCGTAGTTCAATGTTGTGCAGTTTTAACTTCCTTCATGACTACTACAATTGTGTGGTTTATATTAAGTTAAGAAAATTTAAAAGGGATATTTTGGTTCGATTAGGGTTTTTAGAATATTGCTTATAGTTAAACATAATCGTAGTAGTTTGGAAGAAGTTTAAACTGCACAACATTGAACTACAAATTTCCAATGGAAATTTGCTCGGCTTGCGGAAAACCCGCGGTAGGATTATTTTAATTTGAGAAGACATATATTGAAATTAAATTAATCTGTTAAATTAATTTTGTATTCTGTTACAATTATACAACATTGATTTAATTAAATTTACAAATCTTTCTCGCATACTCAATTTTGGTCCTTTTTCTGGCTGTCAACTTCAAAGGCTGTCAAGAGAGTTGACTCACCTTCAGACAGAATTTGAAAGTGGAAATAATAATTATTATTTATTAATTTTAGAGCCACATTCAATGATAAAAAAAAAACACAACTGAAAATTGCAATCGATTAAACTGATAGGGGTAGTCATAACGATCCACAGATTTTGCATAAATAATAATAAATGGTAAACAACATACAAGTTTTCAATATTGTAGCTGTAATGAAATAAATGACCTAGTCAGGGTTATTTGCGTTTTATATTTAAAGATTTTCATGTTCATGCCTAACGCTTCCTCTTCTTCCTAAGCTGGATTTCTCTTTAAGCTGACTCAGTACTTGAAGTTGAAGTAAACTTGTTGGAACTCAATTCTACACAAGAAATCAATTCTACTTAAGAAAGAAGATATTTTTTCTATACGGTTTTAAATAAGAAAGCCTAATAGTTCGGGACTAGTTAAAGCCTATAAAACCATGAATTTGTGTTATCTTGATTATATTCTGCAGGCTGTTTAGTAAAAAGAGTAAGAGAGGGATTCTTCTTCTTCCTTTTACTTTCATTAAGGAAATTTTAGACAATGAATAATGAATCCCTGAAAGTTTTCAAAATAACATCTTCTTCTTGACACATGAGTTTAGATTATTCTTTTTTATACATTTCACATTACAATGTACTATTATTGAATTTGAATGAAATATTATTTATTCCAGCAAACATAATAATAATTAAATATATACTACATATATATATATATATATATATATATATATATATATATATATATATATATATATATATATATATATATATATATATATATATATATATATATATATATATATATATATATATATATATATACTAGCTGACCCGGAAAACGTTGTCTTGCCATATAAAATATTTCTAGAGAATAGTTTGGTAGTTAAATAAAAAAAAACTAACTTATTGTAAGTGTGTGTGGGGACGTGATCTATGACTGAGGAATGAATGAGCGCTGTGAACAATGACAGCCTATCAAAATAATAATAGACCAATCATATATTTATTAATAATTCATTTTACTTTATTAACTTAAGTAGTATATATTTAAAATTATATCTCTTAAAAGTTATATATACATTAAAAAATGTATTTGCTATCACTAATTATGATAATTTAAAAAAATCAATATCAATCTCTAAGTGCAATGGATTGTATGATATTATATTTAATAATTTAATCATAATAATAATTATTTATAAATTTAAAATGTAATCCCTACTCCATGCTGTTTCCTGGGTGAGAAGTGACGCCGGTAGACGCCTGGCGGGGATAACTGATCGATTTATAATTGATCAGTTATCCACCACTGAGAGTTGAAGATTATTAAAGTACAAATATGGCAATTAACAAATGGGGGTTGGTGGTAAAAAGGTAAAATTTTAAGATTATAATTATTTTTTAATTGAAGTTTTTCTTTTGTGGACTTGAGGTTTTTTTTATATACGTAGTTGGTTGTTTTTTGGAATTAAAGTCCTTTATTATATTTTATTCACACAAGCTTTCGTCCGGGGAACCTGGACTTCTTCAGGTTTTGGAAATACTGTAAATTTAGAGAAACAAATGGTCAAAATGAAAACGAATTTTGGAAATGAAAATCTTACCAAGTTAATTTTGATTGTTTTTATGTTTTTTTTTAAAAGAATTAATTTTATTTTTTTAACTGACATACCTAATCAAAAATTTTGAATAATTTATTTTTATTTGTATTAAATATAATATTTGTGTAAATGTTGCTTAATTTATTGGTGTCTTGTTTCAAGTTTATGTTATTAATTTTTAATGCCAAATAATAATAAAAAAATTAAATTAAAAAAATAAAAAATGCAGGTGGTCCACTCTTATCACTTAGGGCTATAAAAAATAGTTTATCTACGATTGATCTGAAATATAAACATTATATCTCTGTTTAGATGCGTAGAAAGTGATTATTTACCTACTTGTATTCATTGCGCATGCGCGTCTCATGGTTCTGAAGAATTCCTCTTCTTTACCACGCTAGCGCGGTAAAGAAGAGGAATTCTTCAGCTTTACGCACGATTAGCGAGTTTGTTTACATTTAACAAAACTAATTTGCTATTCTTTTATTAAAGTAACTGTTTATATCGAATTTTTAGTGAAAAACAATGAATGAATCAAGTGGCTTTGACGAAAATGTAGAGAATAACACTCCTCCAGAAATAATTAATTCGGCAAAAAATACAACTCAAGATTAATGCCATCTTTATTAAGAGAAGAGATACGAAGTTACATACAGCAAGTTATTTTATTCTGTATTTATTATTTAAATCTAACAATCGTAGATAAAGTACGGTACGCAACTCGTGGGAAAACGGCATTTTGCATTGCTCGTGTGGTTTTACTACCCTCGCTGTCGCTCGGGTGCAAACTCCACACTCGCATGCAAAATGCTACTTTCCTCACTCGACGCGTAATGTACTATTACGACCTATTCTAAGACCTACTAGTCCAGTCACGAGAGGTTCAAAAAGGGGGTCCACCGTGCGTTTGGTGCAGGAAATAATTTTATTTTTTTGTGTGCGTTTGGTGCAGGAAATGATTTTATTTTTTTGTGTCCTCAGGCATGATTAGGAGATGTCAAATCCAAATTTGCGACCTCTAAATCAGGGCGCATAACTTTTGGGGGGCTAAAAACCACGATATTTTTGCACATTTTTCGGTTTTTCGCTTATAGCTTGAAAACGGCTGGTCCTGTCAACAAAATAGATCAGTTCAAAATTAAAGAGCACAAAATTTCCTTTCAAATATTGAACTCCTTCTTAATGTTAGTATGAGGCTTTTAAAACTTCTCCAAAAGTCCCAAATCTCATTTAGAAAGGTGTGGTAAGGTCAAGGGAGTGTTTCGAGGGAGGGGGGTGGGGGGGAGTTCGTGAGGGGGGGGGGGGGGGGGGGGGTAAGTAAATAACGAAACGAATATTCAATTATTAAAGCGTAAATGCAGTCCATTCACTTGTAGGGGTTTCTACAAGGGGGGGGGGGGGGTGTAGGAGGTTTAGAAACCTATAGTGCCGGCCTAACATGTAAAAAGACCTGAGACAATATACATTCAACGAAAGGCGTTTCAGACCGTTCTAAATCCAAATCAGTAAAAATAAAAGTAGATATACCTCTGTGCATGTTTATATGTACCTATATATTTGTGTGTTGACAAAGAAATCTGTTCACTTAAATTCTTTTTTTTTTTTTTTAAACTTTTATTGAATATTGCAACTACAGTTTTACATGTTATAAGCAATAATGATAATTGATTGTAGTAGCCTGATTTAAATTGACAGATATAAGACTCCTGTCCAGTGACAGAGCTTATTGACTTTGCATATTTTTTTTTAAATTTATCAAATGTAGTCTTTTATCATATTAAATCTCGAGGCCATTGCCGCTTCAAGCGCCTGGGAGGGTTGTCAGGAATGGTTTGGGATGACAGGATATTGATAAGGAGATTTGTGTGGAGGGAGACTGAGTGGTGGAAGGATCTATAGCGGGAAATAGCTAGGTCTCGGACAAATGGAACATTCAGGTCAGTGTGTAGGATTTGGTTGGATACGTAGTAGGGTGCATTTACTATATTTCTGAGGATCTTTGACTGTAAGGATTGGATGCAGTAGGAGTTGGAACGTTTGGTGCAGCCCCATAGTTCAATGCCATATGTCCATGCAGGTTTGAGAATTGTGTTGTATATGAGTATTTTGTTATGTGTGTTGAGATGAATTGGAAAGCGCAGTATAATTAAAATTGACCTACCAATATGTAAAGTTCTTAAAGTTCTTTGCTTCTTTTACAGGTAATGCTGTTTGTAGTTTGTGGATTTTCGTATATATTTGCTGAAGAACGTCTAAAAATAAGTTCAATCATTTGTGATTGCGATCTCAGTGAAGGAGAAGTGATAATTTTTAAAGAGACAATAATTGTTAAACAAAGAGGTGTAAAAACCTTGTTAGAGAGCAGCAAGTAACAAAGGTCTACAAATCATCAACTGTACCTGCGAGCTCAACTCGTTCAAAAATTGATGCTTTCAATGTTAAAGAGAAAAGTTGGTTTTTTTTTACGTGAGATTGCTTTTAAAAGTATTTAAACTACGACTCTAAAGAACATAATATGATGAAATGTTCGACATCTACAAGGTAACGAACCTCGAGGAGAAAGAGAGAATTATGACATCTCCGCTCAAAAGATAGTTGATGGTTGAGTAGGAGGACAGTTGGATCCGGTCGCACTTGATACCGTCGTAAAAGTTATAAAATGTCTTAACGTGGCTTGAATCACTGATAGTACATCAGAGGGGAAGTTATTAGCTGATGGGCATTGCTCTGTATTGTTTACAATAGAGCTGATATCCTGTAGAATTATTTTGATAAAATACTTAGTCGCTTGGTTAGGTCAGACAGACCAGTTCCTTTTTCAAGCAATACTGACAAGGCGATGGAAATTTCTCTTCTCATACCTCGAAGCTTCAATGAGTGCAAATTTTGGCTCACAGAGTTATTGAATCTGTCTGAGGAGAAACATCATCCTCAGGTGAGATCAGTTAAAAATCAAAATGAATACAACAAAAATGATTTAAAAATTGTTGAGAAATAAAATCAACCTGTATGATCTTCTTCACAAATGTTAGTGGTAAAATCCTAAATGATACTTCCTAAGAAAACAGATAATCAAAAATTTAAGGGAACGTGAATAAATTGTGAAATCTGCAGGGGAAATAATTTAACAGGATCTCAGCTCAACTGTATACAATACAGAGCAATATCCATCAGCTAATACCTTACCCTCTGATGTACTATCAGTGATACTAGCCACGTTGAGACATTTTATAACTTGTACGACGGTACCAAGTATCAACTGCGACCAAATACTACTGTCCCCTACTCAAACGATCCACTATCTGTTGAGCCCATTCATCACCTGATGCAGATGATATAATTATTTCTTTCACCTCGAGGTTCGTTATCTTGCGGATGTCGAACATTTCATCATCTGGCTTCCTGTAGAGTCGTTGTTTAAATTCTTCTGAGAGCAATTTCTCACGTAAAAAAAATAAATTAAAAAATCTTTAAAATGGAAAGCACGAACTTGAAGCATTAAACTTATGTTTAGACGTTCTTCAGCAAATATATATGAAAAATCCTCAAATAACAGCATTACCGGTAAAAGAAGCAAAACAGTTTAAGAACTATTATATATTGGTATGTAATGCATGCATTCAGGGGATACCCCTTTAACTGGTGTTTAGGTCAATTTTAATTATACTGCGCTTTCCAATTAATTTACTTCAAATTGATGCACATCTATAGACCAAAAGCTACATCGAATAAATAGAAAATCACGCAAATACCTAGGTTTGGAATTTTAGTAAGGACTGACTTTTTTGTCAAACACACAAATATATACATATAAACATGCACAACACAGGGGTATCTATGTTTTTTTTTGGTTATATTTTTACGAATTTGGATATAGAATGGTCTGAAACGCCTTTCTTTGAATGTATATTGTCTCAGGTCTTAATGTTCTAAAAAGTCGTGAATGGACTATTTACTTAACCCCCCCCCCCCCCCTCACAAACTCCCCCTCCCTTGAAACACGCCCTTGACCTTACCACACCTTTCTAAATGAGATTTGGGACTTTTGGAGAAGTTTTAAAAGCCTCATACTAACATTAAGAAGGAGTTCAATATAAGAAAAACTTAAAAATATGAGTTTTTTTCGATTTTGGAAAATTTTAGCAATTTTCAAAGTTCTGTAGAACCCGTAAAAATTGAAGTAGAAACACTTTCGACTAGTGCATTTGAAAGGAAATTTTGTGCTCTTTAATTTTGAACTGATCTATTTTGTTGACAGGACCAGCCGTTTTCAAGCTATAAGCGAAAAACCGAAAAATGTGCAAAAATATCGTGGTTTTTAGCCCCCCAAAAGTTATGCGCCCTGATTTAGAGGTCGCAAATTTGGATTTGACATCTCCTAATCATGCCTGAGGACACAAAAAAATAAAATCATTTCCTGCACTAAACGCACGGTGAACTTCCCCTCGTGACTGGACTATACCGAAATTTTGAGTGGGGTATCAAATGAAAGGTACTGAAGAGTAGAATAGAAATATATATACCACTTAGGGGTAGTGCTTAATTTTCAGCGCCATTTTGTCAAAAAACATCGAAATTTTGCGTGTCCCCCCCCCCCTAAAATCGTATTTCCTCTATTACTAAAAATATAGAAAAATATGCAAAATGTGCGGTCTGCTGGGCCATAGAAAAAATAAGATTAGCAATTTGATCTGATATACTGGAAATCCAAGATGGCGGATAATTCATGTCACTCGAAAAAAATTATTTTTTTAATATTTTGAGTGGGATATCATATGAAAGGTATTGAAGAGTAGAATAGAAATATATATACCACTTAGGGATAGTGCTTAATTTTCAGCGCCATTTTGTCAAAAGACATCGAAATTTTGCGTGTCCCCCCCTAAAATCGTATTTCCGCTATTACTAAAAATATGCAAAATGTGTGGTCTGCTGGGCCATAGAAAAAATAAGATTAGCAATTTGATCTGATTTACTGGAAATCCAAGATGGCGGATAATTCATGTTATCCGATTTTTTTTTAATTTTGAGTGGGGTATCAAATGAAAGGTATTGAAGAGTAGATTTCAAAAATGTATAACACTTGATGTTAACATTTAATTTTGCGCGTCATTTTGTCAAAAAAAAAATCAAAACTTTTCTCCCCTCCCCCTTTACTAATTTTGTGTTCACAATACCAACGAAACCCTTTTTACGTGAGATTCACGCCTTACCAATTTTTTACCCTAAATGGACTCCAAAAATTCTGGCCAACGAACTCATCCTTTCTTTTGATATTATTGACATTTTAAAATTTGTGTTGATTTTTTAAATGCATCCTAGGGTGAGATATCGTCTGGAGTGACACATATACATACATATAGTATACACATTTATACATACATAAAAAAGTGTTAAATTTCCGGAATCGATTTAGAATGGTCTAAAACGGATTTCCATGGAGAAAATTTTCAAAAATTCCATTACAAAAATTTTAAAGCCATTGCAATTGCTTAATTTTCTTCAAAAATTCGCTAAAAATGTTAACCCAAAAAATTCATTTTTGTAGGTTAAGTCGTTTCTCATAAACACCATCCAATTGCACTTTACATGTTACAATTTTTAATTTAAATCAAATTATAATTACTATTTATAAAGGAAAACAGACAGAGAAAAGAGGTGAGAGCACCCGCACACTGGAAATGAGGGGGAGGTCCGTGGTTCGAGTCCCGGCGCTGAAGTCTATTTTTCTCTGTCTGTCTCCCTTTATAAATAGTAATTAAAATTTAAATGATCCGTAGCATGAATACTACCAATAACTTGTAAAAATTGGATTTACATGTTATTTAAACTCTATTCTTTTAGTCCAGTCAAATTAGGTTTTCATCTTGCATTAAATCATGTAGTTCCAATTTTTTTCAGGAATGTGTTCGGAGTGGTCCCCTGAACAACGCCTAATAATGTCCGCGTCCCATCGATTTCAGGGGCCGCGGGTTGGGGGAGGGGGGACAAAAGGTAACATTTTTCAGGTTTCGGCGTTTATCTCGAAAACGGTACGTCGCACAGAAAATTTTATTCTATTCAGCATTAAAGCTGATAAAATTCTCTTTCCAATGATATATCCTATTTGAACCTAAGTGTTACCGTTTTTGAGATATGAGTCGTTGAATATAAACAATTTTTTAAAAAAGTTGCAGTGGTTCAGGTATCTCGTCAATCTTTCTCTTCTAACTCTTTGCCCTTCAATTTTTATCGAAAACTCGTGGAAAAAAAAGTTGTAGAGCGAAAAATGTCCTTAAAAAATGAATCTAGTTATGCAAATTTATCTTCACCCGGTAAATAGCTAGAGCGTTTTGAAATTTTGGGACACTTTTCAACATTTTACTAGTATTATGCTGCTTGTGACTCATGTTTTGTTTCCAATGTCTGTAACGCTATGTAAACAGTCTCTCACATGTTTGCGCCAAGTTATGATCGAGTACAACATTGTTATTACAATAACAGGTCGTTCAAAATGAGTGAAAAGTGTTTAATTTGTAATGAAACAGCTGAAGAAGGTGGTTGTTGGAGAGTCGGGAATGCCGGGACTCATGTTTTGTTTCCAATGTCTGTAACACTCTTGATCACTTAGTATAATGTTTAATTCGATAAGTATAGTATTTTTAACCCGTATAAATAATAAATTATGTATACATGAACGTAAATCTATATCTCAATTTTTGATTTTATGAACACATTTTATACATCTTGGTTTGATTTATTACTTTCTCCTCTCTAATACTAGTGTCCTTCTATATGTATATTGCGAGATATAGATTTACGTTCATGTATACATAATTTATTATTTATACGGGTTAAAAATACTATACTTATCTACTTAAAACGGTATACTAAGTGATCAAGAGTGTTACAGACATTGGAAACAAAACATGAGTCCCAGCATTCCCGACTCTCCAACAACCACCTTCTTCAGCTGTTTCATTACAAATTAAACACTTTTCACTCATTTTGAACGACCTGTTATTGTAATAACAATGTTGTACTCGATCATAACTTGGCGCAAACATGTGAGAGACTGTTTACATAGCGTTACAGACATTGGAAACAAAACATGAGTCACAAGCAGCATAATACTAGTAAAATGTTGAAAAGTGTCCCAAAATTTCAAAACGCTCTAGCTATTTACCGGGTGAAGATAAATTTGCATAACTAGATTCATTTTTTAAGGACATTTTTCGCTCTACAACTTTTTGTCCCACGAGTTTTCGATAAAATGGAAGGGCAAAGAGTTAGAAGAGAAAGATTGACGAGATACCTGAACCACTGCCACTTTTTTTTAATTTTTTTTTATATTCAACTACTCATATCTCAGAAACGGTAACACTTAGGTTCAAATAGGATATATCATTGGAAAGATAATTTTATCAGCTTTAATGTTGAATAGAATAACATTTTCTGTGCGACGTACCGTTTTCGAGATAAACGCCGAAACCTGAAAAATGTGACCTTTTTGACGAATGAACTGAAAATCTAATTGAACACAGCACTTTGATTTGCATCCCTCCCCTCAAATAACTTTTAAAGATCAAAGTCATAAATCAAAATTGGTTTCATGCAGATAGTAAGCTGAGAATAGCAATTAGAGGTTCTATAAATTTAAATAAATATAAAATAGGAAGTTATGAAATTTCTAGGAGATGAAGGATCGAATTACACTGTTAAAGTTGGTTGCCAGAACCTGCTACATTGCAGTTTCACCCTACATATTTTATCATCTCAAAGAGCTTCATTATCTGGGTCTAGCAATACAAATTTCTTAGATCCCAGTAAAGGGATAAAACCTCTTACCGCTTTGGACAGTTATTCTTATTTGTATTGTAGTTATACTTAATTATAACAGTTTATACTTGTATAGTTTCACAAGTATTAACTGTTTTTGATAAGCATTTAAAGTTTATATTTATGCGCGAATTGCTTTAATAATAATTGCTCAGATACGTGGCTTCTTTTCCTTTTTATTTTATTCTTGTGGTTATATCATATTTTGTTCCTTCGGAATTTCTTAGATTTTTATAATTAGTTTTAAATTGATTTTAATCCTTCTTTTAACAGAAATTTTTAATTGAATTATTTTTATTTTCTTCACTTTCGATTAGAAGTTTAATTTAATTATGCATTGAGACTGAGATCATTTAATTAATAACAAGGTTTGGTTGATGTGAGAAAGAGTGAGGTGATTGAAGTCCTTACATCTTGGCCAGACCCCCCTCTTCCTGCTGGATTCTTCGATTCACTTGCTTAATTAGATCATCTAATTATCGTTACCAGGTGCTAAACCCCTTTTAGACTTACAGCTAAAACTCCAGTTGCCTTCGAGTTGGTTCAGAGACAACATCTCGAACGGAGCTCCACTTATTTAAGTGATTTTCATTATTTGTCCCCGGGACGACGAGGGACAGCGGCCGTTCTTCATCTTAATGCCGCTTTCTGATGTCAAGAACTTCATTCTCACTGACCAGACGACTTCATCTTCACCATTCAGACGCTGACACGCGCTGCCACTTGATCACCTCACTTCAATCTACTCACTACCCACCTTCACATCAAACCATAAGTTTACTTTTATTTTATATTCATTTTTATTAGGCATCATTTTGCAAAATCATTTCTTTTATATAATTTTAACTTCAATAATTCAATCTTCTAATAATTTTAACTATAACTTCACCTCTTTGCATTTAAAACCAACATATCTTTTTTAGTAAATTTAATGTCAAATGATCCGGCAATTCATTTTATGTTTCATTTATGTATTATTCATAATTTTAAACTCTTCCTTACAATTACTTTTCCTTTAATGTGTAACTACATGTTACGTTTATAAAACATATTTTACATTAATAAATTTTATATTTTTTGACTTCATTTTTTATTTATTTTTTTTATGTTATTTTACCTGCAGTCCACACATTGGATCTAACGATCCACGCAGGCCGAAACATTGGTCCTTTGGGCCGGATCATTAAATATTTAATTATAATTTATTTAATATACATTTTAATTTGCACTTACGTGTGCATTGCGTTGTGGAGTGATTTTGCTTCTTCTATTTTTCTTATTATGTTTGATGTTATTGTTTAATTATTTCAGTTATTTCATAAAACTCGTCTATTGTAAAGGTTTACTGCTGCCCATCATTTACACTTTAACCTATTTTTCATTTATTATATTATTTAGGTTAATTTTTATTTGTTTTTTCATTTGCCTTCTTAGTCAATTTCTCTATAGTCACTTATTTATTATTTTTAAAAATGAGTGAAGGGGAAGGTAAGGCTTCTAAGCCTTCTCCAGTAAGTGAATCTAGCAAAACATTTGAACCTAGTCCAAGTCAGTTGAGGTTAAACACACTAAGAAACTTAATTAATTCAGTGGGTAAAAATATACAAGGCATTAGAGATCAGGGTAAAAAGGCATGCAGTAACCCTGAAGAAATAAATTTATTCCGCGTTATGTGTAGATCCCTGGAGAAATTTAGTACAAAATTTGATAGCCTCTGGGAAGAGTATGTTGAGCTTGTGCTGGGTTCTAATAAAGAAGTTCCTTCAAAAGACACTTCATACGCTAATATTATAAATATGAGTATTCATGAAATTAATGCTACTCGTGAAAAAATAGACGCTTTGATTGCTTCCGGTAATGAAACTACTTCGAGGTCTGCTGCTGAACCCACCACTATAATCGAAGGTAGACGTTACCATCTACCCAAAATTGACTTACCTCGTTTCAGCGGTGACATCCGTGAATGGGCCTATTTTAGAGACACCTTCCGTGCCTTGGTTCATGATGATAATTCATTGTCAAAAATTATTAAATTTCATTTTCTACATACAAGGCTTTCAGGCAGAGCTCTTGAAGTTATTAAGCACTTACCAAAAGCTGAGACTAGTTATGATTTAGCGTGGCGAGCACTTATGGAAGCTTTTGATAAGAAACGTTTATTGGCGTCGTCATATTTAGATAAAATTCTAGATTTTAAAAAATCAAAAGACAAACCTTCTCTTCAATCTCTACAATCATTTGTTGCAGAAATATCCGAAAGTGTTGAGGCATTTCGAATTCTTAACATTCCTGAATGCTCTGAATTTATTTTATTTTATCTTGCAGTACGCAGTCTCGACGATAAAACCCGAGAGCAATTTGAAGTGGAATATGTTGGAGTTGATTATCCAACTTTTGAAATCTTATCTGATTTTGTAAAACAAAGATGTCAGGCCTTAGAGGTTATGACGAAGACTTACAGTTCAGATAAAATCAAACCTCCAGCTGGTAAACCCAAACCGGTGTTGTTGACGAGCAGCACTAATGACAACAACAATCATCGTACAACTAAAACTGAGTTTACACGCTCAGAGCCAAAATTTCTGAACATCATATGTCCAGCTTGTAATTCTAATCATCGCGCTTACAACTGCGTTAAATTTAGAAATTCTTCACCACGTGAGAGGCACGTGAGAGGCACCTTTACCCTCAGAAGATTTGTTTAAGGACCAACCTCCACTGACTGGGACTCAGGTTTCAGATGATTAATAATTTATTCCAAATTGGTGGGCGGTATGTTCCTTCGGAATTTCTTAGATTTTTATAATTAGTTTTAAATTGATTTTAATCCTTCTTTTAACAGAAATCTTTAATTGAATTATTTTTATTTTCTTCACTTTCGATTAGAAGTTTAATTTAATTATGCATTGAGACTGAGATCATTTAATTAATAACAAGGTTTGGTTGATGTGAGAAAGAGTGAGGTGATTGAAGTCCTTACATCTTGGCCAGACCCCCCTCTTCCTGCTGGATTCTTCGATTCACTTGCTTAATTAGATCATCTAATTATCGTTACCAGGTGCTAAACCCCTTTTAGACTTACAGCTAAAACTCCAGTTGCCTTCGAGTTGGTTCAGAGACAACATCTCGAACGGAGCTCCACTTATTTAAGTGATTTTCATTATTTGTCCCCGGGACGACGAGGGACAGCGGCCGTTCTTCATCTTAATGCCGCTTTCTGATGTCAAGAACTTCATTCTCACTGACCAGACGACTTCATCTTCACCATTCAGACGCTGACACGCGCTGCCACTTGATCACCTCACTTCAATCTACTCACTACCCACCTTCACATCAAACCATAAGTTTACTTTTATTTTATATTCATTTTTATTAGGCATCATTTTGCAAAATCATTTCTTTTATATAATTTTAACTTCAATAATTCAATCTTCTAATAATTTTAACTATAACTTCACCTCTTTGCATTTAAAACCAACATATCTTTTTTAGTAAATTTAATGTCAAATGATCCGGCAATTCATTTTATGTTTCATTTATGTATTATTCATAATTTTAAACTCTTCCTTACAATTACTTTTCCTTTAATGTGTAACTACATGTTACGTTTATAAAACATATTTTACATTAATAAATTTTATATATTTTGACTTCATTTTTTATTTATTTTTTTTATGTTATTTTACCTGCAGTCCACACATTGGATCTAACGATCCACGCAGGCCGAAACATATTTCCCTAAATTATTAGCGATCAGGTGAATTCATATTACTGCTACTAAACAGCTGTACACTATTACAAAATATTATCAAAAATTAATCATATAATATAAATATAAAAACACTTCGATAGATTTCATCCTATAATTTGATTTAATAATTACTACAAACTTTTCTTACTTTATGAGGATTGCTGGCCTTTATCAAATGATTATTACCCCGCGTTGGAAGGGAATAAATAATACTTTCAAATCAGCGTAACAACCATCATAAGTGCTGCGGACCTTTAAAAACAAAAATCTCAAGAGCTCGCTTTTGTCAGCTAGGTTGTTTTTTCTAACGGATTTTTTTCTTTTTCTGTTATAATCTGTGAAAGATATTAAACTGTAATTTGTAATGAGGCTTTCGTTTGTATACCAAATTTTACCAGGTACACTATAACTCAACTTATACATGACGAATACCCAAACATAATAACAGTCAATTTGAGTCCGATGTTTTGCCCCACTTAATACTGTGTAAGATGCAAACACTCTTGCTGTATTTGGACAATGAGTATTTTGGGAAATAAGGTACAAATAAAACTGTCTCCTTTATATAATATTTATTAATTTCAATTTTTATTTTTATTTTATATACAAGTCTTCCTAATAATTGGCCAAGTGGTATTACTAGTAAGTGTGCGAGGAGGCCTAGCAATTAGATCGCATTTGGGTCCTTTTTGCCAACCCTACCTTATTCAACCAGACTGGCAAAGATCTTAAGTAGTGAGGGAAGTGGAAGCCCTAGGCTCCATTAAAAGACTAGGCAGCACCTGGACCCTCAGAGTGGAAAAAACTTTAGAATCAACCTTCCCGGAGAAGGAAAATATTCGATTTAGAGTAGGGTCAATTTTTTTTATTGGGTATTAAATATTTAGAAATCTCAGACTAACTTTCTCAGATAATCTATATAGACAGACCCGCGTGTCGATCTGTAAACTCCTTCAGGAACTCTTCTGTAGAACCTTCCCTTCTAAGTGAAGTAGGAGTTCCACCCGTCATTATCGTCCAATCATTTTTAAACTATAAACTCATCATGAATATTAATTTGCTCGATAGTAAATATTTATTGCATAAAACTCGCTTCAATGATCGAGCCAAACGATGCCGACTTAATATATTATTTAAAATGTGTTCAACTGGTGTTTGTTTAGTTATTGTTTCCAATTTTTTTAAAAAAAAATCAGATTCATTTTCATCAATACATCGAAAACTAGATTTTTCTGGGAAGTCAGCTTAAATCGTTTGATTCGTATTTAGATGGACTTCATTTATGATCTTATTATTAACTTTTTATACAACAATTTTATTTTATAATCTATATACATATAAAAGTCTAGTGCGTGTGTGTGTTATATGTTCTTTATACAAATCTACAGTTTTAGTCAGATCTCAATGAAAATTTGCACACTTGACCTTCAAAGCAAGGGGAACACTGTCCACATGAATTTTCGAAATTTAAATTTTGGTACACAGGGGTACGGGTTACATTTGTCAAAGTAATGAAACCTTTCATGATGCATACCGTTAAAAAGCTCTTTAAGAATACAGTAATTGTTGTTATGTACACTTAGGGGGATAAAATGAAAACATATATCTAAAAGTCAACGTATATGTGTATGTTATTTATGTGTATTTATACAAATCTACAGCTTTAGTCCGTTCTCGATGAAAATTTGCCCTCTAGACCTTCAAAGCAAGCAGGGGAAAATCACTTTCTACAAATTTACATTTTGGTACACAGGGTACGGGGTCAAAGTAATGAATACCCTTCATGATGCATATCGTTGAAAAGCTCATTAAGAATACATATGTCTGTACTCGTCATATTTTTTTTTGGAGGGGTATTAATTTGGGATATTTGCAAATTATCTTATCAAAGTGGAGAGGGTACAGAAATAAGTGGGAGGGATAGAATCTAGATATTCTTGCATAATAAAATAATTTAAATGTTTCTTGATGGGAGTTTATAAACTTATCTAACTAGTAGTTCTGTGAACAGTAGACCTCGCTCGTTAAAATAACAAATCGGGTTTTGAGCTTAGGTTGAAAAAAAATTACAAAAAATTACCGAAAAAAATATTATTTAAAAAAAAGACTTGAAACGTGAAAAAGTACAAAATGTTTTTATACAACCTTTGAGTACTCTTAAAGGGCTTTCCAACGATACCAAAAACGGCCGGTCAGCTACTATTTTTACCATTTCTAAAATAGAGGTACAACAATATGTACCCCTAATGGACAGGGTACAGTAATAAATTTAAGGTTCTTCTTTCGCGCACTGTTTACTTATATAATGTAGTAAGTACCATATGAGTTTCAGCCCGATCCTATGAAAAGCTAAAACGGTACAGTAAAACAAATAAAAAGTAGAATATTTTTGCGTATTTCGACAAACCGGTACCAAAAGTACCCTTCTAAGTACATAAATAATTTTTTTCAGTACAACCTCATTATAAGGCCTTGGTAGGGCTACTAAATGCCTACATAAAGATACCTTTACAAAACACATTTAAATTTAACATTTAATCTGCACAGTACCCAGACTTTAAGTACCTTTTGTACCAAAAGTACTAAAGGTACTTATATTAAATGTCCATAATGTGTTGTACAATATTATACTGTATTAGGTTCAAAAAGGACAATCTTGTCACACAATACTCTTAGGAGCAAAGTGGTCAGCAGTGGACTCACCTCGCACTTTTTAAGAGCCCGAAAAACTATTTATCGTTCAAAGGGGTCTGAAACGTAACTTTTTTAGATAAACGTTTGTACCTTTTTAAAGTACGTTTTAAGGGCTTTCCAACGATATCAAACACGGACGGCCAGCTACTATTTTTACCTTTTCTTAAACAGAGGTACACAACTTTTACCCCTCATGTACCTGGCATGTTAATAAATTTAATGTTTTCCTTTCATGTACACTCTACTACTATAAAGTACTAAATACCATATGAGTTTTAGCCCGATCCTATGAAATTCAAAAACGGTGCAGTACAAAAAAGTAAAGACTAAAAAGTAGCGTTTTTCGACCGATTTTTCCGAACCGGTACAATTAGTACAAAAATAAGTAGAAATAAAAAATGAATTTCAATAAAATGGGTACAAAGGCAATAAAACCCACACACTTTAGATTAAAAAGCAGCTATTTTTTTTATTATTTATTTTTACAGTGCGCCCTACGACTACCGTGGTATTAAAAGTACCTCTGTACCCAAACCGCAAAGGTACAGGTACGAAAAGGGTACAGTGCGTTCAAGTGTTATTTGGCGCAACTTTTGACCGAAGGAAATTTTCGAGCTGATAAATCCCTCGACGCTATTAGCCCCAGAGTGGGGTAACCTACCCCCTACACGGCACTCTAAAAGTACAAAAGGGTACTAACGTACCAACCTAGTACATTTTTTCGAAAATATTTGCACACATTTGGTAGATTTTAAATGGCCTTTCCAACGACACCTCTTTCAAATCGGTACAACGTCCCCTTCTGGTTGCGGCTACCCAAGGAGGACGTCCTTGGGTCCACTTTTGTACTCCTCGCAAGGGCTTTCCAACGATGTACGACACCCCATACCAAATATCTCCGGTTTTCTGATCGGCGAAGAACAAATTTGCCGATGTCGCCCCAAAGCGGGGGTGCACGTAAACAAAAAGTTCTCGTTACCGGCTATGGAACTCTGCGGGATCTACAAATGCCTTGAAAAATAATTGAAATTTTTAATTATTTCAAAAGTTATATGAAAAAACGTGTCAAAAAAATGCCCTTTTTGACCGTAGACGATTTTCCATTGAAAATAAACCCATTTCCCGACATATATAATTTTTCCTTAAAAATTAACTATAACTTTAACAATTTTCTTTAACAAGTTTTTTTTTAACAATATCTTTCCTTTACACCTCACTCGTAGCTTAAATAATGTTAAAAATCTGTTCCAAGCATCATACATTGGCAAATATAAAAATAGATTCTTCAACAATATCATGAATAAATTACTTAAAATGGAAATTAAACAAACTCATTGGGAAGAAAAACAATCTTCACGCAAATATGATAAACTTATTAACAAATTGAAAGATGAAGGATTCACGCAAATGAATCATTTAGAATTAGCCATTAAAGATTTTAGTACCAAATTTACCAAACACCTAGAAACTAAACATAAAAAGAAAATCAACAATAGAAATGCCCTTAATAACACTAATAATAGCTTACATGACCCCAACCTCTCAGAATATCTGCAATTACATAAAAAAGGTTGGACTCATAATCTTAGCAACGTAGACATACCGGTAGGGATGTTAAACCTTCTCAGTCTTGGCCCCAACTTCAGTATCACATACAATAGACCCAAACATCTTATCAATGACTTCATAGTCGATATAAAATTAATGCTCAGTAATCTAAATACTTCAGACAATCACATTTGTGCATTGAGGAGCCATATCATCAATAAAATAATACTTTTTAACCGATTTTGGCATTAACAACTCAACATTTTTCCGAAAATCATGAGTCGGGGTATAATTATTTTTTTGTTTTTTGCCGTGGCCCCTTAAAATAAAGTAACTTTTTACCCTCTCCCCCCCTCCCCCTCCCCCATTCGACAGACAATGAAGTTACGTCCCCCCACCCCACATCACAGCTCAGTCGGCCTGCGGCCTCCCTCCCAAAGACAGTCGATTTACAAAAATTAAGAGGGAGACAGACACACAGACGAAATGCCAAACGGTCGAGTTAAAACGGAGACCTCGCTTCGCTCTGTCAATTAACACTCCGTAGTGAAGCACGGGTATCCAGCTAGTATTATATAAAACTAATAGTGTTAGTGACTTCCTAATCACTAATTCTTCTACTTCTTATTAACATAGAGATTTGAAATTTAGTATCGTAAATATTCTATTTTGATAGTAAATATAAAAGTATGGCCATTTTTATTGCGACATATGATCACCATATTGAATAATAGCCATCATCTTGGATTCTACCTCCCTACTAGCTGAGCTTTCAGTGGACCTAGAGATCCTAAATGTGGTACATATACTTATGGTACCTAAAAATGAAATGTATAGCAACATTTATTTCAACAGATATTTTGAATTATAGTCTCCATCCTAATTCTATTACCTCAGCTTCCAAAGGACCTAGAATTTTGGTAAATAGAATGATGATGTCTTGAATAGAAAATGAAAAATTTTATTTTGATATATTTATTTTGAATCTATCTTTGCTCTACAATATTAACTTTCAGTTCAGCATAATTTAAATGCTGAAATTAGGTACATTACGTCATGGTACCTTAATCAGAAAATCAAAGCTGATTCTATTTGGAATAATAGCCACCATCTTAAAATGTGGAAAAAACGATTTTCCGTATTTTCTACATCCTATAATATCTGACGGTATAATTTCTAATTTAAATTTGAAATAACATTCATTGTAGTCGCATATATTTAAATAGTATCCTACCTTTAGGTCCTGTATAAATAGCACAAAGCCTTGATAAATAATGTTATTCCTTGTGTGTCAAGCACTAAACATTTTCACACTAAATTTAGGTTTAGAAAGGTAGAAGTAACCGGACACCGTAGGTGTTTCACCGACGTATATTAATTACTTTTTCACTTCATTTAACTTATATTACTGTTACAGGCCTTGAACTTTATTTGGAAATTATAAAATAAGTGTTTTCTATGCACGATCGGTTTTAATAATTCATAAAGTGAAGAGACGTATAAGAAAATAAGGTACAATATAGTCTTGCAAACTTGTTAATAATAATAAGAAAAAACATTCTCTTTATTTATTCCATTAAAAAGTTTTGATAATTTTCCCATGCAAAAAACATTTTAGAGTTTAAAGTCTTTTTTAAGAATATAAAGAACCATAATTTTGCCTCATTTTGTAAACTCGATTAAATAGTAATGAAGATGTATTCCCTTCCTCAAAAAATATCTTAGTCCTGCGGCTCTTCATGTTTTATATATTCCATTAAATTACTAATGCAAAACACAACTACTTTTAATTACTATATTCAAATTAATTTAATTTGTCTGTCATTCTTTACAAATGCAGAAGATCACCATGAAATACACAAGTTTTATCTTGTAAAGACAATGTCTTTCACAACAGTGTAAAAAATGCTATGTTATTTATAAATTTACAATATTACTTAACTTCTATTTCTAGTGTTTTATCTTGGCGAATGGATAAAATAAAGTCAGATAAAAGTAATGAAAAAGAGAAGAAACTGTAATCCTGGATTATATAAGATTGATAAGGCAGGTTATCAAAGAGTGTTCAGACAGTAACTTGGCTTAATGAAAACTTTGAATCTTATTGTACGCGTTTCTTGTAGTTAAGGAAACGAGATATTCTTCTTCGACATAAATGACAGTTTAAGAACATTAATTTTAAAGGCGTTATTTTTCTCTTATAAAACAGAATTTTAAACATGTGATAAGGGATTTTACAATTATACTTCCAGTGCACTGTACAATACAAGAACAGACAAGGATTAATTTACTGGTGCAAGGGTAGCCATGCATAAATAAGGATTGTTAATAGAGTTACCTGGGGACAAGTTAACCATTGTCTAATATCTCATTCGGCATTCCTCTCTCCAACCTCTTGAATTCTATAGTTACTTTAGAGTAGGTTAGACATTTTAATCCGATCGATCGATTAGCTTTGGTCTCGGCTAATTCGCTTATAAAACCGGTCACTGCAGCTAACCAGTCCCCTTCTCTTCCAAACCCCTCTATTTAACGTAACCCTATCTGTTTTGTCTTTGTAATTGGAAGGGCTTTCGAATTATCAAACAAGATGTGTCAACTTATTATTTAGTAGTGGTGAGCAAACCTAATTCCACAAAAAATAAGAGTGTTCATTCAGCACTGTCAATGGTTATTAATCAAGTCTAAAAGATATAAAATGTCGCAACAACGAATAGTCTTTTCTAAAATATATCTGAGTTCATGGCAGTGCGCCAGGCTAAGTTTCAGTAAGCATGCACTGTATATTTACTTGAACCAATTTTTCACCCTCACATCTCTGCTTCCTCTTTCGATGGACTTTAAAAATTTGAAACATAAATGAAGCTTAACAAGCTTAGGAAACTGTGAATAATTGAGCCGGTAATATTTTGCCATTTCAACCGGGGAGAGATTTAAAGTTTGCATTTTTGTTACTGCCTCACTCACTCGTCATCAAAATTAGTGACTTCCTGAATAGAACTGGTAATTTGGCACATATTATGTATCTATAGTTGTGTAACTGACAGAAAAATCCAAAAAGTTTGAATTTTTAAGTTTTACCCCCAAAAAATTAATAATGATAGATTTAAGGTTAAAGATTTTTATGGTTTCGTTAGTCGTATAGAAACACTGATTTCACAAACAGCTACTTATTTTGAAAGATTTACAAGTTACTTTTTTCGTATCTCCATTGGTTGTACCTTACTTGGAGCCAGATTTTATTAATATTTTTAATTTTTGGCTTTGATCTTTCATAAGTCAACAATTATTAACTGATTTTATTTCTGATTAAATGGCTCAAATCTCACTCTAATGCTCTTTAAATTGAGTATTTATTATGTTATATATATTTTTATTTTAATTTGCTAAAAACATACGAGTAAACTTTTCCCCAGTTCCATGTCATGTGACCACTTTTTTAAAAGTTTGTTACTGTGTTACATACCATTTGAAAGGCCTCAATTTGTACTTTAAAAATTTGTCAAATGTTTATATTTTTTTAAAAATTGGTAAATGTACTTTTGCACCGATTTCTAAAATAATTATTACACTCGTCTGAAAGAAGAAGCTCCAAAATGAAAATATCATTTTCTGAAGTATCTCACCTATTCCTGGAGTTTCCCCCGAAAATTTTCCTAAAGTTCGGAATAATTGTTTTTGTTTTTCGACCCAATTGTTCGCCCAAAAAAATTGTGACAAAAAAAATATATTGGGCTAATAAATATGTTCAAATTATGCCGATGATGAATCTAAAGAATACTAAAAAAGTAAAATACTAAATAAATTGGAAAAATCTCGATTTTATGTAGTATTGCGAAGAATTTTCCGGGAAAGCAGTACTAAAAATTTTTGTTACGCATAAAAAAATTTTATGTAGTCCGTTTTTGTTGCAAGCAGTTATAGAATATCATTTGACTAAATGTATAGAAAAATGTAATTTAGGTTTAGCGAATTATATTATAAAAAGTGTTAAAATATTACAGAATAGTTTTAATATGGATAACAGCGTTACTAGTGTTGATAGCGTTGAGGAATTAGAACAATTTATTACAGAAGGAAAACAACATATCAGAAGGAAAATTTGATAATAGAACTTGGGAAACTACAAATTATAGGGATGAATTTGATGAAGACAAAGAAACAAAACTATTAGGTCTAAATGGAATAGAATGGACGTTACTTTAGGTATCAGTTCGGAGTCTATTAGTCAGTTAGAGGTTGGTGTTATCACGAAAAGAAAAATTATTTTATCCGTTCACAGAGCATCTGATCCAATAGGGTTTTGTTGCCCAGTTTCTTTAATACCCAAGATATTACTGCAATATACAATAAAAAAAATAAATTAGTCTGGGACGAGGAAGTAGAAAGTGAGACGTGCAATTTTTTTAGGCGTTAGATGAAAGAATTGCCAGCATTAGCTGATGTGAAGATATCTAGATGGTTATCGGGTCATATTATAGACGAATGTAAGTTAAGTATACATACGCTTTGTGATGCCAGTATAAATGCATATGCAGCAGACATATTTATTAGAGCCGAGAGTTTAAGTGGAGTTAGAGTGCAATTAATACAAGCCAAATCTCGAATTGCGCCTAAGAAGAAAGCTGAGGCAAGTGATGGGCGAATAACGATACCCCGTCTTGAGTTGTTCATTTAGGGTTCACCACGGTTGGTGCTAGATTCTACGAATCTTCAGTAAAAACATGTTCATACATCAAAGATTGCGAGTGTCATTTTTGGAGTGATGCGACGACTGTTTTAAGTGGATAGGAAGAAATGATGTCTGGGGTGTTTTTGTGGATAATAGAGTAAGGGAGATTAAGAAGTTAACAGATGAAAGCAGGTATTGATTTGTACCCGGAGATAAGAATCCAGCTGATTTGCCATCAGGGGGTGTTCAACAAAAACTCTTTTAAAAATCCAAATGGTGGGAGGGACCTTCTTAGTTGTATGGTCATTAATCTACTTGGCCCTCTGCTGTCGCTGGAATTAATGAATTAGAGGTAAAAAAGAGAGTCGAAAAAAGGAATTGTCTATTTAGGTAGCAATGCAAAGAAAAATCCGTTTAGTGAAACATTTGAAAGATTTGATTGTTATTATAAGGTGTTACGGGTATTAGCTTTAGTTCTTCGTTTTCTACGTAATTGTAAATATAATGAAAGTAAAGTGTACGGGGGTTTACTGTCAATGAACTCGGATCAGCAGAAATATATATATATTAAAAGTTGTGCAGAGAGAATCCTTTTCAGAGGTTAAGGATAATAATATTGAGGGTTTAAACACATTTGTAAATAGTTTAGGTTTAATTAGACTAAGTATAAAGATTACATCCCTTAAAAATTCTCTAACTTATTCAGCCAGTTGTAGTTCTGTCCAATCATTTCATTGTTTTTCTTTTTTTCTTCTATTTTTTTTTTTTTTTTTTTTTTTTAATACATATATTCTTTATTAAATAACCAATTAAAAATCAGATATAATACGTCATTACAATTTAGGTAATTCACAATAAACAATAAATCACATAATAAATAACACAGGAAATAAACTAAATAAATTGACAGAAATTAAAAAAACACTATATAAACTCTGACACACGATAACAACATTTAATAAATAACAATTTGTTTAAATGCTTTATAAATTGATTAAAAGGTATTTTTTTTTTTATTTCAGAAGGTAATTTGTTTAAGCATTGAAAGCTCATGTTATATGGTGAGAATTTGTGCAAATTAGTTCTGCAGAAAGGTAAAACTAAGTTTGAAAAGTGAAACTAAGTGTGAAAATTCTTTTCGATTCAGGTTTATTGCCCAATACTAAAATTTTGTATGACAAGAAGGGGTTAACTAAACCGTAATATGCAGTTATTTAAGTTTCTTTGCAATTATACCTCTTTAAATTTCTAATAATGAAGAAAGCGCATTTTAATTTTCTTAATACGGAATTAGTGTTCCCTGAGATTAAATTTGTCATCAATCAATACTTCAACGAATTTAAACGCTTCCTGTTTAACTAGACTGGTAGAAAAAATCATGACGTTTGGGCACTTATACATTTTAATTTTACTAAAAATAACGAAAACACTTTTAGATACATTTATAACCAGCTGATTGGTTGAGCACCATTCATAGAACCATCATTCATTTGTTGCCTTGGACAGATTATTAAGATACAGCTCAAGTTCATCGGCAGTTCTCGCTACTACTAGAACTAAAGAATCGTCAGCATATAGTAGGTACTACACGGCAAGTTGGATACACCTTTTTTAAAAATTCAGGTGTCATTAATAAATATTAGGAATAATAACGGGCCTAAAATGCTTCCCTGAGGCACGCCTATATTACTATGTTGAAGCGTTGAGTGATCACTATTTACAAGTACACTGAACGATTTGTTTACTAAAAAGGAATTATAAGATCAATTAAATGGCCTCTTACACCTGGCCTAAAGAGTGTAACCAGTAAACTAGAGTGGGATACTAGGTCAAAAGATTTGACAAATCGAAGAAAAGGCCGGCTACATGCAAGCGTTGGTCTATCGACTTTAAGATTTCATCGACGGAAGCAACGGTAGCTGAAGCTGTGGAACGGTTTGGTAGAAAGCCGTGTTGCTCCTTTGCAAATATATTGTGCTTGTGCTTCATAATAACTTTATCAGTCTTTGGTGAATAATTCTTTCGAAAATTTTAGAAAAGTAACTCAAAAGAGAAATCGGACGGTTATTATTGGGTGACTGCTTATTACCATTTTTAAAAACAGGTATAACAATCGATACTAAAATTGGGACTTCGTCGAAGCCACATAACTTTTTATTTTTAAACATTGATATTGTAGTCCAGGCAACGAAGGAAAAATAGGGGAAAAAAGTCCTACAGGAGCGAAATTTGGTATAGATGTAGGGAGGGGTATCTTGAACAACATGCTAAAAGTTCACACTGGTGGGAGGCTTGGCAAAGTGGGGGGAGCGCCGTAAAGGTCCCACTCTTTCGTTTTTTGTGAATAACTCAAAAACTAATGCCTCCAGCTAAAACAAGGTGAAGTACAAAATGATTTTATATAAAATTCTCTACAAAAAAGGGCCTATTCATAATTTTGCTAGGAATAATAGGAGAAGAGATAGAGAGGGGTAAATATCGAAATATAATGTAATATAGAATAATATTCAGTACGAAAGTATAGATTACACTTATAAAATGTATCTCAATCAGTATAGGCGGTATGGACAAATTTAATGATCTAAATGTTGGTCATCTTCATCAGTGAGGTTGTCGTCGAGTGGAGGTCTGTTTGAGCAAGCACCTTGGCATTTAGCGCAGGCGACAGGATCCATACGCGGTGCACTTTGTTGTACTTGTATAACCATGTTAAACAACAAAATACCCCACAGGGTGAAATTTATTGTACTTGTACAGTACACACAAGTTAAACAATAAAACTCACTCACGGTGCAATTTGTTGTACTTGCGTCGACAGTTGGGCGTCTATGAATAGATTTATAACCGGTTCTCCCTCTCCGTCTTAGTCCTTCCTTACAAGGAAGTTTCTTCAAAGTTGTGCTACGGCCACCATATTGAAAAATGGTGGCCCATAATTGGACTAAAACGTTAATAACTCTAAACCTGTTAGGTTTAGAGAAATAGTTGCAATTACAAAATTTATTTATTTCATAGTCTGATATTTGAAACTTTTTTTCTAGCTACAATATTTAAGGAATTACAAGCAAAAAACCGAAAATGGGCCGCCACTTTTCAATATGGTGGCCGTAGCACAACTTCAATTTTAGGGGACTTTAGTATATTTAACAGGAAGCTGAACACAACATCTCCACAAAGTTTCTTGTTAGGACTAATGTTTTTGAGGTTAAAATCTATTTTTACTGCACTATAGATGTTGATTTTTGAAACTGTATACAATGATTTGTGTAAGGTTATCAGGTAAGGGGGGGGGGGGGTGTAGGGAAGGACTAAGACGGAGAGGGAGAACCCGTTATAAATCTATTCATAGACGCCCAACTGTCGACGCAAGTACAACAAATTGCACCGTGAGTGATTTTTATTGTTTAACTTGGGTGTACTGTACAAGTACTGTACGTTTAACATGGTTATACAAGTACAACAAAGTGCACCGCGTATGGATCCTGTCGCCTACGCTAAATGCCAAGGTGCTTGCTCAAACAGACCTCCACTCGACGACAACCCTTTTTTTTCCCCTATTCTGCTGTTTTTGGTCTTCATTTCCTGGACTATTGTCTTGGTAAGTGTGTAGAATATGACAAGCAGTCAGTTTGTGTTTTGTTTGTTGAGTTAGATAGTTTTATGGTTTTGTGATAATATATCTTATTGCTATTGAGTGTACTATGCCGAAAGTTAAATATGGTGTCAGAAGTAAAACTGGTAGGCGTAAGAAGCAAGACGACGACCGCGACGCCGACACTGGAGATGTCAGTCCAGAAAGAGGAAATATCATTAAGGTAAACTCTCCACCCCCACTAGACTTTGATAAACCCGAAACTTGGGATGCCTGGGTAGCTAGGTGAGAACGATATAGAAGAATAAGCGGATTACAAAAGAAAGGTGAAGGCGAGCAAGTAGACATGCTACTTTATTGTTTAGGAGAGCAGGCGGAGGATATATTTAGAATGTTCGAAATTTCGGAAGATATTGACAATTTTTACGACATTGTAGTTGATAAATTTCAAAATGACTGTATGGTCTAAGGTAGCCAATGCCAAAAAAACTGCTATCCGCGAAACATGTTAAAGTATCGTGGGGTTTCTTTAAAATTAAATGACCTCATTCATTGGGCAGTTATATATAAGATGCTTGCTGGATTCCCTTGCTTCGATAAGAGTCGGTTAGTTTTAATATATATATATTTTTTTTAAATTAAATTGCTTCATAAACCAATATAGAATATATAAACTACAGACAAAAAACATTATAATTCTTTTGCTAAGTGGGAATATTTAGATATTAAAGCATATAATTTGCAAAACTAATATTTAATTGATTCCGTATACTAGAGAAGTTTTGTCAATTTTATTTTATTTATAAATGTTAACTTTAAAAGCAAAGTTTGTTCAACTGTCTCTCTCATCGTGTTGGCTCCATACTAAAAAAGAGCTCTTTCCTTGTTTCAGAAGATCAGTCTGGGTTCAATACCCCATTTTCGAATTGATTTGATTTTTGAAAACCCCTTTTTGGCATATATCAATATTATTATAGAAGAAATACCAAAGAGTGTAATTAGATTACAAGTCATCACCTGGCTCTTTCCATGTAAGCTTAATTCAATAAATATTGAATATAAGAATATATGATGAGTGATAGTTAAAGAGAATGATTGCAGTAAAATTCCGTGTGATTAGGAAACCGGATTACTCCTTAACCCTCACACCCCGGCCATCTCCATAGGCACCACGTGGCTCTATCGTTGAAGCGAGCCTATTGCAATAAATACTGAACATTAAGGAATTTATTAATCATGATGAATGTCATAATTGAAGATAAGGGGAAAAGGGTAGCGAGGGGACCTATAGATAAACCTTTATAACTACACGCATCAGCTAAGAATCTTAAATTCCCGCAGTAGCTTTTAAATTATTATTATAAATGTATTACTTCACTATACAAAAACTCCTGCTTGTATTAAATTGAAATGTTACATACTTGTTTCAATTGCACATTAGAAGATGTATTTGAAGTTTTATTAGAATCGATACGTAAGATCGGAAGATATTGGTAAAACGTTTGTCTTTTTTTAGACGTTTAGATACAATTTAATGGGTTTAGCGATCTTTATTACTTCAAAGGGGTGTGACTGTTGGTTTTACTAAAAAAATCTATTTGAACAAATTTTAGTCCCATCAAATAGATAAAGGTAAAATCTTTTCCAACCTTAAATACAATATCATATTTGAAGTTCATGTTTTCACGCGAAGGCTTTGACTTAACGCTGTCCAACGAACTTAGTTTGAGCATTGATAAAAGAAACATGTACATCAAATTTCAACTAAATTGGTCAACTTTTACTCAAGTATTCGTAACACGTTTCCGACACACAGCCACGGTGCATATTTCGGTGAATTTTGGAAGCTCGCAATACTCACTTCAATCATTAAAGATAATGATGTTAACGAAGGAACTTAAGACAATAAGGGACAAAAACACATATTGCCTCCATATTATATGAAGATGGGGGATTAGAATACCCAAAAGTTGTTTATGTCATAAAAGAAAACTAACTTCAAAATTTTTAGATTATATTAAATTAAAAAAAAACAAAAACATTTATTAATAATTAGAAATATTACTATATTTGCAATAAATTTGTCGTGACAAAAGACTGTTGGCGACAATAATTCGAGGGAAACTTTTTATGTAAGAATAGCTTGGGGCTCAAGAGAAGTTTTCTTATGAGAAAATGTTTCTAATATTTAATTAAAAATAAAGTTTTCCCCCCGTTTTTCCATTTTAAGCCCCTTCTCTTTATTAAAAATATGATAAGAGTGTATATAACAACAATTAGTGCACTCTTAAAGAACTTTGTAACAACATGCATTATGGAGGGTATACACTTTTTTGACTTTTGTACACCGTAGCCTGTACTTCTGCCTTCCGGACGGTCCCGCAAAGTTGGAGTTAAGCTTTTTTATGTGTCCCGAGTGATACATGGAAAAAAGTTCTCGAATTTTTGTCGCAGACAACCTTTTATCACGACTGATTGACTTAACTCCTCACAAGAATAAGTCGTGCAATGAACTTGAGGACACATCTTTGATGGGTATTAAATATTAAGAGTGAAATTTCTGACAGGACCAAAAGACAGGGGAAAAAAAAAAAAAAATCTGATAGTGAAAGGAGGAATAAAGACTGATTAAACATTTTTATCTGCAATTGATACGAAATATAAACATTATATCTCTGTTTAGATGCGTAGAAAGTGATTCTTTTCGTAGCTGTATTCATTGCGCCTTTACAATTCTTCTTATTTACTTCCATGATAATGGAAGTATGGTGATACCCTCCAAAACGTGATTCCGAGATCTCTGTGAAGGAGGGGTCTTACGAACCCGGGGATATCATTAAAACCCGTTTCATATACATATATGTCTGTGCGTATGTATGTATGTATGTACGTACGTAGTTCGTTCGGAACTTCAAACCTTTATAACATCGCTTCAAGACATCGTATTGAAATGCGGTTTACGGCATTTTTTAGAACTTTAGTCCGAAAAACTGATAGCGCAAACCCAAACACCGTAGCTTTCGACGTTTCGGGGCTATAGGCACTTAAGCGCGAAATCGGTCAGTTGACGATAACTTCAGTAGGCTTTATTTGATTATAATTTCCGTTGGAGTATATAATATGTGTCCTATATGGTACATTGTACCTATACTTTTTGAGCACAATCGGTCAAGCGGTTTGGGAGTTATTGGCAATTTACTGTTTTTTATAAAAAAAAAAAAATACGTGTGGTGTCGTGAGACACCCGGTAGGAACGAAGTTCCTTACATTTTTCATTAAATATAAATTATAAAATCACACTGCTAAGTACGTATACGTTACTAACTACTTATACATGGCGGAGTTAGAAAAGAGACAAAATTAAAAGTAACTAACTGTTTTACTGAGTTAAGGCAAAATTAAAAGAAAATCATTATTTGTATCATTAAAGCAAGCGTCTTACTATAAATATATATTGAATATAAGAAAAAAATTATAGTTAAGGAGTATGTTTGTTAAAGGATGTTGGATTAAAATAGGACTGTTTTCTACCTACCCGGCCTATTAATTTAAAATATTATATAATATATCCCTTCCCTACTCTAGAGCTTCTGCTTGTATCCGGTTGAAATTTTACATGCCTGTTTCAATTGTACTTTAAACAATGTGTAAGAAGTTTTATTAAAATCGTTATACGTTAGAACGGAAGGTATCGGTAAAAAAGTTGTTTTCTTTATTTTAAACGTTTGGGTCCACTTTAATAAATTTAGCGATCTTTATCACTTCATAACAGTGTCGGTGTTCGTTTTGCTAAAAACAAAAAAATTAAAAAAATGATTGTCTCATAAAATAGATGAAGTTAGAATTTTTTCTTTTGGAACGAAGTTCCTTATAGCACGTTCTGGAGCCCGGGAGTCCGAAAAAAACGACCAAAATCACCGTCACAAAATAACCGTCACAAAATCACCGTCACACAAAAACCGTCACGAAATCTACCGATGACGATAACTTGAGTAAAAGATCACCGAGTTAGTTGAAATTTGATACACATGTTTATTTTACCAATGCCCAGGCTGAGTTCGTTGGAAATCGTTATCCGCCCAAGCATTCACGCGTAAACTTAAGCTTCAAAAAGACGGGAAAAAATGTTATTAAGGAAGCCTGTTCCTTGACTTGTTATGATTATTTTTGTTATATGTCAAAATGTCACTTGGTTTTGTAAATGTAGAAAATATAATCACGGTCTTGTTAAAAGTTAAATTGATTTGTGCTGACGATTATTTCAATATATTAGGTATATTATTATAATACTAACTTCATCTATTTAATGAGACAAACAACTTTTTTTCTTTTTTTTTTTCTTTTTTAGTAAAACGAACACCGACACTGTTTATGAAATGATAAAGATCGCTAAATTTATTAAAGTGGACCCAAACGTTTAAAATAAAGAAAACAACTTTTTTACCGATATCTTCCGTTCTAACGTTTAACGATTTTAATAAAACTTCTTACACATTGTCTAAAGTACAATTGAAACAGGCATGTAAAATTTCAACCGGATACAAGCAGAAGCTTTATAGTAGGGAAGAGATATATTTATAATATTTTAAATTAATAGGCCGGGTAGGTAGAAAACAGTCCTATTTTAATCCAACATCCTTTAACATACATACTCCTTAACTATAATTTTTTTCTTATATTCAATATATATTTATAGTAAGACGCTTGCTTTAATGATACAAATAATGATTTTCTTTTAATTTTTCCTTACCTCTGCTAGATACGAACAGTTCTTTACTTATAATTTTGTCTCTTTTCTAACTCCTCCATGTATAAGTATTTAGCAATGTATACGTACTTAGCAGTGTGATTTTATAATTTATATTTAATGAAAAATGTAAGGAACTTCGTTCCTACCACGTGTCCCGCGACACCACACGTATTTATTTTTCTTGGAGTATGTACGCAGTATTATAATAATATACCAAATATATTGAAATAAGCGTCAGCACAGATCAATTTTACTTTTAAACAAGGCCGTGATTATATTTTCTATATTTACAAAACCAAGTGACATTTTGACATATAACAAATAATAAACAAAACAATTCAAGGAACAGGCTTTCTTAATAACATTTTTTTCCGTCATTTTGAAGCTTAAGTTTACGCGAGCGTTGCGCGTGATCGCTTGAGCACCAGAACGTCCATAAGGAACTTCGTTCCAAAAATTATTTTTGGGCTTTGTGTCCGTCTAGTTGATCGTATCCAAACAATTCTTGCGTTAAAATAAGCAGCTTGTAGACAACTTTTGAATAAATATTAGCATGATTACCAAATAACGAGAATAAGCACCAAAAAATTAAAAATTATGACTACTATAAAAATACGTATGTACGTATTGACACCACAACATTTCATGGAAGTCATGTGTGGGATTTCCACACCGGTACTTTCCGCCCTAGTGTGGAAAAAAGAGGAATTCTTAACCTTAACGCATGATTACATTACACTTAACCTTAACGCGAGTTTGTTTACATTTAACAATACTAATTTGCTGTTTCTTTAAAGTAAATGTTTATATCGAATTTTTAGTGAAAAACAATGAGTGAATTAAGTGATTATGAAGATGTGGAGAATAATACTCCTCCAGAAATAATTAATTCGGCACAAAATACAACTAATGAATTAATGTCTTACATACAGGAAGATTTTTTTTTTTTTCAGTATTTATTATTAAAATCCACAATCGTAGATAAATTACGGTACGCAACTCGTGCGAATACTGCATTTTGCTTGCTCGTGTGGATTTACTACCCTCGCTATCGCTCGGGTCCAAACTCCACACTCGCATGCAAAATGCTACTTTCCGCACTAGACGCGTAATGTACTATTTCATGATTTGACTAATTGGTAAAATAATTGAAAAATTATGAGGAGGTTAAGGAAAAACGAGTAAATTCATCAACATATCAAAATGGAATAATTATTTATTTGAGAAAGTAAAAAAGTAGACTTTGAGGAAAAAAGGAAGATTAAAATAAATGTTACACAGATGCAGCCTTACAAAAAAAAAAAAGTTTTTATTATTTACGTATTCAAAAATAGGAATAAATTTAACCAACTAAGTGAAAAAAAATCACATATTCAATCAATAGAATTTGATTATTGGTGATGGATATTAAAGATAATTGTTGAATGTAAAACACTTGGAGGGTACCGAGTCAATTTATTAATGCTGAATAATACAAGTAATGTTATCTTCAGTGTGGATTTAGTGTTCATTTTACTAACCTGGAAACTCCATTTGCATAAACTAAATTGTAAGAAATAAAAAGAAAAAGTTTGAAATTGGATTTTTTATCAGATGAAGATAGATGACTGCGAGCTGGAATTTTCCTTTTAACCCTTACAAACAAGGAAAGTTAAATCCCAACCTTGCCCAAGAGAGAATATTTAGCAGGACAAATTCAGTGTCCTTAAATAACGACACCACACGTATATTTTTTATAATCACAACCCATGTATGCTGTAACATCTATATTTTAAAATTTATGTTATTATGTCTTATTTACGCAAAGAACCTTTGGACCACAATAATAAGCAACTATATTACAATAATTAGCAACAATAATTATAATAGCACTAGCACAAATATAATTAATTTAAAACTTTACTTACTCGTAGAAGAAAGGTCCCACTTCCTGTACAATAGGTTTATCTCCTTTAGCAACTTCCATAGGATTAGTGATGTTAAACAAGTACATTTTAAAATCAACTGCAATAGGCGTTTTAGACCACATTTTTCTCATCTCTGAACCCTTTTTTAGTGCCACATTCTGAAACAGTTTTCAAATTGTTGTTTGTTAAAGTTCTCTCCTAGTCCAACTTCATCACAAAAAAACTTTAAGTACATGTTTATACTGATTGAAAAATCAAAAGCTGTTAGGAATCCCTGTTTTAGTTTAGAAGACATAATTTTTTCTAGATCTATTTCTTGGTAATTAGAAAGATAGACTGTATTTTATTGGGCTGTACACCAAGTGCGCCGGGATAGGCCGGGTCACGGGGGAGTGCGCCAGCTCCTTTTTGTGCGCCGGGTAAATCCTATCTCTCGACCCAGGTAGTCCATCCACCTCGGACACGGATCCTCTAATCTAAAGGACTAATCGTTGTCAATATTCGCATATATCAATATAAAGCGATTTGGTTACTTTGAACAAACTGCTCAGAATGATATGGCGATCATTAGCAAATCTCAGTGCATAGGAGAATCTATAGAATGTTCTCGTAAGCATAAAATCCAAATTGAGTCAGAAGATACACTTTAATTTGTGAATATTCAAAATAAAAATAAATACTTACAAAATCAAAATAAGTTATGAAGTTAGTAGTATTGATTGAGATTTTATGGTATTTACTCATAGTGAAGGTTGATAAGAAAAGAAAACACTTTTACTTGTTCAATAATTTTAATGTCAAACGCAGAGATAATGTCAAAAGCAGAGATAATTCCTCTTTTGCCGATACCCAACTACCGACCTCCCCCTCCCACACCATGTACCCCAAACCCCTCGTCCTTTAACCTTTATATACTATTCCGAACTTGTAAAATTACCATTACACTGATGATGACTGAATAAGTCGAAACCGGTATGTAAGTCAAAATATATTTATGGTTTGACATTAAAATTATTGAACAAGTAAAAGTGTTTTCTTTTCTTATCAACCTTCACTAAAAATAAGTTATCATTAAACATTGGAAATTTAAGAAAATAATAAAAAAATACGAGAGAAAAAACAATTTATTTTGATAATATTAACAATTTAAAAAAAAGTTTCTTACATAAATTTTAACAATATAAATAATTCTTGCATAATAAAAAGCAGGAAGAGTATATTATGCAAAAAAAAAGAATAAATGTATATTATTTAATATATCTGTATTTTCGGCTACCTGGTCCCCCTGCGTCGACAGATCTTAATTTAACATTATTAAGTAAATAACATTATTATATTATAAGGGTATTCCTGTATGTACTAGAACATTCCATTGGTTTGTAAATTTAAAAAAACAAAATAATAATAATAAGATCTACTCAGATCTTAAATAATATTTTACTCTTGTCATAAAAAAAGTCTGTGCCTCTGGTCCCAATTTGAGTGAGTTCAAAATGCAAGTTGTTAGTATGTGAGTAACATTTATTTAACAATTAAAATAAATTGAATTAAATATTACCATTCCCTCGCCCTGCTCCGTCCTCGAACCATAGATACAAATTACATCGTCATGACACGTATCGGACCCACACCAAAGAGTGGGGGAAGAGTCCCCTTAAAGGGTGTCCCTCGCCCTGCACCAACCACCCCTTTATGGGGACTCTTCCCCCACGCTTATATAGCTTACTAATGACCACATCATACTCGCTTCGGCGGTACAATGTACAAATGTATGATGTGTGAAGTAGCTGGAACTCTCCACCACGGGGCGTATAAAGGGCCTAAGTGATGGCCTAATTGCAAGGTTCGAACAAGTGGTTCGTCCTACCCGTTCTAGTAGGAAGTACTAGACTACTACTACTAATATTACCATTTGTCGACTCATGGGGGCCAGTCATGGGGGGAGGGGCTCAGTTGAGGGATCAAGTTCGAATACCGGTCGGGACACGAGATTTCTTATCAGAGACATCGACGTTTCGTCGACAAGCAACGGCTTTCTGGGTGCGACAATCTCTTATCTTAATTCCTTGTTTAAAAAGAAATAACTAAAAATGTTCTATTAAATCCATGTTTAATAAGAAATAACTAAACATTTTATTAATAAATCCTTATTTATTTTATTCGTTATTTATATTATTTTTATTTTTTATTATTTTGTATTGAATGCCGAAAAAGGCGGCAGACTCGCCCCACGTGAAGTGCGCGCGCGGTCGACAAACAGAGTCGCCCTGCGTCAGCGCTGCTCGTGCCACGTGAAAGCCAGGGGCCTGGCGGGACAGAGGTGGTTAGAGACACTCAGTAGGCCAGTTTACCGGACATATCTCGGTGGCTAAAATCCTCGTAGGACATATCTGGGCTAGAATCCTCGAATATAAAATTGGGCCAGCACTGAACCAGGCTAGAATCCTCGGACATATATGGGCTAGAATTCCCGTATATAAAATTGGACCAGCACTGGACCGGGCTAGAATCATACGGACATATCTGGGCTAAAATCCTCGTATATAAAATTGGGCCACTACTAATCCGGGCCAGAATCCCCAAAAAGTAACTACTTAAGTGATTTTTCTCTAGGATGCGTCGTTTCGGAGTTATAAGTAAAAAACTAAAAAAACTTCCGAAATTGTATGGTTTTTTCGCCATTTTTATGGTGAAGCCATATCCGAATCTAGTCGATAATGAGATTTTCAGATTCAGCACCCCAAAAAATATAAAGATCCGTCTATAAAAATTCTTCAGAAATTTTTTCTTGTCCAAACTACCAAATAACTGGACTAATAATTTACATTCTGTGTTCAGAAGGCAAAAAGTAATTTATAATTTTTTTAGGAGAATAAAATACACTCCTCTAGACTATTCTTAACTTACTTTATTTTACAATATTTCAACAAATCTTACATAAGGAATTTTAACGATTTGGTGCTCTAAGTTATCATAAATTGAATTGAAAGCACATTGTAATTTTGAATATGCGTTAACGAAATCCTACTTTTTTTCTATTAATTTGGAAATTCCTATAGAAATGTAAGGTTAGAAATCATCGAGGAGCTTATTATTAAAGCGCTTGTGACTTCTATAATAAAATTAAAACTTTTATACAAACTATAATTACTGTTAAATAATTCATTTTTAATTGTGATTAACATAAATTACAGTAAATAAGGGTATAACTGGATGAATTGTTTAGAGAATCAATAATGTTAATAAATAAAGATTGTATTAATAAATAAATTGGTTAATTTCGATAAAGGCAACAGCAATCAATACTCAACGTAATTATGTTAAAACCTTTAGAGATAATTTCAACATAAAATATTAAGTACTTAAGTCAATAATAACAGTTAAATGGAAGTCACAATGGTGTTTGACGTTCCAACATAAGGTCACCTGCAAAGTTTTTTTTTTCTTTTTACCAATGATGTTAACTTCAGCTGAATTTAAAATGATAAAACAAAAATTCACTTTCATTCAAAAAACCTTACAATGTTTTTTGAGATAGAATACGGGCCATAGATGTCGAAAAATTGATTTTCTCGAATTAATTTTTGAAGAAGTTTCTGTTTTATGATTAGTATCATCTGCAGTGAATTATGTTTTGTATTAGGAGTTTGCATGTTCGGTAGCATGGCACAACATGCTGAGTGGCTTATCCCTACCTTGCGTCTTTTTACAGTCTTTAATTTAACTTAGCTTGTCTCTAAATCTTGTAACCTAAATTTTACTCACTTCCCGGCTACTTAGAACATCAAGCCTTGCAAAAATTATAAAATTGATTATTATATAAAGAATTAACTAACCATTATTTAATTAGTTAAGTAATTTGTTTAAATTTAAAACACTTCCCGACTACCAACAATGCTGTAACTTGCACAGGTTATGTATTCCCGATGACAATGCATTCATTAGTTACTTTTTAAGTTGAAATGATTAAAGTAAGAAAGAAAATCTATAAAAGAATGTCATATATTTTTTTTAAAATACACTTGTTACTACATTCTATTATGTAGTGATGGGTGTAACCCAGGGTCACCACGGCTTCCATAGTACCTGCAAACGACACTTGTATTAATTAGCTACGTATTTCTTCTCCAATTTATTACAATAATATAGTAGGAGTTTTAGTAGTTAATAATACTGTTTATTAATATACAGATTATTGTAAGATTCTTCTACATATATTTTTTACCGAAAAAAGATATTCTTTTAATATTTATTGTTATTTAAGTTTGAGAGGAATAAAGAACGAGTTAAACCTTAAATTTCACAAAAATAGAAACAATCCGCTTTCATTGTAGAAAGGTTTCACTTGTTTTTAGCATCCTGAACTAACAGCTAAAGGGAGCATTGTCTTAGACTTTAATTCTTCTATTCTAAGAATGTCAAGGTATAAAAAATGAATGAGAAAAACAAGTTGATCTAGAAACAACTTATGAACATATATCAGAATTTATCCGGAAAAAAGCGGTCATGTTTTTTTTTTTTCGTTATTATATATATACACATATATATATATATATATATATATATATATATATATATATATATTGTGCTTACTACTACTACTAGCCTATCCAACGAAATAAACTGAACGTCCTTTATTTTCAGATTACAGTATTTTTCTTCTTTCTTTACAACTTTGAAAGGCCCTTCATAAGCTGATTCTAAAGGTTTCTTAACTCGATCAACTCTGATAAATACATTAGTGCAGTTTGCAATGTCTTTATTGACAGTAATCTACTGAAATCTAACTTATATAAGTAATCTTGATGTCTTGTACAAAGTTTTAACTGGTTTCAGTGATTCTATGTTTTTTTTTAGATTAGCAACAAATGTGCTGGGATCAACTTTTGATTTTGATACCTCAAAGAATTCTTCCGGTAACCTGATATGTTTTCCATGTACTGTACCATTTTTGCAATTGAACTTCCTGAATCTTCCCGTAGAGCAGACCGGATTCCCAGTTTACAGTTAGGTAATGAGTCTGTCCACTTTATTTTATCATGGGCTTTAATTGCAGTCTTCAGTGTACGGTGCAATCTTTCGATCTTCCCATTACATTAAGGGTGATATGGAGTTGTATGCCTTAATTTGAATCCACAGAAAGTGGCAGAACTCTTGAAGATGCTTAAGATAAATTGTCTCCCTTGATCGGTTACGACTTGATATGGCGTCCCAAGTCTCACGATCCAGTTGCTGTAGAAGCTTTTTGCTACTGTCCCTGCTGACTGGTACTGGAATAACTTCCATCCAATGTGTATATCTGTCAATACAGGTAATGCAGTAGATATTTGCATCTGATGGTGGTAGTGGTCCTATTAGGTCAATATGAACTGTTGAAAACCGTTCATCAGGTTCTTAAAAATTTTAAATTCTGGTTTTATATTGTTTGCAAACTTTTACTTTTTTACAGTTGAGGCATGCTTTTGTCCATTCCTTCACATCTTGCTTTATACAGTACCAAATAAATCTTGATATTATTAAATGAATTGTACAATTTATGTCAAGATGTGAATTATTATGAATTTGTTGAAATATTGCGTTCCAAAATATTTTTGGTACAAACAGTCGTATGTTTTCAGTCGAAGTGTCGCACCACAGATGACAGATGTTTACCTGAAGACTACTTTAGACTACTATCTCTTTGTAGTTTAGCTAACTCTTCATCGTTTTCTTGTGCTTCTGCAATTTTATCATAATCTAGGATATGTATTTCACAATATATTCTACTACAAAATATACAAAAATATACTCATAAATGAGATGTTTAGTATATTAGTATACTTCACCATTTATACTTTGTCTATCGGTCTGTCGGTATGTCGCTCAATTTTTGACACAACGGGGGGAAATTAAATAAATTTGACAAAAATAGATTGTGAAGGTATAAAATCATTAAAGTATACGAAAACATACAGAGAAAAATAGACTCCAGCGCGGGGATCCCCGCGCTGGAGTCTATTTTTCTCTGTATGTTTCACGTAGTTAATAATAATTATAATTTGATTTAAATTAAAATTTAATCGTTCCGTAGTATGAATACTACCAAAATCGTAAAATATGAATTTGTAAAGTATACGAAATAAAACGCGAGGAAGATATGTGCTACTCTAATTGGTAGACTGTCTTTCTACAAGTTAAAAACACAATTACTTAAATATATTATCTCTCCAGGGAGAATACTACAAAATGATTCCTAAATATAAACTTCGCAACATTTTCATAAAATGTTAATTTTACATTAAAATGTATTCCTATAGACGTAAAAATGAATATATTTATTGTCTAGCGAAGTGGAGATAATTATTTCGGAAATGAAATATGATAAAGAAAGGCCCCTTTTTTACATTCCCTAAGGGAATGCCAATCTCATTATTATAACTTTAAACTTTTGTTGTAGCATGCAAATTTATGAGAAAAACATGTATGTGCTTTACTCATCATAATGGAAGATAAGAATAAAAGAAAAAATATGTGTTGAATTCAGTTTTATAAATAAAACCGTGTGAAAAATAAAACTCTGTCCGTTAAACTTTCTTATCCATCTGAGTTTTCAGTTTTAGTGGTTACACTGCATATTTTATCAAAATTTGCGATAAAAATTTCATTCACGGTGGTAAATTTAACCCAAAGACTTGGCATTACAGTTGTTATAAGTTATTGTTTACAGTTAAGTTGTTTTTAAGTTAGTTGTTGTAGTGTTAAGCCGGGTTTACACCAGAGTTACTAACACATGTTGCTAACATTTGTTGGTAACATTTTAGAAAATGTTTCTGAATTTTTGTTACCAACATTGTGTTGCCAAAAAAAAAAAAAAAAAAAAATGTTAAATAACAAGAATTTTGCTATCAACAATAAGTCAGTAAAGAGAAATGAATGTTGGTAACAAATCTCACTAACAACAGGTTGCTAACAAAATACTAGTTTGTTTTTATTTGATATTAATATTTTGTTGGTAACAAATGTTACTAACAAAATGTTGATAACAAAATACTAGTTTGAGTTTTAGTTTTCTGTCCAAAGTACAACCTTATATAACGCGCCTTCCTTATGGTCTAAGATCCGGTATAAGAAATATATACCCTCATCCGTTATTTAATAATAATAAAGAATATTTGATAGAGAATTTATAGATTAATACATCGCAAATAGGTTGCCTAGGTAAATCGCGTACCGATGATGTTAAATAATAAAATGTTTAAGTACTTTTTTCGGCTGGTCCTGGAGTGCGCCAGCCCCCCTTCAGATTAGAAAATGGTTACGGTCGAAGTGCGCCAGCCTCTTAGTCTAAAGTGTCTAGTGTCTATAGGGTGAGGGTCAGGAAATCCCGGGTTATACCTCTTGCACCCCGTCTAAACCCAAAGAACTTTGTAGTAGACTTCAAAATTGGAATCCAACAAGCCGTTCGAAATGTCTTCCCAAACACTTTAGAAAACTTCAGGATTTAGGATTTACTGAGGACTACCGATGTTCTACCAACGATGGCCAACTAATTATGTTTATCTTCGAACTACCCTATATAGACCCTGAAGAAGTTGAAGAATGTTATATTGAAGATTAAATAAGCCATCGCAATGATCGATTTTGGGACTATATCACCGAGAACTATATTGATCTGTCCACGGCTAAATTTCCAATACCAATGTGGGATTCAGGCCGCCAAGTGTTGGTGGTTTTTAAAAATAAAGTATCAAGATTTGAAATGTGAAAGTAATTATTTTTAATTTATTTAGGAGGATGTACATAAATAAATTACACCTTTCAGTATGTATTTTGTATTATATTTATTGAATATATAGTTTGAAAAAGTTCAACCTCGTAAAACTTGTGTATGCATTAGAAACTATCATACATAAAATTTTGGCCCGATCGAAGAACACCTAGGTCCCTAGGTGGTGCACAATCGCTCCAAAGCTTTAAAAACACTATTTTCAAGAAAATGTTTTATATTTTAATTTTTTTTAAATATTTTATTTATTTTAATTCACTTATAAGCATCAATTTGCTCTTTGCTGACATATTATTTGATTGCAGAAAGAAAAAAAATTTAAACAAGTTAATTATTGATTGAGATAAGTCGGTACATACATATGTGTACCATTGAGTTATTCCAAAGTAATAGAGAAATTAGTGTTATGCATATGCAGGTCCTAATAATATCCTTGAAATAACTCAATGGTATACATATGTATTATGTATGTACCGACTTATCTCAATCTATACTTAACTTTTTTTTTTCTTCCTGAAATCAAATAATATGTCAGCAAACACCAAATAGATGCTAATAAGTGAATAAAAATAAATAAAATATTTAAAAAAAATTAAAATATAAAAATTTCTTTAAAATAGTGTTTTTAAAGCTTTGAAGCGATTGTGAACCACCTAGGACCTAGGTGTCCTTCGATCGGGCCAAAATTTTACGTATGATAGTTTCTAATGCATACACAAGTTTTACGATGTTGGACTTTTTCAAATTCAAAAAACTTTTTTTTCGGCCTACCCTAATATAGACTCAGTTGTATTATAAATTATATTACATAATATGCAGAAGATTTTACGTTTAATTTTAAGTTAATCTAAGCCCTTCTAATAAATATTAGCATTTACTTTTAAGTGAGTGTAATTTATGTAAGAAATATTTCTTTAATTTTTAATATTAATAAAATAAATTGTTTCTTCTCTCGTATTTTTGATTATTTTCTTAAATTTCCTATGTTTAATGATAACTTATTTTGATTTTTTTTTTCATTTTGAATATTTACAAATTAAAGTGTATCTTCCGACTAAATTTGGATTTTGTTCTTACGAGAACATTCTAAAGATTCTCCTATGCACTGAGATTTGCTAATAATCACCGTATCATTTTGAGTAGTTTGTTCAAAGTAACTTCAAATCGCTTTATATTGAGTATATGGGAATATTGACAACGATTAGTCCTTTAGATTAGAGGATCCATGTCCGAGGTGGATGGACTACCTGGGTCGAAGGATAGGATTTACCCGGCGCACTTCGACCGTACCCTTAAAAAAAGGGGCTGGCGCACTTCCCCCGTGACCCGACCTATCCTGGCGCACTTGATGTACAGCCGCGAAAATTTCCTGGAAATCGGGTCGTTTTGAAAATATTTTAAAAGGCTTGACTTTCCCTTTGCTATAAAATGCAGCTGTATGATCACAGCCCTTAAATGCGTGGAAAGTAGGCATACCCAAGCATAAAGTAGGACCCAATTTCATCGCAAGCTCATTACAGTTGATACAATCAAGATATTTCTTATTGCTTTTCTTTGATGATGAACCCGCCAACCAAATTTGAGTCCGTGAAACTTTCTGGATAGTGGTCAGTAAAATTACTAAGACATCGGTATCATTCGCTTTGACCAATATTTTTGAATTGGGTGGCGCTTTTGATATATGGAACATTATACGTGTCTCTGTGTTATATCTGCCTCTTCATGTTGACATAAATAATCGTATTCTTCATTTTTCACAACTTGATATCCGACTGTATGAAAAGAAAAACAAACTCTCCAACCGTTATAATTTTTTTTTTTGGATTATTGACACTAGATTATCATTTTCCCAGGAATTAGCCAATAATTGTACCAGTGCTTCTTTGAAACGGTAATTTTTGAGATTTCCGAGAAAATCGCTAGGTCTTGGTTGAAGAGGTCCTTGGATGACATAAGAACTATCAAACTCCAGCCGTCTTTGATAGAGGGTGTTATGTGCCTATCAAAAATTATGTGTATTTCTGAAGCGTTAGTCGAGCACAATTTTATTAAGATCGATTCAGCAACCTTGTCAAATGTCTGCGGCATAGATGATCCGATAAAATACAAGTAATAAAACCCGTCTATTATTTCGATATCGATACTGGTAGGCTCAACAGTTTCGGCATTAGACTTCAATACTTGGGCCAGTTTTTATCAAATCAGTAGTACCCGAGAAAAGAGCAGCCGGCATGGGTGCTAACGGAAACGTTAAGCAGTACTCTATGTTGATGTTTTTATCAATAATAATCGCAAGTAATCGGCCAAAAACTAAAATCTAAAACTTAGGCAACCATGGAGTCAACCAACTTTTTGATAAGGCAACCTAATACGGTTGGATTAGGAATAAAATTACTATGCGTAGTTTGTTGAATTTGGGAAGCTCGCTTGCGCACGCTTGAATTATGCCTTTATTTAATCTCTTATACTGTACTCCGCCTGACTCTAACCTTCAGAACAAATTCCTCCTAATTTTTAATAAATATGTTTTTTTATAAATAATAGTAATTATTTGAACAAAGAAACTATACATTTCTCAACAAATTAAACAAGGAAATAAAAATTCATATTATTAACAGTACGCTTGACGGTTTCAAAGGTAAATCTATGAACAATGTTGAGAAATTATTCAAACAAAGGAAAGAGTCACTAAAGCAGTATTACCCATCATTTAACTCTTGCTCATGTCAGCTTTTCTTCAAGTAGTCAAGAAAATGTATTAAAAAGACACTGTTTAATTTGTGCAAAATTATTGCAGGTGGAACGGAAGTCCTCACTTATTATTTAAAACAACGTTTCACATTTACTGTAGTATAATTTTTATTATACTATTTTATTATATTATATTTTATAATTTTTATTATATTTGGTTTTCCAAATTAATGTTAAATAATATATTTTTAATTGTTGTGAATCGCTAGATTTCTCGATTACTTTTAGCTAGATATTGCTGGAAAAAAGAAAATAATTTAAATATATTAAAGATTTGTTGATTGTGTTACCTACTATTATTTAGATTTTTTTTTTTTTTTTTTTTTTTTTATAAAAAAAAGAGAGGGCTATATTTCCTTCATATAATATTATTATATGTCGTGATGTATTACAATCTTTTAATTAATAGCTAGCCACGCACCAGTGGATTTTTTCGATTGATCAGATCGGCGGATATTTTTGTCAGCTAATAGGCAAATCGCACTCGTCATATTTTTCTTCACAATAATCACCAATTATTTAGATCTGTTCATATGTTGGATAAAAAAGAAAAAAAAAAATAGCCCTCTTTCCTCAAAACAATTTCTAATTAATATTAAAATTACCTTAATATTATATTTTGAAAAATTAATGACTTTAGCTGAGCTAAATTCCCACATAAAAATTTAGAAACGTAACGTAGAAAGACATCCTAAATTTAAAACGATATTCAGGAATCATTGATTTTTTACGGTAGGTGCTTGCAGTCATGACTTGGGTCAGAGTACAGGGGGATCGAGTAAACATTTATTTATCTAATAGTTTCAATTATTCCATCTCAAAGTGTTCAATGTTCATTTAATTAGGTGTAAAATTTATTCTGTATTACTTCGAACTACAAATTCACGTAATATTGTATTGTGATATTCTTTTTCAATGTAGTTATGAGTGTATGTGGAATTTGTAAGTCAACGGTTAATCGTAATGCTAAAAATAAACTCATATGTATCGAGTGCAAATGCTTTTATCACTCTAAATGTGTAAATATAAGTGAAACAGACTTAGAATTCTTATTTACTACCAAGAAAGGTTTTTGGCGGTGTGAAAATTGCTCTACTGAAAGAAGAAGAAGTCGTAGTGACTCAGTGCCCAGTCTGCTTTTACTAGTAGAGAAATCACGGATACGGTAGAATCCAAAGACATGGCAAGGGAATTGACTGTTGAGGTAATCCAAACTTTATTAAATGGGCTTAAAACCGATATTTTGAAAGGGCAGAAATCTTTGGAGGAAGATTTAAACAAATCCATTAATGTAATTTACCAGAAACTAGATGATACTCATCTGGTTTTAGAAACACACAAGAAAATTATTGACAATCAGGGTATGTTAATTGAAAATCTACAAAGTGAAAATGTTGTCTTAAAGAAAAACTTAAAAGAGTATGAATCAGGATTAGCAGCCGTGGAACACTATTCGAGATCTAATACACTTGAAATCTATGGGGTTCCTGAACAAGTTAACGAAAATGTTCTAGAGTTGGTGTTAAATGTAGGTAAAGCACTTGATTTGGAGCTTATTGGGGATGCTATTAATTATTGTCATATATTAAGGAAGAATCCAAACCGGCCAACAGCAGGAATAATAGTTAAATTTGTAAGAAGGTTTGACAAAAATCGTTTTCTCCAGAATCGGAAAAAGAAGGGCATACATTTTACTACGGAAGACATTGGAATCCGGTTATCGGAACCAATACCAATTTTTGTCAATCATTCACTTTCACGTTCCAGACGATTTCTTTTCGGTAAAACTAGAGCTAAAGCCTTGGAACTTGGTTACAAACATGTCTGGATTGATGGAACTGGAAAGGTCAGAGCTAGGAAAACTGATGACTCACAAGTTTACATTATTTCCGATATTAGTGACATGGACAACATCAAATAAATTATTAACAATGTTAAATATATTCTTCTTATTTTATTTTTATTGTTTGTTTGTGTATCTAGCTTAATTTTTATATTTTACTTTATTTTATTTTTATGTTTACTTCACATTAAAATTTGCTCTTTAATTGGATATAATGGTTAATTATAAAGGTAATAGTATATTTGTATTGTACCAGAATGTGAGAGGATTACGTACTAAAATTAAAGAATTTTGTCCTTACTTGCTAAATGTAGAGCCTGATGTGTTTATGATTACTGAGACTTGGCTAGGAGGAGATGTGTATGACGCTGAACTTGTAGACAATAGGTATCAAGTATTTAGAGTAGATAGGGATTTAAATATAACTAATAAGAAAGCAGGGGGAGGTGTTATGGTTGGTGTCCTCAGGAAGTACTCAACTACTAAAATAGGCTTTCTATCTGCGAAAGATTTTGAATCATTGACCGTGAAGATAAATATATATAGAAACATTATTGTATTATTTGCACTTTACATGCCTGTAAGTAATGTTGATAGACTTGAAACGTATTTCTCTCATTTTGAAGCTATGAATATTTTTTCTGTTAGTAAAGTGATAATTGTGAGTGATTTTAACATTCCGGAAATAACAGGATCAAATTATGTGTTATCTGATGGTTCGGGTACCTGTGTTGCTTTGAATAGATTCTTATTACTTTATAATCTACAATCTATCAATAATATTAAAAATAATAGAGGTAGGACCTTAGATTTAATATTGGTAGGGGGCCTCGATGATTGCGAAATACAGGTAATTAGAACTTCTCCCTTAGTCAAACAAGATTCTTATCATCCGGCCTTATCAATAGAAATTGGGCTTGTTCAGCTTAAAAACATAGAACTGTTCTTAATGCATCTTCTTATAATTTCAACAAAGCTAATCTGATTGAACTTAAAAAGAATTTTAATTTAACACGTTGGGAAGATATTATAGCCATAACTGATGTAAATTTACCTGTCAATTCATTCTACAGTGTTGTATATAAAATAATGGATAAACATGTGCCCAGATGTGTTAGGCTAAAGAAATATTCTTTTCCGTCTTGGTATTCTAAAGAACTAAGAAAAAAAGATTGTGTTAAAAATAAACTGAGTAGGAAAAGAAAATACTCTAATGACAAAAATATTAGATTCAGAGGACTTAGACGTGGGTAAAGGGTAGAATACGGACTGATTACAACAAGTATATAGAGTCAGTGCAGGAGCAGGTGAATCATAACAATGTTAATAAATTTTTGAATTTCGTTAATTCTAAAAAATCCTCTTGTGTTACTGAGCATAAAAACATGATTTGGAGAAACAAAATATTTGCTGGTAGAGATGTTGCTCAAGGGTTCTCTGAATATTTTTCTCAAGTTATTCACCTGGTGGACCAGCACCTCTAGATACTGAAACATCAGTATCTAGAGGTGCTGATCAGCATCTAATATCGAATTATAGACCCATTTCCTTGATAAATTCAGCGAAGTTAATTGAATATATGTTGCATAGTAAGATATTTGCACATTTAGGAAAAATTATTGCTTCTGTTCAACACGGCTTCTTACCTTCCAAATCTATAGTGACTAATTTGACTAGTTTTACTCAATACGTATCGAGGAGTAGTCTCCAAAAAAGGGAAAGAAGTGATGTCCTTTATCTGGATTTTGCAAAAGCATTCGGCAGAGTAGATTTTAGTATACATTTAAATAAAATGGTAAAATTAAATGTCTCCCCGAACTTAATCAAATTTGTCAGGTCTTATCTTTTTGGAAGGAAAAATTATGTAGAAATTTTCAATAGTGTTTAAATTTATAAATTCTAGTGGGGTACCACAAGAATCCGTACTAGGTCCACTCTTATTTCTTGTTATGATTAATGATTTACCGGAAGTAGTACTTCATTCACAGATAATCATGTTTGCAGACGATGTGAAGTTATATAAACGAGTATGACGTGGCATTACTGCCGTCTGATCTGGATTCCGTGATAAGGTGATGTAACTTAAACAATATGCAACTCAACGCTGACAAGTGTTGTTTGATGACCTATAAAAACAAAGATTCGTGGATTAAGCCGTTTTTTTTTCATAAATAGTACGCAATTTGCAGAAGTGGATAAAATCAAAGTCTCAGGAGTTACTTACGACAGAACACTTACATTTAGACATCATATTAATACTTTAATTAATGAATCTTATAGATTATTGGGCTTTATTAAAAGGAACACTAGGAATTTCACAAATATAGATGCTATAGCACTCCTCTATAATGCGTTAGTTAGATCTAAACTTGAATTTGCAGCATCAGTATGGGCACCTTATCATCACAAGGATATCAAAAAGATAGAAGTAATTCAGAACTGCTTTTTGAGATACCTATACTATAAGAAACATGGGAGCGTAAGCCCGAGAGATAGACCCTCAAATTTGCTAAGAACTGAATTTTCCTATAGCTCTTTAGAAACTAGAAGGAGAATGGCTCTGATGGTTTTTCTGCATAAACTATTGAATAGTAGTATTGATTGTCCCGACCTACTATCACAAATCTACTTGTATGCACCCGAGAAGAGAATAAGAGGGAGAACTCTATTTTACATTCCAAAATCAAGATCCCAGCGTCATATGCATTATCCTATAATATATATGATGAGTATTTATGATTCCGTTTCTCAACACATCGATATATTTAATACAACCTGTTCATCATTTAGAAAAAGCCTACTTCATCTGTTGCGATAGCATCGGCTCTTCACTTTGTATGTTAAACATTTTTATTTTCCACACTCGCATTTATATTTTCACAATTTAACTTTATTTTTATTTTATTTTTATTCTTATATTTCTTTTTGTAAATCAATTAGTCATGAGTTTTTTTTTGCAAAATTTGGGGAACATTGAATGACGGGAAAAAGTTCAAAATTGGGGTAATAGGTGTGCGATGAAACTTAAAAAGCACATTAATATAAGACCAGTAAAAATAGAATTTAATCATCAAACAAAAATTGTTTAGGCCATTATCTCAAAACATGAAATTTTGAGTTATCTACTTCTTGCATTAAGGTGACGAATTTAAAGTTCTATAAGAGAAGAGATTAAGAGGGATCAAGGGTACAAAAAAGGTATTTTCCCTGAGATGTGAAAATAACCAAAGCTCCGGTATTGGAGGACTTGTCTGCCTTTAATAATGACACATATGTACCTTTATGCCCTTGACCCTTCTTTACTATTTGTTACTGTTGAACTATTAGATCATATACATTATGTCCCCCAATGGAACCTTATATCTCACAATATCTAATCCTTCTCGACCTTTAATCATTTCACACAACTAACAACGACCAAGGAACAGACTTTATAAAAATTTAAATATATTTTAGGGTGTAGGTTTTCTAAAAACGATAAAACTTTATATAGTAGGTTTAACATCAGAGTAGGTATAGGTAAGTATTGCTTAATAAATATTTACTATACGCTGAGGAAAAACATACTGTCTATATGTAGATGCAAAATTAATAGTACAATAAAATATTTTAGAACATTAGGAATAAAACTAAAGACATACTATTAGGCCTGTTAAATTATTTTTCAAAAGGATGAAAAATAGCCTGCCAATTAGTGTGGTACATAACTTCCTCACGTCCTACTTCATATAATTTAATGATTTTATGCTTATACAACCCATAAAATTGTCAAATTTACTCAATCCCCCCCCCCCCCCCTTATCTGTGCGCATGGCAGTGCACAAGGCCAAGTTCCAGTAAGCATGCAGTGGGTATCTTTACTTGAGCCAATACACCCGGTTTTTTCTTACCCTCAAATCTCTGCTTCCCCATACGATGGGCTTTTTTAATGCCTTATTCAGAAACTTAAGTGTTAAGCAATAAAGAGATAAGATCAGTCTTGCTCATGAAAGTAGGAGTGAAGTGAGGTTATATACTAAAAAAAAGAGCACACTTGGCCACAAAGTAGATATCACTATTTTGATAGGCTGACTATTTTGGGAGAGAGTCTTGAACTTGGCTTATTTTTCACGGATAGGTTTTTATGTGGATTTATATCTTCCCAAATTATTTTGATTTTTTACAGGACTTAAAGAATCAATTTAGGAATATTTAAAGAGCTCATACGGTTGATAATAATCTGGGGCTATCTGGGCTATCTGCAGGTTTCTTTCGACAAGCCATCCTAATTTTACATACAATATTTATTCATATAAATATTTTGTTCTTTAGAATGATCATAATATAGCTTTTGTTACCTTTAATTAGCTCAGAAGTAAAATAATCCTTTTAAAGTAAATAAAAAAGCCAAATTTATTAAGTTGTGCTATGACCATAGCACAAGATTTTTAATTCGAATGTTTTCTTTAACCTAAAGTTTACTTTGTTTCACCAGTATAATTTAAACTATTGTTTAGAAATATTTCCTGTTACACGTTTTCTCAGCAGAATCATGCAATATTGTTTGTGAATAAAATTATACAGAATCAAATTGAAATGTAAAATAATCTTTCCCGTAGAGACATTTTCTTCTTTAAGCATAAAGAAGAAACTAACCTATAAGTCAAATAATACCCTGTGCTGTGATCGGTCAGGGCGTAAAAAAAAAAAAAAAAAAAAAAAAAAAAAAATATATATATATATATATATATATATATATATATATATATATATATATATATATATATATATATATATATATATATATATTGAAGCGCATATCAGTCAAGACTAATTATCAATTTAGTGAATTTACCTAGTTTTTTGGAACAAAAATTCTGTCTATAAGGGAAACACGAATAGTGACATCAACAAAAATCAGGATTTATATACTCGAATAGATACATTATATTTATAGGTATATTCAATACTACGGTCATGGTCTAATACAAATTTAATATATATAAATATTCTTTAATTATTTATTCTTTTGAAATTCTCATATTCTTATATATTAGATTTTATCGTTAAACGTCCAGCTTTTTCTGAAAAGTTATAGGTAAAATGTACATGGGTGTGCAATTTTATCGAAATCAGTTTAGAAGTTTCCTCTTTACATGTATAAATAATAGCCGACAATATAAATTTTTTTAGGACTCGAGGAGTCTTATTAGACTCTCATTATTAGGTCTGCAGCGCCTTTTAGCTTTATTGAGAACTACTCTGGACGCATTGAAGAAGAAGATCTGGATCTGTCTTCTTATCTAGAATGACACTAGCTTAGATAAGAAGATAGGGCTAGATCTTCTTCTTTATTGCGTCCAGGGTGTAGCTTTTACCGATAGACTGACATATCCCTTGGGAGTTTGTAAGGGAATGTACGAGTAGTATTAGTATCCTTTTTTCTCGGAGTATAAAATATTTATACTTATGCTTTTCCATTTAAAAATAAAGCTGGCACGCGATTTATAATAACTTTATTTTTAAAATCAAACAACAACTAAAAATAACGTATCAATTATTAATATGACATTGACATTTATTAAAAACTATTAATTCCACTTTTCAGTGAAGTTCAATATTTTTTTACTTATAGTAGTCTAGGAGATAGCGTGCAAAAAAATGTCTGACTAACATCAAGCTAGAATGTTGTGTAAAATTTAATCTTTTAGTGTCTTTTAAGAATATTTGGTTGGCTAAGTTCGTCTGCGGGACATTGCTTGGCAATAGGCATTGGAAAAAAAAAAAAAAAAAAAAAAAAAAAAAAAAAAAATCGGTGGAGAGCGGCCATGTCCCGCCAATTATGTTGGGCAATGTGATTTTCGTGATCCTGAGTACAAAATTAGTTAGTAGACCGAAAATCAAGTTGATGTTAGTTTGTCACTTGATAGGTTATTTACTCAAATATTAAGTACTCCAAATGAAAGAGGTCACCTATCAAGTAGTAATCTATCATCAACTTGATTTTATATTGCCAAGATATGTACCGCAGACGAACTTAGCCGACCGCACATATTCTTAAATGGGACTAAAAGATTAACATGTACACAAAATTCTAGTTTGATGTTAGTCAGACATTTTTTTGCGGCTATTTCCTGGAGTTAATTATTCTTAATAAGAAATCATTAAAACCCAAAAAATTGAATTGTTCCAAAACGTTGGAAAAAAAGTTTAAAGTGTAAAACGGTTATAATTAATAGCTTGGTTATAATATACTATAGAATTGTTACGGTTCAAGCACAATTTTAATTCTTTAAGCGCAGTACACCACAATATGAAAATAAATAGAATGTTATTTTCAATTGTTAAAAACTATTCATGGACATCCGTCGTCTGAACCGTACTATAGGCACTTGGTTGAACAGTCGATGAGTTGAATATTTTAACATTTGAATTGAAGATAACTATATAATGATTTTAAACACGAACTGTGATTTAGATTCCATTGTAATAATTGTTTGTAAAACAGTTTTAAATAATTATTATAACAGTGAAAACATCGGTCAAGGTTTAGGTTAAACGACCACCATGATTCTTTTTCTACACACAGACTAAGAAACCTGATTTTGATGGTTCCGTAGTTTGTTAAACAAGCATTTTCCTTACACTAATAGGGTTAATTATAAGATTTTATGATTTTGCTAAACAAGATTAGATTATTTGTAGAACACCGTAAGATACGTGAGAATTCGCAATAGTATATACACGAATTTATATTACGATAGTACACAATATGTATTGTATATAAAAACATAAGTTTGACAGAATTAATATTTTAATGAGAAAATGACCAGGAAGCAAGAAAGGAAAATTCAAATGTCTATTTGAATTTTAAGTCCACTTGGAAAAATTTGAAAAAAATATCACATGTTTTCGTTGTGAAGGATTATAAATTATACAAAAATGAATACTCTAAAACAAACTCACCAAACAACCCACAGCCTGTATTTATTTATGGAACGGTGACTATATATAAATGTAAATACGTATATTTCTTAATTTTTTTTTCATTATTCTCTTTCATGTTTCTAAAAGTGGTACTCATTTTTACATTAATGTCTTTTTTTTTGTTATATAATATAACTCACCCTAACTACAATGGTAGCTCTGATTTTGTTTGATGTTTCAATCATACAAAAATAACTAAAGCTTAAAAAGTTTGACGAAAAATTCTGATGATCATTATGGCCAGTGGGCGAGCAAAGATAAATTAGTGGATAACTCACGCTGAATATTAACTAAGGCAACATTAAGATCAATATGGCTCGACTTCGAGCTCCGTTAACTCTTTAATAGTGCATTTTTCTTTTAGATACTCTTACTTCGGGAAACGAAAATATAATTAAAATTATAATTAAAGTAGGGAGACTGACCCCATTTATTAATTTAGGTAAATGAATATGTTGGTATGTACTTAATTTAGGGAATGAATATGTATGATGGAAACATGTAGTATTGTAGTATGAGCAGGGTGGATATAAAAAAATATATATATTTAATACACATCTTCTTACTTCATGAATCTGAAGATTAATAAATAGGAAGTGTTATTTACTAAATATATTAACTAGCATGTGATATAAGATTTATAATCCAGCATGGTCTCTAGCAGACACCTTAGCCATTTCATGTAATATTGCAACAATTGTTTATTTTTCTTGAATTTTGTACATAATTCATAATGTATATCGAATTAAATATAAATTATATAACATTATTTTCCCATTAAAAACTATAAGATGAACATAGAGAAAAAAAAAAAGAACCCTTTTAGAATTTTGGATTATCTCTTTCATTTCTGTGAAAAAGTCTTGTTAAAGATGTTTGACTTCATTCAGGCCAAGGAGGATAGAAAATCCAATTAGAAAACCATCAACTAACAAATGAAATGCCTTCAGCAGGAAAAAAGGAAACCCTCTGAAAAGGTCATAGAGAGCTAACTTTATAATTTGAAGAATAAGAAGTGGAAACTACAATATTAAAGAGAATCTCTTTCATACAAACCGTAAAATATTGCGTTTTGAAGCGTAAAAGTAACGAACCCGCAAAGGACGATAAAATTAAATATCTTAGACATTAAAATTATAACTTAATGGTATTAAACATAATACTTAGCTTTTCCATTTTTATAAATGACCTACTACTGTTACATAATGAAATACATTTATATTTGAATATGTAACGACACTGTAAAGCCACACTGCCATAGTTACCAACCAATTTTACCATGAATTTTGTTAGTACCCATGATGATAACAATAATTGTTATTAACAAAATACTAGTTTGACTTTTTGGTTGTTATTAACATTTTGCCACATCCCAACGCTCGCTTGGTCGATTGCCTGCGAAATGTCGAGTATTTGTCAGTAAAATATGTTAGTAACTCGGCTTCTAAAATGTTACTGACATTCAACATTATTTGACCTTTACCGACACTTTTAGTGTATATTAAAATTGATAATAATATGGTATTTTTGTTATTAACTCAACTAAATGGTAACAAATTCAGAATCGTTTCCAAAATATTACTAACAGTGGTTTGTTGTTAACAACGCATGTAAGTAACACTGGGGTAAACCCGGCTTAACATTTTACTGATATTGACTAACAGTTTTTTTTTTTTTTTTATTATTTATCTTAAATTCTTTGTGAAAAATAAATTTATATAATTTATTTATTTGACTAGACTTCAAAGAAATTCCAAGAGTTTTAATATTAATGTTATTTCCTTTATTATTCGTGGGTGTAATTAAATTAAAATTAAACCGTAGAATTGTATTTATTATACTGACATATAGTTAACTGATCTCCAAATTACAAATGACCAATATTCCGAAAACTTAAATAAAGAGAACCGCCATTATCCTCTGTAAGGATATACGCAACACGTGCTGGTTTGTAATGGGGTTGATAGGTCTAAAAATACAGCTGACTGTTAGGGCAAATTGGGTATTAGAGAAGAGAGGAAATAGAAGGAGGGACCCAGGCAGCAGGAAGGATCTGCAGTGGTAAGTTAGTGTAATCTTATTTCTTTACATTAATATGTTACCCCAAGTCTGTGTAAAAATCTTCTCCAAGATGATAACACTTCACGTACATTTAAACCTAACTCAATTCCAACCCATTCTAATTATTTCTAGTACCAAGTAAAGTTCAAAGATATAAACACTCTGATAAGTTTCTAAAAATATTGTCTATATATATAAAAATACACAATAAACACACACACACACATATACACACACATATATATATATATATATATATATATATATATATATATATATATATATATATATATATATACACCATTTGTGAGAGACACCAAGGAATGTGCCTCGCAAGCGTGACACATAGGAACTGTTCCAACATCAGACATTGCGTCATTAAGATATTGGCTCGGCATTACGCCATGTCCTGCTTCGTTTCGTCGCGTCCGACTCATCAGGGGCCCGACGATGCCCACCCAACTCTGGACCTATACTAGATCAAGAAGATCAGATAGAGGACTTATCAGAGACGAGCGTGCTCTCATACCGCCATTTTTGCTTGGCTGGCAAAACACATCAGCAATGTAATACCGTGTTTTTGGGTGCGCTACCCCTCATAAACTTATTTTTTTTAAAAAACTACTATTACTATAATTACTCTAAAACAATTTTATTTCTTGAAAGCGGGTTCGATGAAATATTCCTAAATGTAGTCCCTATTTTATTGAATTAAAATACGAATTGAACGAAATAAGTAGTTTTCAGGTAAAAATGTATAGTTTCCGAGATATTGATGAACATAAATCTAATTTTGATGAAACTCGAAAACAGGATCACCTGTGAAATATTTTGAAGAATGTTTAATGATAAATCAATTAAATTAAATATTATAAGATTAAAATTCAGCATTACAATATACAAAGAAACAGTTTTGTCCGAATTTGTTGGACCGATTTTATATAATTATTGCCAGTATAATGCTCATTCTTGAGCTTTCACAAATAAGAATGTTGGCTAACAATTCAATTGGTTGTTCTATATGAACATTTTCTTTCACCATATTTTAAATAAATTAATAAAAGAATAAAGAAAGAATATAAAATAAATTGATATTGGGAGCGATTCCGCAGACAATTTATCAAACTCTAATCTGTCCGTGTGAGTTGATAACAGGAGACTGGATCGGTGGATCTGAAATTTCCGCTGATAAGATTGACATCGTTGTGTCTCTACTAACGCACAAAGGGGGTCTGCGGATTTCCCTAAAACCGTTGGACAAATCCGTGGTCCGTCTTCCGTCGTATAAATCCACTCATGTGTGGCCAGCAAACGAGTCCACATTCACAATATTGTTAAAGGCGAATTGAAAATTCCCTGCATGACCTACATTTAGCTTCTTCTGTCATTTATAATGTTATGCCCCGCTAGTAAAAATTCGTTCATATGTAATAAATTTAAGTTCATATAATTTGGCCTGCAACTTGACCATTGACCATGCATTCAATGTTTTATGAACAATTTATACCTTTAAAGTGGTTTATGCGTCATGGGTCCCTACCTTTTTTGAATTACAAGCTTATTTTTAGTGATAAGCTAGGACGTCTTATTCAGCTTTTATATCTATCGTGTCTGACTAAAAATAAACTCTTCGTATTTCTTAATTTTATATTTTCTAAAACAAATCCTTTCCTAATATTGCGTGCCTCATATTTAACAATCCGTTAATATACGGATTATCCAAAATTTAAAGTCTATCTAATTTTCTTTTATTTCTTAGCACTAAGAAAAACATACATAGCATCTTAGTCTATGGAGCCAATTTAAACTTAAAAAATTCATGGTATTTTCAAGTATTTAAATTGAAAAAAATGATTATCGGATGAAATGTAATATAACATTATATTTAAATTAAAAATGAATATTATTAGTTTAAGTCATAAAAAAGGTAATTTTTAAATAGTAAATTATAATTGTCGAAGCAAATATTAAATTAGGGCTTCTCTGTTATAACTGATCTAGTTATTCTGGCTGAAAAAGTAAATAGTAACTTTACTGGGCCACTACTCATAAATCCATTTATAATAAAGGAAATTATTATACTGGTGAGGAAAATATAAAGGATGAACTACAATAGGAATCGATAGGATGGGCAAGGGAAGAGAGTTTGAAGTGCTGGGCAAGAAGAGAGTACGTACAGGATGCCAAATTCCACTCGAGTCATGTAATTCCCGTCCAGATTTACCCTTTTATAACAAAGGATTATTAACGAGGGGCCCTCCTACTTGAAACTCTTATAGGCTGCTACTTGTCCACTCCCCTATCTCTTCACCTTGTACATGCTTTCGTCTTACCTTTCCAATTGTAAAAAATATCCAGACATTTCAAGTGAAAGAAATGAATATTGTTGGAAAAGAAGTTATTACTTAATAATCTTGTTTCAACCTTAATAATTTCTTCTTCGTGGTGGATTTTTGAAATTCTAGTATATTGTACGAAAAAGGTTTTTGGTTAGTAGTAAATATATATTAACTCGGACTTAGCAGTTCTTTTAGATATTATTGGACATTTTATTTACAATTTTATTTATTTTTTAGGAATTTCATTCCTATCAGGATGTTAAGAAATATTTTATTCTGTTTCACTATGAGATTTTGATTTTATTAGGTTTTTTAAGTGGAGCAGCAAAATAATCATTAATTTTCTTCACGGCATACAGAAGTAATGAATTCCTTCCTTGTTTTTGATAATACGCAAAATTTTAATTGCTGATCAGTATCCTTACTCGATTCTCTCCTATCATTTTACTTAATTATGGATTTAAAAAAAAAAAAATGTTAATTCGGTAATCCTAGGTCACCTAAGTTATTATATTAAATTTAAATTAACAGATATATACAGGACTAACACTATAATATTGTGCCTGAAAGAAAACGTGGGAGAGTGGTGGACTCCCGGAGAAGTGAACTGTCAGAAGGTTTCTGTAAGAAAACTGAAATCAACGCAATCTTCATTATTTTTATCATTACCCTGAGGAAGAAAATAATAATTATAAAAGTAGTTAAGGGTTGAAATATTTAAACTTACATCGTTAATTTTTGAGTTAAGGACTTTCTGAAATCCCCAGAAACCAACAATAAGGCCGAAAAAGAAGACGACTCCACCTGCGACAGCAAGCCTCACAGGGGCCGCCATGTTTGAGCACGATCAGAGCGTCACTGTGCTTGACTTCAAGTCAAGCCTTCTTTACATCAATTATTCACGTGCCACCCCACTTCGGACAACTCCAGTTCCCCTCCTGTCCTATTCGGTCGCTTACCAATAATTACTGTATTGCTTCGTTCTAAACCCATAATTTTTCCCTTGAAACACGAACTCTTTTTTTACTAAAAATGCGAAACTGTGCTAATTTAATGAATTGGCCATTTTTCTTTAGACGATTTCAAGAAAAATTCTATATAATTAAAATGTTTTTCGAGCTTCAATTTATCGCTGTTTACCCACGTCAATTCTTATTTGAAATATATATGCATTATTAAAAAGCATAAGTGAACTCTTAGCCCACTTTTAAGCTTACCTCGATTCTATTACTAATATAAAACTATACCTTGAAAATATTGTCCTTACATAGCAAATAAACCTTTTACATTATGCTATTGAGGCCGCTTAATGGAGGATGGATGTATCACCTTTTATTCCTTTCTTAATATTCTTTTTCTATTTCATTGTTCGTGATATGATACCTTATACCATACATTATCGAATAGGTTATAAGGATCCAAATTTTGCTATTGATTTCATGAAATTTATGCATAAGGGATAACCATATTTTCTTTCGTAAAAATTATTAATGGTTTTCTTTGTTATTGTTCGATGATCTTCATTCTAACCTCACTCCATATTTATTTACAGAATATTCATTTGATATATTCAAGTGTTTAGCCTCAATGTTATTCAGTGTTTAGTGTCAATGTTTGAAAAAAAAATTTTTGGAGGATGAACATGAACACATTAACTACAAGATATCTTTAATTTAATTGCTGTTGAGTCTTAAGAAAAAAAATAAAAATATGCTCCCTTTAGCGATATTACGACCCCTCCTTGGGCAATTCTCAAGCTGACTGACTAGATAGAAGATTACACTACATTGAAATCATTGAATTAAAAGTGATTTTTGGAACGAAGTTCCTTATGGCACGTTCTGGGGCCCGGGAGTGAATCTAAAAAAAAAAACGACCAAAATCACCGTCAAAAAATAACCGTCACAAAATCACCGTCACGAAATCACCGTCACGAAATCACCGTCACAAAATCACCGTCACGCAAAATCCGTCACGAAATCTACCGATGGCGATAACTGGAGTAAAAGTTGACCGACTTAGTTGAAATTTGGTACACATGCTTATTTTACCAATGTCCGGGACAAGTTCGTTGGACAACGTTATCCGCACAAGCGTTCACGCGCAAAGCTCGCGTAAACGTAAGCTTCGAATTAAAAATTGGAATTTTTGGACGGGAAAAAATTCTAACTTCATCTATTTAATGAGACAAACAACTTTTTTAAATCATTTTTTTTAGTAAAACGAACACCGACACTACTATGAAGTGATAAAGATCGCTAAATTTATTAAAGCGGACCAAACCGATTAAAATAAAGAAAACAACGTTTTTACCGATATCTTACGTTCTAACGTAAATATTTAAATGAAACTTTGTATACATCACCTACAGTACAATTGAAAAAAGCATGTAACATTTCAACCTGATACAAGCAGAAGTTTTTGTGAGTTAATGATTTATATTTTTTATTTTAATATTTAATTGGAGTAATATGCCGACGGGGCCTGGGAGGACAGTTCTTTTTCGTTCTACAACCATCTGCTTTAACTATAAATTTATCATTAAATTTTTTCTCAATATACAATACATTATTTATTGAAAGACGCTCGCTTCAAAGATAATAAAAATATTTTCATTTAATTTTGCCTTAACTTCGCTAGTACAAATAGTTAGTTACTTTTAATTTTGTTTCTTTTCTAACTCCACCATATATACGTATACGTAGTTATTAAAGCGATTTTACAATTTATATTATATGAATAGCGTAAGGAACTTCGTTCCTACCGGGTGTCCCACGACACTACACGTATTTTTTTTAAATTTTATTGAATAGTCTGATTCTCGTCAATTTCTCCATGGTTTAACTTATAATTAAGTTTCTTCTCTTCGCTGCTGATCTTCATCTTGGATACATACGACCTTCCAATTATATAATAGTAAATAGAGTAGTTGCGGTTCCTTGTATTGTTTAATTTTATCGCTGTTGGGTCTTAAGGAAAAGTAAAGGCCCAACAGCAATTAAATTAAACAATACATAGAATCAACTACTCTACTTACTACAAGATATCTCTTACCAATTTATAAATTAAGTCGCCATCCACAATCCATATGCCACTTAAGGAAACTCCGTGGTGTTAGTCTTTTATTCAGCCTGCTCAAGAGTTAGATGTTCTTCTAGCCTTGGAAGTCGACAACAGTAGAACTGACAAACAAAGGTTGTCTCCTAGAAAGTTCTGTAAAATATAATAACTACGCTGTATCATCATTTAAAATGATCCAAATATGTTTTATATATTATTGGTTGTACTATTTAATTTCATTGTGAAAATTGATGCTTCAGTAAAAAAAAACTAGATATTGTCACATAGCTAAGGAAAATTTTAATGCTTCTATGCGGTACCTAAATAATAAACAGCCTAATGAAGCATGAGAATTCAGTTAGTACATAATATATTGATGTAAATATTACTATTTAATAGTTCCAAAGGAATGCAACTTATTTTAGTGAAAAACATATTATTGATTGATCTTCTCAGTGCTTGTCGAATGTTTTGGCTACAAATTGTTCAGATAAAGTTGTTGGAGAGCACACTGTTAAATAAACCAGGATTGGAAACTCCCTATTTATCACATTGACCAGGAGTCTCTAAACTACGGTCCCCGGACTTGATCTAGCCCGTGAGACCAAGGTAGTAGCGTTGAAAGACCTGTGCCAGCTGCGCAATCCCCCAAAACAACAAATTGTTTGCAATATTTTTTTACTTCTAGCTGAATATCCCCTTAATTAAATATATATATTAATTTAAATTAAATTAAATTTACCAAAATTTGAGCCCTTGTCAAGCTCCGTACATCCAAAAGGTTACTTTCCGTAATACTGCTCTTAAAAAAATGAGACATTTGTTCGATTAAGTGTAAAATTTACATTAGTCATTGTACTCTGTCAAATAATACAATTCTCATCCAGAACTCTAACTTGTTTAGTTAATAACTTTTAAATTTGGTTATGCAGGATCTTACATTACACTAAATATGAACCCTGTCTTTCTGTCTGTTTATCTGTCAACGACAGAAGACAACTTTAGTTAATGTTGACCGATTTAGTTACAATTTTGTATATGTGTTCCTTTTATCAATGCTCAGGCTAAGTTCCTTGGACAGCGTAATCCGTCCAAGCGTTCGGTGGAACGCTCGCTTTTATGTGAGCATCAAATATAAAATTAGAATTTAGGACAGGAAATGATATTACCTTCATTCTTTAGTAAGTACATTTCTTTAGCAAAACCACCAGCAATACCGTTATGAAGGGATAAACATCGCTAAAATTGCACTCATAACACACAAACTTATGCTTGCAACAATTTATTTCACATACATGTTTCAATTGTGCTTTACTGATGATTGATAAGAAGTTGTATTAAAATCAATTATACAGAACTTGAGATATTAGTATAGATATAAGGATTCAGGTCTATTCTTTCATAGCGGTGTCGCTGTTGATTTTACTAAAGAAATATATTTGCAAAAAAGGTTGTTATTGATAAAAAGAACACGTATATCAAATTTCAAATTTATCGGTCAACTTTTACTAAAGTCATCGCTACACGCGTAAACGTTTATGACAGACAGACAAACAGACAGCAAGATAAGGTACATATTTTGTTGAATGTTAGAAGCTCGGTTGAATGAATTTCAAATTCATTAACTGTGATTGGCCCCCGTTGGATGTGTATTGTTTACTATATTTTACAAAGATACATGACTAAAACAAAAATGTTTCACTATCTCCAACAAATGCCCTGTTTTTTGAAGAGCAGTGTCTCGGAAAGTAGCGGCAGCAACGTAATCATTCTGAAGAACGGAAATTTATATTCACTTTATTTAAAAATTTAAAGACAAAAATCCGTTTCAGACGACATCAGAAATTTTTTTTGGAAATTTTCATCGCCCTATAATAAAGTATTTTCATGAATTATTTAAAAAATGTAGGACTAGCCGTTATAGGGTTGATGGGGGGGGGGGGGTACATTTAAACTTAATATACCAATAAAGAATGCAAACTTTAAAAAAAGTAAATTATATGTAAGGTATTTGTAACCTACTCTTCAGGAGCTTTCATTTGATACCTCACTCGTAAATTAAAAATAATACAAATATTTGAGTTTATCACACTTTTGCAAATCGCGCATGAGCATATTAAATTTTTAACTTTTATGTATTTTTCCTTTGTGTGGGTCAAAATGTTACGCCAGTATTTCAAATTTCAACTTTTTAGAGAAGGATCTTCAAAACCCTAAAAAGGGGGCAACAATTAAATTAATTAAACAATAATGGGTTGTAAAATCATGACATTTATAAGTACGTGATAGGATGCGAGGAAGCTATGTGCCACACTAATTGGTAGAATAATTTTTACGAGACTAAAAAAGTTTGTGGGAGGCATGCCCGCCCCCAAATTTAGAACTAGCGAACATGCATGCCAACTTTCATGTAAATCGCCCCGATTCACGTGAAATGAGGGATACTACTAAAAACCACTATTTTTGACTCTTAATCTATTCAAATATAATTTTTTTTTCCATGATAATAGTTATTTATAGACCTCGTTTAATTGTATAATACCTTCTGTGAGAAAGTAAATACAACAATAACAAATATAGTATTACATAATAATTACTAAAATCTATTCATTATTAAATTTCACATTAAAAAACTACAAACTTTTTTTTTTTTTTTTTTTTTTTTTTTTTCATTTTGATTAAATGCATTTATTTTTCTGAATGATAGTCGCTTTTAATGAATGAAGCTAGTGAAATTGCATGACTTTGTGGGTTTCTTAACTGAATTGGTTATTTATTTGTTAATTTTATCAACTATCTTCAACAAGCCTAAGCAATCATAATCTCTGTAAATTTATATCTATACGTTGTTATCCAAATTTAAGTATAAATATCATATAATATTGTCTAATAATTAATTGTTGGTTTGGGTACAATTAGTGAAAAATGTAATTAATAAATTTTACAAATAATTCAGGAGAGTTGACTTTTCCCCAAACTACTTAATGCACACACCCCCACATTCAGAGACAGACAAAATTCTATTTATAGATACGTCAAAGTAAATTTTGCTGAAAATTGCATTTTAAACTGTAAGTAATAGTCTAAGGAGTCTTAAGCAGGCCCCACACTATCAATCTGCTTGAACAAAACAGTGTGTCAAGCTGATTGACACGTGCCTCAAGCAGCCTTGGGGCGAAACAAGCATACCATCAATCTTTTCATCAACACTCATTTGCAGCGGAGTTTTCGACTAGTGAACTACTCCTCCTGGTCTGTAGTATTGTGTAAATACCATGTGGAGCGAATCAGGATTTGGGGTTTCTCATCTTGACAGTTGTTGCTCTCAAATGGAAAAATAGTTTCAGAGGAAACGACGAAGGCATGGAACTATCTACAACTCCGGATAATCACAATATAAATCAATGAGGAGGGTATACTAAAATGTCCGAACCTTCAGAATCGAGCGGATGATCCTGCATCTCTGGTGTCGAGCAGGTGACTGACGAAATCCTTGATCAAAATTGCTCCAGACTATTAAGCGCTCCGTCCAGCCGCTTGAGTCATTTAAACTTTTCATCAATCACCGTCAAGGCTTGACTCAAGCGTCAAACTGGTTCCTAGACTATCAATCACGCTTGACACCATCGCTAGACGCACTGATTTGATCAAGCGGATTGATAGTGTAGGGCCTGCTATTGTCACTAGTATTAACTCACGGGGGTTATGAACACACAAAAACTCAACTCAGCAATGAATAAATATATTTGTAACATAATTACACATTTGACCAGGTTATACACTCACCCTGGACACCATTAAATAAAAATAAAAATAGTATCGAAAACAATAAATAATTTAAAAAAGGGCAGAAAAGGTGCTCGATGATCCACAATTCTGATAGGATAATGCATACATACTAATAAAAACAAACTTTCTGCAGAATTTTAATGAATTGTATCTCAAGTAGTACAAGATATAATATGATGATTCACGAGGATAATATATTTCGGTGTTGTATTTTTGTACAAATAATCTAATCAAAAACAATTTCAATAGCATTACCGAGAATGTTTTACAAAATACCAGAATTCTATTTTCTTCTGTTAAGGTTTTTGTTTCACCTTTCGCGTACTAGTAATATTACGTAGTGAAGGGATTGGGTTTTAAATAAATATATGACCACCATCTTGAATTAAATTACTGCTTGGAAAACCCTTTCAAAATAGATATTCTGTTACGTAAGGAAGCTAACTTCCAAATTGAATATTCATCAAGCAGACGAATTTTCAATAAGATAACTATAAGTGATATAAATACCATAAAATAAAATGATGAGACGCCTAGTATTTATTTTTATTAAATATATACATAAAAGGTACAATAAAAACCCTGTAAATTATCATTTGTCGTCTTTAATTGACACACTATAGTATTTAACTCCAAAGTACCAAATGTGTGTACATTATTCTATTAAGATAGAAAAGAAATTAAGATTAAAATTTCTATATTAAGAGGGGAAAGAAAGAAGAAGAGAGAGAAAAAAAAATAATAGGTAAATAGAAGAAGCTGCCAAAATTTGTTTAAAGAGAAGTATTATACAAGAAAAGGGTTTTATCCCGACAGCTTATTTAACTAGCGTGCTGACAGGAGGAAGGTGTGATTTAGGCTGTGTTCCATGAGGAGAATAAGATCTTCCACTGCCCAGGGATTCCGGTGTTCCAGGAGCTGATGGAGGAAGGCTAACAGAAAATACAGACGGAGGACTAGGTGAGATAGCTGCATCACGGGTACCTCCGTCACTTTTCTTCTCAATTACAGGTGTCTCCCTTATCTGAGGTCCTTGATTCCCTCCTTTACGAAGGGAAACGGCCCTTGCTGCGCCGACAATACCCAGCAGACCTCCTGTACCTATAAGGCTCCATTTTAATATGTCAACTAAGCGTAGGTTATTTAGAAGATTGCTCTCTAAGAACGCCATAAGTTCACCATCTAGATCTAAAGACTAAACAGATTACAGAATGTATTAAAACAATGACAATAATACTATTATGTTATAATATACTGAAAGTTTCACACGCAGTAGTTCCTAAATTTTTTAGGCAGAACGCTGGAATATATTTGTTTTCATGTCATTTTAAGCTTATTCAATATTTTTATTTTCCTAAATAAATATGTATTTTTAACTGAAACATTTTATGAATACTTTTTTTAATTAATAAGTTAATGGATATTGAATGGCAAGAATATTTTTTCTTTAACAAGTTTCATTAAATTTCGTTGGAAACTAGTACCTAAAAGGGAAGTAATTTGTTTCTGTTATTGGCAAATTTAAACAAAATATACTTATAACGAGGTACTGAGAGTAGGTAACAAGATACCTAATAGGTATCTATATGGGAGTGTAGATGTATAATTTTATATATCTAAAAGTGAATTGAAACTTTGCGTACTCCTTATAGCTATAGTTGTAACCGTATTATGATAAATCTAAATAATAATAATAATAATAATAATATTTACAGGGTGGTCCAAAAGTCCCCCCCCCCTCTCAACTTTTGAACGGTTTGAGATAAATTAATGAAATCTGGGGGATCTCTACCACGCAAAGGGATGTTTGTTTTCATGTTACCACCCACTAGGGGCAACCACCCACTTTGCCCCCAGGCCGCCCAACTTCAAAATTTCCAATTGGAGTGTATATTTTTGATAGCATATTTGGATTCTACGGTGAAAAATAATAAACTTTTACGGGGGGGGGGGGCAAAAATAGCAAAATAACCCTTCCGAAATAGTAGAAAATAACACTTAAATCGTTATAAAATCTAAACAGGTTGAATTAAAGTAATGAAACTTGAGAGATCTGTTCCATGTAAAGGGAAGTGTGTAATCATCCACTCGCATACTAGGGGCAACCACCGTTTTGCCCCCAGGCCAAATCAAAATCCTCAAGTTTCATTAATTTATCTCAAACCGTTAAAAAGTTAAGAGGGGGGGGGGGGGGAGAGACTTTTGGACCACCCTGTATATATAATTGAGTAGCTGAATTCCAAAAGCAGCTATATCCACTTGAAATTTTTTTGGCAAAGCACGAAAAATTTCTAGTAATTCACTAAATTGTGTTATCAGGTTAATGTTTTTTTAAAAAAAATCAATAACTAATTATTCATCTCGGTTCACTAATTCATTTAGTGGGACAAAAGGCCTATAATCTCAGGCTATTGTTTTCTTTTTAATAAACAAAAGAAATAATCACATAGCTGGTTTTGTCACAGTTTTTGTTTGTAGCTACTTTTGCAACCAAGCCCACCGCCATGTTGGATTGGTGTGCTGCATAAAAAGCAGTTATATCCAATAAATTAAGCAGTTATAAACTATTATTTTAACTATTTAAACTATTATTTATTCAGTGTAGCCACTATAATATTTTTTTCTCTTCTATCATATTTTTTTCTGTTTAAAAGAAGATAGAAATGTATAGGATGCATAGGATAAAGCTGTTTTTGGATCAGTTATGGATATAGCTCCTTTTGAATCCGAGTACATTAGGGATATAGCTGCTTTTGTAACAGCACTCATATTTCAATCTAGATTTTAATAGGTAATAGGTTTATAATTTTTTTGGAACTGTTTGACTGCAAAACCTTGTAGAGCTTTAAAAAAACAAATCCAGGGGTACCAATATCTCATTTTTTTTTGGATATTGCTGCTTTTGGAATTCGGCTACTCAATATAACCTATGTTATATACATATTATGTGTGTTTGTTGCTAGCAATATAATGAAATATAAAACTCAGCATTTTTTTTTTTTTACTTTTAATAAGGCTGGGAGAAGACCCATACACAGACCACATGTGATCAAATTTCAAAGGTTTGTATGGGATAAATACTATGTTACCGACAAAACCTGGAATCAGTTAAAACTAGTACTTCCCAGATAGAACTAGTTTTGGCAAAGCGCATTATGTAGCAAATCGAGGCTGACTAGTCCGAACTAGAATTGCCTGTACTAGAAAATGCCGAACTAGAAAATACTTTTTGAATTATTGTCTTAATCAAAAGAGAAATACGAACTTACATACAGGAAGTTTATTAAATTTTTGTTCTGTATTTATTATTAAAATCCATAATCGTAGATCAAGTACGGTACCCAACTCGTGCGAAAACTGAATTTGTCTTTGCTTGTGTGGTTTTACTAACCTTGCTATCGCTCGGGTGCGAACTCCACACTCGCATGCAAAATGCTACTTTCTGCACTAGACGCGTAATGTACTATTTAATCCTATACCCCTTCGACCCGTCAACCTCAAAGGTCGAGGTTATAAAATTGGCTCAGTTTAATACTACCCAAAAAATGATTCACAGATAGTTGTTTCTACCTCGTTTCCTATTTTCAGCAAAATCTTTTATATTTTTATCTATAATTCGGATTCAGTATAATAAGTATTCTAGTACAACAGCTGGATGGCCATCTTTAGATTCGTATGTAACAACATACAATTTTATGGATCATATTAATTTGCCATGTATTAATTATTCTTATGAGCCTAAATTGGGTATTCTTAAAACTAAAAGCATGGTACCCGTTATTGATGTTGGGCAAGAAGAAAGAACAGATCTTTCGTATCATACTGGCAGTATGTTTTTAGCTACTTCAGACAACAATAAACAGTGAAACTCTTTCCATATCTGGACAACATTCTTCTCTTAAACAATTAGATCTGCATTATTGTCAACTTATAGAAAAAGGTATGACTTGTACTACATTTAGTGGTGTTTTAGTTTGGTGGTGATAAAGTTTTATCTCAGCCAAGTTGCCATTTTGGTATTTTAGCAGTACAAAGCAACTCACCAAATGATACTTATTGAGTTTCAACGCTATTGCTTGTAATACGTATTTATTGGGAATGACAATTTTAATTTATAAAACAAATCAACAATAAATAATGTCAGGGTATGACATGGTTGCCAAGTATACCAACACCCCTTCTCGACCATGTACACCAATTGTTCCACGATGCTTCAAGAACTTGACCGGGGTCAGAGCCTTCGTAAGGGTATCGGCTGATCAACTGTAGATAAATGCTTTATTTGGATTTTTCCATCTTGTACAGATTCCCTTATGAAATTATACTTAACGTCTAAGTGTTTCATGCGACGATGCTCTTTTATATATTTAAGTACATGCTTCAGGTGCTTCCAGTGAACTTCTATCTTTCTTTCTTGTTTCTTCCAGTGAACATCTTGATGTTCTTGTGATAAATAGTTTACAAGTTTTTCTTCAACTGGTATATTTTTCGAACTGCATTCAGACATGCCAAATCTTTCCAGCAACTTCTTTACGTAGTGCGTTTGTGAAATTTTTATTGTACCAAAATCTTTCTGTATGTCAATTTTAAAACCTAGAAAACTTGTCACTTGACCCATGTCAGCCATTTTAAATTCTTTAGCAAAATCCTGTTTTATTTTATTAATAAGATCTACACTCTCGCAAATTAACAATAAGTCATAAACAAACACTAAAATTATAAATATCGATTGAGCGAAATTTTTAACATATAAACAATAATCACATTCTGTTCTTTTAAACTTTAAAACAACAATAACAAAATGATTAAATCTGATGTTGCAAGCTTGTGGAGCCTGTTTTAACCCGTCCAACGATCTAACTAACTTGCATACTTTCCCCTTCTCACTCATGCCAGGTTTTAATCCTTCTGGAATTTTCATATAAACTGTTTCTTCAAGTAATCCATTAAAGAAGGCAGTTTGAAAGTCCATTTGATGAATTTCGAGATAAAACCTATTGACGTAAGCTAGAAGCATTCTTACTGTCTCTAACTGAACTACTGGAGAATAAGTTTCGTTGTAGTCGAACCCTTCTTTTTGAGAATAACCTCTTGCAACTAACCTAGCTTTGTACTTAGTGACATTGCCATCAGCATCATGTTTTTCTCTAAATGCCTTCTTTGAATCAATAGCTTTCCTACCAGGAGGAAGGTCAGTTAAAAACCAGGTATTATTTTCCTCTAACGATTTTAGCTCATTGTCTACTGCTTTTTGGCACATATCTTTGTCAACCCTATTATCTATATCTGCCAAATATTTTGGAAGGTCTTCTACATAGCTTTCAGCTGATAAGGCATACACCGAGCAACTAGTAAAACTACTTTGATACCAGTCTGGCTGTTTCCGTTCTCTTTTTCTCCATCTTAATTCCTGATCTTTATCTTTATCAGTTTCATTTTCTTTATTTTTATCTTTTTCTTTTTCACTCTTATTTATAATATCACTTCTATCATAGGTCTTTGGTCTGACTTTTCCCTAAACATCCAAGTGTGTTAACTGAAGTGGTTTTTGAGACCTTACCTCATGATGTTTGTTGTAAGGCAGTTTACTTTGTTTCCCTTTCATGCAACCTTCACACACTTTGGACCTAAATTTTTCTACACTTAGTTGTGTCATTCCCTTCTCCAAGTCATCTTTGGATAATTTTTCCGAGTATTTATAGTTTAGGTGACCATAGCGGAGGTGCCACTGCTCTATAGACTTATTATTGTCTATGTTAATGATGCTTTTAGCTGAGGAGGTTCCACGAGGTTTAAAGCGAAGCACATACAACTTGTCCTCTCTTTCCCCTCGGGCTGCTATATTTCCTTCTGTGTTATAAATCTTTACTCCCCCCTCTTTGAACACTACTACTTTATTTTGATCTTCTAACCTTCTAACTGAAAATAAATTATATTTGAGGTTTGGGGCATACAATACATTATAAATTGTCCCTTTATTATACATATTTTTACCTACGGGAGCTTTGATTTTTATATCTCCTATTTTAGTAGCTTTTAAGTATTCATTATTCTTAGCCACCGATATTATTATAGGTTCTTTTAAAACTTTTATATTACACATATATTTTTCACTATTGACCATGTGGTCTGTGCACCCACTGTCAACATAGAAAATGATTTCTTTATCGACATCCGCTGACATGCACTTAGTATTTTTAGGAAGTGATATAAATGCATCGCCCTCGCCCAGTGAATCGTCCGACTCTGATTCACTCCGGCTTATCGTATGTGCTTTTGCTCGTCTGTTTGATTTATATTGATCTGACTTAGAATTACCCTTTTTAAACCAACAATCCTGTTCTCTGTGATTTCGTTTTGAACAGTACCTACACTTAGGAGATTTTTCAGAGTATCTTTTACCTGAAAACACAGTATTATTATCGGTATTATTCAAACTATTATTATGCTTTCTCTTATTACACTCGTCAAGTAATCTGGCCTTAATAAAGTCTAGTGACAGTTTAGTTATTTCAACAGTTTCAATGGCAGCTACGACAGCTTCAAAAGATTTAGGTAATGAAAGTAATAAATGACAGATTATATCTTCTTCTTCTACATTTGCACCCATTGACCTGAGCTGACGCACTATTTTATCGAACTCAAGAAAGTATTCTTGAATATCGTCGGTTTGTTCGTCAAATTTTAACTGAAGCAACTGTTTTCTTAAGTACATACGACTGGCTACACTTTTTCTTTGAAATATTGAATCAAGTGTCAAAACAATTTGTTTTGGCGTGTTTTTATCTTTTACATATTCTAAATGAAAATTAGCAATACGTTGAATTATTATTCACTTACATTTCTTTTCGTCTTTCAGAAGCTGTTTCTGCAGTTCATCTACGGCTTGACTATCCAATTTCGATCTGTTGCAGGCGTCTAGAAGTAGTTCATCCTTATCTTTGACTAGGAATTCAGCAAGTTCTTTTTCATCCAAGTAGACTTCGAGTCTGAACTTCCAGCTATCATATTCGTTTCCATCGAATTGCGGAATTAAAACCATGGACGATTCAGCAGCATTCATCATTTTTTTTTTTTTTTTTTTTTATTTTATTTACTGGGTTCCCATAACCTATTGAGTTTCAACGCTATTGCTTGTAATACGTATTTATTGGGAATGACAATTTTAATATATAAAACAAATCAACAATAAATAATGTCAGGGTATGACATGGTTGCCAAGTATACCAACAATACTTCACCTGAATGGGTTAATGCTTCTGCGATATGGCAGATTGATACAGAAATTGATATTGGTATTAATACTGAATACTGCTATCCCTATCATGCTGTAACAAGCAACATGGAACAAATGTGGGGACAAGAACCCACTCCACGTTTGCAATATACATCAGAGACGATCTCGGGGTTTGCACCAAAACAATATCAATGGGACACTTTATCAAGTTAGAGAAAACACACATATATTTAATTTATGTATTTATTAAACTTTTAAAATTGTATTACATATTATAAAAAATAAAGATATTAAAAAAATTACATGTTTTTTTATTAACCCATATACCAAACATATAATAGACTATTCTAAGTTCTCTTTTATTAAACCATATTCTTTAAATAAATCATATATAGCTAATGGATATATTATTTTCGTGAAATTAGATAACATTGGACTACAATTTTAAAAGTTTAATAAATACATAAATTAAATATATGTGTTTTGCTTAGTAAAATTTTTAATTTTAGACCCTACAGCAGCCCGCAGCCGCAGCCTAATTTTAAAATTATGCGGGCGGCGCGGGGTATTGCGCCCGCAGCACAGCTAAGGCTGCGGCTGCGGGCTGCTGTAGGGTCTAAAATTAAAAATTTTAGCGACAAGCTACCAGATGGGGGGTTTGATAAGGGGAAGGGGTATTTGTAGAATGAATATAAGTTTCTACATAAGGATGTTGAAGCTAAAGAACCAGTCAAAACCTGTATTATGGAATGCGGGTGATGGGTGCTGCTGGTGGAGGTTGGGTTGTTAACCGGACATAACCGGGTACTGACCTTTCAGCATACACACCCTGCTGCTGGGTGCTGCTGGTGGGGGAGAAAACTTGATGAACTTCTATATAAGCATAAGAAGAAGGGGTACATGTATAAGTCTTCAACATGGCACCTAGACATTTCATTGCTACTCCAGAACCAGAGGTCGTACCCGAGGAGGTTGAAGTCGACAACGAGGATTTTCAAGAGGAAGAATTTTTCGCCGAATTGGTGAGTCGACCATCTTTTTTAATCGATGCTACAAACCAAGACATATACGAAGATTTGTGGCGTATATCGTTTGTGTGTGTTGAGGTCAAACACTGGTCCATTCCGCACGAATTGTTTGCTATAACATTTAATAAGGAAAGTAGTAGCATAATAGACGTCACTGTTTGCGCTAATTGTTTTCATTCTATACCACCCAATTAATTTCATCAGTATTTCACTCAAATTTACACTACTTTCGAGCATAAAGCGATAACTGTAAAATCCTGTAATTATTTGTACTTGTATTTAAGGCAAAAACATAAATGCGATAGTTGCGGACACATTTGTGTTTTATTTTATAAAAGTACGGACTGTGACGATTGTACCAATCGTCTTAGACCTGTTTTTTCCTGTGTAGAAAGGCACAGTATAACATTCCGCAGTCAATTTTTAAATTAAATTCATTTTAAATTACATTTTTTCCCTTTTATATTATTACATATTCTTTAAATTTCATAATTTTTTTAGTAATGTCAGTGTTTGACTTTAACGAAGTAGTATCAATTATTAAAATAGTATGGAAGACACCGATTGGCTTCAAATCCTTTCTTACGAAATACTCGAGCCAGATACTCCAAACCAATCTGGTGTTCGAATCATACTGTCAACTCTCAACATGCTTTTGACACCGTCGTCAGACCAGACAGACGGAGCAAGTACGTGGAACGATTTGTCAGAGCTCCCAGACGAAGAAAACTCATCCACGACATCGTTGCAGTCAGATCTCCTGACGAACTTTGTGAATTGCGTGCTAGATTTGAAAAACTCGACAGATATTCAGGCGATGGAACAATTATCATCTCTTTCCACGACCTCCCAGACTTCCAACACTTCCACGTCTGGCATGATTGCAGCTGGACAAGTAATCAATGCAGAAGTTCTTGGATTCAAGGACTCCCAATTAAACGGCGAAGACCTGGAAACAGTATTTGGAACAGCTCCGCAGACTATAGATATTTCTACAATCTCTTGCGATATCTCCTCTTACTCCCAAGAGAAAATCTCCAAAATATCGTGCCCGGAAGAAGGTGGAGGCCTCCTCCTCCAGATGAAATTAATTCCGATCAGTCGAATTCATCACGTTCAGAAGAACCAGTGGTGGCAATATGCGATCAAGACATGCCAGATAGTGGTAGACCACAAGAAGGACAAGGAGATGTTCCACCACGTAGCGGAGACTCTCCGCCAAGGCAAAAGAAAAAGCTCAAGAAATCCGGCGACTCAGATTACAGAAAAAACAGAGGCAGCAGTCAAATTCCCGGTTTGCCCCCTATTAAACTGTTGTACTACAGCTCAGTGGAATGAAGATCCTTTTCTACGCTACATGGGACGAGCAGACAAGTGTCTACAGGAGGCTGTGGATATCTTTCAAAGAAGCTGGCGAAACAAAACATTTTCCGAAATGGTAGAAATTTATTTTAATAGTACACCTTTCTTTGCTTGTTATAGTGGAAACTTGTCCGATATTTATTATGATCAAGAAGAATCTTTTATTAAATTGAAAGAGTTTCTTTCTTTTCATTTTGATAATGATTCTGATGCTTTAACAGAATTTTTATTGGATTTGTTTTATTGGATTACTAAAAGATCTGAAAAAAATGGTTTTCAAATTAAAGGCCCTAGTAATGGTGGAAAAACCCTTTTTGCTAATGTATTAGCAGAGTTTTGCAACACAATCTTGTAAAGGAAATTGAGAATATTTATTAAAATTTGAAATCTGCCCTTTTACTAAGCAAAACTTTATATTAACGAACACAGACTCTGCTATGAAGTGATAAAAATAGCTAAATATATTAAAGCGGACCTAAACGTTTTAAATAAAGAAAACAACTTTTTTTTTACCGATATCTTACGTTCTAACGTAACGATTTTAATAAAACTTCATACACATCGTCTAAAGTACAATTGAAACAGGCATGTAAAATTTCAACCTGATTTCAAGCAGCAGTTTTTTTACAGTTCCGTGATATATTTTACAATTTTTAAAAGTTGATGTAAGTCTAGGGTTTGTAGATAATATAGGTGGAATATTAAGAATGTAGAGTGATTCCCCCTCTACTATACTTCCTTTGGTATCCTTTCGTACGCAATCCCAACTCTTCTATCTTTCCATCTTTCTCTCACTATACTCTCTCTCTCTTACTCCTTCTTCCTGTCAAACTCGCAATTTATCCACAAAACAACGCTTTTTTCAATTATTGTTTCTACCATTGAGAAAAGTATTCGTATATTATTTAAAATGGAAAGTGCACAAAGGGAATCGTGAGAAATTGGCAGTGTTGACTGTGTTAAATTATTAACCAGTAAAACTGTAAATATATAAGTATAAATTGATGTAATAAAATAATATTAATATTGCTCATATGCGGATCAAGGGATTTTTGTAATAAGTTTTATGTAATAATTTTACTAATAATAATTTTCTAATTGAGTCAAAAATATTTATTGGAACGAGTAGTTAGCAACGTTTACGTACTTAGCAGTGTGATTTTATATTTAATGAAAAATGTAAGGAACTTCGTTCCTACCGGGTGTCCCGCGACACCACACGCATTTTTAAATTAAGATAGTCTATAATTGTAGTATACAGTAATATACGAGTTTTGAGCATTAAAACAACTTGTAATATTACTTCACATTTAATCTGTATATACGTTTTTTTTCGGCTAATGGAGCGTTTTGTGCCTTTGTAAACCACTTTAAAAATAATTCTTCTTCACGATACTGTTATATTTAATTTAAAAGACGAACAGAAACAAAGATGTTGTTATCACGGTTCTCCCTTCCAAAAAGAAAAAAATATATAAATAAACATAGAACAATAGGAAAAAAGAATGTGTATATGCATACCTCCTCCACCCAGATAAGAGGCAACATTGTTCGCCTCAGTTTTCTCGTTAAATTAACAAACGGGAGGGGGCGAATTTCCATGTTGAGCTGGACTCTTTTTTTGGCGTGTAAAGTTGTTCCACTAAGCTAAAGCATAACAATGAAAAATAATATTAAACATTTTTCGCGTAACCACACAATGCATTAAAGAATATTTAAGAAGGAAAGGTTATAATAGAAAATACAAATTCATATGACTTTTTTTAAACAAAGAAAAGCTATCTAATATATTAAATTTTAACAAAATTTGATGGGTTAAGGTTAAGACATTGCTCGGCATTGTTTTGGACGAGATCAAACTAACACCAACAGTCACAGATAAACGTGCACAAGCACGCTCACGCTCAATAGAACATAACCAAATGATTTTTTCGAGATACTAATTTTATGACAGTGAGGTCTACAACTTCAGTCAAGTTATTGATCTTGTTATTGTTGGCTTAAAATAAAATTATTATTTGCATATCCATCGGCAGGAGTTTGCTTCATAAATTTGTGTGGAAACGATAAACTTATTTACAAAATATAAATGTAGATATAATTTAAAATTAATATTCAGCCCGCAGGACACGCTTTCAACATTGATCTCAGTATGCAGCCCGTAATAACGTCAGAAAGCTAACCTTTGTATCTAGAATTATTTAACATTTCTTCAATTTTCTTTAAATATTTATTTAGGTTCAAGGGCGTTTTGCTTCTCTGCATGCCCTGTGGGACTAACTTCGAATTTAGAGAATTGTTTAACAATAGTTTCTCAAGAGTGCATTATTCATGAACTTGCTCAGAATAAATTATAAATTAGACATTATTCGTACTACAATAATGTCCCTTTACATGCTCATGGTTATGACTCAAGGATGGCATTAATTTGATGATATATGAGAAGTTGTATCAGATAAAATTTCTAATTTAAGATTAAAATTATGCACATGGAACTTAAACATTATATGAAATGAAGAGAATCTAAATCCTTTTAAAATAATCAGCGGTACTCGGTAGAAAAGTTTGTCTTTTTTTCATTGATGTTTTTCGATATGAAATACTTTACACTGGTGTCTAGAGCTAGAGTTGAGAGAAAAATGTAGTAGAATAAGAGACTGCCGCAGAATTAGTTTCCTCAAGCTTTTATATATATAACTAAATAGAAATATATTTTATCTACGATTGATACGAAATATAAACATTATATCTCTGTTTAGATGCGTGGAAAGTGATTCTTTTCGTAGCTGTATTTATTGCGTATGCGCGTTTCATAATCGTGCGATAAGGTGAGGAATTCCACTTTTTTCCGCCCTAGAGCGGAAAAAAGAAGTATTCTTCACCTTAACGATTAGTAGAGTATAAGAAGTATTCTTCACGATTAGCGAATTTGTTTACATTTAACAAAACTAATTTGCTGTTTGTTTAATTAAAGTAACTGTTGATATCGAGTTTTTAGTTAAAAACAATAAGTCATTTAAGTGATCATGACGAAAATGAGGAGAATAATTCGCCTCCCGAAATAATGAATTCAATGTCATCTTAATCAAAAGAGAAATTCGAACTTACAAACAGGAAGTTTATTACATTTTTTTCAGTATTTATTATTAAAATTCACAAAAGTAGATAAAGCACGGTACGCAACTCGTGCGAAAACTGCATTTTGCTTTGTTCGTGTGGTTTTACTACCCTCGCTATCAGTCGGGTGCAAACTGCACACTCGCATGCAAAATGCTACTTTCTGCACTAGACGCGTAATGTACTATTCTTGTTAATTTAAGGGACTTTTAAGGTAGTCACAAAGAAGACTGCATATTTTTAAATCACAACGTCTACTCTCGATTACAAATAAAAATAATTGCAGCATTTTTTTTTAGATTCATTTTTTATTACCAAATCTGAATTTAAAATTTTCGCTGGTTATGTGTTGGAGGTTCTCGGTTAATGTTTTAAGCTTACAGCATCTGTGCTCAACAGCCATTGGCCCTACAACTTGCTTTTACTGTTTCCATATTAGATCAAAAATTACCATTACCCTTCCTTTTTATAAAGGAAGGGTTTTCAATTTCTTCTAGTCCATGAAGTGATTAGTTCTATTTTGTTCTGACAGATTGCAGCGTTGTATATTTTCTATAAAAAAACGAATTTTACAGAATATTTATCGCCGAACTTCAAAACTAATTTGATTTTTTTGTAGATACCTTTTGCTGTTTTTAAATAATTATTATTTTCATTGTATATAACCAATAAGATGATGATGAAGAATATCTATAAACCGTGGGATACACATATATAATTATATTATAACATTTTTTTAAACCAAATTTTTCACTGCTGGCATTTTAAGCAATCCTGTCAAATGTCGATGTACACTAATCAGTATTTTTTGAGTGATTAGACTCAACATCTCTCTGAATTATAGATTAAATTAGAAGGTTGTAATTTTTACAATAATTTAATCAATAGTATATAACTGAAGTTATCTAAGTTGCAGTCAATTCCAGTATTGTTCAAAGTATCTCACATGTAAAAATAATAATTTCCGTTTTGAACTGCCAATTAGAGTGGCACATAGCTTTCTCGCATCCTATCACGTACTTTTTTGATTTTATACTTTTACAAGCCATTATTGTCTAATTTATTTGTTTCCCCCATTTTTTTAATCTGTCAAAATTTGTTCGATTTTTTACATGAATTAAAGTGTAAATTTAGCAACAGTTAAAGAGCGCAGACGGTTGAAATTAATCTGGTGCTATCTGCAATCTACTTTTGAAAACCATCCAAATTTCATAAAAATCAGATGAGTACTTTTAAAGATATAGGTGTAAATAAATGCAGGTTGAAGAGAAACAAATGGAGCAGAAGGTTGAATATAAATAGGAGCAACAATGGGAAAATTATGACCTAACACACAAATTTCATTAAAATCGGACATGTTGTTTTTAGGATATGGTGGTTCACAAAAATTGAGCGACACACCGACAGGCAGATAGAAAGACCGACAGACAGACACGGAACCAAAAATTTTCACTGATGTCTGAAACGGATTGAGCTTGGTTGAGCTTTCTTGAGTATTGAGCTCAAATATTAAAAAACATAAACTTCCGTTCAACCGCACAAAAAGAAGTAAAATTTCAACTAAAATACTTATATATAAAAATAAGTCGTCTTGAGTAAAAAGTTCAACCAAGTTATAAGTTTAGCCAAGTCTCCCCAAACCGAGTAATTTCTAATAGAACTAATCCATCCAGAAGAAATAAATGAAATTGTTTGTCTGTCCCCCTTCTCTATTCTCTAGTTGTAGTAAGGTCCTAGTAAAAGTACTAAACGGGTAGGACGAACCGCACTTGTTCGAACCTAGCAATTAGGCCATCATTTAGGCCCATTTTACTATTCCCGTGGCAGAGAGTTCCAAAAATAACATCTTTCTTTTGCGTTGTTGCCAAGAAAGAGAATGTTTCTAAACTCAATCGTGTAGTGATATGGGATTTTTTTTTTTTTTTTTTTTTTTTTTTAATTTGTTTGTTTAGAGAATAGAGTGAGGGATAGACATGCAACTTCATTTACTTGTATTAGATGGATTAGAACTTACTTGAACATGGGGAGTTGGGGAGGCCTGTGATCCTACAACTTTTTACGCGAGACGGCTTATTTTTCTGCATAAATGATTTTTGGAATCTGCATTTAATTGAACAATAAAAGTAGCGATTTCTACATTGTGGCCAAGTCTGTTCTTTCTTTAGTCCATAACCTCACTTCACTCCTATTTTCATGAGCAACACTGCTCTTTCATTATTATTGCTTAATACTTGGCCGGTTTCTGAATTTGGTATGAAACAGATATTACTACTTGCATTCGCTGCCCTTTTTGAGAGGGGATCTAAAACTTTTTCAACGACGAAGACGTCGTCTAGGTTTTATTATGAGGGACTGGAGGGAGCAAGGCCACTGCATTTTCCCTTAACCGACGAAGAATAATAAGGGTATACACTATAGCGTATTATTATGAATTATAATTATGATGTTATTATATATCATATCCAGAAAGGATACACTGGCATGCTTGCTGGAACATGGCCTAGCACACTCAGATTATTGCAATGCAAATCAGTACAAAATTTATACATGTACCATATTTAAAAGTAAAACAAAAGCAACAACAACAAATGACTCAGCCCTGCGGATAATTGAGGATGCTAATATTAATAAAAAAACATTAATAAAATCTAGCCCCAATCAGGGTGGAACCGATAAAGGAAAGAAAAAAGTCAGAACAAACTTGTAGATCTTTCAAAATCAGTACCTGTTTGTGAAATCAGTTTTTAGATACTACTTACCGTTAATTTTTAAAAACTGTAAAGTTGCGCCCACAATTTTTAATTCCTTTTTTGGGTTAAAAATTAAACATTTTAACTTTTTGGAATTTTCCCGTCAGTTAAACGGCTATAGCTTAAAGTGAGCCAGATTTCAGGTTTCTAGCTATTGTGGAAGTGACTTATAATTTTAATTATGAGTCAGTCAGTGAGTCAGAAACAAAAATGAAAACTTGGAAACTCTCATCTATAGAAATGGCTTAATATTAAGGCTTTTTTTTTTTTTTTTTTTTTTTTTACATTGCCCAAAGCTACTTAAGCTTAATTTATGTTTCAGATTTTTCGGGGCTGCGAAAAACCGTGTGAATTGGATCATGTAAATATAAACTACATGCTAGCTGGAACGTGGCCTTGCGGATTGCCATATGCTCAGATTAATGCGTGAATGTACCAAAGTACTTTGTATGTAAATACTTGTTCTATTAAGTGACATTATTAAAAAAAAAAAATATATATATATAAATATATTTACTGGATGTACAAGAGCATATATTTCATGTTTTTCTCGACTAGGACTGAGTCCTGTCACACCAGCTAAATAGCTTTCATCACAGTCAAGGAAGTGAGGTTTAGTCGCAACCACTGGAACACCTGGAGCAAAAATAAGCGAATTTTATTGAAAGGGTTCTCTTGTGTCTATATTACATTTAATTCATGTGTTCTTTTTTCGGTAGTCCGCCGCAGACTGGGATGGTCAAACAGAAAGCGGACTGTCCGCCGTGGAAGGCAGTCTTCGGTTTGACCAGGATGATACCATGCTACAGAGCCCAGAGTCCACTTCCTGTTTGACCGGGCCTTAAGATAAGTAAGACATGTTTCACTAATATAGTAGTTATAGAAAGGATGGGTATCATGTATAGAAATGAAAAAAACTGGCACATATAATTAAAGTCTTTTCTATATATTGATAAAAAAAAAATGCATCAATTATCGATTCTTCTTCATTTCATAAGTTTTCTCTTAATACAATTTCCATCTTCAGTCCTCTATTTTTAGACACAGCTTTATACAGGTCGATTTTGGGATTCTTGGGCGTATGTACCTGTTGTAGATTACCTGGGCTTCGTTGTAGCGTATCTGGGTTTTCAAGAGAGTATGAAATGAAAAAGAATACATAAATAATGCAATTTATATCAATATACAAAAAAGACTTTAATTATGTATGCATTATATTTGTTAGTTTTTGAATTTATATACATGATTCCCCATATAGGCTAGTCCAACCGAAAGGATAGAAAGATAGTTAAAATAAACAAAAAAAAAACGCACTACAACTAACGTTCAACTACTAATCTCTAGCACTATCCTTTTGTAGACAAAATTAACACATTGTGAAGTTTCTATTAAATTCTGTTGAGCTGCCTAAACAATAACAAAAGTGCAATGGTTTTTTGGTGAAGTTCATCTATCACTGTCAAATATTAAAAGGATTTATTTGGGAGTTGGTGTGGCGACCACCACCATTTTGTGCCTAATTGACCCGCGAGCCTCTTTTTGTATTTTTGTATCATGTGTCTTATAAAATATACGCGGTGTTGTAGAAGGAGTGTTGCCGTTTTGACCAGAATATCCCTGGCCCAGGATACTTGGGTTGTCTGCCCAGCATCCCCATTCCTGAGGCGCTCCGACATGCGCACTTCGCTCCCCTCCAGGAGTGTGGGGTGGCAGACCCCCTTCCCCCTGGGCTATAAATACCGATGCACCGGGCGGAAAGTTCATTCTTTTCTCTCCTCTTAACTAAACACTTGCCTTCTCTCTTAAACATCTCTCACACCTTTCCTTCCTACCTGCCTTATATTATACAGAGCATTGCAGCAGTATCAGCTGCCCCACCGGGTGCCAACATTCTCCTGTGTATTGGCTATACCTTCCTATTTATTATTCCACAGGTTGAGCATCGTCCACCCGGTGCACAGCTATATCGGCTGCTCCACCGGGTTCCGACAGTCTCCCTGTGTTTTAGTTATGCCTTAAAATCACACTTCCATACGTTACCACTCTCCTTGAATAAATTACCTTTTGAACACGCAAATTAGTTCCCCTTAGGCCCTTCTGATAGACCCAGTCCGATTCCATCAGAGCCCGAAAAAGGGTTTGAGATTTTATGCAACCTGAACACTCCGCTGATTTTATGGGTAGTTGCATGGCTATAATGTAAGGAAAACTTTTTATATAAGGTATATAAGGTGTCAGGTTAAATATAGAGTTCACGGCTTAAGTTTGTTTGTTGCCATTCAATATTAGATATTTTTCTAAGGAGACCTTTTACCCCACCCATGACTCTTCGTCTAAAATTCGAAAACCAGTAGAAATTGATGCGTACGTTAAATAGAATTTACCAATAGTAATGAACAGTTATTTTAAAAGGAGCACACTTAAAACAAAATTTAATGATACAGAAATGCAATTTTTGTAAGTAATATAAAATGCAAAAATTTTGAATAAAATAATAAGGAAATGTCATATAGTTAAAATTAAAAAATAAATTCTCAATAATGAGGAACTGTAAATTTACCCCAATAAACAAAATTAGAATTAAATTCACATCAAAAGGAACTACGTACATTAAATGAATAACTAATAATACGTGAATGAATAAATAATAATAAATGAATAACTAATACGTACAATAAATGAAATTTGCAATTACATAAAAATCTGTTATTTAATAAGTACGTAATCCAAAATAAATAATAGTCCAGTCGACAAGTACATTTTACCTTGCAAAAGATCATAAAAATTTCATTTTTGGTTATATTGTATGTACCTAGACATTAGTTAAAACCCCAATTTTTCGACCTCCTAGACCCTGTCCTAACCCAGGGTAGGGGGGGGGGGGGGGGGGTAGAAAGAATGTAGAACGGTTAGAAAAGAAATATAGAAATACAGCGGGATGTAAGACAAGGAGACGTGCCATCCAGCAAATTATTTATTAAAATTTTGATGCACTGATAAAATTAAACTGGGACGGACGTGGTATAACAATAGACGAAAAATGGCTCAATATTCTAAAATCTGTCGATGACATAGTAATTATATTATCTAAGAACCTAGAAGCAGAGTTATGCTAGAGTGCTAGAGGAATTATCTATAGTGACTAAAGACGTAGGATTAGGTATAAACCAGTCAAAAACAAAAATTATGAGTTGGAATGTAGTGAAAGACGTAGATGAAGAATATATAGAAATTGAAAACACGAAAATAGAAATGGTAAATGAATTTATATGCAGGGTGGTCCAAAAGTCTCCCCCCCCCCCCCCCAAGTTCCATGACTTTATTTTAAACCGTTTAGATTTTATAACGATCTAAGTGTTATTTTTTTACTATTTCGGAAGGGTTATTTTGCTATCTTTGCCCCCCTGTAGGGGGAAAAATATTGGAGATAGAAAAAATAGTTTCAAGTAAAAGTTTATTATTTTTCACCGTCCAATCCAAATATGCTATCAAAAATATACACTCCAATTTGAAATTTCAAAGTTGGGTGGCCTGGGGGCAAAGTGGGTGGTTGCCCCTAGTGGGTGATTGCATGAAAACCAACTTCCCTTTGCATGGTAGAGATCCCCCAAGTTTCATTAATTTATCTCAAACCGTTCAAAAGTTAAGAGGGGGGGGGGGGAGACTTTTGGACCACCCTGTATTTAGGAAGTCTGATGAGTGGTGGAAGCATGGGAACGGTTAAAGAGGGAGACGAATAACCTTGGGATGGTGAGCTTTTAACAAATGTAGGAGTTTTATTTAGATCAGAGCTAAGCATTGATTTAAAAAAGAAATGGTGGACAATGTACGTACGACCTGTCATGACTTATAGCTCCGAAACATGGACTTTAAAGGAAAGCGCAGTAAGAAACTTGAGAGTGACCCAAAGGCACATAGAAATATGCATGGTTAGAATAGCAAGAAAAGATAAAAAGAGCAATGAGTGTATAAGAAAACAGACGACACTAGATGATATAGGTAGAACTGTTGAAACAAAGTGGAATTGGACGGGGCATATTGCCAGAACAATAGACGATAGGTGGACAAAGAAGTTGATTCGCTGTTATCCTAGGGAGTGTAAAAGTGGAAGAGGAAGACCTGCTATACAGTGGGACGAGGAGATGAGAAGAGCATGTGGAGGAGCAACCTGGCTGAGAGTGGTCATGGATAGCACAGAATGGTGTAGGATGAGACAGGTATATTCTGATGTATGGCTGTATAAGAACTGACGTAATATTGGGTTAAAGAGAAAGATAGAATTGAAATTTATTTTATTTTATAAAAGTGTTATAATTTTATTTTAGTAAAGGTTAATGGGCAAAGTCAATTCATATTGAGAATAATTTGAATATCTACTATCTGACCAAAAACCACTTGTGGGGTAAAAAAAAAAAAACACCCCGCTTGTCTGTGGTCCAAAAAAGTTGTGAAATCAACTTTCTGTCCCGCCAAGTGATGTTGCCACTTTCTCCTGGCCCAACACTGTCAACTTAGATACTTATCAGTTTCTTCTCCTTGGCGGTGTACCTTGCCATTTTCTGAAACTGGAATTTTAATATTCTTCAAACACTACTACAATTTGTTGTTTCCCCTTCACGGTTGCCACATGAGGTTGTGTGGAAAGATAGTTGTTGACCTCATAGTATTAGTTCTAGACAACTAGTATATGCAGGCGCATATTGGAGAGGAAAACCTTTTAACAGTGTTGTTGAAGGCTCTTCTCGATGCCAGAATGATCATTGCTGTAAATCTTTCCTATTATCAGAAAGCAAATAAAATAGAAATAAGTAATATACAAATAAAGCTTTCAAGGAATGACCCCATGCAATTACTACTTTCTTTGCAGAGGATGCGTGGAATTTTTTATTATTTTGATCTACAGGACATGGCCTTCAAAGATATTAAAAATAAAAAATACGTGTGGTGTCGTGGGACACCCGGTAGGAACGAAGTTCCTTACGCTTTTCATTAAATATAAATTATAAAATCGCTGTAATAACTACGTATTACGGTGGAGTTAGAAAAGAGACAAAATTAAATGTAACTAACTATTTGTACTAGCGGAGTTAAGGCAAAATTAAATGAAAATCTTTTTATTATCTTTGAAGCGCGCGTCTTTCAATAAATAATGTATTGTATATTGAGAAAAAATTTAATGATACATTTATAGTTAAAGCAGATGGTTGTAGAACGAAAAATAACTGTCCTCCCAGGCCCCGTCGGCATATTACTCCAATTAAATATTAAAATAAAAAATATAAATCATTAACTCACAAAAACTTCTGCTTGTATCAGGTTGAAATGTTACATGCTTTTTTCAATTGTACTGTAGGTGATGTATACAAAGTTTCATTTAAATATTTACGTTAGAACGTAAGATATCGGTAAAAACGTTGTTTTCTTTATTTTAATCGGTTTGGTCCGCTTTAATAAATTTAGCGATCTTTATCACTTCATAGTAGTGTCGGTGTTCGTTTTACTAAAAAAAATGATTTAAAAAAGTTGTTTGTCTCATTAAATAGATGAAGTTGGAATTTTTTCCCGTCCAAAAATTCCAATTTTTAATTCGAAGCTTACGTTTACGCGAGCTTTGCGCGTGAACGCTTGTGCGGATAACGTTGTCCAACGAACTTGTCCCGGACATTGGTAAAATAAGCATGTGTACCAAATTTCAACTAAGTCGGTCAACTTTTACTCCAGTTATCGCCATCGGTAGATTTCGTGACGGATTTTGCGTGACGGTGATTTTGTGATGGTTATTTTGTGACGGTGATTTTGGTCGTTTTTTTCGGATTCACTCCCGGGCTCCAGAACGTGCCATAAGGAACTTTGTTCCAAAAATTATTTAGGTAGCTTGTACGTATTTCACGCTGCAGACCCTAAAAACCCTAGTTTGTCACCTACAGTACACTGACAGCTTTCGTGAAATTTTGACTTGGCGGGGCGGAACGCTGCTGCGTTTCTAAATAGTAAATAAATATAAACATCAGCTTGTATAAAGCAACTCTCGACCTTATATATGAGCCACGGCGAAATGCCGATATGCGAGAAGAGACTAATGTTATTAGATTTTTTTTTTTTTTTTTTTTTTTTTTTTTTTTTTTTTTTACAAAATATTTTAGTTGGTTATATTGTTGTGGTTTTTTAATAGGTAGTTTTAATTATTTTTATTTTGTTGTACAGTGTAAATTATTTTTGTATTCTTGCAATAAATGGCTATTTATTTATTTATTACTATACTATTTATTTGAATGAAAGGAATAGAATACCATCTAAAGCTGAAGAGGAAATTCAAGGTAGAAGTTCCATCACGGGCCAGATGGGAATTAGGGGAAATAAAATTTGACTAGGAGTCTCTAATGGCATACACTAATGGCTCTAAGAATAATAAAGTTATGTCAGGGGCGGGACTGTACCGAGAAAGGTCCGGCACCCAAACTCTCTGCTTGGTACACTCACCACAGTGTTCCAAGCAGAAATATACGCCGTCCTAGAGATAACAAGAAGGCCAGAGGTGAGGGATGCAACATCCAAAAAGGTAGCAATATACCCAGGCAGGCAGCACTCCAAGCACTTTGCACTTGAGTCAGTTAAGGAGTGCCAACAGGCAATAGAACTGCTTGCAGAGAGGAAAGAGGTGACACTGTTTTGGGTCCCAGGGCATACAGGGATTCCTGGGAATGAGAAAGCAAATGAATTAGCGACGATAGGAGCTTCCATGCCATTCTGTGGACCAGAACCCGCCATCGATTGGTCAAGAGGACATGCGAGGTCAGCCATCAAGGCGCGGATCTGGAAAGAAGCAGGAGGACGTGGATAGGAATGGAGGACTACAGGCAGTCAAAAATGGTACTGCCTGACCTAGACAAATGGAAAACCAGATGGTTTATGGTACTGATTAGATGCAACCTTAGATATATGGTTGGAGTCTAAATGGTCCAACACACTGCTAACGAAGAAGACATCTGGCGTTACTGAAAATCGAAGACGTCCCCGCCTGTCAAATGTGCGGCGATGAAGAGGAGACGGCGTACCACTATATGAGAGCAAGGATATTGCAGACTGCACTTTCGTATATTAAAAGCAGGGGAAATCAGGGAAAAGGGGCTTGTTAGATTAAAGTGGCAAGTTCTCTCCTTTGTAATCCAAATAAGGAAATTTGAGGGTAAGACTGAAATAGTTCGAAGGGTGTGAGTTCAGAGGTTGGAAAAATGGACCTGAATGCGGTCTAGTTGCTAGGCTTGGCATCCCCGCCCCCTTATTACTACTACTAGATCACTGATATTGTAGTTGCCTATATTCTTTATTAGTTGGTTAGCTTGATAGTCTTGTCACTTACTAAAAAATGTTTGGATTAGCAGAATAATATATTGCTGGATGTCCGGAAAAATTGCTAAACAAAAGGTAGATACTATATTGTGTAAGTTGACTTTTATTGAGGTTTGCTTTAATATGACTAGAAAAGTTTTTTTTTTCGAGAACCCAACCTAGGTATTTAATCTGACATATCCATTCTATAACGGCTTCTTCAAAGTTAAGTGGTTCAGGTAAATGAGGGCGACGTCTGGTATATTATCGTTTCTGTTTGTCTAACTTTTATTTATATTCAAGGCAACATTTACCTTATGAGTAAATTGTAAAGGTTTGGTTCTAACACTAAACCCTGGGGTATGCTGGAAGACATACTATATAATCTTTCGAGGAAATTTAGTGACGTATGAAATATTTTCGGTTCTTAGGATAACTTCTCAGTACTTTATCCTAATACCTTGGTAACCTCAGCTCTGTTATTGGCTAACAACCATACTGATAATCTTTTAGCAAGAAACTTCTTAAGTAAAGTAATTAAACTCATAGTTGTTACCCCTAAAGTCATATCAGTTAATTTATTTGTGTTTTGGTCTTGTTTGTTGTCTTATTAATTAGTTTATTAATACTTATTTAAGGAATGTCGATGGATATAACCCTTTAAACATGTAACAAGTTTTTATTTTATTTTAGTTAAAATGTATCCTTAACTGTAAGTAATTTTTATATTTACAAACAACAATCTAGCACAGAAAAATCTAAGATATTATCTCTTTCAAATTTTAATTAAAGTTTTAGATTAAACTCTACTCAATAATAATTTTGTTACCTTGGCACTTAAGAAGGTCTGATGTGCCTCTTTTGTAGCAAGAAGGTGGACTTGTGCAGTAGCACTTGTCGCTTGGATTGTTAGCAACATCTCCAAATCCTAAAGTGTACATGTAGCCTGGAATACCTCTGTACTCTCCTTCTCCTACGTATGTACCTCTCAAAACCCTGTATATATCAAATCAATAGTTAATAACTGTGAATTTTATAATTAATAGAACATACGAGTAAGAGAACATACGTAGCAAGTGTTGTATTAAAAGAACCATTAGTACATTAGCATCAAAGTTAATAAAGTTTGACGATATATAAAGTTCATTATTTTAATCAGTTCAAATATACGTACAATATATTTTTCTTTATTTTTAACTGTGGTTTAGAAATAAATGTGTGCCGATTAGTCTGGAACATGGCTTTTAAGCGTCTTAACATTTAAATAATGAGAATAACTTAAAGCATAATGAGGTAGAAATCAGCATAATCAGGTCAATATATAGATGTTATTAAATCTGGGGCATTAAACATTTCCATATAAATAATGTAAACCCTCTCCGGGAATTATAAAGTGATTGTTTTGGACCCGTTTTAATTCCCAGGGAGGCTACTATTATTTTTATTTAGAATTAAATGCGTAGAAGGTAAAAAGATAAATTAATACGGGGCTACCATTAGGCTAAATTGGTCGTACCCTTCTAGTTCAAAGTTATTAAGAATAGGGGTTACGAAAATGGTCTGGTGTCAAGATTGCTTGTAGGAATTAAAGTATAAAGGTAATAGGGAATATTTTTTATATAATTATATCTTTATCTATATTATGTCATTTTGAAATATAATTTTCTTGCTAAAGTATAGAATCGTAAACATTTATAGTTTTGTAGGGGATATATACGAGTACAATCGATATCGTAGAAATTAACTTTCTAGACCAGATATAAGGACCCAAAAAACATTGCCCGTATAGCCATTCTCAATGGCCTTATTCAAAGCTTCAAATATAAAGTTATGCTTCACTTTAGCAAACATTAAAGGTAGGTGTGTGTTGATTAAAATTTGAATTTCAATGAACTCTATCCAAACAGAAGTTCATCATATATACCCCCTTTGTAAGTATACATACAAAGTCAAAAACTAAGTCGTTTTCTGCTGATCAATACTTGATATTTTAAGTAAGCCTGACCCTTTAATGTTTTATTTTTTTCAACAAGAGATAATACATTTCCATATATTTCCATAAATTGTTATTTATCTTTCGCATAATTTTAAAGGTAACCAGTACCCATGGACTCTTTCCTTGAGAAATTACTCATATTTTTAGAATACCTAATGAGAATAGTTCCCATTCAATGCGTAATCAAATTCATGAACCTACCTTAGTTACCGTATATATCTAAACGATTTTAAAAGTTTATTTAAAAATAAATAAAAAATAAAAAAAAAGTTTGGATCCACTGTGGATACAAACGTGAGCGGGCCTGATGGAGCCTTGCAAGATGGTTCTACTCGAGGCACGGAGAATAGAGCTACAGAGGGCTGAAAGTGAGGGCTTGGATCCACTGTGGATCCACCCGTCAGGCGCGTTGGCACGGTATGGATCCACAGTGGATCCACCCGCATTGAATGGGTGTGACAGCCTGCTTAGTGGATAGAGTACTGTAAGAAGGTTTGTTTAACTGGATATGCAACTGGAGCCTAAATTTTTTCCCGGCATGTGAGGTGTTATTCCTTTGTGATTTATCTAACCCCGGGGAAGAGTCTACGTCACAACAGTATAAACGTATTTACACAGAACTGAACTTATATAAGTAACAATTATTTGAAAAGAACGTTAACCAACATTAATAAAAAGATAATTGTTATTTACATATTGAACCAACTCAATTATTAATCGTACTCTATTGATCGATCCAAAGAACCAAATTTTTTGGTCTTAGGATTCATCAAGGAACATTTTTGGTTCCACGCCTGCCTGTCGGTCAGTCGCTCAATTTTTGTGAACCAGCACATCTTAAAACTACTCTGATTTTAATAAAATTTGGATGGTAGGTCGTAATTAGCCCATTGTTGATCCCATATAAGTTTCAACCTTCTGTATCCACTGATTTGTCCTCCACACGCTCACAAACATACATTAATTTACACCTATGTCTGTAAAAGTATTAATTTAAGAGTTTTGGATGGTTTGTCAAAAGTAGCCTGCAGGTAACTCAACTCCAAAATGCATTTTATTGAAATTCTTAAAAAAAAAAAAAAAAATAAATAAATACTTAAACAAGTGCACAGAAAAAAATAGACTGCCAATTAGTGTGGCACATAGCTTCCTCGAATCCTTTCATGAACTTTATTGTTGTATTAACATTAAAATTATTTTAAATCAAATTATAATTATTAATTACTACGGGAAACAGACAGTGAAAAATACACTCCCGCGCCGGGATTTGAACCACAGATCTCCTGTATAGTTGGCCAGAGCATCTGTACTGGAAATACAGGAGACCCGTGGTTCAAATCCCGGCGCGGGAGTGTATTTTTCACTGTCTGTTTCCCGTAGTAAATAATTATTATAATTTGATTTAAATTAAAATTTAAACTTTCCGTAGTATGAAAACTACCAAAAACTTAAAATTGAATTTCGAATTGATTGTACAAGGACTAGTTATCGATTACGGCAGTTCAAAATCATTCTCCCGCTTAGCTTAGTTGGCCAGAGCATCTGTACTGGAAATACAGGAAACCCGTGGTTCTAATCCCGGCGCGGGAGTGTATTTTTCACTGTCTGTTTCCCGTAGTAAATAATAATTATAATTTGATTTAAATTAAAATTTAAACTTTCCGTAGTATGAAAACTACCAAAAACTTAAAATTGAATTATAATTATTGTTATATTACTTTATTGTTATAATGTTTATTGAGTAAAAACTATTAATAGTTTTTGCGATCTTTAACACTTCATAGCGGTGTCGCTGTTGGTTTTACTGAAAAATTGTATTTGAAAAATATTTTGGTCTCATTGAATAGATGAAGATAGATATTTTTCCCGACCTACAATTCCAATTTTAAATTTGAAGTTCACGTTTACGCGAGCGTTGCTCGTGAACGCATGGACGGATAACGTTGTCCAACAAACTCGTCCTGGGCATTGGTAAAATGAACATGTTTACCAAATTTTATCAAAATCGGTTGACATTTACTCAAGTTATCGTCGCACGTTTCATAATTCGCGGACACACAGACCGACAGACAGACAGACAGACAGACACGAGACCAAAAATGTTCCCTGATGTCTGAAACGGATTTCTGTTTTAGAATTTTTAAAATCACAGGCATAAAAGTTTTTCGTTTTCAAAAGTGAACACAATGCTTCCGTTACCTTCGGTAAGCTCGGAAGCAATAGACAGCCAATTGGTGAGGCACATAGCTTCCTCGCATCCTATTACGTACTTTATTGATGCTATGCTTTTACAAGCCATTATTGACTATTTTGTTTAATTTTTTCTCCCGTTTTTTTTAATCTATCAAAATGGTTTTGATTTTAACATGAATTAATGTATTAATTTAGCAAAAGTTAAAGAGCGCATACGGTTCTCATTAATTTGGGGCTATCTGCGGGTTACTTTCAATAAACTATTAAAGTTTCATACAAATCAGATAAGTACTTTTGAAGCTATGGGTGTTTGTGCGCTTGTGGTAGACACACAAATAGGCGTAGAAGGTTGAAACTTATATGGGACCAACAATGGGCTAATCATGACCTACCATCTAAATTTCATTAAAATCGGACTTGAAGTTAAGATATGTTGGTTCGCAAAAATAGACCGACAGACAGACACGGAACCAAAAATGTTCCCTGATGTCTGAAACAGATTTCTGTCTTGAAATTTTGTAAATCGAAGACCTAAAATGTTTTCGTTCTTAGAAACGATCACATAGCTTTCGTTACCTTCGGTAAGCTCGGAAGCAAAATAAATTACAAAGTCTTTCTTAACATGAGTTAATTCTTATTAGCTAATTTTTTGGAGGTAGTGAATATTATTGGTAATACTTTACATTTTTGTAAATAAAAAATATTATGTTGTGTTTGAAACAGGACCCTACATTTATGCAAATTAAAGCTTTGTTAGTATTGCAATTATGTTACATTAATTCAAGTTAAAAAAATGTTTGTATTTTTTTTTATACTAATTTCCATTCTTAGACCTACTGAGAATTATGCTTTTAGATTCTCTACCATATTAGCCCTCAAAAATGGTTGTTTACATTTTTTGAAAAAAATAAAACAAACTATATTTAAAATATTTTTTTTCTTCTTTGTCTTTTAAAGTTTGAGTAGTAAGGTAAACTGTAATAAGTATATAGTTTCTAGCATAGTTTATTTGTTACATTTTTTTACAAGTTTTCTCATTATAATGCGAACGTTCTCATTATAATGCGAAGTTTTTATAATTCAGTATATTTATTTTAATTTCTTCGATAATGAATGCTTTGACTTTGATTTTGAATGTTATGAAGTAAACGATATTGGAACGCCTAGTCTCCCTTTCATGTGAAAATTCAGTATTAGAAAGCACTGATTAAATTTGTTGTGACAATATCGTGCCAAATATTTGCTGGGTCGTTTTCTCATTTAAATAATTAATTTTTACCTCCTACTCGTCGAAGAAATTTCCTCATTATTCATGAATGTTTATGATTATTTAAATAGAAAATCTGACAAATATAGAGATGAATGCCATTTTAATTATAAGTTCATTTGAAATTGTGACTTTTCTTATAACCTTTTCATTCATTAAGGAAGAAGATTTGCAATCTATTTGAATAATAGAAATAAAAAAATATATTATCCATTTTATCATGAACAAAGTTAATTAATAATTTGTTCTTGCTGCTGGGTAAATTAGTAGCTAATTACACTGTTGTACAAAATTTAACGAACTTTCGGGCTCCAAGAAAATTTTATCTCAACTTTATGTTTTCAAGGGTGATAAATCCGAATCTGAAATCAATCTTATATCCTATAGGTATAGTTTTCCCGGAAAATGCGCATAAAGTTCGGAAAAATTGTGTTATTGGCGGTTTTCGACCCAATTTTTCGCCCATTTTTTTTTTTTTTTTTAAATAATATTAAGCGTTCGAATATCATCAAACCATGAAAAACACGAATCTAAAGTCAAAAAATCTGTTGACCTTACTTTTTTAGAAAATTGAAAAATAAAAAACATAAAATCGATTTTTCCACATATTAAGTCGTTGAATTTCTATTACTTTTTCAGTTATATAACAAATGTTTTGTGACTTTTTTTTTACACTATTCTTGAGAATCACTATATATGTGACTGAGGGGGGGTAGGGGGGGGGGGGGGGGGGGGGTACAAGAAACATTGGTGAAGTGCAGAAAATCTGAATAAATTAATAATAAACATTCTTCGACCAAAAGTAAAGATACCACTTTTTGAAAATTTCGAAAAAAATATTATTTTATTTTTTATTGACAAAATACGTATTTTTATAATTATGGTCTTTTCGATGTATTTATTTGGTTGTAGTCCGGTTCAGTGGCATAATAATACTTTATCAGAGTGTGCTTTGAGAATATCAGACCCTTAGAATGGTTCAAAGTAAGCTTTTTAGCAATTTAAAAAAACACTGTTTATACACTTTACAGTTAAACACTATATAGTGTGGCCTACGGACCCTCGCTGTGTGCTGACTAGCACACACTTGACCTGTTTATTTCTTGTTACAGTAGGCTCACGTGACGGAAGTGATGTTATCGATTGATCATCGTCTTCGACTACTTGGACGCCAAAATTTGGTTTGAGACGGGCGATCGAAACCCAAACTTCCTTTCCACGAAAGTCTAGTTTGAATGCCCTTGCCTGGCGTTCGAGGATTTGGTAAGGTCCATTGTACGGAGCTTTTAAGGGTCCCTTGGTAGTGTCGTCTCTCACAAATGCGTGACTACAGGTCTTCAAATCTTAGTGGACAAAAACTTTGTATAGTCCATGACGAGTTGCCGGTGTTGGCCTAAGTCGGTTCATTGTATTCCGAAGATTACGAATAAAATCTTCTTGAGGGTGCTCTCGCATGTCGGATGATGTTACGAAGTCACCTGGCAAGCGCAAAGTTGATCCGTAAACTAGTTCTGCCGAGCTTGCTCGAAGATCCTCTTTGAAGGCCGCTCTCATGCCCAATAGAACGGTTGGAAGAGGGTCTGTCCACTGCTTGTTTCCGTGACTCCTGAGCGCTGTTTTTAACTGCCTGTGCATGCGTTCAACCATACCATTAGCGGCAGGGTGGTAAGCGGTGGTACGAATGCGCTTTACTCCCATACATTTGTTGAGAGAATGGAACAGCGAGCTCTCAAATTGTCGCCCCTGATCGGTTGTAAGAACCTGTGGTGTGCCAAAACGACAAATCCAGTTACTGTAGAAACTTGAAGCAACTGTTTCTGCTGTAATGCCTGCTAATGGCACAGCCTCGGGCCACCGTGTGAATCGATCGACACAAGTTAAAAGATATTTAAATCCTCGAGATGGTGGAAGAGGCCCAACAATGTCGATATGCACGTGCGAGAAGCGGCTCTGGACCTGCGGGAATTGTGCTAACGGGGCGGTGTTATGCCTCTGGACTTTCGAACGTTGGCATGCTTGACATGCTCGGCTCCATGCGGTGCAATCTTTTCGCATGTTTGGCCAAACGAATCTTTCTGCTACCATCTTCCATGTTACGCGTCGACTTGGATGTGACAGGTTGTGTATAGAGTCAAATGCCTTTTTTTCGCATTGTCTCTGGTATGTATGGTCGTAATTTCTTGTCGTCAATTGCACAGTAAATTGATTTTGAACAACCCGGAAGTTGAATGAGACCTAAGTTGAGGGTTGTAGTATTGTTTATCAAGTTAGTTTGTAGTTCTTCGTGTTTCCTTATCCTTAGCTAGTTGCTCGTAGTCAATAACTGTCGGCATGTCGACAGCGTCTAGTCTGCTGAGCACGTCTGCAACAACATTTTCCTTTCCTTGTACCTGTCTGATGTCAGTTGAGAATTGTCCAATTAAAACTAGCTGTCGTAGTTGTCTTGGAGATGTTTTTTCGGACTGTTGACGAAATGCGAATGTAAGTGGTCTGTGGTCGGTGTATATGGTGAAGTCTCTCCCTTCGACCATATGCCAGAAGTGTTTCACAGCAGAGTAAATGGCCAGTAGCTCGCGGTCATATGTTGAATATTTCTGCTGTGCGCTGTTTAGTTTTTGAGAAAAGAAGGCGAGAGGCTTCACGTCATCACCATCTATTTGGTTTAGTACGGCCCCTATAGCGGTGATCGAAGTGTCGGCCATTAATAATAACTTTCCCTTGTCTGATGGGTACGCTAGAACGGTAGCATTCGCTAGACTCTGCTTGCACTGGTCAAAGGCGTCTTCGAGGTGCTTTGACCACGGTATAGGAGAGCTATCGTTCTTCTTGCTACCTTTTAACAACTCTGCAAGCGGTGCTTGTATTTCGGATGCTTTCGGTATGAAACGATGGTAAAAGTTTAACAACGCGAGGAACCGACGAAGGTATTTCTTTAATTGTCGCTGGTTTCTTATACTCATTTATGGCGCTTACCTTCTCTCAGGAAGTGGTCGAACTCACTCGCTGACCAAGTACATCAACTTCTGGCTGTCCAAACACACATTTGGCTGGGTTGAGTGTTAAACCGTAGCTCTGTAATCATGAGAAGACAGTTCGAAGGTGATTCAGAAGCTCGGCTTCGGTTTTAGACCCTACTAGTATGTCATCTATGTAAGGGAAGACAAAATCTAGACCCCGCAGTACCTCGTCGATTAATCTTTGAAATGACTGACCAGCGTTTCGTAAGCCAAAAGGCATCCTCATAAATTCGAATAACCCGAAAGGGGTTATTATAGCCGTCTTACTGATGTCCCCAGGCTCTACTGGGATCTGGTGATAAGCCTTTGTTAGGTTTAGGGTTGAACAAATCTTGCATCCGGATAAATTTCGACCGATGTCGTGAGTATGAGGGAGAGGGTAGCGGTCAGGTATCGTCACATCGTTAAGCCTTCTAAAGTCGCCGCAAGGCCTCCATTCGCCATGTGCCTTAGTAAAAACTGGAGGACCCTTGGTCTCGATATGATGGGTAGTTAAATGTTTAATGTCCTTCACCAGATAATCTCGACTCAACTCAGGAAATTCGTTGAGCAAGGTTGAGTAGATAGAACCAGGCTCCTTCATGGATCGGATGACAACAGGAGAACCTACGCTTATTGTACCAGGCGATGATACGTTCGTCAGTATGTCACTCAAACGTCCGTTATGTAAGTCGATAATCAGTCCAGAGTTTCTAATGAAGTCAGCGCCTAGAATAGGTTTAGCCACATCAGCTATAACAAAACTCCAGGGAAATATACGTCGCAATCCGATATCTAAATTTAATGTCGTTTGTCCGTAAGTTCGAATACCTGTGCCATTGGCGGCGAAAAGTCTACATTGGTAGTCTGGTTTCGTTCGATGTCGGACAGAAAGGTCGGCGCCAGTATCCACTAGGAACTCGAGGTTGGAGGTTTTATCTCGGATAAACAGGCGGCTAGTCACGACTGTACCTCCGTCACTTGCCGCTAACAGTGACGGATAAACTAGTTTTCCTTCAAGAAACTAGCTTGATTGCATGGTTGGTGACACTCCCTGGCGTTCTTGCCGAAAGTCCGGTGATACCAGCAAGTGTCTTCATCGTTGTTGGAGGATCCGATGCTTCCACGCGACGTTCTTGATGTGGAGCGATTACGACCCCTCTCGCGAGTTCGGGGTTTGTTTAATATTGCCTCTAACTTATCTACGAGATATTTAATGCTTTTCTCGAGACTGGTCTCGCTCGTGTTCCCTGAGGTACTAGGCTGCGTTGATGATGTGGCGTAAACTTCGCGGCTTCTGATTATTTCAGAAAGTTTGTCAGCCATCTGTGCTTGTTTGACCAGATCCCCTTCAGTGATCGCAAGGATCGCTTGGATCTGTGGAGAAAGACGTTGTATCCATAACGTCCTGAGGAACTGGTCTGTCATGCAATTTCCTGCAAGTTCCTTCATTTCCCGTAGGAGGTGAGATGGTTTTTTGTCGCCCAACTCCAAACCTCCGAGTAAGGTTTTCATCCGTTTATCCTCCGAGCCCGAGAAATGCTCTTCTAACCGTTGCTTCAAACTCTCGTACATGTTATCTTTAGGAGGGTTGAGGACTATGTCGCTAACATGGGCTAAGACATCGCTTTCAATCGCAGCTACCACCGAATGAAATTTCGTCGTGTCGGCTTTTATTCCAGCGAAAATGAACTGAGATTCCATTTGACAGAACCAGAGGCGCGGGTTGGCTCGCCAGAACGGTGGAGGTTTAATGGCTATTCGTGATATCTCTGCTGTGGACGAGGTGCCCGTTTCTGGTTTTTGTTCGTTTGACATTATGAAATAGTTACACAATTTATGAAATTTGACAGATAAAATAATAATATGTGAAATAAAAATAGCTTACCGGAAATGTTCAAAGAAAAATTAAAAGGTCGTAGGTCACCAAATGTAGCGGCGAACTACTTGCTTGTATAATAACTAATAAGTAAACGAATTATCGTGGATGAAAGAAAAACTATAATCACTGAAAAAAACAATGTTTGTAAACGACAGTCTGAAGTGACATAAAAACATATAAAAATATTTTTTAGATTATGTGGCAACCAGTGTTGCCCACAGAAATCCGCAAGAAATTGTTTGTTATTACTATTATTATTATTATTATTATTAAATTATTATTCGAATCGCTATGGTAACTCATTTTTTGGATTCAGGATCTTAAAAAACATATGAAGCGATACCTCACTTGATTTTTTGTATTTTTTTTTAATCTTTGCTGACTCATCAGGACCAGGAGGAGTTAATGACGTCATAAAGATCCCATTTTTTTAGGGGATTCTCATCTCAACGAGCTTGATTTTTCGGTGCAAGTTTTATTTTGATACGTCAATTCGTTCGAGAGCTATCGTGCTTACAAGAAATCCGCTAGAAATACATATACCTATATATATATATATAAATATATATATATATATATATATATATATATATATATATATATATATATATATATATATATATATATATATATATATATATATATATATATATATACTAGCTGGATACCGCTACGGCGTGTTATTTTAATTTGACACGTTTATAAACTACCGTTGAGAAACATTAAATTATTTTACTATGCGAGAATATCTAGATTCTATCCCTCCCACTTATTTCTATACCCCCTTCTCTTTGATAAGATATTTTGCAAATATCCTAAATTTACCCCCCCCCCCCCCCCCCCCTCCTAGATGAAAATATTACAAAACTGTACATAACAAGAATTACTGTACTCTTTAAGAGCAACTAAACAAAATTGCTTCATGTAGGGTATTCATTACTTTGACCCCGTATCATCAAATCATCAAATTGGGATAAAACTATAAATTTAAAAAAAAGATATACTCTCATATACGGATACTCTTCTTTTCTTTATAAGATATAGCTATGTTTTTCCATTTTACCCCCTTCTAAGTGAAAATATGATAAAACTGTACATAACAACAATTACTATACTGTTAAAGAGCTTTTCAACGATATGCATCAAAAAGAGTATTAATTACTTTGACCCCGTATTCATTACTTGTACCCCGTACCCCTGTGTACCATTTCAATTTCAAAAATTGATGTAGACAGTGATTTTCCCCTTGCTTTAAAGGTTAAGTATGCAAATTTTCATCGAGATCGGACTAAAACTGTAGACTTGTATAAAGAACATACACATATTTATATATATATATATATATATATGGCCGCCATCTTGAATTCAAACGCCCGATTGGTAAACCATTTATCAAAAGTTTCTACTTTCATAAAAGGAAGCTAACTTCTAAATTTCAAGGTTCTAGTGCAATTGGTTCCGGAGATATCGTCTTGTCGAATTTTAGATATAAATGGCCGCCATTTTGAATCAAGATGGCGGATTTTTAATAAAATTTCATAGCAAGCACCTAGGAGGTAAGAGGAACACACCTACAAAATTTCATGGTCATAGGTCCTGTGGTTTCAGAGATATCGTGATGTGTCAGTCAGTCAGTGAGTGGTATTTGGATTTTATATATATAGATGTAGCTATATTATTCCATTTTACCCCCCTCCTAAATGAAAATATGACAAAACTGTATATAACAACAATTACTGCACTCTTAAAGAGCTCTTTAACGATATGCATCATAAAGGGTATTCATTACTTTGACATTTGTACCCCGTCCCCCTGTGTACCAAAATCAAAATTTCGCAAAATCCTTTCTTAATGGGTGTCTATGATATGAACAGAGAATATCCTCAAAATTTCAAGTATCTCGGTTAAGCAGATTTTGCTGTACGTTGATTTTTATGTCAGTCAATCAGGACTTTGCCACTTATATTATAGATATTTACAATTTTTTTTGTAGGCGAAAAATTGGGTCGAATACCCCCAAAAACACTGTAGAAGTTAAAAGTTACAATCTACAGATAGTGATGTTTGAACCATTAAACGCATTTGTATATTTAATACAACAGGAAAAATACACTGTCAAAATCAATTCTTGACAGAACAAAAGTCATAACCGAAGGAGGTGTCTGGTCATTGCGTTACCTTGCGGACTTGGAGCTGCTCAGAGCTACTTCTGTAAAAAGTACTATAATTATTGGACGTAGAGAAAACTGTTGATTGGGTATGGCGCGAGAGCCTTCTACATAAACTAATAACGGAACCGCATTTACCAAGGTATTTAGTTATAGTACTGAGAAGTTATCTTATAAACCGCAAATTTTTCATATATAACAGTAGTATATCCTCGATAGACTACAGCATGTCCCCCAGCTTGCCCCAGGGTTCAAAATTAGCACCAAACCTCTACATTTTTAATCATGTCCGGTATTCCAAATACTGTAAATGTTGATCTTTCAATTTTTGCTGATTACACAGCAATATACTGTAGCTCGTGGCGTCTTGACACGATTGCCAATAGACTAAATAATGCATTTGATAAAATTAAAAGTTGCCTTAAAAAACGGAATATTAAAGTTAACCAGAGTAAAACAGAAGCGATAATATTTACCAGACGTCTCCCTGATTAACCTGAACCCCTTAACTTCGAAGGAGCCTTTATAGTATGGAAAAATCAATGTAAATACTTAGGTTTGATTCTCGATAAAAAACTAAACTTTTCAAGCCATATTAAAACAACCCTCAATAACAGTAAAATACACTATACTATAGTCTCTACCATTTATTTAGCATAAGGTCCAAACTAAATCAAGGCAGTAAATTAATACTCTAGAAACAATTTATTAATAAGATCCACCCTTACGTACGCCTGTCCAGTTTGGAGCTCCATGCCTAAATCAAACTATATGTCGGAAAGGTACTACAAAATTCACTAGAACAAAAGAAATACACGACAGGCTAAATCTTCCTGACATCCAACAAGTTATTTTCCAGATAACCCAAAAAGTGTTCAGGCAGTGTTAAGGCAATCAAGCTAACAAACAAATGAAAAATACAGGCAACTACAATCTCAGTGATCTAAGCAATAGATACAAATATCGGTCCGAGACAACTCAGACTACCTTCCACATATATAATCTCGGTCCCAGGTCCCAGAAAACAAGAATATGTTGTTGTATACAGATGGATACGCGTGTCTATTTGCTAGCTGTGACTGTGAACTCTCCTTAGGAGGGTTCCAATAGAACATTCAAAGTGAAGTGATAGTCCCACCTGGCACTACCATACCGTCTACTCCAATCATCCTTTTAAACTTTAAACTTATCATGATAAACTATTCATTTGCTTATTATTAAATATTTATCGCATTAAGCTCGCTTCAATGATAAACTTAAACGATGCTTAGTTAATATATATTTTGTAAAATGTTTTCAATAGGTGGTTGTTTACTTTTTGTTTTCGATTTTCAACAAAATATATTTTCATCAATATTTCGGAAACTTGATTTGTCCCGAAGAAAGCGGCTTATATCGTTAGATTCATATTTAAAAGGACTACATTTAAGATTTTTTTAATCAAAATCGTCGGAACCGTTTTCGAGAAATAGTTTCTTTCACGTTTATTCAGAGTTTTTGGGAGTAGCGCCCTCAAATTTGGGGCTAAAAGTAATTAATCGATTTCGCCTCGGGGTATGATTTTTCTGAACATGAATGCCAAATTTCGTCTAAATCGGCCCAGTAGTTTAGGCTCCACGCGTCTGCACAGACAACAGACGACAGACATTTTTTAAAAACCACTTTTTTGGACTCGAATTTTCGCGCCCTCACAATACTTTCTCTTTATATGAGAAAGTAAATAATATAAGATGAATCTAGTAATTGTTGATCAAATACCAACATACATTAGAAATATAATGAAGACAATACCTCAGGCCCCACCAACAACACACAAGACCACACGGACAATACCTCATTCTCTTATATAGCCTTAATAATTTAAAGACATTGCTAATTGAGTAAAAGATGTTTCCCAACTCAGTCGGCAGTAGGGAGGAGTAAATTCGTCTGAGGTATAACTGGTATTTGGAAGCCCCCTGTTCAAAAGGGTAAGAACAAGGATGATGAAAACAAGTAAATAAAACAAAATAAATAAAACAAAATATAACAAACCTAATAAACCACCTAATAAAACACGGGAGCTAATTATAGTTATTCCCTCGGCTGCGCCTCGGGAATTAAAGAGTCTACTTCATAGGTGCATAAATAACTATTTCTGTCCTAGCACGTAAACATTTTTTTTCTTTACAGCTAGGAGTAATGAATAGTTATTTATGCACCTAGGGAGTAAAGTAAGCCATTATTCCCTGAGCGAAAAAGTTGCTTCTTGCGGCGAAGCCGAAGGAACCATGGTCCCTAAATCCCGAGGCGAAGCCGAGGGAATTAGACTCTTTAATTCCCGAGGCGCAGCCAAGGGATTAACTCCAATTAGCGATAATTGGTAGATAGATAATTATCGCGAGGGGAATAATGGCACTTTACTCACGAGGTAAATACAATATTTTATCTCCAGCAGGAAGAGAATACACATTTTCGTCCATTGCACAGTTTTATTTATTATTTTAATAAATAACAATAATAATTATTAGCACTTTTAATAGCAGATATAAGAGATTCAATATTAAAAATAAATAAGAATTGGAATTAAACCCAAATAGAAGGTTATTTAGATGCAGGTTATAAACAAAGATAAACATGGTCGAAAAAGCAGTGTCGCCAACCTGATTTCAAAAACTTCATTACATTAGCCATTCATTTTCTACTATTTATAAAATAATTAAGTTGCAATCTTTACTTTTTCGCCCTATTTTTACTTTTTCTCCCTACTTTTTGAGTTCAGGGATGAAAAGACTTACTTTTGTCCCTCTAAACAAATTCAAAATCATTACTTTTTCTCCCTACTGGGGATAAAAGATTTTTTAAGTCCACGAAATGAAAAAATGGATTTCAGCTATGTTTTTTAGGATCTAAAGTTACCATTTCACAGCCTACCACGGAAAAAAATAATTACCTGCATATCTCTGTGGAGTAGGCAATAATGCTGTCATTGTCAGGTTTTCTGTAAGGGGGAAAAAGAGTGGATTCTCCTCCTCGTACTGTCTTACAATCTCCTTCTCGCCATGTAGGAATGTAAGGAAGCCCATCTACTGCAACCACTTGAGCAATTTGAGATTTATCCCTAGATCCTTTCAGTACGGTCAACCTTGCGTCTTCTGGCGTTGCATTACGCTTAACAAATATAAATCACACTGCTATTAAGTAATATGCATATCTATAAAGAATAATTTGAAATATCTTAGAAAGTCTCATAAGATAGTATCTTGAAACCAATTGATTAACATCATTGTTTAATTTCTCTGCAGGTACGTGTCATATAGATGTTTAGCTTAATCAATTAATTTCATAATATGTACTTTAGGACTGTCCTTCTGATTTTATAAAGATAATTCTAATTGCGTCTTTTTTTCACGCCAATTATTGTAAAAGCAACTTCATACATTTTTATGTCATATGAATATTGTTTTGCGTTTTATTCCCGCGTAACTCATTATAACTTGAGTTGTTTAGAGTATTAAATATGATATTTAGCGAGTGATGCTGACAGGTCAGACTGTGCCTTGCTTCTCGCAACCATCTATAGGCCCTCTTGAGTTCTGATTACTCTATAGATCCTTATAGGCACTCAAAAGAAAGGGAGATAAGTACTCTAAAGTAATCTACCAAGTCTAAAGGGTAAGAGTACTAAGAAAGTAAAAGTAAAGGAGGCCCTACAACTTCGTCTTCATTTTCAGTATAATACTATAAGCATAGACCTAATTCATTTTTATTTAGGCATTAAAGTCGATGCAAAAAAACCGAGCATATTACGAATTATCTTTATATAATCGTATATTATAGACCATAAAATTCTACATACTTCGTTATAGTAATGTAAAAATATTTTAAAAAATATTTAAAAATAATATTTAAAAAATAAAATACCGGCCCGAAGACCGAAAACTTATAGAGATTTTCACCGATGATCTCTAACCCCTTGGAGTTCTGTTTTACGGCGACGCAGACAGTCCGGGGTAAAACGCTCTTGGAAGTGCAGTTTATGACTATACCATCGAATAGATAATCGCTAGCTTTAGCTGTCATGAAAGGAGATTTTAAATTGCCATAAATACCTGGCATTGCTGCATTTAAAACACTTAACATAGGAGTCGGAAAATCTTTCTGACCAACAAGTAACATGCTCTGAAACAATGCACATACCATAAAAAATTAGATCCAACCAGATTACCAATAAGATTCTGTGTATTTTTTAAAGATAATTTTAATTTTGAATTGACTCAATAAAGTCTGTAATGCATTTTATAACAACAATTGTCTGTCATTTAGTGTTGTACAGCTTCCTCGCATCCTATCACTTATTTTATTGATATTATGCTTTTACAACCCATTATTGTCTAAGTTATTTAATTGTTTCCCCTTTTTTTAATATGTCAAAATGTTTAGTTTTTTTATATGAGTGAAAGTATGATTTTATAGAAATATTTAATGTGCGCAGATTGATGAAATTTACCTGCGGGGCTACCTACGGGTTGTCTTTGACAAACGATCCAAATTTTTTAAAAACCATAATATGTACTTTTTTAAGATAGTCTGTTAATTAGTGTGGCACATAGATTCCTTGCGTCCTATCGCGTTGACTTAAATGATGCTATGCTTTTACAACCCATTCTTGTCCAATTTATTTAATTTCCCCTCTCTTTTTATTAATTTGTTTTGATTTTTTACATGATTAAATGTACCAATTTAGCCAAATTTATAGTGCGGAGATGGTTGAAGTTATTATAGGATGATCTGCAGGCTACATTCGTCACAATGGATTTCTGTACAGGGATCAATCGGAGTCATAAAGAAGTCAACAACTAAGGTGTTGACACGTGCATATATATCGGCTCTTTCATTTTTTTCTATTTTACTATAGTTATTGTACAGAAAGCAGAGGACTGTATAATAATTGAGAGACTGATAGGAAAAGTATGTAGTAGTGAGTAAAAATAATTATATTTTAACATAGACAAAAAGTAATGATAGAAAACGTATGATAGGTACAGAAAGGTGTAGAAGGCTGAAGGGTTACAGACCAACTGACTATCAGACTAAAGGGAGGGAACCACCCCACTAGTGGTGAAGGTTAGTTTCCACCCTAGAGCACAGATAGCAGCACTGGTCAAGTCAAATCTTAACATATCGCCCGCCTTGAGGTACTGAGGAAAGTACGTAAATACAAAACATGAACGGTAAGAGAGAGACATGAAAGAGTAGTAAAGAAAAAATGAACAATATAAAAGTTATATATATAAAGAAAAATTATAGTTTGCAATCTAGGAAGTCTGGCATCCATCTTCTAAGAAGAATCTGGTACCGTTAGGTCGTCAGGTAGGGAATCTTGCACCCCATCTTCTGTGATACAGCAGGAAGTTTGATGGTCGATTGGAATAGGCAATGGGCATAGCTTTGATATATTACGCTTTATGATACCTGAAGAGGTTTTTAAAGTGACAACTCTGGTGACGTCCTTTCCAGGATGGAGTTTCATGACTCTGGCCAGGGGCCAATGAAGAGGTGGTGTTCCTTCGTCTTTTATCAAGACTATAGTATTGATGGTGATTGGTTCACTCGAGGTTTTCCACTTGTATCTCTTCTGAAGTGAAGAGAGATATTCCGATGTCCATCTTTGCCAGAAATTATTTTGCATTTTCTGCACACGCTGCCATTGTGAAAGGGTATTGTCGGGTTTGTTTAAGTCAGGTGTGCTATCAGGAATAGCAGTAAAAGAGTCGCCGATTAGTATATGACCGACAGTAATGACAGACAGATCGTTAGGATTAGAAGAGAGTTCAGTTAGGGGACGAGAATTTAATTGGGCTTCAATTTGGTAAGTAGAGTACAAAATTTTTCGAAGGTCACGGAAGCCAAACCGAGTGTTCTCCGCAGGTGGCTTCGCACTACGTACTCCCCACTCCCATAATCCCCCAAAATTAGGATTCCGAGGAGGGATAGAGGAAAAGGAAATCTCCTGTTTTAGGAAAGAGGAACAGACATGGGATTGAAAAGGTTTTGAACGAAATTGAGAATAAACTTAATAGAGTATGTTACTAGCTCCTACAACTTTTACCCGCGTACTCAGTACCTTATCAATAACCTCGATTTATTTAATGATGATGTGAAAGCTGTATTAGACAGAGGCCTTAAGTATTGTTCTAATTATAGCCCTGATAATAAAGATTTAATCAACTTAGTAGCTACCGTTGATTCTCTTAGTAATAGTAATGATTGCAAAATTGACACAGCAAAAATAATTAATAATTACTTAATTAGAAGAAGTTCAGCAGGAACTAATGCTTCCTTTTTTCAAAAGAGTAAAATCATAAAAAACATTAAAAAGAAAGTTATTCGTGACGATTTAATTATTTTAAAACCTGACAAAGGCAATAACGGCACAACAAAGGCAATTTCAGGTAGAACAACGGCCTTCGATTCATCTTCAACCTGGGCCCCCTCCACCATCGGTCCATACCCGTATCGTTCGACGTTAAAGATTTATACACCAGTGTTCCTAGAGACATATCATTAAACATATTACATCGCCTCCTTTCTAAGAATTGCTCCGACAAGGTAACAATTGCCGAATTCATGCAACTTCTGGTGGCTTCGTGTGACGTCTGGACGTCGCGTGGCTTCTCCAAGAATTATTTTAGCTACTATGGAGAAATTTATTCTGCGACAGTTGGTCTGGCCATGGAGGCACCGTTATCAGCCCTTGGTGCAAATGGTTTCATGCATTATTACTACAAGGAATTTGTGGACAAGCCTCATAACCCGCTTTTTGATTACATCTTTAAATGGATCAGATATGTGGATGATGTCTTTGTGAGCAGCTTTATATGGTTCTTGAGTATCTTAATGGTTGTTTTCCTACTATTGAGTTCACCATAGAGGCTGAGGTAGATAAACGTTTACATTTTCTGGGCCTCATTGTAATTAGATCATTGGATACTGTAACATACGAAATTGATCGAAAGCTTACTGCCACGGTCGCAGTTATACCTGCAGAGTATTTCCACCCTTGGAGTCATAAATTAGCCACCTTCAACTCGTTAATTCATCGTTTATTGACTACGCCTTTGAACCACGAAGCCTATGACATGGAGGTTCGGACTATCAAGGTTATAGCAAACAATAACAGGTACACGGACGAGCTGATAAATTGGATGATCAAGAAAAAGAACCTTAAGCTAGTTTTGCGTGCTATGGGTGTTGAAGATGAACCTAAAGGCGGTATGCTCTATCACCTATTTTAGTGGGATTTCCAATCGTTTGGCGAGGATTCTAGCCAAATACAATTTAAACGTGGGTTTCAGTATGTATAAGACATTAAAGGCTCAACTGAGTATTGTGAAAGACCCTGTCTCGTCTGAGAACAAAAGTGGGGTCTATATTATGGTCTGTGGAGAATATGATACCGAGTATGTCGGACAAACAGGGCGTTCCTATAAAATAAGAGCACCTGCAACGTTCCAGTAGCACTTTCATGAACACGGTCACCGGTCACTTCAATGCGGATCATAAAATTGGTTTCCTGGATTTTGTCCAGAAAAGGCGTAAACGGGAAGCACTCGAGAACCTGGCAATTTTACGTTCCCAGCATAGAGTGGGAGACGTGTTTAACGTGAACGAGAGGGGAGATGCATCATCCCTTCTGAAGGTCATGGTCGAAGCCGAGACTCGTGTCAGGTGACGTCTTGTACCGGTCGTTAGGCTGGTATGACTCACGACTCTCTGAACACCCATCTTCCTACGTTAGTCTTATTTTATTGATTCATTCCGGTGGTTTTGTTTATTTATTCATCTATTATATTAATTAATTCATTCATTTTTCTAGTCATTGTCATTCTATGTTATTTTGTTTTATTTATTAATTTATTTTATTTATTTATTTTTGTTATATATATATATATATATATATATATATATATATATATATATATATATATATATATATATATATATATATATATATATATATATATATATATATATATATATATATTTCACGGTCTGATTAAGATTTTTGTATGTTGCTACTTCTTTATTTTAAATTCTTTCTTTGTGTCTTATCTGCTATATCGTTATATTGTCTCGGTTTCTCTTTTTGACATTTTGATTACTGTTTGTTTAGGCACTGATGATGGCCCTATAGTGGCTGAAAGCTGCTCTGGCTGAATTTATTACATTTTTTACGAGGAGAGATCTTATTATTTCACCACTTAATGATGACCTCCACAACGCGTCATATCTTACCTTAACAAAATTAGGATTCAGGCCTAGAAATATAAAAAACTAATAAAAATTAAATGTGCTATTTGTGCAATTCATAATAGTTATAGATCTATTACAATTATCATTATCTTGTTCTTGAGACGATGCCGGTATATTACTGCAATTAGTTAAAAAGGTAAACTCTGACAAGAACCTGGTTGGGGTGAAATTGCAATTGAATAACTAGGACCTGATCGAGTTTGTTATGAGACAGCACTTACATTTTCGTTATTACTTGAAAATCGAGCAACTTTAATTTTATTTGCAGTTGATTTATTTATGTAGCCTTCACGTTCGGAGACCCCCAGCCACCGTGACTTTTAAGCGCAGTCATACTTACTCCAGAATTTTCTAATACAGTTGCTGAAGAACGGCGAAAAGTATGACCAGTGCATGTTTTAGGATTTGGTAGATTTAAAAATGTTGCTGTTAGTACACCTGACGGCCCTAATTTATTTTTGCCAACTACCTGAACTGTGCATTTATTTTTATAAAATATATATGTATATAAAAAATCGATTGTGTGGAACGTTTGGTGGTCTTAAGGCCAAGTAATTTTTAATTAAATTAATATATTGTTTATGGATAATGACAAATGTTGGTCTTCCTAGATAAAGCGCAAACTTTTGACAGGGTTTGGCACGCCGGCTTGCTATGGAAGCTTAAGGGTGTCCTATCTTTCATTTACTACCTTATCCTAAAATCTAAAATTAGTATCTGACCTAGTTCAGGAACACCTTTCACTTCTGGAAACTTGGTTCAAGAAGTGGAGAATCAAAATCAATGAAAACAAAGACTGAGAACTGTCAATGAGAACAAGTGTCCATGTGACTCTTAGTTTGAGATATGGCTTATGTGAACCAATAACCATTAGCCAAATTCCTAACACTCACTCTAGATCCATCCACTACCTTACACCAGGCCCGTCGTTTGACCTGGGCACGCCACACAAAACTTAAACGACAAAAGCGCAACAGACACTACAGATTTTTACACAGACTTCTACACAATACATCTAAACTCAGCACACATAACAAATTACTGATTTATAACACCATAATTTAGTCCATATGGTCATACGATATTGAACTCTGGGGTTGTACCAAGCGTTCCAACTCCTAAAGTATCCAGTCCCTACAGTCCAAAATCCTAAGAAGAATAATCCACACTCCTCTCTTTGTTTCTAACTTCACACTTCAAAACGACCATAAACTACCCTTCGTCCATGACCTAGTCTCGATACAAATCATTCCATGACTTCATACCCCTACACCCCAATCCATTAATCCCCAACCTGCCATTACCATTCAGTCCCGGAAATCATCCCCGACGTCTAAAGGGGCAGTGGCCACGTGATTTATTGAGCGATGCCTAACTTCTGAATATATGTAATAATTCAAGCTACTATCTGTGAGTACTGTTAATGGAGACAGTTCCTCGCTTCAAGCCAATCATGTCATTGTAAAAACATACATTATTATTGCTTATAACATGAATAAATTATGTAGTTGCAATCTTCTAAAAACTAAAAAAATTACATTTAAAAAAGGAGTAAAAAAATATTTCGCTCTTCCGTTACCTTCGATAAGCTTGGAATCAAATAGGAGGAACCATTAAATAAATTAAACAATAATAGGGTTAATTCAGTTTAAGATGGCTAGAAGGTGTAATGACGAATAAAACTCAAGTTTTCATAGGAGACGTTTCGACCCTGTTAAGGTCATCTTCAGTCCTTTAATTAAAATTTCATTTGTCATGTCGAATTTTTCGTTAAATTTTTTTTGTTTTCCGTTTTATCTCCATTAGAGAAAGTCAGATAATGTCATTTAATTAAATTTAATAATTAATTACATACATAAAAAACAAAATGCAACAATAAGATACTAATAATAACATGTTCACTAACAAAATAAAATAAATACTTATAAATTGACTATCACAGCATTGGGCTGTGATAGTCAAAAAACAAAAAAAAAATTTAACGAAAAATTCTACATGACAAATGAAATTTTAATTAAAGGACTGAAGATGACCTTAATAGGGTCGATACGTCTCCTATGAAAAAATTGAGTTTTATTCGTCATTACACCTTCTAGCCATCTTTAACTGCATTTATTCAATTACAAGGGTGTATAGTTTAAATATTTCTTTTAAATTATTTAAATAATTTAAAGAAATATACTAAATAAAAAAATTATTTAATAATAGGGTTGAAAAAGCATAGCGTCAATAAAGTTCGTGACAGGATGCGAGGATGCTATGTGCCACACTATTTTTTAAAATATCATGACCTTACCATAAGCGGCAAATGGGGCAAAGTAATCATTTCATTACCAGACAATGGATAAGTTAGTTCCTTCTGAAAGTACCATGTATTGACATGGCTGAACGTTACTGTATCTTCGTTATTATTATCCACAAGGTTTGCCTTACTTTTGTAATTGCTAAAACATATTGTTGAAAAAATAATATTAATCTCAAAAAGATACATATATAGGATAAGAAACAGATAAAGGTTTACAGAAACAATTTATAATATAATTAATAACAATCTTCAATACAATATTGTATATTGCAGTTTTTTTGGTTTTCTTTTATGTCCCGATCAAGACATCATTAGGTTGTAACAGGATGGCGGATCCGAACTATTTTCATCTACTTGATGTAATCATCAGTGTGAAATATATTTCACCTCTCTGGGATTAAAACGCACCAGATATGTCGAGGTTCACACTTAAGTTTTAGGCATTGGTGAGTGCGCTAAACACTCAGCTTCGCTGGCCTCCAATAAAGTAGTTATATAATATGTACAACGAAAATAATTAAATTATCAAAATATTAAACTTACTAATAAACGTAAGGCCCAACTTCCTGTAGGTGTGGTATGCCACCATTTTGAACTTCATCTGGATTAGTGATATTGAAGAAATATGCGCTAAATATTAACTTTTGTGGTATATCAACCCAGTACGCTCTTACAATGTTACCTTCATTTAAATTAACCATCTGAAAAATGTTAAATTATTTTATAACAAAAATAGAGGGGGGGAAAAGGATAGAATTTGTACTGCCAAATTATTTATCCTTACCTGACAATATGCAAATGGGTAATAAACAACTTTTTAACAAATTAAAAATTCCTTGGATCGAGTTTAGTTTTATTTTGTTACCTTTACCCGCTTCTTTTCCTAAAAGTTTTTTAGGAAAATCTAAACTACTAAATGTCTTATATTGAAATTCGTTATTTTAATTTTTAATTATAAATTTTAGAAGTGGAATAACTTTTAAAAATGTTTTAATGGCTCGACGGACTAATAAATTGAGGATTTATGTAGTGCATTTATATACTAATGAGGTATTAATCGCTCAATCACTCTCAAAAAAAATAAAAATGAATTCCGAGATGATAGCACACAAATAGATAAAAATGAGGACCATTTTCATATTCCTCTTATTATTTCTTAATTGCTTTTATTTATGTTACGGAGTGTATAATTTTTAATGTATTTTTGGAACGAAGTTCCTTATGGCACGTTCTGGAAAATAAAAATATAAATAAAATATAATCATGTAAAATTTCAACCTGATACAAGCAGAAGCTGTAGAGTAGGGAAGAGATATATTTTATAATATTTTAAATTAATTGACCGGGTAGGTAGAAAACAGTCCTATTTCAATCCAAACTCCTTTAACAAACATACTCTTTCACTATAAACTCATTATGATCAACTTTTTCTTATATTCAATATATATTTATAGTAAGACGCTTGCTTTGTTATACAAATAATGATTTTCTTTTAATTTTGCCTTAACTCTACTAGGTACTAGGTACAAACAGTTCTTTACTTTCAATTTTATCTCTTTTCTAACTCCGCCATGTATAAGTAGTTAGCAATGTATACGTACTTAGCAGTGTGATTTTATAATTTATATTTAATGAAAAATGTAAGTAACTTCGTTCCTACCGGTTGTCCCGCGGCACCACAAGTATTTTTTTTAATTAGATGGTTTAAAAACTACCGTCAAGAAACATGAAATTGAATGTCATGGTTATAAGACTAGTAGTTTGAGTGATATCGTGATGTGGTGTTTGGATTTTATATGTACTTTATATTACCAATAAATATTACTGTACTCTTAGAGAGCTTTTTAACGGCATGCACCGTGAAGGGAATAATATATTACTTTAATTTTTGTACCCCTGTGCATCAAAGTTTAAATTTTGAAATCTCACGTAGACAGAGACCTTTGTCTTCTTTTAAAGGTCAAGTATGCAACTTTTCATCAAGTTCGGTTAGTATAATTGTAATAAAAAGAATGTATTATGATAGCGCGAAAACTTAATCTCTAGAATTACTCTACCGTACACTCCTGTACAATTGCCTTTGTTACATATTTCTACTGTAGCAGTTTGCATTGATCCTAGCGGTGTCCATGCCATCATTTGAGCATCACCCTTTTTGTTAGCATGATTAATTATATTTTTTTCTTTATCTTCCTTTTTATTTTCTATCTTTTTACGACACAAACTTCGATGGTGGAATTTGCTTTTACAGTAGACGCAGACCTTTGTTACAGGACAATTTTGCAATTTATGCCAAAATTTCTTTAAACACTTATATTATAACAACAGCATCAGCAATGTAATACCGTGTTTTTGCACACTGCAATAGGTACACAATTTGTGTTAATGAGAGACACCAAGAGTTGTGCCGCGCTTGCGTGGCACATCTCTTGGTGTGTGTCTCTCATCATCTCTTGTGTCCGACTCATTAGGGGCCCGACGTTGCCCACCCAACTCTGGACCTATACCAGATCAAGAAGATCAGATATACGGCTTATCAGAGACGAGCGTGCTCTCATACCGCCATTCTTGCTTGGCAGGCAAAACACATCAACAATGTAGTACCGTATGGTTTTTTAAAAAAAAATCATCTACGTCGGCTATCGTCTGCAGTCTGAGCAGACGCCTAAACTACCGATTTTTATGAAATTTGGCACTCAGGTTCAGAAAAATTATACCCTGAGTCGAAATCCAGAAAATTAAACAACTACCTACTTTACACTTTTTAAATATGTTAAAAATAAATCAATTAAAAGAGATTGTGTAATTTAAATGCAGAATCAATATCTAAATGAGAAGATTCGATTTATCTGTCTGATTTTTAATAATTGTTTTTAATGTTTAAACATTAATTTAGGGTAAATAATTTTGAAGAAACGAAGTTGTATTTAATTACTTATAAGTCTGTGTAATTTAACTTTATCAAAGCGATTCACTTCTTTATTAGTGCGTTTATTCTTAGAAATCTAATCAAACGTATTGGAGAAACTTATTACTAATTCTTTTTATCGTTTATTTAATTATATTGCTTTCCTATTCATTTATTTATTAACTTTTCTGTGCTGATTAATGTAATTATAACCTTCTTTCTAATTATCATCTACAAAAGTTCTTCAGTTTAATGACTTTGTTTTTTATGTATTTTTAAAACATGTTTGTAAATGTTCTAACTCTATCCATTTGTTTTTAAAGATTTAATTCCGTTTTGAAATTAGCATCCTTCGTTAGGGTGAATGGAAGAAATATAAACCTCTTCGTTCCTTAGTAATACATACAACAGTTTTAATTATATATTCAGTCTAACAATGTTTACTACAGAATAAGGATATTTTGATATCGTTGCCAAGAAATGTAACGATAAAGCAAAATACTTAGAGCTATTTTGTTAATGACGTATAACTGGAGGAATTTGAAAAAAGTATCAAAACACACGAAAGATATAAGGTAGAACAAAAAAGATTAATACAACGTTAATAAAATTAATATTAACACTATCTTTTCAATATAACCCTGGGAATTTTTTTTTTATCAAGAAATCATGTACATAAATAAATCATGTAAATCATGTAATCATGTAAATATGTACATGATACACTATATTTGTATAAGATTTTAAAAGTTAAAATATTCATCACTGAATGCCGTAATATCTATATTTATATATATATATATCTATATACAGAGATACCTACAGAGGGAAACCTATGAATCTACATCAAATTTCTACCTTCGTTTTCGAGATATATCGATTTTTTCATTTAGGTCATGTTTTTAGCCATAACCTACGTAATAAATAAAAATCTAAATAAGATAGAAAGATGCAGTTTGCAGCATCGTAAAGAGCGTTAAATTTTCTTTAAGAAATCACTACTGTTAGTACTTACTACGTTTATAAACTTAGTTATAATGCAAGAAAAACATTAAAATTGGAAATTGTATCAAATGTTTATACAACTTGGAGCTTCCATAACTTCTATATTTTTATACCTATCGTAATGTTTTAAAAACTGCGCAATTTTATAATTTTATTTTTCATAAACTTTAATTCGATATAGCATTGTCTATAGTTTACGTAAGTTTTCATTGAGAAATAGTAGAATACTATTAGGAAATCAACTTATTAAGTAACAGCTCTATGAATTTTCAGCAATTTTAAAATTAAAATTTGATTGTTTTCTTTTCATATGCTGTCGCGATAGTGTCTCAAGAATAGACATGAGTATGCCAGGCAGTTCCAAACAGACGACATCTTTCCTATTACATTTTTCAAGTTATCGAAAGAAGATGCCGAACAACAGGCACTGTTGATTGGTTACTGATCCTAGGACCAGTATTAGAAGGGCTTTGGCTGCATTGGGAATTCCAGGGACGCAGATTTTTAGAATTTTGAAAAGAATTCAACTGTGCCTTCCAAGACACTCCCGTGTAGGAGCTGACTTTAATGCGAGGGTGCTGCGGGGTACTGTGTTTGGATATTACAAAGAAACTGTGTCACAATTTATTTTTTGGATAGACGAGTCCCTTCTTACAAGAGCTGGCGCTATTAATTTTAACAACACTGATACATGGTTTATTGCAAATCATTTTCAGCCCCAGTTTTCTGTAAATGTGTGAGCTGGTATTATTGGTCTCAGATGGTTGGACCTAATTTTCTTACGTCTTAGTTGGACGCCTTAATGGTGAATTATTTTTAAACTTTTTAGAAAGTTAATTTATTCGATTAATTGAGGACTTGCCACTTGATTTAAGAATCAGTATGTACCTGAATCAGCAGTTGGATCCAATAGATGGGTGGATGGGGGACCTAGTAAAAAGTATTTTATACAGAACAATTGTGTATACTAGGGAAGAGCTGATTTCTATTTCTTTTCAAAATTCTAAAAATCTACATCCCTGGAATTCCCAATACAGCCGAGGCCCTTCTAATACTGGTCCTAGGATCAATGCTATATTAGTCCAGTAAAATTAGACCAAAACAAAGCCGTGCCTCCGATAAATTCAGACAACGCTGGAAATCGTTTTAATCCACTTGTGGCATCCCAAATAACAGTAGTATAAGTTTGCGACGGTTTCTGAGGCGAGCTAAACTTTTGGGAGCAAAAAACTGCGAACTTTTGGAACTTATCTCAGTATTTGGCTTATATCATCTTAAGGGTGCATCAAACAGAAAATTGTGCTCTTACCAAAATTATAGAACATTAAATTCTGCGTCGAATGCGTTTTTTAAAATTAAATTACACACAGCGGTTTGGTCAGAATCGGCAGTCAAAAATAGGCCAATTTTATAATTTTACCTGAAAAGTGTGTTATGCTCAGTTTTATACGCCTGTAACTCAAGAATGGTTATTCCAAATAAAAAAATGTCAAATAACTAAAGTTGTAGAGCAACAAATTATGCGTTCAGAACACTCATATTTTTTTAAAATTTACTTATGCTTGAGCATAGACACATGCAGAAACTAAAAGTAGTCGGAGACCTGATTAACTACTATGTATGTAGCTTCTCTGTAGTTTTATGGCTCAAAATCACTTATGTTAGTCTAGGATCGTTCAATTTTGTTCTTGGGATTGTATCCAGAAGTGGTGGAAGGGGGAGTAATAGAGAAGGGTTTAACAAAAGAAGGAATCCATTTTTTTGAGAAAAAACTTATAAAAAAATACTTAAGTAAAATGCAAAAATTAAATTAAAGCAATTTTTCATTTACATCGCTTAGCAGAAGGTGGTCCAGGGTTGAGCTCTTTGATGACTTCCACCTCTTAATCTTGGAAGATCGTTTTCTTCCACATCCACTTCCTCATTATATCGAGCAGTTTCAAGAAGTATATGCCTTCCTCAGACAGGCAATTAGTCCATGCGTGACCTTTACAGTTGACAGAAATAACTGAAAATTTGATTCCAGTTTTTCTTCAGAAGCAAGTTCTTTGGCATCCTTTCATGAAGAGCATGACATCTTATTCAGTTTGTTGAGTTTGTTTAGTTGGTCTTGTCTGCAGAGGTGGTGGCCACAATGCCACAAAACTGCCATTGGGGCATTTGGAACTAGACCATTTTTGGTGCTCTATCAGCCCAACTGCTATTAGTAAAAGAAGTTTCTTCTCTACATTTACACCTGTGGTACATCCTCAGGGAATGCGTGAGCAGCGGCCAAGGGGGTAAACAGTAAACATGCCAAGTTGAAAATAATTATTAAAAGTGACTCCTGGAAGAGATGTAGGTGACTTTTATTCACTAATTTGTTGCTGTTACCCATTAAACAATAAGGTTGCTTTATGTCTCAGTAATCTGTTCAGGCGTAGCGGTAGGCCTTTATAAACAGAAACTGATCTTTGAAGGTTCTTCAATCCGCTTCCTCAGTGGTCAGCTTCACCTGAAAACCTTCAGCTGTTATCTAATCAGATAGCATTGATATCAGACTTTTTTGTTCTAATTGTTAGATAAAAAATGATCTTTTGGCATTGTTACTGCCTTAGCCTCATCAAACAAATCAGACGCTGACAAAACAGAAGATGAGCTTTTCAGGCGCTTTCTGCTTATTTGATGCTTTTCTCTTCAGCATCATCAGGGTATCCATGAAATAAACTGGTACTATTAAAGTACCAGTGTATTTTTGACTACTGTGATTTTGTGACCATAGTGATTTTTAACGTATTTCACATATTTGTTAAGGATAGATGAACTCTGCTCGTTTATGTATATCACACAACTCGATATAAGAGGAGCCCTCCATCAACCACAAAGTCGGCATCGCAAGTTGCAGAAGTATTGACTGAATGTACAGGTTGTATTAGGCTGATTTGCGTGTCTCGCACATTCCACTGTCATCAAAAAGCAATAAAGGATATTAAATTCAAATGCCAAATATGATTCCAGCTGTTGCTGTGATTTTTTCTGGAATTCTCAGGAAAATAGAATCTGCATTCACGGGGACTGTTTTACCATTGATCTTGACTGGACAGTATATGGGAACCAGACTAAATACAGAAACACCCCCCCCCCCCCCCCCCCTCCCCTCCATTCCAACTCTCCACTTCTGAATAAAATCCCAAGAACCAGATTGAACGATCAAATAACACCGCAATTCAATTTCGTTGACAAATATAAGTGATTTTGAGTCAGGGAACTACAGAAAAGCTACATATAGTAGAAACTCAGGTCCACAACTACTTTTAGTTTTTGCGTTTATCTATGCTTAGGAATAAGTAAATTTAAAAAAATAGGAGTGTTCTGAACGCATAATTTGATGCTCTACAACTTTAGTTATTTGACATTTTTCATTTGGAATAACCATTTCTGAGTTACAGGCGTATAAAACTGAGCATTTAAGCCCCCATACACGGTCAAAATGTTTGCGCAAACATCATATTTGCACAAACATGATGTTTGATGTGTATGGCCTAAGGTTTGCGCAAACATTTTGCCCAAAATATTTGATCGTGTATGGGGGACATTGACACTCTTTTCAGGCAGAATTGTAATATTGGCCTATTTTTGACTGCCAATTCTGACCAAACCGCTGTTTATAATTTAATTATAAAAAAACGCATTCGACGCAGAATTTATGTTCTATAATTTTGGTAAGAACACAACTTTCTGTTTGATGCACCCTTAAGATGATATAAGCCAAATACTGAGATAAGTTCCAAAAGTTTGCAGTTTTTTGGCTCCCAAAAGTTTAGCTCGCCTCAGAAACCGTCGCAAACATATACTACTGTTATTTGGGATGCCACAAGTGGATTCAAACGATTTCCAGCTTTGTCTAAATTAATCGACACCAAAAATCTAATTTTACTGGACTGTATCGAATTAAAGTTTATAAAAAATAAAAATATAAAATTGCGCAGTTTTAAAAAATTACGATAGGTATAAAAATATAGAAGTTATGGAAGCTCCAAGTTGTATAAACATTTGATATAATTTCCAATTTTAATGTTTTTCTTGCTTTATCACTAAGTTTATAAACGTATTAAGTACTAAAAGTAGTTATTTCTTAAAGAAAATGTAATGCTCTTTACGATGCGGCAAACTGCATCTTTCTATCTTATTTAGATTTTTATTTATTACGTAGTTTATAGCTAAAAACATGACCTAAATAAAATAAATCGATATATCGATATATCTTGAAAACGAAGGTCCGTAGGACCCCGGTTACTTGACATTTTGGTCAGAAATTTGATATAGATTCATAGTTTTTCTCTGTAGGTACTTATGCGGAACATCCTGTAAATCTCCATTTAGATATGCAGTTTTCACATCAATTTGCTCGATGAGTAAGTTATTTTCTACTGCTAATGCAAGTATGAGTCTTATGGAATTAAATCTTACAACCGGTGAGTAGGTCTCCGTAAAATCTATTCCATATCTCTGTACATATCCTTTTACTACAAGGCGGGCTTTGAATTTGTCAAATTTTCCGTCTGCATTATATTTTTTCGTCAATATCCACTTACAACCTATTGCCTTTTTTCCAGGTGGTAGGTCGACTAATTCCCAGGTTTTCTTTTTTATTAATGAATTGTATTCGTCATCCATTGCGGATTTCCATACTTTGCTTTCACTTCCTGAAAGTGCTTCTTTAACATTTATTTGTGCAGGATATTTTTTAATTATTTTAATATTTTTTATTTTTCTGGGTTTTCCCCTTGTTCCTGTTTTTAATTTCCTTGGTCGTCCTGAAGCAATTTTAAGAGTGTATTATTTTTCAGGTTCATGATCAGAATTTTCGTCAGTACTTTCGTCTTCACTTTCTGATTTAGGTGTTTCTGTTTCTGTATCAGAATTTATTGACATATATTGAGTTTCTTTATTCTCATTTTCATTATTGTATATTTCATTATTTACTTTATTATTTATTTCAAAATTTTTAGTTTTAGTTGTTTTAGTATTATCATTAAATAATGTGCTGAAATCAAAAATATTTGTTTCATCTTCTTTTTCAGATTTAGTTTTACATCTATCTTTGTATGTTATATTTTCAATAATTTTTACGTCCCTACTTTTGAGAATTTTGTTAGTGTCTGGATCCCATAGTCGATATGCCCTTGCTTCTTCTGAATATCCTAATAGAATGAATTGTTTACTTTTAGGTTCAAATTTCTTTCTATTTGGTTTTTTGTTTAGTACATATGCTATACTACCTATTATTCGTAAATGTGAAGCTGTAGGTTTTCTGTTTGACCATTCTTCTTGGGGAGTTTTTTCTATTGTTTTTGTTGCGCATCTATTTCTGAGGTATGTGGCTGTGTTGATCATTTCAGCCCACATATATTCTGGTAAACCTGATTGAAGTAGTAGACATCTTGCCATTTCTACCAGGGTTCTATTTGCGCGTTCGGCTATCGGATTCATTTGGGGAGTATATTCGGCAGTTCGTTCTTGTTTTATACCATGTTTCTTTTGGTAAGAGTTAAAAGTTCGGCTGCAATATTCAGTAGCATTGTCCGATCTTATAGCTTTTATTCTTTTTCCAGTTTGGTTTTCAACTAAATGTTTAAATTCTTGAAATTTTTCAAAAATTTCACTTTTATTTTTTAGGAAATATATGAAAATTTTTCTTGACTTGTCATCTATGAAGGTCGCGAAGTATTTTGCACCGCTTTCTGATGGAGTGGGCATTGGTCCACATATATCAGTATGAATCAGATCAAGTAAATTTTCTTTTCTAGGTGGTTGTTTATTTTTTGGAAATGGTAATCTATGCATTTTTCCTTTGATACATGTTTCACAATTTTTGTTGAATTCTTCTAATTTTAATTTTGGTATTCCATGGATTAAATTTTTCTTAATCATGTTATCTATTTGGTTTCTATTGAGGTGTCCAAATCTTGAATGCCAAATATCGTTAAGTTCATTTGTTTTAGTTTTAACTTCGTTATGATTTATTTTAATTTTATTATTTTTGGTTTTGTTTTCATTTATTGTTTGCAAACTTTGATGTGAACATTTTTTCTTTTCTATTTTTGTTTTATTATTATTTAATCTCTTGACATAATATAAGTTTTTATTTTCTTTTGCTTTGATTAAGGTTCTATTATTTTGTTTGATAAAGGCATTGTTTTTGTAAAATTTCACTAAAACATTTGGGTTTTTAGTGGCTTTACTTATAGATATTAGATTTGTTTTTATTTCAGGTATAAATAATGTTTCTTTCAATTCAATTGGTATGATTTTTTTGTTAATTATTGAAAGTATTTTTATAATACCTTTACCTTTAATATCTGCTTGGCTGCCATCTGCCATACGTACTTTTTCACTTGATTTTAATTCTTCATATTCAATAAATAGGTTTTTATTGTTACAAATATGTGAGCTAGAACCGGAATCCAAGATGAAGTCAGATATTATTCTGTTATTTGTTTCTATATTAAGTATGTTTTCATTAGCATTTGTTGAATCTTCTTTTATTATTAATGATGCATTGTTCTTATTTTTCTTAAAATAGCAATCTTCTGTCACATGATTGTATTTTTTGCATATTGTACATGTTGGAATTTTTTTGATTTTGTTAAGTTTTTCTGGTCTATTTTTAGGGTTTTGTAGATACTTCTCAAAACCCTTATGCCGAGGGTGATGTGTCCGTCTGTCCGTCGCTCTTTGGTTCATAGGGCCCGAACCGTTTAAGCGAAAGTGCTGAAATTTGAAACACTGGTGCAACTTTTTGACCCAACCACAGGAAAATTATATAGAAGTTCAAAATTTGATATGCGCATGCGCAATTCGAAAAAATGTGATAAACTCAAAAATTTATATTTTTTTAGATTTTTGAGTAGGGTATCAAATGAAAGCTGCTGAAGAGTAGGACACAAATATATATATGCTTTTTTAAATTTTGCATTTCTTATTGGTTAAAAAAATCAAAATATACCAAAAAAAAATGTTCCCCCCCCCCACCACTATAGATCGGCTGGTGCTAAAATTTCGAAATAATTCATGCTAATACCTTATTGTGGCGCGATGAAAATTCCGGGAGTTCATCCTAAATTTTCAAAAATTGCCAATTTTGGGCGCGAAAAAGTGAAGTGCGCCCAAAATTTTATTTTTTGAAAATTTTGAGTTGGGTATCAAATGAAAGGTGCTAAAGAGTAGGACACAAATATATATATGCTTTTTTAAATTTTGCATTCCTTATTGGTTAAATAAATCAAAATAAAAAAAAAAAAAAATGTCCCCCCCCCCCAACCACTGTAGATCGGCTGGTGCTAAAATTTCGAAATAATTCATGCTAATACCTTATTGTGGCGCGATGAAAATTCCGGGAGTTCATCTTAAATTTTCAAAAATTGCTAATTTTGGGCGCGAAAAAGTGAAGTGCGCCCAAAATTTTATTTTTTGAAAATTTTGAGTTGGGTATCAAATGAAAGCTGCTGAATTGTAGGACACAAATATATACATGCTTTTTTAAATTTTACATTTCTTATTGGTTAAATGAATCAAAATATACCCAAAAAACATTCTCCCCCCCCAACCACTATATAACGGCTGGTCCTAAAATTTCAAAATAATTCATGGTTATACCTTATGGTGGGGCGATGCAAATTTCCTGAAAAATGTAATTTATCTTGTCTTTATTACTGATAAAAAACATTGTGACCCCCCGGGGGATCGAACCCGGGACCCTTGAGATCGAAGACAAAAAAATCTTAATTGCATATCAGGTATGCTTACTCATCTACAAAACCCTAAAAAGTACTTGGACGCAAGTACTTCCCTGTGATTTTTAAATTTTGTTATCAATGAATAGTTATTATTTTCTAATGTTGAGGGATGTGATTATTTCTTTTCTGCCTCTTCAAGAATTTTGATTTTTAATGTCTCTAATGAGGGAAGTTCTCTACATTCAATAGAGCATTTAAATATATCATATTCATCGGGTAAGGATGATAATAGTAATATAGTGTTAAAATCGTCACATGGTGCGCACTTTAAATCTTTAAGTTGTTCTAAAATGTCAAAAAATTGTTTTATGTGTTCTTCCATATCTTGATTATTTTTCTTGTTTAGATTAATTAACTGTCTGGTTAACTGTACCTTTTTACTTGGTCCATTAGGTTTGTATGTTTTTTCTAATGTGTCCCACGCTTCTTTGGATGTTTTACAGTTTTTTACATGATTGCAAGAATTATTGTGGCCAAGGCTTTTTCATCCTTATTGATCCAGTCTATGTCACCATTGTCTCCATTTGAATTTTCATTCTTTTTAATTTTGCCATTTGTGTAATTCCAAAGTTCACTATGTATTAATATCATTTTAATTTGGATTTTCCAAGTTTCATAATTTGTTTTATTTAATTTTTCAATTTGATAAATGTTTGACATTTTTTGATTGATTTTAAATTTGTTTAAAATTGTTTTAAATTGATTTTAATTTTTACCTTGAAAGTTTGATTTTTATTCTTATGGTTGCTTGCCCATAACCTCTGTTGGTGTGTGGAAGTCTAATAAGAACAGATTATATAACTTATGAACATTTATATTCACATAACATTTATTAAGAACAATTAAATTATTTCTTTTAAACAAAAAAACTTTCTGCCCAAAAATAAATTATGATTTCATCTATCAAAATAATGTATTTTGATAGATGATGTCATTTCTGACAATATATATATATATATATATATATATATATATATATATATATATATATATATATATATACATATATATATCGACTTACCTATAGGTGACCTTATTTTTATAAAGAATAACATTTTCTTGAAAAAGTAAAAATAAGACCACTTCCCTCTTGCCCAATTTCAGAAATTTGTACCTTTTGGGTACAGGGTGCATGGTACGAAATTTTGAACATGCAGGTCATTCCAAAACATGCAGGAGACTTTATAAAGAATGACTTTTTTTCGAAATATGATTTTTTTTTGCATTTACACCTATAGGTAAGTCGATCCGGGGACACCCTGTGTATATATATATATATATATATATATATATATGTGTATAACAACAAATTATACTTAAAGATGGGATGCGCATATCAAATTTTGAACTTCTATATAATTTTCCTGTGGTTGGGTCAAAAAGTTGCACCAGTGTTTCAAATTTCAGCACTTTCGCTTAAACGGTTCGGGCCCTATGAACCAAAGAGCGACGGACAGACGGACACATCACCCTCGGCATAAGGGTTTTGAGAAGTATCTACAAAACCCTAAAAATAGACCAGAAAAACTTAACAAAATCAAAAAAATTCCAACATGTACAATATGCAAAAAATACAATCATGTGACAGAAGATTGCTATTTTAAGAAAAATAAGAACAATGCATCATTAATAATAAAAGAAGATTCAACAAATGCTAATGAAAACATACTTAATATAGAAACAAATAACAGAATAATATCTGACTTCATCTTGGATTCCGGTTCTAGCTCACATATTTGTAACAATAAAAACCTATTTATTGAATATGAAGAATTAAAATCAAGTGAAAAAGTACGTATGGCAGATGGCAGCCAAGCAGATATTAAAGGTAAAGGTATTATAAAAATACTTTCAATAATTAACAAAAAAATCATACCAATTGAATTGAAAGAAACATTATTTATACCTGAAATAAAAACAAATCTAATATCTATAAGTAAAGCCACTAAAAACCCAAATGTTTTAGTGAAATTTTACAAAAACAATGCCTTTATCAAACAAAATAATAGAACCTTAATCAAAGCAAAAGAAAATAAAAACTTATATTATGTCAAGAGATTAAATAATAATAAAACAAAAATAGAAAAGAAAAAATGTTCACATCAAAGTTTGCAAACAATAAATGAAAACAAAACCAAAAATAATAAAATTAAAATAAATCATAACGAAGTTAAAACTAAAACAAATGAACTTAACGATATTTGGCATTCAAGATTTGGACACCTCAATAGAAACCAAATAGATAACATGATTAAGAAAAATTTAATCCATGGAATACCAAAATTAAAATTAGAAGAATTCAACAAAAATTGTGAAACATGTATCAAAGGAAAAATGCATAGATTACCATTTCCAAAAAATAAACAACCACCTAGAAAAGAAAATTTACTTGATCTGATTCATACTGATATATGTGGACCAATGCCCACTCCATCAGAAAGCGGTGCAAAATACTTCGCGACCTTCATAGATGACAAGTCAAGAAAAATTTTCATATATTTCCTAAAAAATAAAAGTGAAATTTTTGAAAAATTTCAAGAATTTAAACATTTAGTTGAAAACCAAACTGGAAAAAGAATAAAAGCTATAAGATCGGACAATGCTACTGAATATTGCAGCCGAACTTTTAACTCTTACCAAAAGAAACATGGTATAAAACAAGAACGAACTGCCGAATATACTCCCCAAATGAATCCGATAGCCGAACGCGCAAATAGAACCCTGGTAGAAATGGCAAGATGTCTACTACTTCAATCAGGTTTACCAGAATATATGTGGGCTGAAATGATCAACACAGCCACATACCTCAGAAATAGATGCGCAACAAAAACAATAGAAAAAACTCCCCAAGAAGAATGGTCAAACAGAAAACCTACAGCTTCACATTTACGAATAATAGGTAGTATAGCATATGTACTAAACAAAAAACCAAATAGAAAGAAATTTGAACCTAAAAGTAAACAATTCATTCTATTAGGATATTCAGAAGAAGCAAGGGCATATCGACTATGGGATCCAGACACTAACAAAATTCTCAAAAGTAGGGACGTAAAAATTATTGAAAATATAACATACAAAGATAGATGTAAAACTAAATCTGAAAAAGAAGATGAAACAAATATTTTTGATTTCAGCACATTATTTAATGATAATACTAAAACAACTAAAACTAAAAATTTTGAAATAAATAATAAAGTAAATAATGAAATATACAATAATGAAAATGAGAATAAAGAAACTCAATATATGTCAATAAATTCTGATACAGAAACAGAAACACCTAAATCAGAAAGTGAAGACGAAAGTACTGACGAAAATTCTGATCATGAACCTGAAAAAGAATACACTCTTAAAATTGCTTCAGGACGACCAAGGAAATTAAAAACAGGAACAAGGGGAAAACCCAGAAAAATAAAAAATATTAAAATAATTAAAAAATATCCTGCACAAATAAATGTTAAAGAAGCACTTTCAGGAAGTGAAAGCAAAGTATGGAAATCCGCAATGGATGACGAATACAATTCATTAATAAAAAAGAAAACCTGGGAATTAGTCGACCTACCACCTGGAAAAAAGGCAATAGGTTGTAAGTGGATATTGACGAAAAAATATAATGCAGACGGAAAATTTGACAAATTCAAAGCCCGCCTTGTAGTAAAAGGATATGTACAGAGATATGGAATAGATTTTACGGAGACCTACTCACCGGTTGTAAGATTTAATTCCATAAGACTCATACTTGCATTAGCAGTAGAAAATAACTTACTCATCGAGCAAATTGATGTGAAAACTGCATATCTAAATGGAGATTTAAGTGAAGAAATCTACATGGAACAACCTGGGTACTATAAACAAGGAAAAAAAGTATGTCTCCTGAAAAAATCTCTCTACGGTCTACGTCAAGCTGGTAGAGAATGGAATATTAAATTTGACGATCAAGTAAAAACAATAAATTTTAAACAAAGTAAAGAAGATCCTTGTGTTTATAAATTAACAGAAGGAGGTTCATACGTATTAATGGCTGTATACGTCGATGATATCATTTTAGCATCAAATAATAAAAAATTATTAACTAAAACTAAAGAAAAAATGTCTAAATTATTTGAAATCAAGGATTTGGGAAATCTAAACAGTTTTCTAGGACTTTCGATAACAAAAGAAGGAGAAGAACTTCGATTAAGTCAAGAAAACTACGCGAAAGAAATATTAAAGAAAGTTGGAATGGAAGAATGCAAAACAATATCTTTACCATTAGATCCAAACAGTCAATTAGAAAAAGAACCTACTGATAAGAGTCAAGCTGAAAAGGTAGATAAGATTCAATATCAGAGTCTAATTGGATCATTACTTTATCTAGCTACAGGAACTAGACCAGATTTGGCTTATGCTGTAAACATACTAAGTCAATTTAATAAAGATCCAAGAAAACAGCACTGGGACGCAGCCAAAAGACTCCTACGTTATCTCAAGGGAAAAACTAATCATGCTCTTGTATTTAAAAAAACTGGAGAAAAATTGGTTGGATACTCGGATGCAGATTGGGGCGGTGATGTAGATGACCGAAAATCTAGAACTGGATTCGCCTTCATACTGGCTGGGGGGGCAATATCTTGGGAATCCAAGAAACAAAAACTCGTTTCCCTATCCATATATATATATATATATGTAAACATACATATATATATATATATATATATATATATATATATATATATATATATATATATATATATATATATATATATATATATATATTGTTTCCCCCTAACAGGTATATATATATATATATATATATATATATATATATATATATATATATATATATATATTATATATATATATATATATATATATATATATATATATATATATATATATATATATATATATATATATATATATATACACACATATAGATATGTATGTATGTATATGTGTCTAAGCCTTGGGCAATAATATGTAGATTTAGGTTTACATTAGGTATATTAATACATTACTACTATATTATTTAAGCAGTTTGCACTAAGAGGTACAAAGTTACATGCATAGTTATGAAGCAGATCTATAAATTATAATACCATGAGTAAATGAAATAATACAGACCATACCCATAGCGAAGTCAAGAATATAAGGAAAAGCAATCCACCCGAAGGCAAACCCGCCAACGGCCACGCCTGCTCCTAACTTCCCCCAACTCTTAGGCGGAGTTTCCTTAATTTTCTGCTCTAGCCTTTGAAATCTGTTTTGATTTTGGGCAACCATTATTTTGATCAAAAAATAGAAATATTATTAATCGAAACAATATTGAGTATATTGGGGTTATCTATAGACTGTTTAAATCAAACTAATATGGTGTTGAAAATAGAGCAGTGATTGTTCTTGAGGGTTCGATTAAATTAAAAATGTATTGTCCAGGAGGGCTAAAGAAATCAGGTCCCACGCTACTACTTAAATCCATAGCAATATTTTTTATTATTAAACATTTTTTTTTTTTTTGTCTTCATTTTTTATCTATTCCATCGTGACAAATTCAATACACTCCTGGAAAGAAACTAGCACCTCCCAGATATCAATATAAAGATAAGTGTTTTTGAGAAATAATTTATTTTTTCATGTTGTATTAGTGGCAAGACATCCTCTCCTTTGTGACCCAAACAAGGAGATTTGAGGGTAAGACTGAGGTAGATCGATGGGTGTGAGTCCAGGGGTTGGAAAAAGTATCCGAATGCGGTTTAGTTGCTGGGATTGGCCTCCCCGCCCCCTTACTATTACTACTACTATTTTAAGTATACAATGGCAAAAAAAATTAAATATTAATTTGCCTCGTAATTTCTATTTCTGTATACCAATATTTATAAAAGATAATACGCAGAGTTAACTTAGGAACATCATTCAAAATTATGAACAATAATTAATTTATTCATATATAATCATAGGAATAAAGATAATATTTTTATAGAATGTATAATGCCTCTTGCCTGAAGTTTTTAACCTTAATTTTAATAATGGAAGAGTAAAAAAATAATTAATTTTAAACGTCAATATCGATTATTTGTGTCATTAGTGATAAAATACAATAGTCGAGTCATTTGTTAAATTAAAGTGTATACTGTATGAATGCTAGTTTCTATTTGGTTTTTAGAATAATTAAAATCATATTTCAGGGGTGTTACTGACTGTAAGGTGGGCATTAGGTTGAAAAATCTTGATGGGTCCCATTTTTGCACCATTAGGGAAAAAAATCCTTTCATTGACTACGGGCTATTTTTACTGGGATTTTAATGATTCGCTGAGAAATTCTTTGTTATCCTTTTTTCTCCATCTGTCTTTTTACGTCCAATTTTTATAATTAATCCATCCATCATTTTAAACTTACTACCACGAGATTCAGTCTGGAATAAATGAATTAATTAAAGTCTAAATTCAAAAATCTATTATTATGTTTTAGATTTCCATTACCAAATATTTCAATTTTTTAGAGTAAACTAGATTTACTTTAGCGTATAACAAAGCTATTGTGTAGACCTGATATATATATATATATATATATATATATATATATATATATATATATATATGTGTGTGTGTGTGTGTAGAGTAGTTTACTCTGAATATTATAAAAAAAAAACGAATAAATGGCCATTAATGCGGTTCAACAAAATACTTTTAATAATAATAATAATAGTTAAATTATTAATATATTTTTAAGTTTTAGGTAGTATTCTTACTACGGTAAGATTAAATTTTAATTTAAATCAAATTATAATTATCATTAACTACGAGAGACATTCAAAGAAAAAAAGACCCCAGCACCGGGACATGAACCACGGGCCTCCTATATATCCGTTACAGGTGCTCTTACCAACTGAGGTATACTGGAGAATGATCTTTCTCTGTCGTTACCGATGCCAAGTCCCGAATGCAAGCTTTCAATCTTTTCTACAAATCTACCAAGCCAATATTCACGGCAATAGAACTAGACCGAGAATTAACGCTTATAATAGCTTATAAGAAGCTACCTAAAACTTAAAAATTTGAATTCTAATTGATTGTACTAGGTACAGGGTACAGGTACTAATTGAGTATTTTATAATTATAAGCGTTAATTTTCGGTTTAGTTCTATTGCCGTGAATATTGGCTTGATAGATTTGTAGAAAAGTTTGAAAGCTTGCGGATTCGGGACTTGGTATCGGTAACGACAGAGAAAGATTATTCTGCAGTATAGCTCAGTTGGTAAGAGCGCCTGTACCGGATATATCAGAGGCCCGTGTCTATTGCTTCCGAGCTTACCGAAGGTAACGGAAGCATTGTGTTCACTTTTTAGAACGAAAAACTTTTATGTCTCCGATTTTAAAAATTCCATGACAGAAATCCGTTTCAGACATCAGGGAACCTTTTTGGTCTCGTGTCGGTCTGTGTGTCTGCGAATTATGAAACGTGTGACGATAACTTGAATAAATGTCGACCGATTTTGATAAAATTTAGTAGACATGTTCATTTTACCAATGCCCAGGACGAGTTCGTTGGACAACGTTATCCGTCCAAGCGTTTACGAGCAACGCTCGCGTAAACGTCAACTTCAAATTTAAAATTGGAATTTTAGGTCGGGAAAAAAATCTAACTTCATCTATCCAATGAGACAAAAATTTTTTTCAATTTTTTAGTAAAACCAACAGTGACACCGCTATGAAGTGTTAAAGATCACTAAAACGATTAATAGTTTTTACACTATAAACAATATAACAATAAAGTAATATAACAATAATTTTAATGTTAATATAACAATAAAGTACATGACAGGATGCGAGGAAGCTATGTGCCACACTAATTGGCAGTCTATTTTTCTCTGTATGTCTCCTGTAGTTAATGTTAATTATAATTTGATTTAAATTATTGATACAGTGACATTATACGAGTGGGGTGTCATTTATTAAAATAAAAATAACTTTAAATTGCACACCCCCACTCAATAAATTCACTATTAAAAATAAATGAAAACACTGCTTCAGACCAAGCATTAATGTATGTATATAAAAGATCATGGTCTAATCTATAATTTAAAAAAAATTCAGGCTTGAAAATGTCCGAAATTGGGGACGAAATATCTCAAAAATCGTAGATTTTTTTTATTAACATCCCTGAACACACAATAAAAAAAAATAAAAAAAAAAAATCAATGAAGGGAGTAATTATTTGGCTTATTTCAGGACTAAATAAGTACTATTCTTCTCAATTTCATAAAAAAATCATTGAATCATGGATATGATTTTGGGTATTGAATCCACATATCGACTGTTTAGTCCAGTCGACAAGTATATTTTACCTTGCAAAAGGCCATAAAAACTTTTTTCTTTTTTTTTATTGTATGTACCTAGACATTAGTTAAAAACCCAAGTTTTCGACCTCCTAGACCCTATGCTAACCCAGAGGGGAGCCAAAATACGCGAAATTTTAGTGTTTCTTCTAGTTTTTTCTTTATAACTCTTTACCTAAATGTCCTGAAAAAAAGTGATCTTTCTTGTAGAACACTAAATTTGCAACAATTTTTTTACAAAACATTTTTTCTTAAACCCTATACTTTCCTAAATATAGAGCTTCAAAGATGCAATATTTTTTTGAAAATATCAAAAATAACATCTTTTCTAAGGACGAAAGGGGTCTATTTGTGTTATCCCACCCCTCCCAGTTAGATATTTTGGGAATATTCTACCTATGGAAGTACAAATAACCACAACTACTAACCACTAGTAACCAATACTAACCGCCACCTACCTACAATAAACTAAATTTTCGGGATTTTTTGTTTATCCTTTCTTGTAGAGCACTAAATTGGGAACAATTTTTATATTTCAAATTTATTTCTAAATCCTATACTTTCCGAAATATAGAGCTTCAAAGATGCAATTTTTTTTTTTAATAACTGCAAAACCCAAGTTGCGGAGGTTAGTGGTGGTTATTTGTACTTCCATAGGTAGGATATACCCAAAAAATCACTGTGTGGGGGAAGGGATAACAAACATAGACCCTTTTCGTCCTCAGAATAGATGTTTTTTTTATATTTTCAAAACAATATTGCATCTTTGAAGCTCTATAATTCGGAAAGTATAGAGTTTAGGAAAAAATGTGGGTATATAAAAACTGTTGCAAATTTAGTGCTCTACAAGAAAGGATGAACAAAAAACCTTAGCACAGGGTCTAGGAGGTCGAAAACTTGGGGTTTTAACTAATGTCTAGATACATACAAGAAAAAAGACCCTTACGATATTTAAATGCGTCAGATTTTTCTTGTGAACTTTTCCAAGTCACCAAATATGATAATGATAGAAGACAATCAAAATTAGAATTAAATATCACTTCTAAGTAAGACCGTCAGAAATATTTCACATTAATAGTATAATTTTGAACAATCACAAATGTTAACATATATTGACACTTTTTCAAAATATGCGCAAGCTTATAAATTAGACTCAGGACAAGGTATCGAAATCGTTAATAAACTCCTTAAGTATTTTTCAAATCATGGGATACCAAAGAAAACTATATCAGATAATGGTATAGAATTTCAAAACAGTTTAGTCAAAGAGTTATTGAGTCAACAAAAAATCGAAATACATTTTATTACTTCCCAACATCCTAAATCCAATGGTCCCAATGAAAATTTTCAGTCTTCTTTAGTCCAGCATATACGGATTTATTAATTGCAAATATGAGTTTAAAAACTAAACATAGAGAACAAAGTAAACTATGCCTTAATTATATGTACAATAGCTCCATACATCCAGTCACTAAACTGACTCCAGTAAATATTTTTTTAGATGCCGAAGACGCTAAAGTATGATACAATTATTAAGGCTAACGAGCTAAATTTACAAACTCAACTGAATGCTCAATACTCTATTGATTGAATTTTTTTTAGTTGAGGACTAGTTAAATCAATTACAAATTTTATATTACTGTTGTATGTATTTTACAAGATGTAGAAACGTCATTGACTTTTTGCAAGCTTAAGGCCTTGCATCCCAGTATCGTTAAAATTAATTAATTAAATTAATTCTTTGATGAACTTAAAAAGATTCAAAGACACTATGGTCCAAACTTACAACTTGAAATAAAATATTAAAATTTGAAAAATTTGAAAATTGAAAAAATATATTGCAAAGTCCAATCTAGTAAGATAATATACTTTTTGACATTACTAATCAATGACGACGATACATACCAATTGTATGACTTACACCCTCTTCCTACAAAAAACTAACCCAGATTTGTAACAATAATTCCTGATATTAAGTACTTATGAAATCTGACAAAAATAATTTAATTTAACCTCTAAATGACAAGTGTACTATGTCACTTTCATTACATCGTCATAGCAATTGTGAAGAAGAAGTAATTCTTAACAAAGCTTAAAACTTGCACATACTTGGGACTAACAGTAGGGAAAACTCCTCAAACCTAAAATTAGTCAATTATTGTTAGTTTTTTCCCTAATAAAGATGAGATAGTTTCCACCGATAAAGGAACAGATAGCTAGCCTCTTCTAGTTATATTTTTAATAAATCCAGGTAGTGACAAAATATATAACAGAAATTAATTACTAAACTTTGTTTCTGTTTGTAGAGGGCAACCTGATATTATCAGACCCTTAAACATTGAATTAGATGAATTAACTTCACCAAACTTTACGGTTAACCTGAAGACATTAAACACTAAGGATATAACATAACCATCAACCCTGTCATGCCAGCAGTTGCAGAGTTACCTCACATCACTGGTCATCATACAATATTTTGTTTATTCTATTTTTCTAGCCGTCACCATCACCCCTTATCAGCCTTCCGAAGGAGGTCAGATTCTAAGGATGGAGGAGTTATAGAAGCTAACTGTACTGAGGTGTCGACTTTAAGCAGACTACCGCAAGACCAGTCGTATATTATGAACCCAGTATTTTTCATTGTTCTTTTTATTGCAGTCAATGCAAAATTGCAGTGTATGCAGGTCTTAATATTTTTTTTAAAGAAAAAAAATGTAAATTCAATTGATTTTGTTATAAACGTTAATACATTTTTGATTACCAAAAATAGTTGTTTGCGAAGCTTTGTGAACTATTTATAAGAAAGTCTGAGGAAAAACTTTACTTTTAATTAATTGATCACAACGCCCTGACTTACGAGTTCATAATGAGAGAATCGAAATTTGGCATACGTGTTTAGGTGAATTCGGGAAATGGATTTTAGCTACAAATTTGGGGGTGCTACCTCTAAAACCTCCAAAAGTGAAACAAATTATTTCTCAAAAATGGTTCCGACAATTTTATTTAAATAGTTGTAATATGTAGTCCAATTAAATACGAATCTAACATGTAAGTGGGGCCGATTTTTTTTTCTAATATGCAACTCATTTATTTAGTTATATTCATATTATACAGATTATTTATAGAAACCATATATGTAATATATTGATGCAACTATAATACGTGTTTTTGGTGACCCACTCCTAGTGAATCTGTTTGCTATTTTGCCCTGATTTTTTTATTACTATATTGCAGTTGACTTTATTAATGTTTATCTTCCATCCATATGTAGGCCTGACATTAAAAGTATGTGTGCATAAAATCTTCAAAACTTTTGATTTCTAAAATGTTTGTTTCTCTGGTTACATATATATAACTAGCTGAATACCCGTGCTTCGCAACGGGGTGTTTTATTTTCAATTTAATGGATTTATAAACTACCATCAAGAAATATTTAAATTATTTTACTAGTAAAATTTTTTACTAAGAAATTTTTACTAGTAAAAATAATGTACTTTTAATTAGTAAATAATAAATAAATGTACTTTTAAAGAGCTTTTCAACGATATACATCATTAAAAGTATTCATTACTTTGACATTTGTACCCCGTACCCCTGGGTACAAAAATAAAAATTTCGCAAAATCCTTTCTTAGTGGATGCCTATGATATGAACCGAGTATATCCTCAAAATTTCAAGTCTCTCGGTTAAGCAGATTTTGCTGTGAGTTGATTCTATGTCAGTCAGTCAGTCAATCAGGACATTGCCACTTATATTATAGATATATTATGATAATATCTTATGATAATATCTGTAACTACATGATTGGTTAATCACAACGATTCCATCAAGCATTATAACGTCCTTGTAAATTTTGAATTTGTCCGATAACTTGTTGAACATATCTTTGGTTAATTTTACACATTATCTCTAGTCATGCAGATAAAATGATAAATAGACAAAAATAAATAGAAACTCTCAATTACTAGTCCAGTAAAATTAGACCAAAACAAAGCCGTGCCTCCGATAAATTCAGACAAAGCTGGAAATCGTTTTAATCCACTTGTGGCATCCCAAATAACAGTAGTATAAGTTTGCGACGGTTTCTGAGGCGAGCTAAACTTTTGGGAGCCAAAAAACTGCGAACTTTTGGAACTTATCTCAGTATTTGGCTTATATCATCTTAAGAGAGCATCAAACAGAAAATTGTGTTCTTACCAAAATTATAGAACATTAAATTCTGCGCTGAATGCGTTTTTTAACATTAAATTATACACAGCGGTTTGGTCAGAATTGGCAGTCAAAAATAGGCCAATTTTATCATTTTACCTGAAAAGTGTGTTATGCTCAGTTTTATACGCCTGTAACTCAAGAATGGTTATTCCAAATAAAAAAATGTCAAATAACTAAAGTTGTAGAGCAACAAATTATGGGTTCAGAACACTCATATTTTTTTTAAATTTGCTTATGCTTAAGCATAGACACATGCAGAAACTAAAAGTAGTCGGAGACCTGATTAACTACTATGTATGTAGCTTCTCTGTAGTTTATGGCTCAAAATCACTTATGTTAGTCTAGGATCATTCAATTTTGTTCTTGGGATTGTATCCAGAAGTGGTGGAAGGGGGGAGTGTTTCTGTACTTAGTTTTGTTCCCATAAGGTGTCCAGTCAAGACCAAGGGAGGAAATTGAATTTTAATACAACTTGTTTGTATTGTGGAGCTAGAAAACTAATTTATATAGTACATCTATTTTATAACTTGAGTTAATAAATACCCAAACGTTGGAAAAAATACATTGAAAAGTGAAAATAGTGTGATGGAACTATTTTTTTTACGAAGACATATTACTCCATATGATCCTACAAGTGAATGTTCTGGTTCCTGTAGGTCGTGAAAATAGTAGAGAAGGGTTTCACAAAAGAAGGAATCCATTTTATGAGAAAAACTTTCGTATCCTACGTATAAAAAATACTTAAGTAAAATGCATAAATTAAATTAAAGCAATTTTTTTATTTACATCGCTTGGCAGAAGATGGTCCAGGGGTGAGCTCTTTGATGACTTTCACCTCCTAATCTTGGAAGATCGTTTTCTTCCACATCCACTTCCTCATTATATCGAGCAGTTTCAAGAAGTATATGCCTTCCTCAGACAGGCAATTAGTCCATGAGTGACCTTTACAGTTGACAGAAATAACTGAAAATTTGATTCCAGTTTTTCTTCAGAAGCAAGTTCTTTGGCATCCTTTCATGAAGAGCATGAAATCTTATTCAGTTTGTTGAGTTTGTTTAGTTGGTCTTGTCTACAGAGGTGGTGGCCACAATGCCACAAAACTGCCATTGGGGCATTTGGAACTAGACCATTTCTAGTGTTCTATCCCAACTGCTATTAGTAAAAGAAGTTTCTTCTCTACATTTACCGTTAACTTGATAATTGATCAGTTAGGTCAGTTTGGGGTGGGTCAGGAAAGGTAGGGCGATTTAAAGGAATAATAACAATAATATACTAATGATTAATATAATAAAAATAATTATAAAACCAACTAACAGCAACAACGCTACTGGGCAATAGAACCCCTTAAATTAAAATAAACTTACTACAGGTTATAGTCCTACAAAAAAGCAAAACAGTTAGACAAAAAAAAAAGAAGTTACTACCAAAAAAAAAAAAAATAAAATAAAGGAACCTGGTGACGTTAAATTACTCTACTTCAAATTCGTTTTTTTAAAAAAAAAAAAAAATAAATAATAATAATAATAAAAATAAACCAATAAAAAAAATATACTAAATGCGAGGAGACCATTAAACTTAAATAATAAATCTAATAAGCAAATTTAGGATAATGATAAAGTCCAAAAGAAAATTAAAGGAGTATGTGGATATTTTAGGTCCACCAGTCACCGTCCTACGGAACCCCACAGCACCAGTGTCGTAACGCGAACGGTTCGCAGAGGCGTTTAACCGCCGACAATCCTCCCCGAGAACAGCTACTAAACTAACTTATAGCTAGGATTGTGAGTTGTAAATATTAATAATATATTATTTAAAAGAAGCTAAATCTAAAGCACGTAAGTGTCCAAATTATACTCACAATTATTATTCTTAAAACTAAAAACTTAAATCTAGGCTTAGCTGTGGACGAGGTGAGCCACTCCGCTACGACTTAGCGCCTCTCCTAAGGTGGTGAAGGGAGAGCGGGTTGAGTGCCTCTAGACCTCCGGACGCTGGCGACGAGAGATACGTCGTAAATCCGCTTGGAGCGTGACGTTACCTCCTCGATCTGTCCTACGTCCAGGCTAGGCCAACACTGACAGTCCCGTTACAACTCACGCACATGGTCCTCGGACCAAAACAATCCTTATCTTTGTAAACACCTTACTCCCAAAAGATCGCTAGCTTAAAACGTAAACAACTAAACGTATTACCCTACTCTTTATCAATCAACATTAAATTATACATAAACAATAGATCTTCTCGGTTAAATTAAATACTTCTATCTTAAACATTATTCGGATAATTCACAATAATAATAATAATTAAAGTTAATTTGGTAGATCCTTTAAGGGTAAGCGAAGGAAGAAGAAAAACTACTTCATTTTTAAATTGGCGACGTTTCGGCTTTACCAGCCATCATCAAGCCTAAAAAAACAATAATTTATTGTAAGCATGACATAGTGTTACATTGTGCCTCATTTTAGAAATTGAGTGTGAATTACGTATAATTTAAATATTACCTATAGACATCTGATTAGCCCTTAAGCTAAAGAGTTAATAAACGAGTCAGTCGAGAATACAAAAGAATCAGGGAACTAGTTGTTCACCTACGTCAGAATCCTAAAACCGTAACATACACTAGTTAGCAAGATCGCAGATCAAACAGGAAGTTTAACAGGTATAAAAAATTCTTAACAAGGAAAACAAGCTTAAATAGTAAGATAATGAGTAAGTTTACCATAAACGAACGGAGTAATCAATGCCACTATAGAAATAAGTAAGGCATAAACATTATCACAGGTAGACTTAAAAACTAAATTAACTAAATCTCAACACTAATAACAATTACAAAAAAACATTTAGCTATATCCTATATCAGATAAAAATGACTAAGTGTAAAATATCAAATTGAAAACATAATAATTTATTATTTCTTAATATTACATAATAATTATTATTCTTATTTCTATAGTGGCATTGATTACTCCGTTCGTTTATGGTAAACTTACTCATTATCTTACTATTTAAGCTTGTTTTCCTTGTTAAGAATTTTTTATACCTGTTACACTTCCTGTTTGATCTGCGATCTTGCTAACTAGTGTATGTTACGGTTTTAGGATTCTGACGTAGGTGAACAACTAGTTCCCTGATTCTTTTGTATTCTCGACTGACTCGTTTTTTAACTCTTTAGCTTAAGGGCTAATCAGATGTCTATAGGTAATATTTAAATTATACGTAATTCACACTCAATTTCTAAAATGAGGCACAATGTAACACTATGTCATGCTTACAATAAATTATTGTTTTTTTAGGCTTGATGATGGCTGGTAAAGCCGAAACGTCGCCAATTTAAAAATGAAGTAGTTTTTCTTCTTCCTTCGCTTACCCTTAAAGGATCTACCAAATTAACTAAGAATTACATCAGGGTACACTCTTCTCTACAATTAATAATAATTAAATTAGGAATAGGAAGTATGGAATAGTCATAGGAGATTTAGGATTTTATAGGCAACATTACACCTGTGGTACATCCTCAGGGGATGCTGGTGAGCAGCGGCCAAGGGGGTAAACAGTAAACATGCCAAGTTGAAAATAATTATTAAAAGTGACTCCTGGAAGAGATGTAGGTGACTTTTATTCAGTAATTTGTTGCTGTCACCCATTAAACAATAAGCTTGCTTCCTGTCTCAGTAATCTGTTCAGGAGTAGCGGTAGGCCTTTATAAACAGAAACTGATCTTTGAAGGTTCTTGAATCCGCTTCCTCAGTGGTCTGCTTCACCTGAAAACCTTCTGGTCCAGTGCAATTAGACAAAAATAAGGCTCAACTTTGGAAAAATTAATAAATGATGTTATTATTAATGAGGGGAAATCTGAATTTTGGCATGAACCTTGATATTGCGGTTCTAAGCAAAATGTCAAAAGTCCCCATTAATCCGAGTGCCGCTAAAAGAACTACGCGAGGTCAAAGGTCATCAAAATCGGTGTTTTGTGAATATCTCATTAACGGTCACGTTTACTGAAAAAATACAAGAAATTAAATTTGTAGCTTAGAACATTTCCAACAAAAAAGATCTCATGGCTTTTATTCGTAGGTGTAACGGTTTTGGGGATAACCTCAAATTACTTTCTTATTTATCATGAAACGTGCCCTCCTTTCCACACCGCATTAGAGGTAAAGTGCAAGGTAAAGTATGCCGAGGGTGATTGAAATACCGGCGCCACTTTTTGAACCAAGCACAGAAAAAAATGTGCACAAGTTAAAAATTAAATATGCGCTGCGCATGCGCAATTCGCAAAAATGTAAACTCAAAATTTTATATTTTTTTTTATTTTCGAGTGGGGTATTAAATGAAAGCTGCTGAAGAGTAGGATACAAATATATATATGCTTTTTTGAATTTTGCATTCTTTATTGGTTTAATAAGTTAAAATATACCCAAATAATCCACTCCCCCCAACCACTATATAATGGCTGGTCGTAACATTTTGAAATAATTCATAAAATCCATCAAGAACAAATTTGAACTCAACTCTGAAATTTGAAACATTTTTGAACAAATTTGAAACAACTCTGTACATCGAATTATCTCCAGAACCGTTACACCTACGAATAAAAATCATGAGATTTTTTTTGTAGTAAATGTTCTAAGCTACAAATATAATTACTTGTATTTTTTCTGTAAACGTGACCGTTAATGAGATATTCACAAAAAAACGATTTTGATGACCTTGAACCCCGCGTAGTTCTTTTAGCGGCACTCGGATGAATGGGGATTTGTGACATTTTGTTTAGAACCACAATATCAAGGTTCATGCCAAATTTCAGCTTTCCCCTAATTTTTCCGAAGTGCAATGTCTAATTGCACTGGACTATTCAGCTGTTGTCTAATCAGACAGCATTGATATCAGACTTTTTTGTTCTAATTGTTAGATAAAAAATGATCTTTTGGCATTGTTACTGCCTTAGACTCATCAAACCAAACAGACGCTGACAAAACAGAAGATGAGCTTTTCAGGCGCTTTCTGCTTATTTGATGCTTTTCTCTTCAGCATCATCAGGGTATCCATGAAATAAACTGGTACTATTGGAGTACCAGTGTATTTTTGACCACTGTGATTTTGTGACCATAGTGATTTTTAACGTTTTTCACATATTTGTTAAGGATAGATGAACTCTGGTCGTTTATATATATCACACAACTCGATATAAGAGGAGCCCTCCATGAACCACAAAGTAGGCATCGTATGTTGCAGAAGTATTGACTGAAATGTACAGGTTGTATTAGGCTGATTTGCGTGTCTCGCACATTCCACTGTCATCAAAAAGCAATAAAGGATATTAAATTCAAATGCAAAATATGATTCCAGCTGTTCCTGTGATTTTTTCTGGAATCTTCAGGAAAATAGAATCTGCATTCACGGGGACTGTTTTACCATTGATCTTGACTGGACAGTTTATGGGAACCAGACTAAATACAGAAACACCCCCCCTCCAATCCAACTCTCCACTTCTGAATAAAATCCCAAGAACCAGATTGAACGATCAAATATCATCGCAATTCAATTTCGTTGACAAATATAAGTGATTTTGAGTCAGGGAACTACAGAAAAGCTACATATAGTAGAAACTCAGGTCCACAACTACTTTTAGTTTTTGCGTTTATCTATGCTTAGGAATAAGTAAATTTAAAAAATAGGAGTGTACTGAACGCATAATTTGATGCTCTACAACTTTAGTTATTTGACATTTTTCATTTGGAATAACCATTTCTGAGTTACAGGCGTAGAAATTTGAGCATATAGGCCCCCATACACGGTCAAAATGTTTGCGCAAACATCATATTTGCACAAACATGATGTTTGATGTGTATGGCCTAAGGTTTGCGGAAACATTTTGCTCAAAATATTTGATCGTGTATGGGGGACATTGACACTCTTTTCAAGCAGAATTGTAAAATTGGCCTATTTTTTACTGCCAATTCTGACCAAACCACTGTTTATAATTTAATGTTAAAAAACGCATTCGACGCAGAATTTAATGTTCTATAATTTTGGTAAGACACACAATTTTCTGTTTGATGCACCCTTAAGATGATATAAGCCAAATACTGAGATAAGTTCCAAAAGTTCGCAGTTTTTTGGCTCCCAAAAGTTTAGCTCGCCACAGAAACCGTCGCAAACTTATACTACTGTTATTTGGGATGCCACAAGTGGATTAAAACGATTTCCAGCTTTGTCTGAATTAATCGACACCAAAAATCTAATTTTACTGGGCTATACGTAACGCTAATATTTTTTTAGTAAGTAGCAACTAATCAACAAAGTATAACGAGTATCTGTGTCTGCAATAAGGGAAATAACACACACCTTAGTAAATTGGCTGGAAAACCCATCCAGCCTTGACAGATCTCAATTTAATGAATAATAATAATTTCAGCAGTACCTTATCGCTTTAGAAAGCCGTCTTAGAGAAGTGTCAGAGACTGTTAAAATTGTATTAAACTGTCGAAAAAGGGGACTAGAATGATTAGGAGACAAACTGAAAGGATCGGTAGCTGGAAGATGCAGAGATATGCACAAAGGAAACTTTGGTCAGGATCGTTATATTGGATACTTAACAGGGACCGTTTGAAATCGGAGGATAATGGATTGAAGGAATTGAATTATGTAAGATCGCTTGGTAGAATCCCACAGTTCGACTCTATACTTTGAGATAGGATTGATAATAGAATTATTATAGATAGCCAGTTTATCTGTTTGGTAAGTTTAGATCTTGAGTGAAGTAATCGTAGCAGTAGCTTGTTGCTTGGCAGTTCGTTAATGTCGACATGTCTGTGAATTTCAAGTCAGTCTACTATCTAAAAATAGTCCAAGATAACGTTACATGTTTGACGACGAATCTACTATATTACATGATATTCACTATAAGGACTGCAGATATATTAATGATTTTGCTCTTCAGCAATGAACATGAACAGTGGCATAAAAACAATGCTTTAGGTTGTTTTTATTTTTTTTTATAAAACTAATAATAATTACATTGGAAAGACACCATGGTTTAATGAGCCCATTACCTAATTTTTTTGGAAAGTTCCTTAAGGCACGTTACAGCGTTAGGAGCACAGGAGTGAATCCGTTGAATCACTTAACTATTAAATTTTATTTAAATCTCTCTAACTCCTAATCATTCTTTGTCATTATTCAAAAGTATGCTACGACCGGTAACGAAATCAACCGTCACAAAACCAACTGTCACGAAATCGGCCGATGACGATAACCGATTTAGTTGAATTTTGGTGCACGTAAGCTTCAAATGTAAAATTGGAATTTTAGGACTTGAAAAAATTGTAACTTCATCAAAAAACAACTCCAACGAGAAAACCAACTTCAATGAGAAAAACAACTTTTGTAAATATATATATTTTTTTTTTAGTAAAACCAGCACCGATATCACTATGAAGTGTTAAATTTCGCTAATAACATTAAAGCGGACCTACACGTTTATAAAAAGAGAATACAACGTTTACCGATATTTTACGTTCTACCGTAACGATTTTAATCCCAGTAGTGCTTAGTGTGACATATATGTTTCACAATTATGGTTCTATAATGGAGGGGTTAAAATGTAAACTACTAACTTGAACTTTGATATTATAAGGCTATTACCGTGTACATAAAGGTTTATTCTATGTGTTCTATTCATATCGTGGTATTATTTCAAGCTTACAGGTTGTTTTTCTTAGTTTTTTGTGTACTATTTCGGAAAATCTAAAAAAATGGATAGCATAGATAAAGAGTGAGTATTATATATTTTTTTATAATAATGATAATTGAAAATGAGCTATAATACTTTTCTATACACTCCTAATTATTGATTTATGGTGATAGAATTATATCTGATATAAGTTTTCACACCTGTAAATAGTAGTAAACATTGCTGTGACATATATGTTACGCTAAGCACTAACTCCTCAACTAGGTTATTTTTTTTTTCATAGCTCTAGCAAGACTTTTAGAACCGGGTTTGACCGTCCAAGAGGCGATTGATTTATTACTTGGAGATGATGAGGACCTTTATCAAAGAGACATCTATATTGCACCTCCTGAGTTGAATATTCACAGTGATGAAGACTCGGGTGACGATGAATGGATGGAACCAGATAACCTTAGTCGACGCCAACTTCAAGCTGAAGCTTAAGTTAGAATAGGTAACGGGGAAACTATGGTAAATGAGCCAATCAGTGACAGTATTGATGCACCAGGGGTCACATTAGCTCCATCGACGTCAGCAGATTATGTTCTGCCGTTACCTTCTACATCAGCCCCACTACCTCCATTTGAAGAGGTAGCTATAGTAAAAACCTCTCTCAAGCCAATAAAACGAAAAAAAACAAAAGCAAAACAGAAAAAAAGAAAACGATTGATCGAGTGGATAAATGGTGATTTACACGACAATTCAGATAATTTTCTCCCCCCGATTTCACATCTTACGATGGATTTACGCCTGTTCAATTATTTGAACAATTCATTGATTTAGAAGTAGTAAATCTTATAGCTAAAGAAACTAATCGTTACGCTATTCAGAAAAACTGTCCTGATCCAAAAATCACAGAAGAGGAAATAAGATGTTTTCTTGCTATTATGTTTTTCACGAGCTACCATCATCTCCCTTCAAAAAGAATGTATTAGGAAAAGAGCCCTGATACACATGTTCCTCTAGTAGCTGATTCAATGAGGAGGGCCAGAACAGATTTTACGTTTTTTTCATGTCTGTAATAACGAAGATTTCAACCCTGATATTACAGATAAATTGTGGAAAGTGAGACCATTGATAGATTTGTTGAAGAAAAAAATTTCCTTCCTATTTTGTTCCTGAAAGAAATTTATCATACGATGAAAGTATGGTAAGATATTTTGGGAAATCTTATCTAAAGCAATTTATCCCGACAAAACCAATACGCTTTGGGTATAAAGTGTGGTCACTAAATACTGTCAGTGGTTATTTAGTCGATTTTAATGTGTACCAGGGTAAAAGTCGTCAAAAACCAACAGATTCTGAAATTATAGTTGGAAAGTCTGCGGCACCCTTACTTGAAATGATTGAAGATTTCTCACCACAAGTAAAAAATCAACCTTATCACTTCTACATTGATAATTTGTTCACATCATTCACGCTTTTGTCTCATCTGCGCAAAAAAGGATACGGTGCCACTGGAACTATACGTGAGAATAGGATAACTAAGTCTTGCCCGTTACCAACAAGTAAGTCCATGAAAACTACTCAAAGAGGAAACATAGAGAGTATTATCAATAAAACCGATGGTGTACTTGTATGCAAGTGGAGGGATAATTCAGTAGTAACCGCGTGTTCAAATACATACGGTGTTCAACCAGTTACCAAAGTGGCAAGGTATTCTTTTGCAGAAAAAAAAGAAATACAGGTTCCGCGACCAACTCTTCTTACAGAGTACAATAAAGGAATGGGGGGAACTGATCGAATGGATCAGAATATAAATGTATATAGGATTCATGTGCGAAACCGAAAATGGTACTGGCCTCTAATATCATGGTTGCTAAACGTAGCTTTGCAGAATTCATGGGTACTCTATCGAAAAGCTGTGGAAAACATGTCTCAGTTGGATTTTCGAAGAGCTATAGTTTTGACTTATCTCAAAAAAATTCAAAATCCAGCTAAGGGACCTGGTCGCAAATCTTCTCATTCTTTAGACGAGTCGAGATACGACCGAACTGATCATCTTATCAACAAAATTCCCAATGGTTTGAGAAGAAGATGTGCAAGCAGATTATGCAAATCGGTTACAAGATATAACTGTATAAAATGCGACGTAGGTCTCTGTATTGACTGTTTTTCAGTATATCATACAAGATAAACGAAAAAAAAAATGAAATAGTTGTTTATTACTATATTTGACTTAAACAATTATATAATTTGACTTAAAAATAATATATATTATTTTGTTTATCCACTTTTTGATAGTAAATATTATATTTTGTTACATTTTAAATTGTGTTTATACTATTTTATTAAGACCCTCTCATGTGACTGGCAAAGTGCTTAGCGTGACATATATGTCACATGGTATAGCTGCCAAGCAAAAATTAAAATAATTACTTCAATAACATATTTGGCATTAAAACACTTTCTTTTATCAGTTTTAGTAAAAGGTTCATGAAAATTAGAATGAAATCCATTTTTGAGCACTACTGGGTTAATAAACTTCATACACGTCAACTGAAATATAATTGAAACAGGGGTGTAAAATTTCAATCTGATACAAGCAGTAGTTTTTGTGAAGTGATGTATTATTTTATAATATTTTAAATGGAGTAGGCCGGGGCATGAGGGCTGGAATCAGTCCTGGTCCCTCACTACTCGGTTCTACAACAATCATCCTCCTTAAATATCAACTCATCATGGCTAAAATGATTTTTTCCCGTCTCTGGTAATCACATAAGAGTTATGTGGACAATGGGAAGGAGAGAACTCAAAAGAAAAGGAAAAAGTTCAAGACCCCCCACCCAAAAAATCATCCTATCAAAGTAGTGATATCTATATTGAGGCCAAGTTTGTATATTGCCTCATTCAGAAACTAGGCAAGTGTTAACAATAAAAAGAGCTCTCTATGGTTGCCATTTATGTGAAGTAAATAAATTCGGAACTATTTTTTTTTCACTAACATTATATATTATATAACAATAACAATTATATTATCAACATTACATACGATTCAACAGAAAATTTAAAAACGTAGTACATAAAAAGTTATTTTTATCTTGAAATTATTTAAATTTTATTCTTGTTTTAGTAAATTATTGAAAGAAAATTGTAAAAAAAAAAACGTTGTTTTGCCATATAAAATATTTCTAGTGAATAATTTGGTAGTTAAATAAAATACTCTGCCAATTAATGTGACACATAGCTTCCTCGCAAAGAAAATACCAAATTAAGAAAAATATCTTGATAAACATAATCAAAAAGGCGGAACTGCGAGGCACTGTTCCAGTAAATATTTAATAAAGTTGAAGAAATTTAAACATTTGTTGGAGAAACAAAGCCTCCAACAAGCACCAAAAGTTAGTGCACATATAATTAATTTAATAAACAAATATAAAACAATAAAACTGCAACCAAATCGTAGAAACCGCTGTATAAACAGTTTTTTTTATTTTACCCCCCTCAAAACTAAAAATAACACAAAATGGAATATAACAAAAATTAATTTACTATGCAAGAGCTTTCAACGATATACATCATATTATTAAAGATTAACTTTAACATTTGTACCCCTGTACTCTGAGGTACCTAAGTTATATTTTTAAAAAACAAACAATACAAAAGGGCATTCATTTAACTAATAAAAAACCTAATATCAAAAAAGTATTTAAACCCTTTAACCTACAACAAAATTATAAATCGGTACTAAAGTACATGTACAAAATTTTAAAAAAATCAACAAATAAAATAGCTTCAATGTACATATCAATGCCTTTAAAATGATATACGACACAATATTAAAAACTAAAAAAAGTGGCCACGTGACACGGCAAACGGGGAAAAGTTTACTCTCATGTTCTCACCAAGTAGGATGAACTAATGAAATAAAATATAATCAATTTAAAGAGCATTAGTGTGAGATTCAATCGCCGCAATCAGAAATAAAATCGGCCAACTATTATAGAAACTATGGCCATTCAAAGACAAAATTGGAAAAAAATAAAACCAAAAAATATCAAAATTATCACCATCTAGGGTACAACCGATGATGATACGACAGAAACTCATAGGACTAAAGTTGTAGATCTATTAAAATCAGTCACCACTTGTGCTATCCATTTTCTAATACAACTTACTGTTAAGCCGCAATAAGCCCCCAAACCAGCTTAAAAATCAAGTCACCCATGTTAATTTTTTTAAGGGGGGAAGGAGGGGGAAAAGTGAACTTTGTATAATTATTTTGGTCCACAATATGGACGTTGCGCGTCGAATGGCGCAAACCACAAGTCTCTAGCCCTTCTGGAAGTGGGAAAATATTAATGTCAGTCAGTGAGTCAGTTAGCCATGCGGCTTTATAATATAAGACTCGTCGGAGCGTCTGAAAAAAGAAATCTGAAAAAACACTAAAGAAAAAAGTTTTTTCAATTTATCTCATTGCTAAAGCGGGGGGGGGGGGTCCTTATCTATTTAAACCATACCCTAATCAAAGAAATCTGAAAAAACACTAAAGAAAAGAGTTTTTTCAATTTATCTCATTGCTAAAGCGGGGGGGGGGGGGACCCTTATCTATTTAAACCATAACCTAATCAAAGAAATCTGAAAAAACACTAAAGAAAAGAGTTTTTTCAATTTATCTCATTGCTATAGCGGGAGGGGTCTTCATCTACTTAAACTATAACCTAATCAAAGAAATCAGAAAAAACACTAAAGAAAAGAGTTTTTTCAATTTATCTCATTGCTATAGCGGGAGGGGTCTTCATCTATTTAAACCATAACCTAATCAAAGAAATCTGAAAAAACACTAAAGAAAACAGTTTTTTCAATTTATCTCATTGCTAGAGCTGGGGGGGGGGGGGGTCTTCATCTACTTAAACTATAACCTAATCAAAGAAATCAGAAAAAACACTAAAGAAAGCAGTTTTTTCAATTTATCTCATTGCTAAAGCGGGGGGGGGGGGGGGGTCTTTATCTACTTAAACCATAACCTAATCAAAGAAATCTGAAAAAACACTAAAGAAAACAGTATTTTCAATTTATCTCATTGCTAAAGCGGGGGGGGGGGGGTCCTTATCTATTTAAACCATAACCTAATCAAAGAAATCAGAAAAAACACTAAAGAAAAACAGTTTTTTCAATTTATCTCAAGGAAAAAAAAAAAAAACACTATATTAATAACAAATTATTAATCTACTGTTAAAGAGCTTTTCAACGATATACATCATTATATAAAATATTAACTTTGACATTTACCCTGTACCAATAGGTACCAAAATTATTTTTCAATAAACAAACAATGTAAATAAGCTTTAAATTACCTAATGAAGATATATAGACCACTTTTAAAATTTTTAAAAAATTATTCAACAACAAACATACAAATCGGTACAAAAGTACGGATACCAATTTTGTTGAAAATAAATAAATAATATAGTTTTAATGTTGTTAGAGCGAGGGGACTAGCAATAACTACGTCTAACCACCTCTAACTGGGGATTAAACTGGGTGCAATGGTAAGCTTGGACTGTAAATAGAGTTCTTAAGAATAACTTGTGCAAGGTAAAAAAGAAGACACAGAATGAAAACAATTAAAGAAAAGATAAGCCTTTGTATTAAATATATAAGTAATTAAAAATGTAAATAATAATTTCTTTATAAAAGGATGAATATAAGTTCTGAAACTGAAAATGATTAAAGTCTCTGAAGGTTAAGATAAATAAAAAGGAGTTAAGTAAAAGATAAATGAAAAGTAAGCTGGTGTTGAGAGATAAGTTGAAATGGCAGAGATGGTCAAGTTGAGTGTGTAAAAAGTAGTCAGCTACCTGATAAGATGAGATAATATTAATGAAGGAGAAACTGGTTACTGATGAAAGATGAGATGTGTCCTCAGCACATTAATTTATGTAAGTCCACAACACAGGAACTATCTTGCTTAACAGGTTTAAATTGATGTAAGTTAAGGTGAATTTAAGATTAAGATGAAGGTAAGGTGAAATATATATCAAGTTAAGATGAAGTTAAGTTGAACCACTAACATGAGTGACACTGGTTACAATGGTTAGATAAAGATAATTCCCTGATCACAATCAGTAGCACACTGAAGATGAAGAAAAGGTATGCAGTAGTAGATAGAGATAGTAAATAGATATAGTGAGAGGGAATGAGTTATATAGTGAGATAGCTTTATAAACATAGATAGAAAAAGTGGAGATTTTTTAAGAATGGACTTTGGCCAGATTTAGGTTTTTATGTTGTTTGGTCGTATTCAGAACAAAGGTAAAACAAAATGATAATCTTATCTAATAGGGCAAAATTATTAAAGATGAATACGTAACATTACCGCCCACCAATTTTGCCTGCAGTTGGTTAAAGAATAGAGCTGGGTGAAATAGGCTCGTGCGATGGAGTCTTATTAGGTGATTCGGTAGACGATGATGCGACAGCTGATTCTAGTGAAATTATCTTTACGGATGGTCGTTTGTACGTCCCGTGAGCCGTTTTAATGGTGACTTCTCTGACAACTCCGTCGTCACCTGGATGAACTTCAACAATTCTAGCAAGTGGCCACTGATTGGGTAAAAGATTGCGATCGTTTACTAGAACTAAATCCCCAATTTTAAGATTTGGAGAGGTAGTGTACCATTTTCTTCGCTGTTGAAGAGTTGATAAATATTCATTTCTCCATCTAGACCAGAACATCTGAACTCTTTGTCTCATACGTTGCCATTGAGACAGTCGATTATCAGGAACATCTGATAGGTTCTCCTCGGGTAAAGCAGTAAGTGGTGCTCCTATTAAAAAATGGCCTGGAGTTAATGGTTGAAGGTCATTTGGATCTGTAGATGCAGGAAAGAGTGGTCTTGAGTTCAAGATAGCTTCAATTTTGATGAACATAGTAGCTAGATCACCCTCTGTGTAGGGTTGGTTACCAACAATTCGTCGTAATAAAGTTTTAACGCTCTTTACTCCCGCTTCATGCAATCCTCCGAGGTGCGGACTTGACGGGGCCTGAAAGAACCATCTTATGCCTCGTGATGATGTATGATTGATTATGGTATTACGGGTTTCCTCATTGTCCATCCACTGCTCAAGCTCCCGAAGATATCGAGATGCTCCAATAAAATTGGTCCCACAGTCTGAGAAGATTTTTGATGGGATTCCTCTTCGACTCACGAAACGGTCAAAAGCGTCCAGAAATGCCTCTGATGATAAAGAAGGAACCAGTTCCAAGTGTAAAGCCTTTGATGAAAAACACACAAAAAGGCAAAGATAAGCCTTGTTGACAATTGCCTTTCTTCGTCGGGATTCCTTACACAGGAAAGGACCAGCAAAATCCACTCCAATATGATGAAATGCACGGATTTCAGAAAAGCGGTATGATGGTAGATCCGCCATAAGTGGAACTTCAGTGCGCTTAGCGAATCTTATGCAGGTAAGACATTTATGTTTGCGTTGTTTTATGATATTTTTTGCCGCAGGAATCCAGTATTCTTGATTAATGATAGCTTGAAGAGCAGATGGGCCTATATGATGACATTCACGGTGGTATGAATCAATTATAATATTGGTGAAATGGGATCTCCGAGGGAGAAGTATAGGATGCTTTTGATTATAAGGCAGGTCGGACTTAGAAAGGCGACCGCCCACCCTGAGCAATCCCAAGTGATCGAAAAATACTCCAAGAGTTGATAACAATGTTGACCAACGTGGATGTTCACCAAAAGCCTCAGGATAGAAATGACGTTGAAGAATGGAGATAAGTTTAAAATTGGCCTTGGAGAATTCCTCACTGGTTATTGGTCCTCGCTGGAGGTTAGTTTTATCTTTTGATGAACGAGAGAAGAATCTTAAGACATAAGCAAACGAACGTATAAGTTTTTTATAAGAGCTAAAGTGTTCAATCCATGATAATAAATCAGTATTCTCTGGTAATGTAGAGGTTGCTACAGTGATGGATACTGATTTTGTTTCTGGTAGATCATCTGATGTCATATATAATGGTAATATTGGCCATTGGTCTTCTGGCAGATGAATCCAAGGTGGTCCTGACCACCACAGGTGATGATGGATGAGATCAGGGGGCAGGAGTCCACGGGATCCACAATCTGCAGGGTTATCACTAGATGCAACATGCCTCCACCACTCTATATTTACTAGCTCCAATATTCTTGTAACCCGATGGGCTACAAAGGTTTTTAAACGATATGCTGGTGTGTGAAGCCAACTAAGGACTGTTGATGCATCCGAAAATAGAGTGACTGATTTGATGTCAAAAAAGTTTCGAAAGTTTTCGATGGATGAGTAAAGTTGGGCAAGAAGCAAGGCGGCACAGAGTTCTAACCTTGGTATAGTTAAAACTTTGATAGGTGCTAGCCGAGTCTTTGCCTTCAATAAATAGATAGATGAGAGACCATCACGATCCTGGATACGAATGTAGATGGAGGCACAATAACCTTTTGATGATGCATCGCAGAATCCTACAAGATGAAATTGAGAGTGTACATTATGTTCAAGGAAACGAGGTATTTTAACTTTTGACAGTAAATGCAAGGTCTCAACAAATTCAGTCCACAAAATCTGTAGAGAAGAAGGAATCACATCATCCCAACCTACGTCAGACTTCCAAGTTTCTTGGAGGATGGTTTTGGCTAAAAATATAACTGGACTCAAATAGCCAAGGGGGTCGTACAATCTCCCAATGACTGACAGTATGGCGCGCTTTGTAAATAATAGTGGTGGTTGTGAAAAAGCATAAGAAAACTCATCTGACCGGGGGTTCCACTGAAGGCCGAGAATCTTGATGGATGATTCTTGGTCATCTTGAAATGATACAGTTTCTACGGAAGGGTCAGCGCATTCGTCCTGGATAAGAGATGAACAGTTTGAACTCCATTTGCTTAATTCAAAACCTCCTCGACGAAGCAATCCAATAAGCTGATGTTTAAGTTCCATGGCATCTTCTACTGTGGCATCACCGGTTGCAATGTCATCAATGAAAGAGTCTTTAACGAGAATAGTTGCGGCCTTTGGATGGTGGTGACCTTCGTCCTCAGATAACTGTTTGATAGTTCGAAGAGCTTGATAAGGTGAACTTCTTACTCCATATGTTACGGTGGTTAATTTATAGCTTTGGATAGGTTCTTCTGGACTGAATCGCCAAAGTATAACTTGATATAATTGATCATCTTCATGAATATAGATCATGCGATACATTTTAATGATGTCGCAAGTAAATACAATTTGATGCCTTCGAAATCGCAAAATGATATCACTTATGTCATTTTGTAATTTAGGTCCCACTAATAAATGGTCATTTAGTGAACCTTTAGGTGTACGGGCAGATGCGTCAAACACAACGCGAAGTTTACGCTTGTTGAAGTCAATTTTGTAAATAGGATGGTGAGGAATAAAATATTTCCCTTGTTCCGAAGTAATTTTCATATGACCCATATCGATGTACTCCTTCATAAATGAATTATAATCTTCTCTTAGGTCTGGATTCTTCCTTAGTTTTTCCTCAAGATTATAAAATCTTTTGAGGGCTTGATTTCTTGAAGTTTCAAAGTTAGGTGGCAATAAACCGGATTTGAAGGGTAAACGAAGAACATACTGTCCAGATGGTAATCTATCATAAGTAAATTGAAAGTGATCTTCACATTCTTGATCATGAAGTGAAAGACCAGGAACAGATGACTGAACCTCTTCAATTTCCCAAAAGCGTGACATAATTTGAGCTAATTTATCATTCTCACATGTAATTGCTAAACTGGTGAAATCTTGATGATTGGACTTTTCATGAGAGAATTGACCGATAATTATATGACCAAATACTGTATTTAGCAGCCTTGGTTCATTTTCACTTAAAATAATAGGTACGCCTTTTAAGATATCACTGAAAATATCAGCTCCTAAAAGGAACTCAATAGGACCCGGCTTCCAGAATTCTGGGTCTGCTAGAACATAGTTTAGATATTTAGGCCATATGTGATCTGGAATCTGTGTTTGTGGAAGATTATGCATGATAGAAGGAACAATGATAGCTTCAGATTTTAACTCAGGACTATCTGATGAAGTGGAGCGCAGAGTGCAAGGAATTTTTCCGCTGGTGTTGAACGCCGAATAAGAGCCAATACCTTTAATGGATCGATTAAATTGCTGAGGAAGAAAGCCTAATTTAGAAGCGCATTCCTCTGTTATTAAAGAAAGTTGACTTGCTGAATCAATAATCATGCGTATAGGCAAAAACTGTCCATCATTGGTTTTTATAAGGGCGACTGCAGTGCCGAGTAAAACACCACTTTGATTTTCCATGGTGCTAGTACATGTTGAATAAAATGGAGCAGTGTTAAGCTGTTGAGCAGTAGAAGGCGAAGGTGTCGTGGTATTAGGTTGAGTTGAAAGACTAGAGTTATTGGTAGGCTGATGAATGTGAAGTGATGAATGATGATGACCTTTGCACTCTCTACAAACATATTTAGACGGACACTGACTCGTCGAGTGTAAAGGATGTAAACAATTTTTACAACCTTTCCACCCTGTGCTCTTTAAATGGTTAAGGCGTTCAGGTGGTGAAAGATTTTTATAGGTAGGACAATCCTTGAGAACATGAGGTTTGTTGCAAATGAAACACGAAGGATAAGATTTACTTGATTGATTATCTGATGCCCGGTGGGATGAGGCAGGTACATCAGGTTTGGTAGTTGAACTGGCTACAAGGACTGATGAGTGACTCCCTCTATTAGGTTTGTTTATCTTAGGTTGATGGTGATTAGGTGAAGAAAATGATGATTTTTTAAAAGTTGAAATATGTGATTCAACAGATTTAGAATCTCCAAACATATTGAGGGCGAGATATCGATTTTCAACAAATTGTTTTAATGCATGATAAGTGGGAAATTCTATGTGGGAATTAGCTATCTCAAAAGCTTCTCTGGTGTTTTGGTCTAAACACCTTATAGCCAATTCGAATAAAATATAATCAGCTTTATTTTGTATTTGAAGATTTTCAAAAGCAGAAATTTTTTCCGTCACTGTGAGGAGAAAAGATTTTAAAGTTTTAACTCTTGATTGGTTAAGAAGAGGTTTGAAATTAATTATTTCGTTGATATAAGATGATGCTAATTTACGTTTGTTATTATAATGCTTGTTCAATAAATCCCAAGCTTGTTCATAATTGGAATCACAAACTTGTATGTGTTTAATAAGTTCTGATGCAGAATCTTTTAGAGATCCGTTTAGGTAATGAAATTTTTCAATATTTGAAAATATATCATTTTCATGAATTAAATTGAGAAAGGTGTCACGGTAGACCGGCCAACTTGATACTTGACCTGAAAACGTCGGTAGGGTGACTTTGGGTAGACAAAACCTTGCCGCAGCTTGAGATACTTGACTTTGTTCTAACATGGCTTTATTAGCGGCCGAAGTAGCCGAGGTGATATCTTGTAACACACTGGTTAAATCAGAGAGACCTACAGTTGACTTTTGTTGAGGTAATTTAGATTTAGCTACACCTGTAATGTAATAATACTGCGTTCGAACTCCTTTATTAAGATCATTATCAGCAGCTTTAGGGTAATCCTCTGGAGATTTATTCACCATTACTATGCTACGCAATTGATCACAACAAGATTGAAATTCAGAATATAAATTTTCTAATCTATGGCTCATGCCTTCAAAAATATTTACTTCAACAGGGTTATCAGGTTTTAAAGCTTTAGCAAAATTATACATTTCTTTAATTTGTGAAGCATAATCACTTATTTTATTTCTCATAAGCTGAGATTGTTGATCATAAGTAAGAGCCATTTTAAATTATAAAAGATTTTAAATAATACAATATTGTAAATTAAAAAAAAGATTTTAAATTATAAGAGAATTTAAATTATAAAAGATTTTAGAATATAAATGATTTTAAAAATGACAAGATTTTAAATTATAAAGGATTTTAAACTATAAAAGATTTTAAATTATGAAAAAAATTATAAATGTTAATTGAATAATAATATGATTATTAAAAGTTATATGAGATAATGAAAAGAAATAGCTCTCTATTAAATTAACAAAAATGATTATTACCAAGCACAAGTTAATAATTATAATGGAAAAGGATAACTTATAATAAAGTTGAAAATAAAATAATTCTTTACTAACACAATAAAATATAATTTAACTAAGGGTGAAATTAAAATTTTGATAATAAAAAAGACCCAATTGATTTTAAGGGTCCGGCCCAAATCGACCAAATAAATGTTAGAGCGAGGGGACTAGCAATAACTACGTCTAACCACCTCTAACTGGGGATTAAACTGGGTGCAATGGTAAGCTTGGACTGTAAATAGAGTTCTTAAGAATAACTTGTGCAAGGTAAAAAAGAAGACACAGAATGAAAACAATTAAAGAAAAGATAAGCCTTTGTATTAAATATATAAGTAATTAAAAATGTAAATAATAATTTCTTTATAAAAGGATGAATATAAGTTCTGAAACTGAAAATGATTAAAGTCTCTGAAGGTTAAGATAAATAAAAAGGAGTTAAGTAAAAGATAAATGAAAAGTAAGCTGGTGTTGAGAGATAAGTTGAAATGGCAGAGATGGTCAAGTTGAGTGTGTAAAAAGTAGTCAGCTACCTGATAAGATGAGATAATATTAATGAAGGAGAAACTGGTTACTGATGAAAGATGAGATGTGTCCTCAGCACATTAATTTATGTAAGTCCACAACACAGGAACTATCTTGCTTAACAGGTTTAAATTGATGTAAGTTAAGGTGAATTTAAGATTAAGATGAAGGTAAGGTGAAATATATATCAAGTTAAGATGAAGTTAAGTTGAACCACTAACATGAGTGACACTGGTTACAATGGTTAGATAAAGATAATTCCCTGATCACAATCAGTAGCACACTGAAGATGAAGAAAAGGTATGCAGTAGTAGATAGAGATAGTAAATAGATATAGTGAAAGGGAATGAGTTATACAGTGAGATAGCTTTATAAACATAGATAGAAAAAGTGGAGATTTTTTAAGAATGGACTTTGGCCAGATTTAGGTTTTTATGTTGTTTGGTCGTATTCAGAACAAAGGTAAAACAAAATGATAATCTTATCTAATAGGGCAAAATTATTAAAGATGAATACGTAACAAATGTACAAGTCAAGGGCTTTAAAATGATATGCGAACCAATATTTAAATCGAAAAAAAGTTGTCACTTGACAACGGCACTCGGGAAAAAGTTTACTCTCAATATTCCAATGAAGGGGGGGGGGGAGTGTCTAGTTATATGAGCAGGATTGCTCGAGAGGGTGTGTGCAGGGGGGGGGGGGGGTCATTTATTTGAAACCATAAACTAACAGAAAGAAAACCATAAACCCTAAAGAAAACAGTTTTTTCAATTTATTTCAAGAAAAAATATTATTAAAACAATTGAGTACATACCAAGAGAGGGTGTTGAGGGGGGGGGGGTTCTTCATCCATTTTAACCATAAACTAATCTACCAAATCCGAGAAAACACTAAAGAAATCATTTTTTTCAATTTATCTCGATAAAAAATAAAAATGACACAATTGACAATTATACAAATCGGTACAAAAGTACGTGTACCAATTTTTTAAAAAATAAACAAATAAAATAGCTTTAATGTACAAATCAAGGGCTTTCAAATGATATGCGAAGCAATATTTTAATCGAAAAAAAGTTGTCTCGTGACGTCACGTAACCATGGCACGGTCAGGAAAAAGATTTATCTCAAGAAAAAATGAAAATAATAACTATATACTCCATAACAATATTTACTGCATTTTTCAAGAGCTTTTCAACGATATACATCATTATTTAAAATATTAACTTTGGCATTTGTACCCCTGTACCAATAGGTACCAAAATTATTTTTCAATAAACAAACAATCTAAAAAGGCTTTAAATAACCTAATTAATAATAATAAACCACTTTTAAAATTTTAAAATAATTATTTTACAACAAACATACAAATCGGTACAAAAGTACGTGTACCATTTTTTTAAAAAATAAACATATAAAAGAGCTTTGATGTACAAGTCAAGAGCTTTCAAATGATATGCGAACGAATATTTAAATCGAAAAAAAGTGTTTACTTGGCAACGGCACTCCGGGAAAAAGTTTACTCTCAATTTCTCAGCAAATAGGAAGAATTATAAACATATCAAGGTCTTGTTTTAAAGGGCATTAGTGTGAGATTTGAACCTAAAAATCAGAATTAAAATCGGTCAATTATTACCAAAGATATGAGAGCTCAAAGACAAAAATTGAAAAATTAAAAACCAAAACAGCCCCATTTAGACTACAACCAATAAAGGTACGACAAAATGACCTATAAACAAAAATGTAGATCTTGTACATGTTTGTTAAATCAGTTTTTCGCTACAACAAACTGTTAATTTTTAAAAAATTCCAACACAGCTACGACGGTTTTTCTTTTCTTAGGGGGTGAAGGAGGGGGAAAAGTAAACTTTTGGCAATTTTTCGGGTTCACAAAGCGGACATTGCGCATCGAATGGCGAAAACCCCAACTCTCTAGCTATAGCGGAAGTGGGTAAACATTAGTATACATCAGTCAGTGAGTCAGTCAGTGAATGATTGTGTTTCACATCTGGTTGTATATATGATAGACATATTAATTTAGCACGATTTAAAGTGCGCAGAAGGTTGAAATTAGGCAGGTGTTATCTGCAGGCTAATTTCGACAAACCATAAAAATTTAAAAAGAAGTTGTTAATTAACAAAAACCACATACCCTCCCTTCTTAACAACTTCAATAACTACCACCCCAACCTCAAATTTACCATAGAATCTGAAGAAAACAATGCCCTTCCTTTTCTCAACATAAAAATAATAAAAACTAACGATAACAAACTAACATATAAACACTACACAAAACCCACTTATTCAGGTAGACTCCTCCATTTCTATTCACACCAACCATATTCTTATAAAATTAACTGTGCTAATAACTTCATTAACCAAATCCTTACCCTCTCTGATAAACAATTTCATAACGAAAACATATCATTTATAAAAGATACACTTAATAAAAATAATTACCCCAAAAGAATAATTAATAAACTACTCCAAAAACACAATAACAACATTTACAATACCTCTCAAAATACGACACCTCCCGTTTTAGCTAAATACTACACCCTGCCCTACATAAAACACACTACTGAACAAATTAAAAAATTGTTTCAACCTTATAATAATATCAAAATAGCTCAAAAAAATTCCACCACCCTAAAATCAATTTTATTCTCCAAACTCAAAGATTCCATCCCTCCTCTGCAACAAAGTAACATCGTATACCAAATTAACTGTAAACAATGCCCTGCAACATACATAGGAGAAACTTCACAACAATTCAAAAACAGATTTCATCAACATATTAAAGACATCTCAAATAACAACACTAACACAGCTATATCAGAACACGCACACAACACTTAACACACATTAGACACAGATAAATATAATATTCTGCACACTGTAAAACACCACCAAAAACGACTTACACTGGAAATGTTATACATAAAATCAAATACTAACACATAAACTTGAAACAAGACACCAATAAATTAAGCAACATTTACACAAATATTATATTTAATACAAATAAAAATAAATAATTCAAAATTTTTGATTAGGTATGTCAGTTAAAAAAATAAAATTAATTATTTAAAAAAAAAACATAAAATCAATCAAAATTAACTTGGTACACTTTCATTTCCAAAATTCGTTTTCATTTTGACCATTTGTTTCTCTAAATTTACAGTATTTCCAAAACATGAAGAAGCCCAGGTTCCCTGGACGAAAGCTTGTTTGAATAAAATATAATAAAGGACTTTCATTCCAAAAAACAACCAACTACTTATATAAATTAATTTGAGTATTCATTTATTCTCTTTCATAATTTTTTATTGAATTTTAATTCTTTGCTGTTTTTTAGATGTTATTTTATTAAGTCATTTATTAGTACTTTCATGGAAATGTTTTGGTAATTCATTTATGTATTTTATGTACATGTTTATTCAAGAGTGCCTCTACTGTGGCCCTGCTGTCAGAGGACTCTTTTTAAAATAAAATAAAAAAATAAAATAAAATTGATCAGTTATCGACCATTGAGAGTTTAAGATTATTACAGTTTTAATATCGCTAGTAAAAAATGGAGGTTGGTTTGGAGGTAGAAGGGTGAAAATTAAGGGTTATATGATATGTATTTTTTATCCACTGAGTGTTGAAGATTATTACAGTACTAATATCGCTATTAAAAATGGAGTTTTGGTGGTAACAATTTGGTATAACGGTGGTAAAAAAAGGTAAAAATGAGGGTTATAAGCATTTTTTAATGCCAAATAAAAAAAAAAAGTTAATTAAAACATTTTGTCCAAAAAATAAAAACAAAATTTTGTTTTAGGGGGGGCATTATCACTTAGGAGTGGTAAAAGGGTACAAATTTAGGGTTATAATTATTTTTAATGCCAAATCAAAAAAATACAAAATTTAAAAATTTTGTCCACAAAATCAAAAAATTATTATTTTTCTTTTGGGGGGGGGGGGCCCTCCCTCATCACTTAGGGGATGTTAAAAGGTTAAAAGTTAGGATTATAAGTATTTTTAATGCCAAATCTAAAAAATAATCAAAAAAATGTTACCGAAAAAAAAAAAAAATAGGGGGTCTCCCCCATCACTTAGGGGTGGTAAAAAGGTATACATTTAGGGTTATAAGTATTTTTAATGCCAAATCATATAAAAATAAAATAAAAATGTTAGTCCAAAAAATCAAAAAATAAAATTTTGGGGGGCCACCCTTATCACTTAGGGGTATAAAAAATAGATATAACCTATTATCAGACCTACCGAATATATACAAAAAATTTCATAAAAATGGGTCAAGCGGTTTCGGAGGAGTTTGGAATCAAACACCGTGACACGAGAATTTTATATACATATATAGATATTGTTTTTATTTATTTTAGCCTGAAGAAGCCTTAAGTTACGGTGAAATATAGCTGAAATTTAAAGAAAGGAGAGTTTATTATTATATCGCCCTCCACTTGTAATCATTCCTATCCTGAGCGGCCGGTAAAGTTCTATTTTACAGCCCTGGGGCCTGTAAAAATGCATTCGTTATCACTACAGGGCCGCCGCTAGTAGTTCGAGAAGCGGCCGCTTCCTGGCCGGGCTGCGGCGTGCAGGAAGCCCTAGTAGTTCTCAGCGTCAGCTGTTCAATTAGTAACAATCAATATTCTTATAATTGTGGTTTGTTTTGGTACTGATGTAACCTTGATGTAATCTTAATATGTCATTATTGTTTTGAAGATTACGGAAATATAGTTTGCATGTTTAGTAATTAGTTTACATGTGGTGGGCGATAAAATAGTGTACGCACCACGAGGAGTAAGCGATATGACAGGCCTCGGGCGTTCAACGCACTCGTGCTACGCCTCGGCCTGTAATATCGCCCATACTGCTCTACGTAAAGAGCTATAAAACCCCTAAATAAGACGAAGAAGGAAAAATATAATTTAAATATAGTTTTTTCATTTTTTTTTTAAATAGATATCATTACTTTGATAGGCTGAATGTTTTGGGAGAGGGTCTGGAACTTGGCCCCTTTTTCACGTTTAGGTTTTTTTTGTGGATATCATTCCTTTTTGCTGGCCTTTGCATCGAGGGCTTCGTATTTGATTTTTACGAGGCCCAGGATGGATTAGCAATTTGTAAATGTAGAAAAATTATGTAGGCACAGAACATTGAGGAAAAGGATAGGTTTTTACTTACACAAAGAAAAACTTACATCAGATTAATTGTCAAAATAATACCCGAACGGGAGGATTTGTATATACAATTAAAATCGGTACAAATGTACAATGTACATATACAATTTTTTGGAAAAAATAAACAACTGACGGCACTCGGGAAAAAGTTTACTCTCATGTTCTCAGCAAATAGTTGAATTTATAAAATAATAAATACTCAATTTAAACAGCATAAGTGTGAGATTTGATCCATCCAATCAGAAGTAAAATCGGTAATTAGTTGCGGATCCTCAGAGAGATCAAAGCCAATAATTAAAAAAATATTAATGGAACCTGGCTCCAACCAAGGTACAACCGATGGAGGTACGATAAAAGGTCATTGAATCTCAAATTTGTAAACCTTTAAAAATCAATAGCTGTTTGTGCAATCAGTTTTTCAATTCGACTTACCGTTAATTTATAAAAACATCTTCAACGATTCGTCCGCCATTTTTAATTTTTTTTAGGGGGTAAAAATGAAAAATTTCATCTTTTTGGATTTTTCCTGTCATTTACACGGCTATAGTGGCAAGTGAGAAATTTCGAGTTTCTAGCTAGTAACAAAAAAGTCAAACTTTGAAACTCGCTTCTGTTGAAAAGGCTGAATATTATGGGCTCAATTTTTTACAGTGCCCTAACCTATTTAACTGAATCTATGTTTAAAATTTCAAAAGCCCACCGTAAGAGGAAACAGAGATATGAGGGTGAGAAAACCCGGTTGAATTGGTTCAAGTAAAGTTACACACTCTTTACTGGTATTTGGCCTTGCGCACTGCCGTGCGCTCAGATCAATACCAAAAAAAGAGAAAAAAAGCATTATGAAGCAAAAATAACATCATTTAAATGACGACCTCCATTTGCCCTGCAATGGTTGAGTCGGTTGGCGAAGTTTGTTATCATAATGTTATTTTAATTTAAATCAAATTATAATTATTATTAACTACGGGAAACAGACATTGAAAAATACACTCCAGCGTCGGGATTTGAACCACGGGCCTCTATATTTCCAGTATAGAGTGTAGAGTTCTATACTGGAAATATAGAGGCCCGTGGTTCAAATCCCGGCGCTGGAGTGTATTTTTCACTGTCTGTTTCCCGTAGTTAATAATAATTATAATTTGATTTAAATTAAAATTTAACTTTCCGTAGTATGAAAACTACCAAAAACTTAAAAATTGAATTTCATAATGTTATTCTATAACATATTTCATATGTTATGTTATTCTTTCCTAGGTTTTGTGAAGGATCACATGAATTTCTCTCTGTATATTCTCCTGAAATAAGAGTGTGATAATGAACAGAAGTTCCGTTATAACCTACAAGAGCTTCATCAACGTCCTCTTCACAGCAAAAGGGTTACCTTTTGGGATGCAGTCTGTAAGTCAGCTGAGATAGGGCCCGATTATTTTAGGATGAAGGCCGTACTGTGTGCTACATAACGATGATCCATAAACTACATTACAATGACCTCCTTTCTGAGTTACGTCGCCACCGGTTTCCTCTAAGGAGGATTTGGTGGCAGGATGGGGCAAATAGAAATTCTTCACGTACCTCTTCCAGCTAAGATCATTTCCTGTAAGTTAATCTCGTCCGAGTAATATTCTATGGCTGGCATTTCACCAGATCTGTCTCCGTGTGATTTTTATCTGAGCGGCTACCTGAAGGGAAGATTTAATCTTGACAAAAAAAAAACCTCGAAATTTGGCCGAACTGCGAGTAAACATTCCCGTGATCCCAAGCTAAACCTTTAAAAGAATGATGATAAACTTCGCCAACCGAATCGAGCAGTGCAGGAAGAATAGAGGTCGTAATTTAAGTGATGTTATTTTTGCTTCATACTATTTTTTTTTTAACTTTGTTGGTATGAATTCTAAATTTCCACTATTCTTTTTTTAAATAAAAATTAAAAGTTTCGAAAATTCATTAATTAAAAAAACAAAAAACATTCGAGTTAGTCCATTTCGAACCATCAGGTTTGGCTGCCAGACCTGTACTTAACATATAGTTATACATTTTTTTTTTAATTTTCAGGTTTTAATTTCATAAAAAAAAGTATGCATATCTGCTTCACTTTTAGAAAACCTTTAAACCGTAACCGTTTACTTCTTCCCATAGTTAATGAAATGCGATAACTTATACTATAATTAAACAGAAAACTGACTTTCAATTCACGCAAATGAACCACTAAAATAAAACCAAGTACAAGGTACTATTATGACTACTCTGGACTAAAGACCTAAACTTACATTACTGAACAAACTGGCAATCCATAGTTAAAAGGACCATTCCCTTTAATTTATTCTGGATTCTAGGCCCTCATTTCATATTCGGTTTATCTGTAGATTTTCACTTAGGTCTAAACATAACAACCTTTCCCATTGTATATAATTAAGTTGGCAAAATTGATTTAGAGGAATCTTTGATTTAAAGATTCCATCGCATTGGTATGACCATGTGCTCAATTTTCATAACAAGGATCGGTTTTATGTTTATTGATGGTAGATAGTACACTTATTTCAATATAATTTATAGATTTTAACTGATGAAAAATCATGTAGAATTTGAAGAATTGTAATACATCGGTAATATTAAAATATGTATGTGATACTATACCAGGGTCACACTCGCGGAGCTAAGATTGACCCAGTTACTAATTTGACCCTATATTTTTTTTTTTAAATAATGAATGTTCATTAAAAGTATATTATTATTCGAATAAAGACCTCGTTCTTAGAATTTACAGGACTTAAATAAAGTAGTATTAACTTTCATTTATCTTTACTTACAATATTTCAACATCTACAATGATTATAGAGCAAATTTCATCAAACTTAAAATCAATAATTAAAGGAAAACATCGATAATGTTTGAATTATTGTTTAAGGCGTGAAAAGGTTAAACTCATTTTAATATTGTGTTCTTTTCAGAACAATACAAGTCAGTGACATACAATTTCTAAAGGTTCTTTATTAATGAGACAGTTGATTAAATAATTCAGGTCGGTCTCGTGTCGTCTCCTTTTTCCTTGGGTCATTTTTTACCTAATTATTTAAAGACTCCCATGGCAACAAATCGAAATTACTAAATAATTAAAACATCTTTACTTGGAGGACAAGGTCGCAATAAAAAAAAGGAAAAAAGTAAGGCTAAATAAGGGATTAAATATTATTTATACATAATTTAAAGTACACAGAGTGAGGGCAAAGTCGTGGTTACTCACCAGGTGTGTGACAAAGACTTTTCCCTATTGTAATATGAAGCTACCCAATATATTATTTATATAGTTTCAGAATTACATATTTCATTACGGTAAAGTTTTCTTTATCTCTTTTTATCGGAAATTCAAATGTATTTTATATGTTAAAATTATATAGTGCTTTATTCTTTCCCTAGCATTTTGGATTCTTTAAAACAGTACCATAAAAAATGTAATATTACAAGGTTTTATAGAAACTATGATAACCAAGAATTTTAAAAAGAAAATAGAGTTTTTTAAAGTTCCTAATTCAAATGAAGTGGCGTTAAAACTTATTTAAGCTGCAAATTTTTTCAACCAAAAATATCAGATTGTCTCTAATTTAAATGTTGCTACGTTACTATTATTCAGTTTGTACTCTCTCCAAACCAAGAATGTTGAGCTCTAAATACTTCAATATGACAAAGCAACAATTATAATTATTATAAATCATGGAAACCAGTATTATTATCTAATTTATTAATTTATTTTAGGAGAAAGTAGTTAATTTTTATGACTCACCCATGTTTGAAAAATAAAATTTAAGAATGATGACGAATTTTTCTCTTCGGTTTATGAATTCTTTATATTTACACGAAAATAAATTTAAAATAGAAGGCTTTTAAACAACTCAAGGACTCAATGAGATTGATTCCTTTATTTGTCTCACTTGGACTGGGTGCCAAGAGAGGCAGGGAGAGGTGTTTCATGGCCTAGGGTAGCTATGATAAGATGCGAATTCAAGAGGCTAGGAATCGCACATTAAAAAGTGTGAATGCATGCGAATTTATCATCAGTAGAAAATATTATTCAGTTACCAAAAAATGGTATTATAGCCAATTGTACGGAAGATGTTACTGTCATATTTATGATTTTATGAAAGGGTATTGCTTTTATGTTTAGTTTTTTAAATAGTTTTTTGTTATTATTTTTATTTTTATTGTTAATTGTTGCATATAATTTTAAGGTTTACTTAATTATTTTGGGAAAGGTATGGTAAATAAAGAAAATAAATTTGTCTCTAAGCCCTGATTACTAATCCATACAAGAGTTACACACATCAATTAATAAGGCGCTAGGTAAACTGTAAGACTTGGTTAGATGGAGGAACTTAACTGGCTTATATTGTTTTAAAATTTTTGGAGGACTATACCGAAGTTAACCCTCTAAGTTCACAAAAAAGTATTTCTTCAACCTTTTACGTAAATAGGTTGACAATGATAGTTATATATTTGTCCTTTCTATAATTCCAATTTTTGTTTTGAGACATTAACTTTGGGCATCACGCTGGATACTAATTTGAAATAATTGATGAAAGCAACGTAAATAAAAAATATCAACTGATTAAGTTTACTTTTACATTATTGATTGTCATATGCTTCAAAGTACTGATGAAATGTTATGTTGCATACCTTTTCAACATAGGAAGATTGCATCAATTATAAAAAAATCCATTACCTCCGTCATTTCCACTTCCTGTTTTAATTAATGGGTATAATATCTGCTTGTCGCCAACTATACATCCTAACTGTTGACATGACTTACATGACATGACAGACAAGTTATTTTATTTTATATTATTTCTCGCATTTATAAATTGATTCAGTTGCTTTCTAAACTTATTGTGTGAACATTTAAATCTTCATAAACTATTAAACTTTTTACAAAAGGTCATGGGCCCAGGCACAGGCAAAAAATATAGTAACTATGGAATCAAGCAATTTAATGGAACTGGATTCAGCCATTGGAAACTCAGAGTAGAGTCTGTGCTTGAAAAAAATGAAGTTAAGAATATGACAACTGAACAACCTTCGATAGAAAGAACACCAGAATGGAATAAAAATAACAATAAATGTAAATCTTTAATAATTAGATTTATAGCAGATAGTCAACTTGAATTAATTAAAGAAAAAGGGGCTGCTAAAGAAATCTGGGATACATTACTAGCCATTTATGAAAGAGCAGGAGTTGTAAGCCAACTACATATTAGGAAGAAACTACTAACTTTAAATTATGATGACAGTTCTAAATTGTCATAATATTTTAAAGTTAGTAATTTGGTAGTAGAATGCGAGATATTTACATTGAAGAATGGCTGGATAAAAAAACTTACTAATACCAATACCCCCCATTTCGGGGACACCAACACATCATATTTGATCTAATATAAAAGTAATATCAATCTAAAATTATAATTAATATCAACCTAAAATTAACAAAACTATGTGTAATTTTATATACATATTGTATGTGTGTGTGTGTGTATGTATATGTATGTATGTATGTATGTGTATATATGTATATATGCGTATGTATGTATGTATATGTAAATATGTATGGTATGTGCGTATATATATATATATATATATATATATATATATATATATATATATATATATATATATCAGCAGAGTATAATACCGTGTTTTTGCACACTGCAATAGGCTACACAATTTACGAGAGACGCCAAGAATTAAATAAATTGTGTAGCCTATTGCAGTGTGCAAAAACACGGTATTACTCTGCTGATGTGTTTTGCCATTTGCCAGCCAAGCAAGAATGGCGGTATGAGAGCACGCTCGTCTCTGATAAGTCCTATATCTGATCATCTTGATCTAGTATAGGTCCAGAGTTGGGTGGGCATCGTCGGGCCCCTGATGAGTCGGACGCGACGAAACGATGCAGGACATGGCGTAATGCCGAGCCAACATCTTAATGACGTTATGTCTGATGTTGGAACAGTTCCTATGTGTCACGCTTGCGTGGCACATCCCTTGGTGTCTCTCGTAAATTATGTATATATATATATATATATATATATATATATATATATATATATATATATATATATATATATATATATATATATATATATATCAGTATATCAGTTTTAAAAGTATATTATTATTTAAGTTTGTTTTAAATAGAAGGAATATTTACAATTATTTTTATTAATATGTTAAAATTTTAATTTCAAATTCACACTAAAATAAGATTATAGGTAATAAACATTGTATAACCTCTTTATCCTCTAGAAGGATGCCTCGGCATATGCCGATTTACCATGTAAAAAAGTGGTACCGTATGTCAATATGTTTTAGTCTCTTATTGTCAGGTTGCTGGGATAAAAATATACAACTTTGATTGTCCTCGAAAATTGTAGTTGGATTCGTAAGATGCAAATTTAAATGGTCAACATTTTTCTTAGTTAAATAGCTTCACATGTTGCTATACTTGCTGCTAAATATTCTGCCTCAGTGCTTGATAAGGCTAAAGATGTTTGCTTCTTTGTCAGCCATGATACTGTTTTTCCAAAAATCTTGAAAACATAACCTGAGACTGATTTCCTATCTGTACCATCGCTAGCCCAATCAGCATCAGCATACCCTATGATGCTTTCTGCTTCAATGGTTTTCTTGTAAATTAGTCTGAAGTCCACTGTCAATTTCAGATGCCTCAATATTCATTTTAAATAAGTCCAGTGTTCGTCAGTAGCACATCCTTGAAATCTGCTAATATAGTTTACTGCTAGACACAAATCTGGCCTAGTTCCCAAAGCTATGTACATTAAACTACCATCAGTTCTCTATAGGAGTTCTGAGTAGCATTTGTTTTTCCTTTTTCAAGTTTTAGTTTAACTTCTATTGGTGTTCCAATTTCTCTAGCATCGGCCATTTTATACTTCTCCAAAAGTTTTAAGATGCATTGTTTTTGATCTATCATTAATGTTCCTTCTTTCTTATTTCTTGTTATTCTCTATCCTAAATAATGTTCAAGTTCTTCTAGATCATGCATATCAAATTCTTCATTCAATTTATCTTTCATTTCTTGTATTGCTTTTTCACTGTTCGTTGGCAAAATGAAATCATCAACAAAAATTAACAGATATGCAATAGAGCCATGACAATGTCCTATGTACAAACAACTATCATTTTTAGACTGTTTAAAATTCAACTTAAGAATGTACTCATGAAAAGATATGTTCCAACTCCTGGGTGCCTGTCGTAGACCATACAGAGATTTATTTAGTTTACATACCATCCCATTCACCTTCTTTGATCCTTCTGGCTGATTCATATAAATATTTTCTTTTACATATCCATTCAGAAAAGCTGTCATCACATCCATTTGATGTAACAACCTGTCTCTCTGATTGCCAATTGAAAGTAATATTCTTTTAGTAGCAGCTTTTACAACTGGAGAATAAGTTTCTTCAAAATCAATTACTTTTGTTTGAAGGAAACCTCTAGCAACTAATCTGGCCTTGTATCTTATCACCTTTCCTTCACTATTATGCTTGTCACTATTATAACATTAATGCCATTTGGTGGTTCAACTAGAGTCCACACATTATTCTTCTCCATTGACAGCAGTTCTTCCTCAATTGCAATCTGCCATTGTTCTGTATCAGGACGATTCTTAGTTTCTTCTATGCATGTTGTTAAGTCAACTTCTACATTCTGTACCATTCCGTAAATTTCATAATCTTTCCACCACTTTGGTCTTCTCCTTATTCTTGATCCCCTCTTTACTTCACGATTGTTATGATTGGTGTCACTTTTACTATTAGATTTTTCAGGGTTTTTATCTTCTCCAGATGGTTCTTCTGACTCATTCACATTATCATTATTTTTTAATTCATTATTTTATATCGATGGAATTTTTACTCTAACTTAATTTGATTCAAAATTTTCATCAAACACACATTTCTAGCCCAAATCATTTTTCTAGTCGACGGATCCCAAAGCCTGACCACAGTTGAGCAGGAGTTTTATCATTTAGAATTTTTGTAGAAATGTAGGACTTCTATTCTTTATATAGTTGGCTGTTAAAATGCTTCACCCTACATTTCTTTTTCTAGGTTTGCTTCCAAGTTCATGGTTCTTGATTTTTTAGAAGCGTTCGATTTAGCCCCTCTACTATACCATTTTGTTGTGGAGTGTAAGGTACTGTATACTGCAATTTAATTCCTCTTCCTCTACAAAATCTTTAAATTCTTTAGCGATGTATTCACCTGCATTGTCTGAACGAAGTCTAACTATTTTGCATCCAAATTGCGCTGTTGCCATAGCTTCATATTCTTTAAGTTATTCAAGTGCTTCTGTTCTTTTCTTAATAAGATATGCCACTGAGAATCTAGACTAATCGTCTGTAAATGTTATAAAGTAACGTCTTTCATTCCTCGTTGAGGGAGTTATAGGACCACATATATCCGTATGAACAATCTCGAATGGTCTCGCACTTCTACGTTCATGTCCTTTAAATGTAAGTTTTGTGTGTTTACCCAAGACACAGTATTCACAGAAATCTAGCTCTTCATTAGGATTTACATCTAATCCTGTCACCATATTATTTTGAGATAATTTTATTAAATGATCACGACACATATGCCCTAATCTTCTGTGCCACAATAGCATAGATTCATTTTTCTTCTTTAATGTATTTGCTTGGGCACAAGTAGCTAGATGGAATTTTATTTCATAGAGTTTGTCATGTCTGTAGGCTATTCCAAATATATTTCCATTTTTAATAATTTTAGCAGCTCCGTTTAATTTTTAAACCAGACATTTAAATTTTTCTGACATATAACAAATTACTTCTAAGTTAGGAACATATAAAACATCATTCATAGTAATTTTAACTTTACGTCCATTAACTTCACTGGTTACATTAATGTTTCCTATTTTCTTTGCAGTCAATCAATGCTCACCAATCTTTGCTACTGATGTCACCTGATATCACAATTGGTGTTTTCAATTCAGACACACTTTTAAACCATTTCACATTATTAACTAAGTGATGAGAAGCACCGGAATCTAAATACCAGATTATTTTATTATTATTTGATTGTCCCTATGTATTTATAAGGAGAGGAAACTTGTCGAGTTCTCTTCAACTTCACTTTCAGTAGTTAACTGAGCACTACGTCCATTACTTCTGTATTTATTATTATATGATTTATCAAATTTGGGATTAAATTTTCACTCGGCTATCTTATGTCCAGATCGACCACACCGAAAACACTTCACTGAAAATGTATTTTTGATATTAAAGGATGCTCCATTTACACCTTCTCGTCTTCCTACTGCATTTGGATCAAACATATTATTCTTTTTCATTTCTTCATCCAATAACCTTCCTTTTACAAATTCAAGATTCAACTCATTCGGATTAAGAGTTTCTATTGCAGTCACAACGTTGTTATATGATTTAGAAAGAGTCAAGAGTAAGTGGCATATAACATCAAATTCTTCAACGTGAGCTCCAGCTGACTTCAGTTGTCTAATTATCTCTTCAAATTATTTGAAGTGTGATGACAATTCAGAACTTGATTGTCATATGCTTCAAAGAACTAATGAAAAGTTGTGTTGCATACCTTTTCAACACAGGAATATTGTATCCATTATATAAAATCCATTACCTCCGTCCTCCGTCATTTCCACTTCCTGTTATAATTAATGGGTATAATATCTGCTTGCCGAACAACTATACAGCCTGACAAGCTCTCTGAAAACCACTTGGCCCATTAATTTAATACATAATCTATCAATAATACACCATATTATCCTAGTAAGATGAAATATATGACACTCCGTTTATCTTGTTATACAATTCAGAACACGTATTATTCATTAGCTCTGGAGTTACAAAAACAATCAATCATGCAGTACTAATAAAATGTTTAATAATAAATGTATCTGGTAATAAAATAAAACTGACTATAAGCTAACATGCATAAATTAGGCTTAAACATAACATCCTTACATGCTATTTTATTGATTCTAGCAAAATATTTAGGGCATTTACTACATTGAATAAAACTAGAAGAGTGAAAATGTAAGAGCTGTATCTAATCTAATCACAATAGCAAATATCTTATTATTTATAATCATTAAGCTTTAAGAAATTACTTTCAAACGTATAAATAAATGTAGTTAAACTATTATCTACTGCAATTTAAATCTATTATTATATTACTTACAATTTCTCAAAAACTTTACATTTATTTAAATTAATAATTGAGAAAAAAAAGAAACTACTAGTTTTAAAAAGCGGGTTAATCTTAAACCCAAGCTGACCTATTGAAATTATTATAAATTTAGATACCTTGTGCCGCCGCCAAGGCAGCAGCACCAGGTAGTAAGGCAGAAGCTCTGCCTTATGACGGCACTCCGTAACATATTCCATCAAATCCCGATAGCTAGGTATGGTTTGGGACGACTGATGCTCCTCGAACTCAGAGCGAGTCTCAGCGTCAAGATTGTTCAGTGCCAACTGTAGAAGCACAAAGTCGCCTAGGTCAGTTATGCCTAATGACTTCAAAGCGTTGACACTATTCTCATGTACGTCAAGGAATTTTTGTAGTTGGGCGGTAGAAGACTTAGAACTGGTTTGAAAGTTTAGGATTTTGTCAATATAATTGCTTGCCAAGCGACGCTTGTTATGATAGCGCCGTTTAAGGGCCTCACAGGCGAGCAGGTAATTATCCGCCTCAAGTGAGAAACCTGATATTACTGCAAGCGCATCCCCAAACAGACTTGAGCGCAGATATTGAAATTTCTGGATAGCGGATAGTGAGGGGTCGCTATCGACTAGAGAGGTAAACAGAGATATATATTCAGTCCAGAATTCTATGTTACCCCCAAACTTCGGTAACTGAATGCGAGGCAAGCAAGATTTATTAAATTAATTGCATACTTGCGGATCCGATGAAGTAGATGTCGACTGCTCCTGAGGGACTTTCGGTGTCGTCGATCTAGCTGCTGTCAGGTACCTCGTCTTAGCGGCATCAATCACTCCGATGAAGGCTGTGTACGCTTTGCTCGTGTCGAGACGATCGGCTGGAGTAGCGGCTGTCACGTTGTACTGCCTTATCCTTGTGATAACTGCCTTGAAGTCCTGCTCGACAGCTTCAAGTCGGTCGAACGAAGATCTGAAATTTGAAACGGTATCAGGAGTCACACTACTTAATGTGTCATATATGGACTGAGCCAAAGCAAAGATATCATTCCTTTCATTAATCAGAAGGTCGGCCTCAGGGCTGACAACCTTCTCGACTTTCGGCGGCATCTTAAAATGTCTCCCCTTCTACCAACACTAAACTCAATGGAATACTAATGAACAGAACAGGAAATGTCCAATTGTCCGGGCGCCAAATTTTTATGTGTGCCGCCGCCAAGGCAGCAGCACCATAAAATTAATATGATACCATAAATATCATAGACCAGGTAGATGTTCAGCTCTGAGAAGAGTCCCACTGCTCTGTTCAAGACGAGAAACTTCACCAAGGTGAATAAATTAAGAGTGTTGGTAGGAAGTAGGTAGACAGACAGAATAAAAGATAATTTTAGTGAATGATGGACAATGTCCAGTAAATAATAGTATAATTAAATGAAATTTTAAATTCTGGTATGGTATAACATAATACATTAAAAGGTTGGAGATTGACTCAAACCGTGGTGTGGCCAACAACACGAGTGAGTCAACTCAAAATAATAAGGTTGACTGAATTTAAACAATAAAAGAAAAACTGGTAGACTGGCCCAACCCTCACTGCCCAAGCGCCGCGTAACACCAAAACGGCTAGCCTTATCTCCGTCTCAGCTGGTAACGCAAAGGGGCTAGTCAACCAGAGTGAGAAACAAAATAATAAATAAAATAAAAAAAAAGAAAGAAATATACTTCACGTTAGAGGGCACTCCCTACTCTGAACTAACACCGCGTTGAACAGGGTAACGGCTACGCTATCCTCACGTACACTGGGTCACGGTGAGTGGGGCCTCTAAACAAAAAAGAAAGAATTAAAACAACAGAAATAAAACAAACAATAAGGTTATAATAGTGAACGATACTCAGCAGCACTAGACCTTGTCGCCTCAAGGCACTACTGAGAGTTAAAATGGCGAAAACAAGCCCGAGGGCAATTTATACAATAAATTACTAGTAGTTGTAGCTACCAGTGTTATATAGTTTTTTCACAGTGGCCGAATTCTGTCGCCTCAGAACCACTGGAGACTTATACAGCGAATACAACCCGAAGGCAGTTAAATACATAAATTTCTAGTAATTGTAGCTACTAGATAAAAGGAAAAAAAAAACACACAGTGGCTACATTGACCTGTTGCCCTCAGGTCACCACTGGAGACTTAAACGGCTAATACAACCCAGAAGGGTAAAGAAACAAAAAAAAAATGAATTACTTTTAAATCATAAATAAAACAGAAAAATTCTTAAAAATACTTCCAAGAAGTAAAAGGGTTAAGACCTGTCCATGATTCAAAGTGAATGTCTGGAACAGATCACAAAATTAAAGAGTAACATAGCCGGACCTGGCATTCCGGGTTACTCAAAGTTAAATGCCAGATAAAAGGTAACAAGTACCCAAAGGTAATTAAATTGTGAAATAAACGGAAAGATAAAAGGGGGGGGGGACATAAGATTAATTAAGTGAAGTTAAAATTTAGATAAGTGAAAGTTAATTAAACAAACTGATTCTACGTTAAGGGACACTAACCTAACCTGACCTGGCCTAGCCTCAGGATGTCACATCTCGCACGCTACGAGAAGTGATACGTATCATCACAGGATAGGCCCAGATTGATTCGGTATACTAAGTTACACAGAAAAGGGACGGGACTATAAAATAAAACGTTATTACAGTTTATAAACGATACGGTAGGTGTGATTCATAGGTTAGCCGGTAAACGTAGTCTTCAGATAAGTCGGGTCCACATGTTGTCCAAAGGTGAAACTAGCGTAGGTTTTCCCACGTAGATCTTGGCTGGCTAAGAGTCATGCCCCGATACTTGCAACTAGAAGTGAAAACGTCTATAAGACACACTTCAATACGTTAACATAAAAAATGAAACTTTAAGACAGAACGTTACTCACCGGTACGATAAGATATGAAATCTCCAAAGAAGTTTACGTTAGAAAAAGGTCGTGATGCACATCTCCCGGTCAGCGTCTCTACTGGCTTACTAAACGACAAACACCTGTAAGAGATAACTTAGTTGAAAAGCCGATACGTAGAACTAAACCGCTAATAATTTCCTCGCAGTAATTAAAGAGAAAAAGAAGAGAATGAACTTACAGTTGTCAGAGGGTTAGACAAGTTTTCCTCGAAAGCGTCAAAGCGTCCAAGCAACAGGTTGTCCCAAGATTATCCAAGTCCATCACGAACAGGGAAAACTTAATCCGAACGGAAATGAATTCACACGGTAAAACTGATTCTGGAGAATCAGAATAAATCACTGAATATTACGATAGAAGCTGGCATTTCCCAAGAAACTTGGAAAGATGCTGAAAAGACTTACGCGTCCATCATGGCGAAACGGTCAAAACGGGAATGAATGTGAGTCGCGTCTCTCCGACTCTCCAGCATAAATGATGGAATTGAAAAGCTAAAATAATGGTTGAAAACAAATGGAACGGAAAAGGTCTAGAAAATTAAAGAAAGAGAAGATAAGAATTTAGATGCAAACGGGAATTTCCTAGCTGGAATATAAGAAAAGATACGAGAGAAAGAAAATAAAATATATACGATCTGGTAAAGAAGAATACAACTGAAACTGTAGGACGTGTTCGAAGTAGTTCGTCAGATATTCCGCTAGGTGGCAGCAGGTGATCGGCCCTGAAAACAAGTCTCACAAAGATCCGAGAGATGGCGCCAGCCTACGGAAGTCATTCCAACGCGAAAAACAAACGCCAAAAACTTACCACGATACAACCTTTGTCTTCAACAAAAGAATTAACCTTATAGTAGATGCCTTTACAAAATTAGGTATGTTTCGGACATTCCATATTAAGAGCTCCAGCTGAAATATTTTTACCTTCCCAATTTTTCGGATGCTATATTGAAAACCATAAATATAAATTACATATATAGTTCAGTCAATTTATCATAATTCATTGCAAAAGGTCCGGTATTTATGATGTTTGGATATGTTGTAGGGGCTAGTACCACTAGTAAAAACTCAAGTTGCAGACCCTGTGGAAGCACAGTTATAGTTGAAAAACATTTAAATTTTCCTACTTTTTTCAGTTTTTTATCTATATATCCTTTTCTTTGCATCTTAGAGAAAAAATGGTTATTACCAATTTTTTAGAGGAGAAAATTTAATAACATTCCATAACAATAGCTTTTTTCTCTACGGACTATAGTTTTCTAATTACTGAGCATCGCAAATACGATTATTTTGGAAAAATACTTAGTCCAGTCAAAACATACTTAAAAAATTGCTAAATTCGCAAAGAGTGATGTAGTTCTGATTTTTTTTATTTGTTTTTCGGTCCAGTTAGGGTAGTGTGATCCTAAGTTTGCAGCTTCAAAAAACCAGTGCTAGCTGCGTAGAACGTGTATCACTAGAAAAATGCTGACTTTTTTTCCATACAACTCGTACACTATGCGTTTTTCGATGTTAGTCGTTATTACTATTTTTAAAGTTCAGTAAATTTGCAGCATGAATCTATGCTCTTTTTTTCGTTGAATGCCCAAAACCTGTTATAAGAAGTGGTTTAGGTACAATTCTTAAAAATTACAATTATCCGTTTTGTTATTTTTACGATTACAGCAGAACTGTTTAGTCTACAGGCTTCATTTTGTGCTTACATAAAACCTAATTAAATTTACTACAACTTTATTTCCTACGACTTTTCTCGTAGAGGAGAGGCTTTATGCCGATATTTGCCCCAAAACAAGAGCAATACTTAAATGTTCCATTTATTGGAAAACACTGTCAATATTTGAAGTATCATATCTAGGTAACTATTGGACGTAAAAAGATACCAATTATATTTACAGCAACTGCTTTGCCTTATGAAGTTGCAGTAAATATAATTGGGCTTTGCGAATTAAAGGTCTAATTTGACTGGCCTAATATTCGCCGTTTTTTTTTTGTTTTTTTGTTGTTTTTTACGATTGCAACAGATTTTCTGGGCCTACAGACTTCATTTTGTACATAAAAGGAAGACAATTAAATTTACTACAACTTAATTCCTTATGACTTTTCTCGTAGTTGAGCGTTTATATGCCGATATTTGGCCAGAAAAGAGAGCAATACTTGAAATTACCATTTTTTTTGGAAAATAACTGACAATTAAAAAACGTACAGAGCTGCAATTGAGATTACCCTGCTGCATATTTACTGTACTTTAAAAGTAGTAATAATGACTAATGTCGAAAAACACATTGTTCACAAAATTTGAATTTCTTGTATTTTTCCCAAATTATCGTATTTTCGATGCTCTGTAATTAGAAAACTATTGCCCGTAGAGAATAAGCTATGTATATAAAATGTTAGTAAATTTTCTCCTTTACAAAATTAGTAATAACCATTTTTTTCTCTCAGATGCACAGGAAAGGAGATAAAGATAAAAATTGAACAAAGTGGGAAAATTTCAATGATTTTTAGCTATAATTCTGCTTCCACATTCTAGGATTCTGCAAACTTGGGTTTTTACTAGTGGTACTAGTCCCAACAACATATCCAAAAATCAGAAATACCGAACCTTTTGCAATGAATCCCAAAATGTTTCTATCAATTGACTGGACTAATAGTATATAAAAATATACCTGATAAGTTAAAATCCGACAAAGAAAAGGTAATAAACAAACATAAAAATTAGGAAACGAAAATAAGGATATAGAAATAGGTCAAATAATATACCGAAAGAATCCACAAAATAGAGGAAAAAAAGCTATGATAATATTTCTTGGTCCCTACGAGATCACCGAAATTTTTGATAATAATAAAATAAAAAAGTATAAAATAAACAAGGGAAAACAATGATTGTTCATATCAAAGAGAGTAGAAAACCCCTGTCCAAGCAACTATTGATTTGACAGATTCACCTTAGTGATAGTATGATTTAAAGTTTTTGAATTATATAAAATTATTATTGCTTCCGAGCTTACCGAAGGTAACGGAAGCATTGTGTTCACTTTTGAGAACGAAAAACTTTTATGCCTCCGATTTTAAAAATTCCAAGACAGAAATCCGTTTCAGACATCAGGGAACATTTTTGGTTCCGTGTCTGTCTGTCTGTCTGTCTGTCTGTCTGTCTGTCTGTCTGTCTGTCTGTCGGTCTGTGTGTCCGCGAATTATGAAACGTGCGACGATAACTTGATTAAATGTCAACGGATATTGATGAAATTTGGTAGACATGTTCATTTTACCAATGCCCAGGACGAGTTCGTTGGACAACGTTATTCGTCCAAGCGTTCACGAGCAACGCTCGCGTAAACGTGAACTTCAAATTTAAAATTGGAATTTTAAGTCGGGAAAAAAATCTAACTTCATCTATTCAATCAGACAAACATTTTTTACAAATACAATTTTTCAGTAAAACCAACAGCGACACCGCTATGAAGTGTTAATGATCGCTTAAACTAATAGTTTTTACACAATAAACATAACAATAAAGTACGTGAATAGGATGCGAGGAAGCTATGTGCCACACTAATTGGCAGTCTATTTTTTTTTTCTATTATTTTAATTTTTACGAAATTATATTATTTCATAAAAAAATATTTAAAGGATTTAGAATTAAGAAAAGAAAAATCATATATTAAGATTTTACTGCGTATTCAAAATTATCTATTTAAGGGATGCATTTAAGAATAATTAAGATCTCACGCAGCTCTTATAATCTAGAAGAATCAAGATCAGCGATTCTCACGACCAGTATAATGTTATCAGCATAAAGTCACATCATGTTGACTTGTTACCTGGTTAGAAATACCAATTCATGGAAATGATACGTTATTCTATTTTATTTTTTTAAACTAAACCTCATTGCATTTTTAGACAAAGGGGAGCAGTTGCCACATATTATTATAATTCTTATCTAATAAGTAGAAATGTCAATTAGACATACTTTTAATAATAATAATAGTCTTTATTCCTTTGAGTAATAGTTTAACATATACTAGGTTACATACAGACAATACACCGTTGGGCGGAGTTGTGCATTAATATTTAAATAACATCTAGAATGTAGAATCAAAACAAATTTAAAAAATAAATTATATAAATATAAAAAGCGTATATAAAAATAATTAATATTAACAAAAAAAATCATACTATTGCTTCCGAGCTTACCGAAGGTAACGGAGGCATTGTGTTCACTTTTGAGAACGAAAAACTTTTGTGCCTCCGATTTTAAAAATTCCAAGACAGAAATCCGTTTCAGACATCAGGGAACATTTTTGGTCTCGTGTCTGTCTGTCTGTCTGTCTGTCGGTCTGTGTGTCCGCGAATTATGAAACGTGCGACGATAACTTGAGTAAATGTCGCCCGATTTTGATGAAATTTAGTAGACATGTTTATTTTACCAATGCCCAGGACGAGTTCGTTGGACAACGTTATCCGTCCAAGCGTTCACGAGCAATGCTCGCGTAAACGTGAACTTAAAATTTAGAATTGGAATTTGTGGTCGGGAAAAAATTCTAACTTCATCTATTCAATGAGACAAACATTTTTTTCAAATTCAATTTTTTAGTAAAACCAACAGCGACACCGCTATGAAGTGTTAAAGATCGCTAAAACTATAAATAGTTTTTACACAATTAACAATATAACAATAAAGTAATATAATAATAATTTTAATGTTAATATAACAATAAAGTACATGATAGGATACGAGGAAGCTATGTGCCATACTAATTGGCAGTCTATTTTTCTTTTTTTTTTTTTTTTTAAAAAATAAATACAAATAAAAATGCGAACAACATGTCTTTTTGTTTTATTTTGTTAGTTTCCATCTTTACTTAATTTAGCCTCTATCCTTATGTAAATAATTTATGATAATTTTGGATCCTTTTAGGGTAATAAAATCGTACTCAGATTTTTACTTTCCGTGGCAACGTTTCGGCATTCCCTGCCATTTTCAAGCCTACAAAAATAATACTTTATTAAGATAAACCAAAAGTCGTAACAAGAAACCATCTTAAACTACTCATGTTAGACAACATGCCTTCTCTTTGGCTATTGTGAGGATCGTTAGTAAAACATGAAGATAAAATTATTTGAAACAAAATATGTTCCTAGTCAAAACAATAATTAATAATAACAAGTCGCACATCTCCTCTCTAGCCATCTTTAACCAGAACCATACGAAATTGCACTGATATAACACAACAAACTAAAAATTAATTTTAACAGAGACTAGTAACAAAAAGGTATAAAATTAACAAAAAACAACAGGCTATACAACACAATCTGGTAACTCAGTTTTACATTTAAGCTATTATCAATCTATTATCATATCACAAATTGCAGATCTCACTTTAGAATAAAAAACCAACTATTAGTACATGAATTAAAATTATTGAAGTTTGATTAATATCATTAAGTAATTAGTAATTAGCAGAAAAATAAATAAATAAATCACAAGACGACCACAATTTATAACAGCAACATTGTAAAAATAGGTCCTAACTTCAGCATTACTTCAGGAAACAATCAAAAATTTATTAATGACTTCATAGTTGACGTAGAATTATTATTGCTTAACCTTAATACGTCAGAGAATCACGTCAGTGCACTAAGGAGTCATATTATTAACAAAATTATAGAATTCCAAAATAAACAAAATAAAAAGTTCCCGACTGGCAGTTTAGAAAAGCAAATTATGTTAGATATTTCACTCACCAAACGTTTTTTACTTGAACACCCCCAAATTAGAATCACTAAATCAGACAAAGCTAACACCACAGTTATACTAGATGTAGAATCATACACTGAGAAAATGAACAACCTACTTGATGACAAACTAACTTACAGACCCCTTAGAACCGATCCTTCAGACAGAATAAAAAAAGAATATAAAATTTTGATTAATAAATTGTACAACAATAAATATATTGATAAACATAAACGCGCCTCTTTAAATAATAACAACACTTACTGCCCTAGAATGTATGGACTCCCTAAGACTCATAAAGAGAATATCCCCCTTAGACCTATTATTAGTCAAATTAATTCCCCTCTGGAAAAATTAGCTAAGTTTATAAATCCATCTCTAGACTATTTGAATAGAAATAACACATATGATATAGTAAACTCCCATCAGTTAAAAGAAAAACTCAAAGATTTAAATATTAAAAAAGATGAGTCCATGATATCAATAGATGTGAGTTCATTGTTCACTAATGTACCACTCGACATTTTCTACCAAATTGTCAGGTCTAATTGGGAAAGCGTTCTACCTCATACGTCGATTAAAGACAAAAACTTATTTATCGAATGTCTTAAACTGATCCTTAATAATGGTACCTTCCAATTTAATCAAAAGTTTTATGCTCAAAAACATGGAATTCCTATGGGGGGTGCCATGTCCGTCAATGTCAGTGGAATTGTTCTAAATCACGTACTTAAAAACACACTCATCAATATAAAGCCGAAACTAGTTGTTAAATACATCGACGATTTGTTTATCATTATTAAAGATACTGAAATAGAACCCTTAATGAATCTCTTGAATAATTTCCACCCTAGACTTAACTTCACTGTAGAAAAAGAAATAAGAAATAGGATTAACTACTTAGATATAACAATAATTAAACAGAATAATGGTGTAATTACTACAGAATGGTATGAGAAAGAGTTAAAAAGCAATAGGTTCATTAATTTCAGGTCTAATCATCCTACATACCAGAAAATTAATAGTGTTAATAACCTAATTAAAAAGGCTCGTACACTTACTGACAAATGTCATATGAGGAAATTGAAATTTAAAATTTTTAATAAACTAGCCGACAATTTCTATCCGATGTCTCTGATTAAAAAACTTTGGTACAAGCACTCCAACCCCCCGCTTACTTTAGACAACCCTGTTAACCACAATTCACACACACATAACCCCCCAAATAAATTTGTCAGTATGCCTTTTATTAAAGGTTTATCTGATAAAGTTCAAAATCTTATGAACAAATTTGATTGCCCTGAAATCAAATTTGGTTATAAACCGCTGAATAAAACAGGTCGATTTTACCATAATTTGAAAGACAAGATTCCTTTTGGAAACACGGTTGGAGCAATTTATGAAATACCATGTGGCCAATGCAATAAAAGTTACATCGGAGAAAGCATTCAACTAATTAGTAATCGGATAAAACAGCACCAATACGATGAAACAAAAGGTAATTCTAATACCGCCTTATCATGCCACTCATTGGCCACAAACCATAAATTTAAATTTGAAGACACCAAAATTATTGGCATGGAAAACAAGTCAAACAGAAGAAAAATGCTAGAAGCTTTAAACATAGCGATTAGATCGGAATCGACTGTGAATATTAAAACAGATTCTAGATCTTTAAATAAATTTTATAGTGGTATTTATACCAATACAAATCATAATTCCCGCCGTGGGACATTTTAATCACTGTTAATGAACCTTTATTTTATTTTATTTTTATTTTTACAATGTTGCTGTTATAAATTGTGGTCGTCTTGTTATTTATTTATTTATTTTTCTGCTAATTACTAATTACTTAATGATATTAATCAAACTTCAATAATTTTAATTCATGTACTAATAGTTGGTTTTTTATTCTAAAGTGAGATCTGCAATTTGTGATATGATAATAGATTGATAATAGCTTAAATGTAAAACTGAGTTACCAGATTGTGTTGTATAGCCTGTTGTTTTTTGTTAATTTTATACCTTTTTGTTACTAGTCTCTGTTAAAATTAATTTTTAGTTTGTTGTGTTATATCAGTGCAATTTCGTATGGTTCTGGTTAAAGATGGCTAGAGAGGAGATGTGCGACTTGTTATTATTAATTATTGTTTTGACTAGGAACATATTTTGTTTCAAATAATTTTATCTTCATGTTTTACTAACGATCCTCACAATAGCCAAAGAGAAGGCATGTTGTCTAACATGAGTAGTTTAAGATGGTTTCTTGTTACGACTTTTGGTTTTTCTTAATAAAGTATTATTTTTGTAGGCTTGAAAATGGCAGGGAATGCCGAAACGTTGCCACGGAAAGTAAAAATCTGAGTACGATTTTATTACCCTAAAAGGATCCAAAATTATCATAAAAGATTTAAAAAAAGGGTACAACTTAAATCAAATGTAAATAATTTATTTAGCTTGGTTGCTATGACATTTGTTTGTTTTGTTTTGTATTGTTTAAAAATAAATAAATGCGAGTTGTATTTGTCAATTCCTTTTTCTTTCTCTCTACTTTATCATTATTGTTTAAGTGTTTAAGTCCTTTGCTCGCCACTTAGTATAATTCAACATTTGTTGGTCCTTTGGGTTAGTGAACAAGCGCGATTCCAGTTTGACAATGTTGACGCGGGCAAAAGGGTTGGAGTTAAAACAGGCACGGAAGTTGGGTTTGAAGAGCGGAGAGGAAGCTAATTCAGAGTCGGCAGTTACAACAATACCCGTGGAAACAGGAGAGCCGGCAGGGGGCAGTGTGTCGAAGGTGGCTTGCTCAAGATCTTCTCTAGCGTCTGTCTGCAGTGAGCAGAGGGGGCAGCTGGAGCTGCAGCTAAAGACAGAAGAAAAAATCGCGAGACTTCGTCAGGAGTCTCGGGATGAAAAGGTAGCGGAGAAAACTGCTCTACTTCGCTTGGAACAGCAGATAGAAGAACTGAAGCTGCAGTAACAGAGTCGGCGGGGCTCACTCTGGCTGCAGTAGCAGGACTAGCATTCGAACTGAAAACGACATGGCTGTTCCGGATATTACTGAAGAGCGAACTAAATCCAGGTTGGGTTGGACCCTTCACGGGAAAATGGAGGTGTCAAGTTGCCACGGGGAACGGAGTGTGGCAAGTGTTTTGTGTATGCACGATTTTAACGATGCTAATAGCGATATCTATTTACATGATCTGATAAAGACTTCTTTCGCATTAGATGACTATGGTGTGAAGCTAACCACTAACACCGAGAAAGCTGAAGACCAACGAGCGCGGAACTTACTTAAGCATACGACGAAAAGAAGAGAGCCTCATAGGTGGGAGACCGAGCTTCTGTGGCGAGAAGACGAAGTCCGAATGCCAGCTAGCAGATCAGCAGCGATGCGAAGGCTCCATCTAATTGAGAAGCGAATGGATAGGGACAGCCAGTTCGCGATGGCATATACTGCGAAAATGAATGACTTCATTGAAAAGGGTTACGCAAGAAAACTTTCTGGTAATGAAGTGAAGAGCTTGCTGACATCAAACAAAGCATGGTATCTTCCTCATATGCCCGTAGTGAATCCTAGCAAACCAAACAAACTAAGAATCGTCTTTGATGCTGCGGCAAAGGTTAGTGGTGTTAGTCTGAATAGCTCACTGCTTAAGGGTCCAGATAACTTTTCATCAATGTTAGGAATAATTTACAAATTCAGGCAGGGTGAGATAGCCTTCAGTGGTGATATTAGGAAGATGTATTGCCAGATAGGCATAATAAGTGAAGAACAGCCAGCACAATTGTTTCTTTGGAGAGCCACAGAGAGACAGACGCCACCAGAGATTTATGTAATGCAAGTGATGATTTTTGGAGCTGTTTGTTCACCATTTGCTGCCCAGGAAATCAGGAACATTAATGCGAAGTTATTTGAAGACACTTATCCAGAGGTAGTTGGTGCCATTTGTGAAAGGCATTACATGGATGATTGCCTAGACAGTGTACATTCGGAAGAAGAGGCTATCAAGCGGATTAAAGAAGTTGCGCACATACACGCTTCTGGAGGTTTCATTATGCATGAGTGGCCCAGCAACTCAGATTTGGTATTGAGCTCTACAAGGAACATCAACGTCAGTGAGGAAAATTCACCAACAACGAGTGCGGCAATGAAAGAACTGGGTAATGCTGGGATAGGATTGGTTAAAGGTGAAATTTTAGGTTTATTGTGGGACCCTAAAACACATGCTTAAGTATGAACTAAGGTTTAACAAGCTGGAGCCAGGCGTAGTAAACAAGCAGTACACACCAACAAAACAAGAAGGGACCCAAGCAGTTATGGCAGTTTTTGATCCATTAGGATTAGCGGCGAACATCATGGTACAAGGCAAGATGACGCGCAGGAATAAGCTGGGACCAGCCTCTCCTTGAAGAGCAGAAGCCTGTGTGGCAGCGTTGGATTCGCGATTTGGAAAAGATTCGGGCGCTTGAGGTACCACGGTGCTATAAAGGCAGACATAAGTTTACATGTGTTTTGTGATGCCAGCGAAGAGTCATATGCTGCAGTAGCATACTTTCGGGTAGTGGGAAGCACGCGTATTGAGGTTTCGTTTATAGCCGCAAAGTCACGGGTAGCGCCTTTGAAGCCAGTCACGATCCCTAGGCTAGAACTGCAAGCAGCAGTCTTGGGCAGCAGATTAGCCAAAAATATTGTGGAAAACCTCAGCATAGCTATAACATCTTTAAATTTATAGACTGACTCCCAAGCTGTGTTGTGTTGGTTAAAATCAGGGCCTCATAGGTTTAAAACATTTGTAGCTCACAGGGTCGCAGAAGTTCAAGAACTGACCAAAGATGCAACGTGGCGGTGGGTTCCAAGCCAGCTAAATCCTGCAGATCTTGCAACAAAATATAATTCCAATTACAATCCATTCTGGATAGAGGGGCCACAGTTTTTACAAGTGAAAGAGCAAAGCTGGCCAAAACCAAATGCACACCACGAGGCAACATTACATCGGCAAGTTTTAGAGATAAAACCTCAAACTGTTAATATAATCACCACTAAGAACGAGGATTATATAGAAGCCCTGCCATCAGTGTTTTGCACGCATCAATGGCTGAAATTAGTGCGAAATTACTGCCCTCTCCTTGTTGTTATAATTTGAATTGTTGTTATAATCACTTGTCATATTTTCATTTAAGAGGGGGATAAAATAGAAAAACAGGAATAAATAGTTTTAGCTAAAAATTATAAATATTATTATTTTTGATCCGATATGAATGAAAATTGGTATACGTGCTTTATTTGATGTCAGAAAAAAGAATATGAAATAATTTGTGAGCATTTAGTACTTTGGGTACAAATCGTTGTAAGGGGTGACTTTTAAGGGTTGAAAAATTGCAAAATAATGAAATTGGTAATATTTTAAGCAACAACATTCTTAAATTAAGTCGATATGATAAATTAATCATTTATTTAAGGATAAATATTTTTTTGTACATTAAGGTCTAACAAGGGTTGATTTTTAAGGGTTGAAATATTTTGAAATTGTGTTCCAAAGTATAAAACAATCATTATTCAACTAATCCAAACGAAATTTCACCCACCTTAAGCTTTAAAATGTTACTTTATAAGTTTTGATAATTGGGGGTAGTTTTCACCCCTAAAAAATAAACAGCGCCCATCGGCATAATATAGATTTTGAATTAGAAGGGTAAGAGGTGCCTAATTCCAAAATGTTGTGCAAATCGATGAAGGACGAACCAATTGCGAGGTTTTGCCATTTTTGAGCATTATTTACTGGACTACCAAGCACAGTTTAGTTATTGGTATTGGTCCCGTCCACTCGCAGAGTCTTGTGCCCCGTATATTTATTTTAGTGTATCATTATTTGGACTAATTTTCTGCAGAAGAACTCAATTGAACAAGGTAAGTGAGAGCATTCTTAAAAATATAATAAAATAATTCAAACATACACGCCTAAATATAATTGTATGGTAGATGGTAGCAGAGTCCAAATATGTTTCAAATATGTCGCAAAGGACATTCTTTTTCTACATGCAATAAGTGGATGCGACACCACCTCTGCACCTTTTGGGATTGGAAAAAAGAAGGTGTTGCAAGTTTACAACAAAACCCCTAGTCTTTCAGAAATGTTGGAGGCCTTCAAAGACCCTAAAGTATCTGAAACCCAAATATCTGTGATTGGGGAGAAATTTCTGGTGAAGTTGTATGGTGGGACCGATGATGACAATCTGGAAGAGCTGAGGTACCGGGAATTTTCCACCGTAGTGGCAAAACCTACATGCCAGCTTGCCCGGCTGCCTCCAACAAGAGATGCCGCCAATTATCACTCCTTCAGGACGTACCTGCAAAAACAGACGTGGATGGGGAACCAGGGTAGCTATCAACAACTGCCCTCAGTTTGGGGCTGGTAATTGAGCAAACAAGGTAGGTATTAGAATTCACATTCTGTAATAATAATATTGCAGTACATTTCCAATTTTCAATAACTGTCATTCAATATCTCGTTCCTCCCATTCCTTCAGCAACTTCATAATTCATGTTTAGAGTAAGTGTTAATTTGTTTACAGGTATCTTACCCATAACGACTGCCATAAACACGCGGCTCCTGAAAGACTTTTGCGAACCATAAGTTGTAAGTGTGCAACTGGATGTGTCTCAGCAGGGTGCAGTTGCAAAAAGGCAGGGCTAAAATGCTCTGCTTCGTGTAAGTACTGTGTGGGCACCGGGTGCGAAAATTCCGCCGAGCCCAAAGTCAACGAGGATGACACTGATGACGACGGTACCGACGACCTGCTCGACAACCTATATCAGGAAGGCATGGACGAAGAAGGGGCTGACGAGTCGCTTATCGAAGAGACTCACGAAGATTTAATTTAATGTTCATTTTTTGTTTATTATTTTCATATTATGTTTATTATTATATGTGCATAATTATAGATAACTTGTTTACCTACGTAATCAATAAGTTACGCACATTATTATCGCTTCTCAACATTGCTTTGGTTTTTCAATTTAAAAATAAAATTAAGGCCTCCGTTTGAACGGGGCCTGAGGTGGACCGCCCTCAGCCCCCCAGCCTTCGGTACGCTACTGATCAGCGGATCCTTTCCCCCTCCCCAACACCCTAAAGTAAGATTGATGATAGCACCATGTTGAATGTTTCAGGGAAGAAGAGGTTTAATTTAACTTATTTTTCAAATTCTGGTTCTTATACATAGAAATGTTGAATACTCAATTTATGATGATAAATCTATTTTATAAGCCCAAAAACACGCTTTTTTCCGCTAAAATCCACATTTTTTAAAATTTGGAATTTTTCAAAATGCTTTATCGCAATACCTAATGGGTGAAAACAGTCGTATGACCAGTGATTTTTATAGGAAATTTGATGCTCTTTAACTTTGTACTGGTAAAGTTTTTTTGTATGACGCGTAGTTTTCGAGCTAGAGGCGAAAATCCAAAACATTGGCGGAAAAATTGGGGTTTTTCCTCCCTCCCCAAGTTAGCACAAGGGCCACGATGTCGAAAACTCAGCATTTGCATCCCAGAGGACCTCTGAGTTACCCGTAAAAATTTCATTAAGTTCAAAATACTTTCCAGCTCGACCTGGTTTTTTTGACCTGGCTCATGGACTATAGGTATATAAATACGAAAATTACTGTGGAGTAATCAAAGTGAACATTAAATCGTATGACTTCATGTAATAACATGAGATTCGACTACTCTTTCATTTTTGCTCTATTTTTGATAGTATGTCTACACATCAGTCATGCTCGCCCAATGGAAAAATTGCTCAGTGAGGATCTACAGGTAAAATGATTATTTCGTATTAGATTTTCAATTTTATGAAGTTTAACGAAATAGAAAATACTCGTATACAAACAAATATATTTTTAAGTTTACATTATGATAATTAAAATGATTCAGTAATGATTCAAACGATTTAGTTTGTATTTTTTGTCTAATAATCTACTCACATTTTTATTAAAATAAAATCCGAGATTTTTTTTTTTTTTTTTATATATATATATAATCTCTAAAGGAAGACATTTATGTATCATTTATATAGCATGTATGAATGCCGAATAAGATATATTATTAAAGAAATATTACACTATTTAAGAAAAAAAAATTAAAAAGGAAAAGTTTTCTTAGTTAAACGTTAAGTGTTTTACTATTTTTCAATCAACTAGGGTAATTTCCTACATAAACCATACCAGTTTCTTTAATTAAATATTTTTAAACCTTTCAGAGTAGCAACTTTCATGCATGTTTTTTCTTCTAAATATAATCTGACCCGTACACAATCTTTATGTAACATAGTTTTCGAAATATAATTTGCATCTTGAATTTATTTTTTATAATTAAAACTAGGTCAAGTAAGAAAAACCTCATAAATAAAAGATTTTTACTATAAGTACATGTAAAAAATATATGTTCATTTTTTATTCCTCAAGCTTAGTATTCTTTCATTTATTAAATTATATATTACGTTATTTTTTTTACTGTCTGAATTCCGCTTAGTAACCATAGTATATAATTCTATTTTAACTACGTGCATTAAAAAATGTATATTTTAAAGTACGAAAGTATGTTAAATAAAAAGGGAAATAGGCAATCACTCTACAAACATAAAGTATTCTCTGTATGTAAGTAAATATGTATCTCGTTCTTGTTAACTTTATAATTGTCTATTTTTAAATTATATCATTATATAATTATGTTTTACATGGTTTTAATAGATTCAAATTAAGAATTTTTATCATTTTGAAAGTATATAAAAATCATATGGGTAAAATTTGATCATAATTCTGCCACTTCTAATTTAATTGACACTTGTAAGGTAATTGGCTCTTGTAAGTTAATCTTAAGAACCCATCTCAACTCAAAACATAATATTTTCTAAATTAACATTTTACCCTAGAAATATCATTGTGAACCTGTCTTCTTACTTCATTATTACTCGCTGCATACCAAAAATTTGACAACGCCGAAAAAGCTAAAAATTAAAAAAAAAAAAAAAATCCAAATGAGGAGGTATCAACAATTACTTTATTCTTTAAGGGCATTTCAACATTATACATCATGATAGGATTTTCGGGTAATTTGATCTTCACTTTTCACTTCCTAGGTATATAGGTTTAATTTTTCTGCATCTGTACTTCTTTACTTGTACACATTTTTCTAGTCTTACTGTCCCTACAAAGGGGCATATCAATGGCACGGTTTAGATTCTGTGTTGGTGAAATCCGTTGTACAAATATTTGTCCTTTTATAGGTTTAAGATCAGCTCTCTAGATGGTTGTCATTATTATGTGAAGAAAAAAAATTCGAGACTATGTATTTTTTTTTTTTTTTTTTTTCACTAACATTACATATAACAATGACAATTATATTATCAACATTACACATGATTCAACAGAAAATTTAAAATGTAGCATATAAAATGTTCTTTTTATCTTGTAATTATTTCCGGTATATTTAATTTATTATTGAACATTTTATCAAAATGTATCATTAAAACTATTTTCTCAGGAACTAGATTTTTCTCGGGAAAACAGCGTATATCGTTAGATTTGTATTTAAATTAATTGCATTTTAAAATTGTATAATCAAAATCGTTTTCTAGAAATAATTTTTTCTCAAGTTTTTTTCAGAGTTTTTGGGGGTAGCGCCCCCAAATTAGTATCTAAAATTCATTTCTCGATTTCGCCTCCGGGTATGATTTTTCTGAACTTGTATGCTGAATTTCATAAAATTTGCCCAGTATTTTAGGCTCCAGGCGTCTGCACAGACAGACAACACACGACACACAACAGACATTTATAAAAGCCACTCTTTTGGACTCAGAGGACCTCAAAACGTGTAAATCCATCAAAGTATCAAAATCGAATTTTCGTGCCATCACAATATTTTTCCTTTTATGAAAAAGTAAAAATAATTAATTATTGTTCAGTTAATCCCTTAATTTCTAATTATTCTTATTCTTCTTGGGCTACAAGGGATGATTATTAAAAAGACTATTTCTCAAATCATTTTTATATTTGATGCAAATTTTCGCCCTTATATTGAAGATGGACAGTACATTTCATTAGACAGTACATTTCCATTATCCTCTTTAACAAATATATGCTTTTACAAAGTAGGGGAGTAACCTCTACTACAAGTATTCATCAGGTACTCTAAGTATTTTAATGATTATTGCTTGTAGCCCAAGAAGAAAAAGAATAATTAAAAATAATGTTTTATTAGCTTATTTTAGATATATTAATATTTATGTCTCTTCGAAATTGCTAAGTCCGCAGCTTGTCTTCCAAGTTTTGATAGGGGGTTTAACAAATTTCAATGTTGTGTTAAGGCTGCTGTTCCACGAGTCCTGCTATTGTTGGCGAAGGGCTGACTGCTCATGGCTGTTTAGGTCCTTAGCTGAAATATCTGAAGTGATCTCTAATCCCTCCGTCAGAGCTGATTTAGCTACCATATCACCTTTTCGTTGTTTAGGATTCCCACGTGACTGGGGGATCCAACAAAACTGGGCTGAAATATGGTTTAGGTGAATGCATGAGCAAATTTCTGAGACTAAGGAATTTTAAGTATATAATTTTGTTAGATTTTGGAGGGAACTTTTTAAGTCCGTGTACACTACTATTTTCTTCATTCGCTTCTCCACAGCGAACTGTATTGCTCGTGAGATCGCCTCTAGTTCTACTGGATCTATAGAGTATCTTGACCTCTCTTTGTCACATGTAAACTGCCTGTGCTCTTCATTCTGGATGAAGGCACAACCTGTTCCCGAGAAGGATTTCGATGCGTCCGTATATAGAAGTGTACATCCTTCATTTTTTTAGAATTATGCCTTTGATAGTCTTGAAGATATTTCTCTTCCGGCGTTTGTACCTTGGGTGACGAGCAGCACACGAACACGATACTAGGCTTTTACGCAGTCCATGGCTGTAATCCTGACTGTTGGTAAGCAGTGGGTTGTGGTAACTCATTAAGGCCTAAGATACCCTTTATAAACCTAATTCAAGCCTGTTTTGGTACGCAAGGTTTCTTCTTGTACAAGGCGGAGAGCATAGGGTGTTTGAATGGTTCAGGCGCAGGGTACCCTGGGAACTGAAGTAGCTTGTTCGCGAAGCGAAACAAGAAGAGGTCTCTTCTTGTTGACAGCGCTGGTTCGTTAGTTTCCACTAAAAGGCTTTCCATCGGACTGGTTCGAAATGTCCCGTTGCCAATATAGGAGCCCGTATTCTGGACGACATCTAAACGTTCAAGCAGCTGTTCTCTTTCAGAACCATAGATGGCACGTCCGTCTATCTTACTCCTTATGATCTGGTGATACAAGCGTAGGAAGATTGCCCTATCTGCACCCCACATTCGAGCCTAGATTAGTCGGATGAGTTTAAGGTCTTGTAACCATTTAGATCTTGTTACTTCTACAGGGTGTCACAGAATAACTATTCCTAATTTTTATAAATGATAGAGGGCACTAAAATAAACATATTATATTGATAAACTAGTGTCCGGGAATTTCTTGGTGTCAAGATGAACTAGAAATCTTTAAAAACAATCTCCATTACAACAGGAAAGAGTTGTTTCTTAATAAATTGAAGCAGTTAAATAAAGGAACTTTTTATTAGAAATAATACTGCATCAAACTTTATTAAAATTGTACACAGTTACGACCACCATTTTTAATATACATGTTGTGACTATGTATGACTGCCGTATTCTTCAAAATTGCTGCGGACGTTCACGAATATCATCAAACGCTAGAATAATTTGAGCCGCTAACTCTTCTTCTGAATTAACAGGTGTCTCATAAACCAGAGATTCAACATGACCCAAACACAAAAATCAACTGGAGTCATATCTATAACGGTCTGGAACTTGGGCCTTTCTTCACGGTTTGGTTTATGCTGGGGATTATTATTACTTCCAGAGATTGATTCTGAATCTCCGTTCCAATTATTGTTGTGAGTTTCTGAACAAGTATGGTCAAATAGTATTAGCTATAGTGTTGATTTTTCTTGTTTTTTGCTCCATTATAGGACATTTTCTCTAGTGTATTCACTTCAACAATTTTCTTTTCTGCCTACCATCTTGGGCAATTTCTGTCCATTGCAGTTTATGCATTTTGTTATTTTGCATGCTTCTTCATGTTGAGACTCACTACTGCTTGCACACACTAGCTGCCTCCCACACTTAACCTTTTGCGTGGCCTAAGCCGTGAAAGTTGTGGCATTTCAAAGGCAAAGTGATATACGGGTGCACAGGTACACTCATGTAGCCGATATTGATTTTTCTAGGTAAATTCGTTAAACAAAATACAAATATGTAACTAGGAGTAGGGCGCAGCAGACCAATTATTCTTCTGTTCATGTGGATAATTTCTTAGACTTCCTGCGGGGAAATGTTCTCTATCATTTATTTCTTCTGAGGAAACACTATCTAGGTCGTAGCAAGTCACAACTCCTTTGACTGTATTCAGTGTTCTGTGAGGTTCCGCCGTGACTGGAAGGATCTTATTCGACACTTTTTTACTTTTTTACCAACATTTTTTATTTTGAAAGACATGTACAAAAGTGTGATAATCCTATGTCCCAAAGAAAAATAGACTTTTGATCCCCTTTTCTTGATAGTTATTAACTTTGTTACCCATCCTACTTTTCAACATTTTATGGATATTAATATAGGTGGGTAACAAATTAAAAGAGGCGTATGAGGGCGCCTCTTTTACTTTGTTAACCACCACTCTCTTCTCACACCACTCTTTTCTCTTTCTTCTAGGTAACAAAGTAAAAGAGTACCTCTTAGTCTTTGGTAATCTCATCATTAGCTTGTCTACCTGATTGAAAGTCTCTATACTAACAAAGTGCCGTCTCATAGCTTTCGTCAGTTCGTGCACTTTTGCCCTTTCCTCTCAAGCCTGGGATATCAGTTTAGCAAACAAAAGAGTTTACACATCTGATTTCTTTACTAAAATAAAATTCAACTTAGGTTTGTAAGAAGGCTGGACGGAACTCAGAGCTTTAAATTGCTTTTCCAAGTTTATGGAAAAATGCTTTTACAACAGGCGAGCGCAGCGAGCCTGCAATAATTTTACTAAAGAAAACATCGAGCGTGGCGAGCCTGTATTAATATTATTAAACAAAGATTGTGGACAAATGCTTTTACAACAGAATAGAGTCGAGCCTGTAATCATTATCATTATTAAATATAAGTATTATGTACGGATGAAAGGATAACAGTTTTAGCTACCGAAAATGTGCGACTTAATATTTGGCCCAATCTTAAATTTAAAGTTGTCAAAAGAAGCCGAAATGCTTTGAGTTAATTGAGCTTAATTGAGTTAATTTAAGATTGGGTTAATTTAAGTCTTCAATTTAAAAAGGAAGATTTTAGTCTGCATTACTTGCCATAAAATGTTTTAAAGGGCTTGATGAGTAGAGTAGTAAATGAATATGTATCAATTGTTACCTACAAAAGTTTTGTAACAATTGTGACCGAGATGAGGGTGTTAAAAAGTAATGTCATACTTATATGGTGTGTTACGTAAAATAATTTTAAAGCTCTTTTCTGGTTGAATAAAGTTATTGACGTATAAATTATCCTGGTCGCATTATTGAGAACAGTATTATAGCAGTACGGCTGATATATGACCACAATTCTACGTCTACGCAAGTTCTTTATGCACCGCATCACTACTTTTATAAATAGTTGAAAATGAGTGGCTAATGTAATGAAGTTGCTGAAATCAGGTTGGCGGCACTGTGCTTTTTTGACCATGTTTATTGTTTATCTTTGTTTATAACCTGCATCTAAATAACCTTCTATTTGAGTTTAATTCAAATTCTTATTTGTTTTTAATATTGAATCTCTTATATCTGCTATTAAAAGTGCTAATATTTATTTTTATTTATTAAAATAATAAATAAAAACTGTGCAATGGACGAAAATGTGTATTTTCTTCCTACTGGAGATAAAATATTGTATGTACCTCGTGAGTAAATTTCCATTATTCCCCTCGCGATAATTATCTCCCTCGGCTGCGCCTCTGGAATTAAAGAGTCTAATTCCCTCGGCTTCGCCTCGGGATTTAGGGACCATGGTTTCTTCGGCTTCGCCTCAAGAACCAATTTTTTCGCTCAGGGAATAATGGCTTACTTTACTCCCTTGGTGCATAAATAACTATTATGTATTAATATGCTGTTTTTTTTATTCAATAAAGGTATTTAAAAAAAAAATATATATATATATATATTATATGAGTAAATATACATGCTGTATATATTTACAGCAGCAGTAAATGTTGGGCTGCACGAATTTTTTAAATTAAATACTCCGAAATAATATCAATTTTTTCTAAAAGTTTTGTGATTTTCTAATAATATGAGTTCATAACTTCGTTCATACTACGGTCTCTATAACTCATCTGCAAACTTATTAAAGTAAATATTGACTTTAAAAGGTAGCTTTAGTAAACATTTTATGACAAGTAAAGTTTGTGATAAACTTTTCTAAGCTCTGCTTATGAAGACTTTTTCTAAACATTATGAAGATTTCCAAGTATTATTTTTCTCCTTAAAAGAAATGTTTAAAAGTTATACATTTTACAATTCAAGTTTTACAATAACTATAACTTGGATTAAATAATCCACATAATTTCTTCTTGAAATATTAATATTTTTCTTTGAAATATTAATATTTTTGTTCCGCTCCAACTACTGGATTTAAATCGATATTGACACGAAGCTCTTACATACTAAATTGAGAAAGCAAATATGATTCCAGTAGTGAAAGCAAACGTCAATATTTCACACCCGTTATCCCACGGATTTCTCCGTGTTCTGAAACCGATATTGTATAACAGGTATTCTTGTCCAGCCAAGAATTCCTGTTTTCTTCATTTGCATAAAAACATCCAAGCATTTTCCATTTATTTAAACAGGATTTTTATTTAATACACACTATTACTTAAATTGAAATAGGTTTTTTATTAAAAATAAAGTTATAAATTTAAATAAATTCTATATTTTTTAATAATCCCTTACTAAACATCAAAAATATTTAATATCTATAGTGTTCAGCTACCAATTTAAGTTAAAGCACTGTAAAGTTCATAAACTATTTTTTGATATTAAAATAGTATTTTAGTAGTTATTTTGGTAGTTACTTAAGTAACTGTTTTAGTAATTATTTTAGAGTTATTTTGAAACGATAGAGGCCACTAGGATAAACACTTTGTTAACTATAAATGAATGCTAATAATAATAATCATTTATTTATTTATTTTTATTTATTAATTTTTTTATTTTTCTTCTGAGCTTACCTAAGGTAACGGAAGCTATGTCTGTGATCGTTTTGAAGAGCAAACATTTTTTCGGTCTTTGATTTTAAAAATTTCAAGACAGAAATCCGTTTCAGACATCAGGGAACATTTTTGATTACGTGTTCGTATGTCGGTCTATCTACCGTAGCCGGTGTGTCGGTCTATCTACCGTAACCGGTGTGTCGGTCTATCGCTCAATTTTTGCGAACCAACATATCTTAGAAACTAGAAACTACTCGTCGGATCTTAGGTCATAATTAAGCCATTGTTGGTCCCATATAAGTTTCAATCTTATGCGCTCATTTGTTTCTCTTCCAAATGCGCCCAAACATACATTTATTTACACCTATAGATTCAAAAGTACTATCTGATTTGTATGGAACTTTTATAGTTTATCGAGAGTTACCCGCAGATAGCCCCAGATTAATTTGTGCCCTTAAAATTTTGTTAAATTGATACTTTAATACATTTAAAAAAACAAAACAATTTTAACATTAAAATAAACAGGTCATGTGTGTGCGGGCCTGTGTGCCCGCAGGGACTGTGTGCTAGTCAGCACACAGTGAGGGCCTGCAGACATCACTGTATTGTTTAAGTGGTATCTATTGATGGTGCTTTCTAAAATGCTAAAAAGCCTACTTTGAACTATCCTATGGGTCTGATATTCTCAAAACACAGAAACAAACTATTTATTAGGTATTTTTTGCCAGTGAACCAGACTATAAACATATATAGATACATCGAAAAGAGCATAATAAAAAAAAAAAAAATTTTTTTTTCGAAATTTCCAAGAAGTGGGTCTTTACTTGGTTAAAGAATGTTTAGGAATTTTTTCAGATTTTTTGCACTTCACATAAGCGAGATAGATGGGGGGGGGGGGGGCACTTTTCACACCAACTTCAAACTCGCCTACGCTCGCCTTATCAAAGCTTATAACTAAAAAATTATATATTTTTGTTATCAGATCGACGTACCCTTTCATATGATACCCCAAACGGTCATAAAAAAAATATTTTTTAACCCTTAAGTTTATAAGTCGCTACATTTTTAAAATGTGTGGGTAGGTACTATACACATATATGCCAAATTTCAAAGTGATCGGAAAAAAGGTATAGTCTGAGAGCAGGCGACTGACAGACGGACGGACAGACAGACACATGCAGGAAAATATAAGGCCGGCAGTAAAATATAAGGACCGGTTTTGCCTACGGACAATAATGCCTGATTGAGACCGAACCAGAAAGTGTAGATCATGGTTTCCAGACGCTATTCTTTCAAGCAGCTAGCTACCCATTTATTTAAACAATGCTGGGTAATTGAAGTTAAAGAACGGTAAGATAGGTAATTGAGTTAAAGAACATTGAGCGGGTTCTCCCGACCACGCCGGATGCTGTTTTGCTTGACTGATTGCAAGCCAAGCGCTCTCTACTACGAGCTACCCTGGCCCCCTAAAAAAAAGTTTATACTTATCTGGCGTAGGGGTTTACCGTGATCAATTATTAATAATGTTAATCTAAGGTCCATCAAGTGAAGACAACACGGTTATTACTAGGTCTTACCTGGATAATTTACTTTCTACACACAAACAGGATATCAAGGCTTCCTTTAAAAAGAACTGTGAAAAAATTAGTGATGACCTTACAAATTTTACTAAGAACCTCGATAAGAAATTTGAAGCATTGCAAAAAGATGTTGACAGTGTTAAAACTGGCTTGGCCAATGTTTCTACTCGATCCAATAACTTAGAAACCGACCTTACCGCATTAAAAAGCGAAAATGATGCCCTTCGTCAAAATATTAAGGGATGCTATAATAGTGTACGACAAATGGAGCAATATACCAGAAGAAATAATATAGTTGTTCGTGTTATTCCGGAAACTATTGGTGAATCGGTCTATACTATCATGTCGTGTTTATCTAAGTTAATTAATTATAATTTAGAACCAAATATGCTAGGAATAGCTCACAGGATACCAGCCAGAAACCAAAGTGAAGTCAAACCGATTGTTGTGCAGTTTGTACGACGATTTGAAAAAGATCAGTGGCGTATTGCCTTTCGCTCTACTGTGAAAAAATTTAATAGTGAATCTGATAAACGGAAACCTATATATAAACCTGGAATTGACGCCAATAAATTGGATCCCAGCTTCTCAGGACGAATTACTGCTGGTGAACATATGACTAAACATAATGCGATTCTACTAGCAGATACGCGTAAAATTGCTGAGGAAAGAGGGGACATAGAATTTGTATGGTTCAGAAACGGCAGAGTATTTATAAGGAAGAATAAAGGGGATCAAGCTATCGATATTATAGATTCTGAACAAGTTCAACGCCTATGATGTTCATCTTAAATAATTATTGTAGTTTCTTTGAGCGACAAATTTGATATTGACTTAATCTCTGATGATGCACCACACACACACACTGAGGTAATAGATGACATTACATCTGCAAATAAGTTCTTTACTAGTAGTATTGATTTAATAAAATATAATATTTTACACTTAAACATTCGCAGTGTAAAGAAAAACGTTGACCAATTTTGTTTATACTTACATTCGATAAAATCTAAAATTGATTTGATTATTCTGACGGAGGCGTGAGTGGCTACTGTAGGAGGCTATGAGATTGATGGTTACTCTAAGTTTATTAGATTAAATAAGCACAATAAGTGTGATGGTCTAATAGTTTATACGTATAACGAGACAATTGTAGCAAATACATTAAATCATGAAATAGGAAATTCTAATTCTATTTTGTTACAACTAGTCTCTAGTAGAAATCCTTTTGATATATTTCACTTAACAGCTGTATACCGGTCCCCTAGTTTGAACAAAAATTTATTCATATCTAGTTTAGAGGATTATCTTTATAAAACAAAAATGTATTCTAATCATATATTAACAGGAGATATCAATATTAATATTATGGGTGATGATGTCCCTATTATAAACCAATCTTACCTAGATCTTCTATTAGAACACGGTTTTAATAAATATCTTCTGGCAGATACGAGAAAATGTCCTCATAATATTACAAGCCCTTCATGTATAGACCATTTGTTTTTCAAATGTCCGTCAGAGTGGGATGTAAAAACAGCAGTTTACAACTGTCATATAACTGACCATTTTGCCATTTTCGGTTCATTATATAAAGTTTCAAATACAACTATAAATTCATCTCAAACGAAAAATAACCTAAATACTAATTTAGATAAAAAAAACTATTCTTGATGAAACTCAACTTATAAATAAAATCTCTCATGAGAACTGGGAAGTTATCTACCGCCCATTTCTGAGTGATACTCAAAAATGCTTTAGTAGTTTCTACAATAAGCTTCTAGATCTGATAAAATTATGTTCTAAACCTTGCTCTCATTTTACTTCAGGTAGAAAACGTAAATTAAAACCTTGGATTACTTCTGGCTTGATTAAGTCTATAAAAGTTAGAGACAAAATTGCTAGGCAGTTAAAAAAACGGCCCTTTAACAAGGAGCTGAAAAGAAAATATAGTTATATCAAAATAAATTAACTTTTTTGACTAGGAAAGTTAAATCGGATTATTACTCATTTAAACTTGAGCAAAATAAGAATAATTCTCGATTATTTTGGCAGGTAGTAAATGAGGCTATTTCAAGCACAAGTAAAAATGGGAAAAATGATATTATGGAAATAACAGCTATGGACAAAACTCAAATTTTAGAAGCTATCAAAATTTCAGAAGAATTTAATTCGTACTTCGCTACCGTTGGATCCCAAATAATAAAAGATAATATAAATACCTTTAGGGCTAAAACGGATGTCTCCTCTAACCAATCTTTAGACAATGCTAGGACAAATGAAAATATTAATCCTCTGTTCAAATTTATACAAGTAACTCCTAATAAACTTATAAAAATGGTTGAACAACTCAAATTAAATACAGCCGCTGGATGTGATAATATATCTTCTGCCTTACTAAAAACTATAATGCCTTTAATAGCAGATCACCTTGCTAAAATAATCAATTTATGTTTAGACCAGGGCGTGTTTCCTCTGGAGATGAAAGAAGCGGTAGTTATCCCGGTTTATAAGTCAGGTCCGAAAAATCTTTTAGAAAACTATCGTCCAATTTCACTTCTGCCTGTACTAAGTAAATTAATAGAGAAAGTAATTAAAGAACAATTGGTGAATTATCTAGAGACCAATAATATTATATCAGAGGGCCAGTATGGGTTCAGGAGAGGATTATCAACTGATGATGCTATTTTTAGTGTTACAAATACTATCATTTCCAATTTGGACAATAATAAAAAAGTATTGGGGTATTCTTAGACCTTAAGGAGGCCTTTTGATCTTGTAAGCCACGAATTGCTTATTCAAAAATTATTTGAAATCGGAATCAAGGGATCAGAACTAAATTTATTTCGTTCCTATTTGTCAAATAGAAGTCAGATGGTGAAAATCAATATGAACTTAAGTGCTAAAAAAATATATTAAATTAGGAGTACCGCAGGGTACAGTCTTGGGCCCTGTACTTTTTTTAATTTTTATAAATAATTTAGTAAAAATCAACATCAGGGATAAAATAGTTGCCTTTGCACACGATACCGTGGCTGTGTTTGAAGGAAACAACTGGGACGAAGCTTTTGCTTTAGCAGCCGCTGAACTACAAAAAATAAAAACCTGGCTTGATAATAATAAATTAGTTCTAAACATAAATAAAACATGTATCATTCCCTTCTACTTAAGAGAAGACGGAAAACCAAGTCATACATTATCAGTTAAATTGCATAGCCATACCTGTAACAATCCTTTATATTCCTGTACCTGTACTAAAATTAAATCTGTTACTAATACTAAATATCTACAGTATAGGCGGGGAAATTTTGAGAGGGAAACGATTCTATTGGTCCGCCATCTTGAATGCAACTTTAGAAAAAAAATGCCCTATTCTACCCCTGTTCCACAAAAAAAATATAACATGGCAACACTGATTTTCCCTTTTTATAACCCCAAAACTACCTCCACGTTTGTTGTTTCCCGCCTTCGTTTGTGCCAACTCTAATCTTATAGACTGTAGGTGTGATTATTGATAATCATCTGCGGTGGAATTTACATATAAATGCTTTAGTTCAAAGGATTAGAAGAACAATTTATAAATTTGTAGAACTACGTCATATTTTCAATGCTGAAAAACTAAAAATTGTTTTTACAGCTTTAGTTCAATCAATCATGGAGCATGGAGTAATGGGTTGGGGTGGTATAACTTTAAATCATTTAAGTCCTCTTATATCAATTCATAAAAGAATTATTAAAATTTGTCTAAGGAAGTCTTCCCTGTATCCAACAGATCTTCTCTATAAATGGTATGTGGTGGTGACACAGACCTAAAATACATTAGCTTTATTCATCTATAGTTATAAATACCAGACACACACATACACAACCAACGCACACTTACTCTTACAGACAATCCAATGTAATTACTGTTTAGTATTAATAAAAGATAATAAAATTGTAAATATGGTATTCGATAATCTAATGTATACTATCTAGTAGGTACTGCTTTAAGTTAAGCCGGAATATTGTGAAGGAGGGGGGTGAACTATGATACGGCCAGGCAGACTGTTATAGAACCTAGGTCCAGCATATGCAGGATGATTGATAGTTATTTCTTTTTTACAGGTTGGCTCCTCTAATCTGTATCTTGTTTGTCTTCTAGTATTAAAACAATGCTTATAAACCTTAAAACGGTGTTTATTTTTGTAGAAAAAGCAAGCAATCCTATAATTTACAAGTTGTTCAACAGAGAGAACACCGAATTCTTTATAGAGAAGATCTGTTGGATACAGGGAAGACTTCCTTAGACAAATTTTAATAATTCTTTTATGAATTGATATAAGAGGACTTAAATTATTTAAAGTTATACCACCCCAACCCATTACTCCATGCTCCATGATTGATTGAACTAAAGCTGTAAAAACAATTTTTAGTTTTTCAGCATTGAAAATATGACGTAGTTCTACAAATTTATAAATTGTTCTTCTAATCCTTTGAACTAAAGCATTTATATGTAAATTCCACCGCAGATGATTATCAATAATCACACCTACAGTCTATAAGATTAGAGTTGGCACAAACGAAGGCGGGAAACAACAAACGTGGAGGTAGTTTTGGGGTTATAAAAAGGGAAAATCAGTGTTGCCATGTTATATTTTTTTTGTGGAACAGGGGTAGAATAGGGCATTTTTTTTCTAAAGTTGCATTCAAGATGGCGGACCAATAGAATCGTTTCCCTCTCAAAATTTCCCCGCCTATACTGTAGATATTTAGTATTAGTAACAGATTTAATTTTGGTTTAAGATTGTAATATTTAATAAATATGGACTGGAAACTAATTGGATTATTTCTAAAATTTACGTTTTGAGATTTTCGATAGTTATTTTTATTTGTTTTGACATTTTCCGGAACAGTGAGAACCTCCGTTGTCATATAACATTTGTCAGATTCTATATTTATATTTTTAAACCCAGTGGATAAATACTCCGCTTTTTCCCTACTCTTAACTAGAAGTGCGAAAGCATTGCGTAATTCTTTAGTATTTGTAACGTTGCTTTAACACAACTTTTCCATTACTTCCGTAGGAAGTTTACTCGATATAACGCACATAAAATTATTACCATCTGAGTCCTCTCCTAGAGAAGACAAAGTACGTAAATGTAACTCTATACTGTCATACGTACGCCTGAGGGACGCGATATTATTTTCAGCCTTAGGAACCTTATTTAGGGCTGTATAATGGGCTTGGATAATTATAGATTTATCCCCATACCTATCTTTTAGGATATCGACAACCGTTTTATAATTTTCAGAGCATATGCCGTACCCTTCTACGCACCTTTTAGCACTCCCAGACAAAAGACTGAGTAAATAATTTAGCTTAGTGACTTCGTCAAAATTAATATTGTGAACAGCTACTTGAAAGGCTCCCCAAAAAGCCTCCCACTCTAGTACAGTACCACTGAACTGGGGAAGGTGCAACTAAGGAAGTTTAGCGGTCTGAACAGAACTCTTAATGGAATTAGTCGATCTCTTTAGCTCATCCCCAGGGGAATTTGTTTTCTCTGAACCCTCGGACTTACTAGAATCACAACTACTCTCACCATTTAGAAGCTCGTTTTCTTCAGCAAAGGATATATAGACTTCTAACCTAGCTTCCAGGTCTACAACATCCAGAAGTAGGATTTCGTATTCCTTTACCTTTTCATTAAACTTCCTTTGTTCTTTTTCGTTACCTTCTGCCAGTATTTCCAGATTGCTTTTAATCTCTTCTACTTTACCAGCGTACTTGTGTAGCTTTACACAAATTTCTGATGCTTCCTTTCTTAAATTTTTTTCAGCGTTAAGTTTCAGAAATTCTTCCGCTAATTGAGATGTTTCTTTCACTCTATGAATAGCTAAGTTCATAGATCTTCGTAGTGAAACGCTCATCTTTCTTCAATTTAAACCACGCTATTGTTACCACTTGTCGTGATGAATAAATCAAGACAAATATTTTTCGTTCAATCTTATAATACAGACTAATCAAAATATGACATAAAATAAAACATTTCAAATTAAATACATTGCTTGGCAACAAATTAAATAAATTTCGCGCTCTTCGCGACAGTAAAATTTGAATAATTTTCATTAAAGTGAGCGATAGGACGCGAATAAGCTGTGTGCCCCACTAATTGACTGACAATTGTGAAATATAATAATAATTAGTCAATACAATGTTTTATAAATAATATAGAAATTTTAATAATTTATAAATGATCAAAAAATTATTTAGATAATTAAAACCTGTACATAGTTAATTACTGTCACATATACATAGTATTTGACAAAGTGATACTTTTTAAGAAAGATTAAGGTGTGTAAGGGATTACACACTGATGATGTTACGGTTGTCGCAATAAAGATAGTGTCAATCTTTCTTATTTTTTAGTTATGATTCATATTGTATAGTTTTTAATTCCATCCTAGAGTCTGGCAGGGTTTAAAGAGTGGGTTAAGATGGCAGTACACTTTAGCTGTTTCACCCAGTATCTTGGCCAATTTGTTGATGATATAAATTAGTTGCTTTTTGTCTATTAGCACAATATCCTCATCATCCTGAAATAAGACATCGTAATTAGAAACATAAAGAGATTGTTTATATTATTAATATTAATATTAAATTAATATTAATATTAATATTAAATTGAGTAATATTTTGTTGATGTTTTTAAATTAATTAATATTAATATAATCCTAACAAAGAAACAAGTGTAAAAAAATAAGCCGTCTCGAGTAAAAAGTTGTGAGATCATAGATTTATCCAAGTCTCCCACTGTCCGAGTAAGTTCTACTAGGTCTATTTTATCCAGTGCAATTAGATGATGTTTGTCTGTCCCTCTCTCTATTCTCTTTCCCAAATCACTCTACACGTTTAAATTAAAAACATTTTCTGACTTGGCAAATACACACCACAAAGAGGCTAAAATTAAATGCAGTGTCGTATACAACATTTTATCCTTGTGCTGCGACGCTCAAATAAAAAATAATATTTATTATTTGATTTAAGTTGGGGTGTGTATTTATACTGTGAAGGAAAGGATTTACCAACGTTCACCACGGAAATGGGAGACTGGGAAAATTATAAAGAAAGAAGGAAGACATATATACCAAGTGCAGTTAGCAAATGGCAAAATTTGTCGGACACATTAATTCCAAACTTAAATTAAATAATAAATATTATTTTTTTCATTTGAGCGTCGCAGCACAAGGATAAAATTTTGGATACGACACTGCATTTAATTTTAGTTTTTTTGTGGTGTCTATTTGCCAAGTCAGAAAATGTTTTTAATTTAAACGTGTAGAGTGATTTGGGAAAGAGAATAGAGAGGGGGAAAGACAAACATCATGTCGTGCTTGCACTGGATAAAATAGACCTAGTAGAACTTACTCGCACAGTGGGAGACTTGGCTAAACCTATGATCTCACAACTTTTTACTCGAGACGGCTTATTTTTTTACACTTGTTTCTTTGTTAGGATTATATTAATATTAATTAATTTAAAAACATCAACAAAATATTACTCAATTTAATATTAATATTAATATTAATTTAATATTAATATTAATAATATAAACAATCTCTTTATGTTTCTAATTACGATGTCTTATTTCAGGATGATGAGGATATTGTGCTAATAGACAAAAAGCAACTAATTTATATCATCAACAAATTGGCCAAGATACTGGGTGAAACAGCTAAAGTGTACTGCCATCTTAACCCACTCTTTAAACCCTGCCAGACTCTAGGATGGAATTAAAAACTATACAATATGAATCATAACTAAAAAATAAGAAAGATTGACACTATCTTTATTGCGACAACCGTAACATCATCAGTGTGTAATCCCTTACACACCTTAATCTTTCTTAAAAAGTATCACTTTGTCAAATACTATGTATATGTGACAGTAATTAACTATGTACAGGTTTTAATTATCTAAATAATTTTTTGATCATTTATAAATTATTAAAATTTCTATATTATTTATAAAACATTGTATTGACTAATTATTATTATATTTCACAATTGTCAGTCAATTAGTGGGGCACACAGCTTATTCGCGTCCTATCGCTCACTTTAATGAAAATTATTCAAATTTTACTGTCGCGAAGAGCGCGAAATTTATTTAATTTGTTGCCAAGCAATGTATTTAATTTGAAATGTTTTATTTTATGTCATATAACGAAAAAGAACAAAGGAAATTTAATGAAAAGGTAGAGGAATACGAAATCCTACTTCTGGATGTTGTAGACCTGGAAGCTAGGTTAGAAGTCTATATATCCTTTGCTGAAGAAAACGAGCTTCTAAATGGTGAGAGTAGTTGTGATTCTAGTAAGTCCGAGGGTTCAGAGAAAACAAATTCCCCTGGGGATGAGCTAAAGAGATCGACTAATTCCATTAAGAGTTCTGTTCAGACCGCTACACTTCCTTAGTTGCACCTTCCCCAGTTCAGTGGTAATGTACTAGAGTGGGAGGCTTTTTGGGGAGCCTTTCAAGTAGCTGTTCACAATATTAATTTTGACGAAGTCACTAAGCTAAATTATTTACTCAGTCTTTTGTCTGGGAGTGCTAAAAGGTGCGTAGAAGGGTACGGCATATGCTCTGAAAATTATAAAACGGTTGTCGATATCCTAAAAGATAGGTATGGGGATAAATCTATAATTATCCAAGCCCATTATACAGCCCTAAATAAGGTTCCTAAGGCGGAAAATAATATCGCGTCCCTCAGGCGTACGTATGACAGTATAGAGTTACATTTACGTACTTTGTCTTCTCTAGGAGAGGACTCAGATGGTAATAATTTTATGTGCGTTATATCGAGTAAACTTCCTACGGAAGTAATGGAAAAGTTGTGTTAAAGCAACGTTACAAATACTAAAGAATTACGCAATGCTTTCGCACTTCTAGTTAAGAGTAGGGAAAAAGCGGAGTATTTATCCACTGGGTTTAAAAATATAAATATAGAATCTGACAAATGTCATATGACAACGGAGGTTCTCACTGTTCCGGAAAATGTCAAAACAAATAAAAATAACTATCGAAAATCTCAAAACGTAAATTTTAGAAATAATCCAATTAAGAAATGCATCTTTTGTGAAAATTCACACTGGAGTGATGAATGTTCCAAATTCAAAACAATAAATTCTAGAAAAGAAAAAATAAAAGATCGTTGTTTTATTTGTCTTAAAAAAGGTTCACATAATCAATGTAAAAATTTTAGGGCGTGCATGTACTGCAAAAAAAATGTAGCCACCATAGGAGTTTGTGTCCTCAAAAATTTAAAGATTACGAAAATAAGCAAATAGAAAAAACTAACACAGAAATTAATTTGGTTGCGACCGGAGAGGTAGTGGTTATGCAAACGGCTACGGCTGTAATTGAAGGTCCAAAACGTAATGTTAGAGCTAGAATGTTATTAGATGGCGGAGCCCAGAGAACGTATTTAAGTAAAAATTTAGCAAACACGTTAGGATTGAAAACCGTCGAGATGCAAAATTTATCAGTTTTTACGTTTGGTAGTACAACAGCTAACAGTTTAAGTAGTCCTTTGGTAGAAATAAAAATTAGACTTCTTAACGGAGAGAGTTTAGAGGTTAGGGCGAATGTTGTTCCTGTTTTAACGGGTAATTTTAAAAGTTCGATCCTAAGAAAATAAGTTCACGTTTTAATGAATTGCAGTTAGCAGATCAGTACCCAGATAAACCTATAGATATTATTCTAGGTAATGATTACTACTGGGATCTAGTGACGGGTGATAGGTTGGAAGTTAAACCTGGGTTATATTTATTTGAATCCAAATTAGGATGGATAATATCTGGGCGATTCAAAGTCCCTAGTCCGTCAGTAAAATCAATTAGTTGTCCAGTATTAAACAATGATATTCTACCCGAAATAAATTTAAAAGATCTCTACGCTCTAGAAAACATTGGAATAACCGATCCTCCCTGTAAGGTAGAGGAAGACTTAGCAGTCGCAAAATATTACGCAACGACAAAAATAGTTGATGGTAGGTACGAAGTTCGTTGGCCATGGATCAAATTTCCACCCGAATCGTCTGACAATTATTATTTAGCTTTTGGACGTTTAAAATATTTATTAAAGAAATATAAACAAGATAAAAATTTCATGACAACTTATGATAATATTATAAAAGAACAGTTAGAGTTAGGAATAATAGAGACGATAGATGACCAGCATCCACAAACTCATTACCTCGCACACCATCCTGTATTTAAGCCAAATAAAACCGTTCGTATGGTATTTGACGTGTCTGCTAGGCAAGGTAAGGGAGCTTGTAGTTTAAATGATTGTTTATTTAGTGGGCCCTTACTACTAGAAAATTTAACGGGATTACTTTTAAGATTTCGTACTCATAAAAATGCTATTTCCGCGGATATAGAAAAAGCGTTTTTACAACTCTCGTTATTTGAAAAGGACCGCGATTATGTGCGATTTTTATGGGTTAAGGATATTGAAAATATTGATTTAGAAAATTTATACCAAAATTTAGTAATTTTAAGATTCCAAAGAGTACCGTTTGGCGTAGTTTCCAGTCCATATTTATTAAATATTACAATCTTAAACCATATTCAAAATTCAGATAATAGATGGAAATCATTATTAGAAAAATCATTTTATGTGGACAATCTTGTCAGTGGCGTAGAAAGTGAAGATGATCTACTTGTATTTTATAGCGAAACGAAACAAACCTTCATGTCTGGTAAAATGAATTTAAGACAGTGGTCATCAAATTCTACAAAAATAAATGAAGTTATTCCCGAAAATGATTCCGCAAAAAACACTACTATTGATTTATTAGGTTTAGTTTGGGATACTCAACCTGACATGTTAGGCTTCAAAAATAATATTAAATCTTTACCATCCATACAACCAAAGGAAGTGTATTACAAATTTTAGCCTCGATTTTTGACCCATTAGGATTCATGACTCCAGTTATTCTAAAGGCAAAGATGTTTTTAAGACAACTATGGTCCGATCAGAAAAATTGGGATACTATTGTAGATAACTGTCCCGAATGAAGTGACATAGTTGATCAGTTAATTAAAATCCCAAATTTTTAGATTTCCTAGGTACATGCTACTAGAAGGTAAAGATTGTTCTTTTGAGATACAATGTTTTTGCGATGCGTCTGCGCGGAGTGATCCAATCACTCAAATGTCTTATAAATGGAGTTCTTTTAAAGATATAGATTTAAAAAAAAAATTGTCCACACTTGGAAAAGAATAATGAGTAATGAGCAAAGAAGGTTAAATTAAAATGGGACCAAGAATAGACTAATAGTGGTTCACAAAAATTTCACACAACAGATATGAAACCAAAAATGTTCCCTTATAGTCCAGGAGAATAAGGAATAAAAATAATAGGGGAAATAATTTATAAAGTTATGAAACTTTGCGAAAACACTTTTAAGGGGTGTAGTAGTAGGAAACAGTAAAGTTCCCCCCTTTTGAAGGGGCGCGTCTCCCCTCCCCCCTCCTTAAAGTCCAAAATTTACGTATTTTTCACTTTTTACGCAAAACTGTTTATTTTTTGAAGGGAAGTGATATTACCAAAATTATTCCTCACATAATTCTGCATAAAAAAGGTCCTATGCATGTTTGAAGTGGGACTTACCGTTTTCGAGATATTGTAGTTGGATAGAGATAAAACGTATTTTTGCGAACCAAGATATCTAACAAACAACACATCCGATTTTAATGAAATTGAGATTGTAGGTTATACTTAGCCCATTGTTGATCCCATATAAGTTTGAACCTTCTGCGCCCATTATTTTATCCTCCACGCGCACAAACATACATTTATTTAGACCTATATCTTCAAAAGTACTCAACTGATTATTATGAAATTGGGATGGTTTGTCGAAAGTAGTCCGCAGATATCTCCAAATTAATTTCAACCGTCTGCACTCTTTACATTTTGATAAATTGATACTTTAATTCATAACAGACAGAAAAAAAAATTGATCAACAGACCCACAGAAAGGGAACCAATTTAGAAAATGTAAAGAGCACAGACGATTGAAATTAATGTGAGGTTGTACAGAATTATGTGACAAATATTTTTGGTAATAACAATGTAGCTCTGCTAGAATAAACTTCCTCAATTTTATTATAATGAATAATCAGGATTCCTTTAATACACATCTATTCTGCAGAGTCATATCATGATCTCATACCCAAGTGATTTTAAGGAAGTACCTTTTTCCAAAGCATCAAGGATTAATTTAGTTTCATCGACCAACATTGTTTCTTTGGCAATAGTCCTGTCGTCTACAGGTAATGCATTTATTTGACTTATTTGGTAATATTCGAATTCATCATTACTCAATACTGGCGGTGGGTTTTCAGTGGGAAATCTGGACAAGTAGTCGGCGTTTGCATGTAATTTAGTATTTCTATAGAGAATTTCGTTGTCAAAACCTGATAAGAAAAAGATATAGTGTAGTAGTCTAGTAGCAGATAATGTAGGTGAAGCCGAAGTCGGATTTAATATAGAAACTAACGGTTTATGATTGGGATCAATTTAAATTGCCTACCTTAGCAGTAGGGAAAAGTTTTATGATACCCCAGTAAATCGCAAGTGCCTCTTTATCAATTTGATTATAGTTCTGCTCAATTTTTTTTAAGGGATCTCGATGCAAAGGCAATCGGTTTTTCTTTGCCTGTTGGAAATCTCACAGCACCGCTCCAAGACCTACTGTGTTTGCATCTGATGCTATTAAGAGTTCCTTACACGTATCATAATGTGTGAGGGCTCTGGCACAACTTATATTTTTCTTTACTTTGAGAACACTTTCCTCACATTCTGGCGTCCACGCAAACTTAATGTTCTTTTGTAGTAGCCTATTGAGTGGATTAAGTGTTGTCGCCAGGTGTTGAATAAACCGTTTGTAATAATTAGCCATACCTAGAAAAGTTCTTAACTCTTTGAAATTTTCAGGTCTACTTACATTTAGAAGGCTTTTGATATTTTCATTGGACGCATGAATACAATTGTCAATATAACATGCCCTAAATATGTTGAGCTTTTTTTTTTGAAAAAAAAAAAAAATTGCACTTATCTTTATTCAAATGAACGTGCAATTTTTTTAGTTGCTTTAAAAACTTCTTCTAATCTTCGGAGAACATCCTTTTCTCATTTTCTATGTACTAAGATGTTGTCAAAGAAGAATTCGACTCCTTCCATACCCTGTAACATTGTAGCCATAAATTTGTTCCATATTTGAGGAGCCGAACATGAGACGATGAACTCTATACAAGCCCTTATGAGTGCTGATAGTTTGCATTTTAGCACTCTCGTCGTCTAACCTCATGTGTAGGCAGGCGTTGGAAATATCTAAGGTACAGAAAAACTTGAATCCATTTGCACCGGCATATATTTCTTCGATACGAGGGATCGGGAAGGGTTCATCTTTAATCACCTTGTTTAGTGTAACCTTATAATCAGCGCAGAGTCTCAAACTACCATTAGGTTTTAGAATTGGTACTACTAGAGTTCCCCATTCACAAAAATAAATAATAAAAAATAAATATTTTCATAAACAAGTCCCTCCAATTCCTCTTCAATTTTGTTTTTTATTGCGAATGGCGTTCTTGGTTTGTAAAAAGTCGGTTTTGTATTTTCCCTTAAATTATAATGTGCCTTGATACCTGTATCAAGGCACCCTTTCCCCTTGTTAAAAATAGATTCCCTTGTTAAAAATAGATTCCCTTGTTAAAAATAGATTTATAATTTTCAAATAGTTTATTTAATTTGCAGGTAACATTGGGATGAACCTGAGGCCCGAAAGGGGTCTATTTCCTGTTATCAAATAACATGTTATTGCCTGATAACAGATCAGTAATAACATGCAACCGCCTAATTACTGTTATTTCCCACCTGTAACTCAGATTTGGAGACCTCCCGCAGTTGTGGTACTCAAATAATTTTGTTTACAAAAGCATTAGTCTCTAAAATCATCGGGCGGGCACGAATTGAACAACTTATACCTGCTCTGGTTAATCCTCGAGCTCGAATTGGACAACTTTTTAGAAGCAGCCCCCTTGGGACGAGCACGAACTGGACAACTTTCGCATTTTATAACTATCGCACTTTTCTTATGACTCGATAGTAAAACATATAGTCAGCGAAACTCTCTACGGTTTTATCACTGAAACGACTGTTACTCCGATTTTGTTATAACTGAAAATACAAAAGTTTTACATTTTGAATCCTAAAAAAACTAACTCTGTGGCGCAACAGCCCATGGAGGCCTACATTTTGGCAAAATATAGGCATAGTAAGAGGACCAAAAAAATAGACAATAAAAACGTTTATATAAAATGATATTTATGAAAAAAAAAAAAAAAATGATTTGAAATTGAAATGATTAAATAAATATGAATATAGTGTTAGTATGTTAAAATGGATGTGTATATACTATATATATATATATATATATATATATATATATATATATATATATATATATATATATATATTTATTATTATTGTATGATAGCTATACGTATAATGTCAAATATCTTATGTAATACGAGAAACATAATTTAGGCATATTATTATATTGGGCCAAAAAAATAAACAATAAAACGTTTAAATATTTTTTTTATTTTTAAAACAATACTCAAAAAAGTAAAATAATAAAAAGAACATAAAGTATAGTGCACGTAACAATAATTATTGAACTTAACAGTGATAAACATTACTGAATAAAAATAACATAGGAACTACAATTACAAATAAATAAAATTGAATTAATTACAAAATAGACAAAAATTACAAATTTAGCTCAAATCATCAACAAGAAATAAAGCATTTTCGAAACGTCCCTTACATAGCTACGTAGTGGCCCTATTAGAGACACACATAACATAGTTTAACTGACTAATTTTGCCATTGTTGAGTTGGGTAATTTTACTCTCCATGAATTTTTGTTTGGCTTTTGTCTTCTAATAATTAATTATGCGGTGGCTTTTCATTTTTTCCCCATGAAGCCAGCTCAGATAATTTAACGTTTTGATAAATGACGTCGGATAATATGAATAATAATAGATAATAGATCAATAATAATAATCTAATGTACATAATATAAATAAACAAACAAATATTGCATATGGTAAGGGGGGGGGGGGGACGGCCGAGCGTCACCCGCACGCAGGCGGCTATGAAGCTAGGACCGGCCCTGCCTTTAACAATAGAAACTAATAGTATGGTGAACAAGGCGCCGTGTTGAAAATTGAGAATCTATATCACGACGTCTACACGGTGATAGTTGCCGCACTAGTTGCTATCATGACAGCAACGATCGCGTCAACTATCACCGTATAAATGGGGCTTTACACGCTATCGCATATCACTCTCTACCTGGTGCTGAAAGTTGTCCAGTTCGTGCTCAGGGATTAGTGGACCCTTTTTTGACCCTTCCTTATGGTTAGAAAAGTTGTCCAGTTCGTGCCCAGCCAAATGATCACGGGACGCATTTTCTCTTTTGGGGCCTCGGATTACCAGGATAATGAGGAAAGGATAAGTTCTGCACCAGAGGATTAGGATGTTGGGTGAGCTTGGCGTGGAAGGACTTGTAACGAGAGGATGCTAGGATATGGGAACATTTAGGTCATTATTTATTATACGGTTGGCCACGTGGGAGGGAGCATTACATATTTTTCGCAGGATTAAGGATTGCATGGATTGAATCTTGTAAGAATTCGATGGTTTGGTCGATCTCCACAGTTCGAGTCCGTATGTCCAAATACGTTGTATAAATAGATTATAGACAGTTAGTTTGTTTGACAGTGATAAATTAGATTTGTTGCCTAAAGGTTTCAGTAAAGTCTTGTATCGTAGCTTCATGTCTCTTTGTTTTAGTCTTGTATGTAAGTTCCATGTGAGTCTTCGGTCTAAATGAAGTTCTAAGTACCGCACATGATTCAAAATTGAAAGTTGGTGATGATAAAAAATAGACTGGCAGACAAGTAGCTCTTCGTAGAGTGAACGTAAAATGGACAATTGTTTTCTACTGAAATTAATTCGCCATTTTTTGGACCAGTTCTCAATTGATTGAAGAGAATCGGAGGCATGGTTAGGATCTGGATTTACAGAAAGGACTGCTTTGTCATCGGCAAAAGAGGAAATGGATGTCGAAAGATGTTCTGGAATGTCAGCAACTCATTGCAATTTCAGACTTTCAAAAAAGTAGAGATAATGATGTTAAAGATGCCAAATATGCCAAGATACGCATATGTCCGTCATCTTGAATCAAAATGACAAATTGAAAAAATCTGGGGGGGGGGGGACTTTTAAAACGTGTAAATTCTTTACAATCTTTAAATTGAATTTCCGATCACAATAATTCTCTCTATAAATATTATATAAGGTTAAAACTATATTTCCAAATAACAAAATATAGGCGTATTCTATATTTACTGACAACAATATTATTATATCTTTTAGTTAGTAGAGTGATTCAACAAAATAAAACCATTTTTACTAGAAATCTGAAACAAGCAGTAGAATATGTATATTCCCTTTATATCACCGACAAGCCTGTTGAAGACTGACATGCATAAATTATAAGGATTACTATGGAAGAGTTTGGTGTTATATCAGGGTAACGACCATGTTTACGACCTGTGTCTGGCAGTGGGATTTAAACTTGTTATGAAACTCCTGAATAAATTTACATGGCTCAAATCAATACGGTTTCTAGAGTAAGGATGTTTGTTGCTTTTGATAAAAGCAGGCTCCACTGCATCATAGAGTATTATTTAAGATATTAGTCTGCATATTCAAGATTCAAGATGTTGTAAGCTTGACAAGGATTGATAAGCAGCCCGTAAGTAATATAAAAAAGAGACTGAGATATCGATATTGGTTAGTGTAATCGTAATATGATTAAATCCAAAGTCCAAACACTGAATATTAAGTTTTGATCACGGAGAGGTAAGGTATTTTTTACAGTGCTTATCATATTTACAAAATGTATAATAAAATGGCGAATATTCTGTTCTTTAATCTGTCGGCCCTATTGTCAATAATTAATACATGCATATTGGCTTAAAATAAATAAAGTTGCTATGAAAAGTGAAAAATGATCATTTTGGATCTGCCTGCCTCTTCTTCAAATCGGAGCACAGTGACTAGCTCTTTTAATGTCTTCATTATTTTTATTGACAAAAGATTGGCCATTATATGCATTCAACATTGTTATAAATTGACCTACTTAATGACAGCAGACTATATGCTTTGTGTTTTAACTTAGAGTGGTGGTTAGACAGAAGGAACCAAAATAATTATTTTATGCTTTTCAGAGTAGTTTTAATTATTTTTAGGGCTAGAATGTTTGAAATTGTAATATACAGGGTGGAACTGTTCAGATGCGCCACCCCTCGTAAAATAGTTAAAAATGGTGCTACAAAGATAAAACCAGTAAGTATAAAATCACATACATATAAAAGTGTTAAATTTTAGGAATCGATCAGAATGGTCTAAAACGGATTTCCATGGAGAAAATTTTCAAAAATTCGCATTAAAAAATTTTTGAAGCCATTGCAATAGCTTAATTTTCTTCGAAAATTCGCTAAAAGATTCGGGATTATTACAGCAAAATAAAAGTTCATAGTTCGTATCATAATTAAATATGCAACTAAAAGGTGTGGGACTAACAAAACTAAATACATAATTCAAATTTCTAATGAAAAAATAGCTTAGAAAAGAGAGAGCTTAGAGAAAACTTTTTCTTAGGGCAAAACTAGGTAAGCTTGGGCCCCGATAACTCTGGAAGTATTTACCGGAGGATGGTGATATTAGTATCAAAATGTCAGGATTATAGTTCACATTAAGGCTATGTTATTTTAATTATAGGGTCCAATTTGAAATTCAAAACTTACTACTAAAAAACTGGTTTTGGTGATGAAAATTCCTATGTTAGTGATAGATCACCAAAACATCACTATCACCATTGAACGGGAATGACCGATTTAGTGGGGCTAGAGACTGGTTTTATCTTTGTTGCAACATTTTTAACCATTTTACGAGGTGTGGCGCATCAGAACTATTCTACCCGTATATAAGTCGTATAAGTTAATATACACAGGGTGGGAAAAAACCACATTTTTTTTAACATTAAAGCTGAGCTTCTGTAATTGATAGAGATGTAAAACTGCATTCTTCTACTTTAAATTTCATATCTATAACTTTAAAAACTATTGGGTGAAAGCCATGCAATGACTGTTTTTTGATATAGGGGTCTTAAAAAAAGTCGTTGTCCGGGTAGTAATAGTTGTCTGGTACTATAGTTTTGATAAAATAAATTACCATATGGTGAAGGGGGTTCTTTGTAGGCAAGTGGGAAGAGTACCTCAGTGTTATAACAAACATTGAAGATATATGTTAAGCACCATGTTGCCTGAAATTGAAGATCAAATGCCAAATTACACATTTATGTAAGATGGTGCCCCGTCCCATCGCTCCTTGCAAACCATTCAATACTTGTAAGAGAATATCCCAGACTTTATTCCTTACAAAATTCCAAAATCCAATTGATTACTCTATCTGGGGTTGGTAAAAACAAAGAGTGCACGAGGAAGGCAGAATAAATAAAGTTGATGAGCTTCGAAAGAGGATTCTTCATGCCTGGGATAATGTGCGTCAATGAACTATTGCTGGGACCCGGACCACAACTTTTTATAAGACCCTATTTCAAACCATCATTGCATGGCTTTCACCCAATGGTTTTTTAAGTTATAGATATGAAAATTGAAAAGAAGAAGAATGTAGTTTTCAGACCTCGCAAACCCCATTTCTATATCTCTTACAGAAGCTGAGCTATAAGTGTTCAAAAAAGTGCGTTTTTTCCCACCCTGTATATTGAATAGTCAAGTAAGTATCTAATATAATTTGGTTTATTGTATAGATTATCTTATTGTCCTACGCTAAGCACAGGTTATGAGTGTCAATGTTCAGGTTATGAGTGATTAAAGCATAAATCTTATGAAGCACTAATAGTATTGATCTGAAAATTTGATTCAATATTTTTTTGGAAACAGAAATATCATAACAAATAATATTAGTACATAATATTAAAACATATATTTGGCATGGTCTAATCTAAGTCATTGACCGAAACGTGTTGTGTAAACACTTGATAGGTTTAAGGTTTGCTACTGGACAGTGCAATAATATTGCACTAACAAAGGTTATTGAACGGGATTTAATATTGCAATTATAATGTATATCAATGAAATGTAGAGAACATAATTATATAGTTCACAGGAATGATTCCTTCAAATTTCCCAAATTCCTTTAACCATTCACAGGGTTTTCTATTGAATTGTAATAAAATAAGAGAAAATATTTATTTTAATATATATATATATATATATATATATATATATATATATATATATATATATATATATATATATAACAGTGCACAGTAACGTTTTTAGACAACCAGCTTTCTCATCCGACAAATTGAATTATTAGCTTTGTGGCCTTGTAGTCCCTTAATAAATTGATTTGTCAGTAGGTTGTCCAATTTGTTGCTAACCCATTGAAGCGCGTGAATTGCCTTTTAACAGTGATTCGTCGATAAAACCAGATAAACTGCCAACTTAGATAATTATAAAAAGAAACTTCATAAAAACCATTTTAATATACTCATTAAAAAATGACTAGCGATGTAATGAATTATAATATTAGTTTAATGCAATAATTGCACAATGAATGAGTTATTTATAAATAGTGTTAGTTATTAAATAAAATCCACATTAAATGAGTATTATAGTTTAAAACTTTAGTAATAATATTTAATTCATACTACTTAATACATATTTTTAGTAGAGCCAATGATCCTATGAACTATAAACATGATATCTGTAAGTGTGTTGCTCTTGGCCCTTATACGTTAGTGAAGATATCTTTTTAAGATCCTCTATTTTTGCTAGTTTTATCCGATATATGACACAACGATATCTTAGTAGAGTAAAATTGCGGATACTATAACGAAATATATGTTCTAAACCACCTCTAACATGCTCTAACATGCTCTAACCACCTCTAACCCCCTCTAACCGCCTCCAATCACCTCTAACCACCTGTACGTAGTGTACCACGGATAATAAATAATAATAAATATTTTTTATTCCACCACTTGAAAAAAAAAACATGTAGTACAATTTAAATAATAATTCAAAAAATAAGTATAACTAACACCCATTTAGTAGCTAAACAATAAGCAATAATACATATTATATTACATTATATTTTTAATTATTTATCCTTTACTTAATTATTCATTTATTTATATATATATTAGTTTAATCATTATTTTGTTGAGTCAGTAAGTGTTGTTTAATTTTGTTTTTTATATGTGTTAATGTTAGTAATCAGTCTAAGTTCTGTTGGTAGTTTGTTATAGTAAATTGGTGAAGATGATAAATTAGAAATGTCAGTTTCTGTTGCTACCTCGTTAACATTTGGTTTTAAACTTACATTTTTATCTATTAGACTGCTTTTAATTAACTGTATGACAGTGTACCACGGATAATAAATAATAATAATAATAATAAATATTTTTTATTCCACCACTTGAAAAAAAAACATGTAGTACAATTTAAATAATAATTCAAAAAATAAGTATAACTAACACCCATTTAGTAGCTAAACAATAAGCAATAATACATATTATATTACATTATATTTTTAATTATTTATCCTTTACTTAATTATTCATTTATTTTTATATATATTAGTTTAATCATTATTTTGTTGAGTCAGTAAGTGTTGTTTAATTTTGTTTTTTATATGTGTTAATGTTAGTAATCTGTCTAAGTTCTGTTGGTAGTTTGTTATAGTAAATTGGTCCAAGGTACGTTGCGTGTCGTTGTTTTCTAGTTGTGTGACTCTGTTGTATTAGCATCTTTAGATGAGTCTGAAACCTAGTCGAGTAATTGTGAAATGAATGGTCAAATTTTAAAAATATTAGAAAATAGCTTACTTTAATATTTTAGTTCTTTCTTTTGACAATTAATGGTCTATTGTATATAAATGATGAATTGTGTCAAGGATGGAGATCAAACGAAGTATTATATTATTTTTAACTTACTATTTTTTATACATATATTCTAGCAGAAATAAATTAAAATATTTTCTGCCTTTATTCAACTTTATATATATATATATATATATATATATATATATATATATATATATATATATATATATATATATATATATATATATATATAAATAAATATATATATAAATTAATAATAGTAAACTCTGAAACAATGTGTCTGGTCGCTTTAATTATAAGGAATATAACAATGATGAAGTAATAATCGAGGTTCGATAGAAAAGATCAAAGATCACAGTCGTACGATGTCATTTAACGCTCACAGTAATTAGATTAATTAGCCTATCTTTCCCACGGGATAGACTAATAACATCTAGAAGATATTAATTACATGACAAATTTATTACAAAATAAAACACTGTATTTCTTAGCAATATTTATATATATATATATATATATGTATTAAATCTTATTATAAATTAAATGTGTTTGAACTGGTTGCATTTCATAATTTTACCTTCTGATAATATTCTTTTATATTTAAAAAATAATATTCAGCAATTTGTTATTTTCCACTCGTCATATAGGATATACGTAAACAAAATTCTCCCACCACTAAAAATATCTAGCATAAAAGGAGAGCGATCTCCTTGTCAGAGTATAGTCTTTAAGAAACTCAGTTTTCCACCGACTATAATCTGCAAATTTCAGCAAAGCAATGTAAGTATAAAAATGTAATGAATTGAAAAGTAAATAATTAAATAATAAGAAAAATTAAATTAAATAAGTAGAATATATATATATATATATTATATAATTTAAATATTGATAAAAGTAAAATTATTAATACAAGAAACTGCATTAAAAAATGTTTAAAAACATTGTTTAACTAAACTAAAATTTAAATTATTTATATATTTTTCTATGTTATTATTCAATAATTATTGCAATTTTTGTAACTTTATTATAATTTTTATAGGGACTCTCTTTTAAATCTACTCAATGAGACTGCTGAGGTTGGTCAAATTAAATACTTAAAAATTGATGACTTGGAAATCGATCATCCTTATAAAATTGAAAAAATAATAATTACTGAAACAAAATATGGCACAGCGTTAAAACTTTGTATTTTGTTCAACGAATGCAAAGGACATGTATTTTTACCCAATAGATTCACGGAAAAAATTAAAGAAGAATTTATAGCAAATTATAAACCTGGTTTGATAAGTGTTATAAACTGTGGAAAATTAGACAACAAAATTAATAAAATCAAATTTATTCACTCCCAAGAATCAAAAAGAAAAAATCCTAAAAAACGTGTGTCCGATGAAAAGAAAAAAAGCACGAAAAAAATTAAAAAATTGAATCCGGAAGAAATAGCCAGTTTAAGTAATTTTAATACTGACTCCAGCATAAATTATGATTCCTTTAGTGACAGTGAGTGATTCATATCTTAAATAACATTAAAAAAAAAACTTAAACTAAATTCTCTCTCCCCCTCCAGTTTGGGGCTAGAATAAAACTGGGGTATTTCCTGCCTGTCGTAAAAGTCGACTAAAAGGAAATAAGGCAATAGGGTCTTTGATGTTGATTTATCATCACTCAAAGTAAAATGTGATTCAATGTTTAAAAAATAAAACTAATAAAGTTAAATTTATTTATTTAAATTACTAAATAATTATTTGAACAAACACAATGAGACTGATGAGGTTGGTCAAATTAAATACTTAAAAATTGATGACTTGGAAATCGATCATCCTTATAAAATTGAAAAAATAATAATTACTGAAACAAAATATGGCACAGCGTTAAAACTTTGTATTTTGTTCAACTAATGCAAAAGGACATGTATTTTTACCCAATAGATTCACGGAAAAAATTAAAGAAGAATTTATAGCAAATTATAAACCTGGTTTGATAAGTGTTATAAACTGTGGAAAATTAGATAACAAAATTAATAAAATCAAATTTATTCACTCCCAAGAATCAAAAAATCCTAAAAAAACGTGTGTCCGATGAAAAGAAAAAAATTAAAAAATTAAATCCGGGAGAAATAACCAGTATAAGTAATCTTAATACTGACTCCAGCATAAATTATGATTCCTTTAGTGACAGTGAGTGATTCATATCGTAAGACTTTCTTTTAAATCTACTCAATGAGAGTGATGAGGTTAATCAAATTAAATACTTGAAAATTGATAACTTGGAAATCGATCTTCCTTATATAATTGAAAAAATAATATTTACCGAAACAAAATATGACACAGCGTTAAAACTATGTATTTTGTTTAACGAATGCAAAGGACATGTATTTTTACCCAATAGATTCACGGAAAAATTTAATAAACCTGGATTGATAAGTGTTATAAACTGTGGAAAATTAGATAAAAAAAGTGTTAAGATAAAATTTATTCACTCCCAAGAATAAAAAAATCCTAAAAAACGTGTGTCCGATGAAAAGAAAAAATTATAATCCTGGATTGTTAAGTGTTATAAACTGTGGAAAATTAGATAACATATACTTTTATGTATGTATGTGTATATATATATATATATATATATATATATATATATATATATATATATATATATATATATATATATATATATATATATATAATTAGATAACATATACTTTTATGTATGTATGTGTATATATATATATATATATATATATATATATATATATATATATATATATATATATATATATATATATATATATATATATATATATATATATATATATATATATATATATATATATATATATATATATATATATATATATATATATATATATATATATATATATATATATTTAATCTGTTGTAGAAAAAAACGTTGTCAAAGAAGCATCTGAGGTAAAAATCAAATACTTGAAACTAGATTACCTAAAAGTTACAATCGCAATTGAATCACCCACACAAAATTTTATAACAATAAACTAATAACACAACAAAATTATAAAATATCGTTGTTATTAAAAAAAAAAAGACTATATATATATATATATATATATATATAAAATAAATAAGGAAAAAATGTTTAAAAGTCGATTTAAATTAACTGAAAAAGCATTTCAGAACAGGCTGTTAACCTATGTATTAGAAAAGAAATTCCGTTGGAAATTTTCTCGAACATTGAAAACTGTTCTGGAAAAATTGAGGGTTGAATTAATTTCCTATTTAATAAAGGTACTTAATAAGAATTTTGCAATTAAAATTAACATGTTAGCAGAATGTAATTTTCAAAATATTGTTGGAGATCAAATCAAACGTAGCTTTAAAACAAGAAATAAAGCTGTCTTTCCTGCATCTAACTTGAATCGTATTCTAAGTGATCAATTTGATCAGCTTCAAAATGAATTGGGTGAAATGCAAGTAAAAGGCTCAGGTTACACTTTTATGTCAGTTAACAATATTGAGTTTCGAATCAACAAATATACCCCATTGAAGGTATCATCATATATTGAATTACCGGAGATTTTAAAAAATAAAAAAGCTATAGTAAATGTAAGAAATTTTAATGACAATCGATGTTTTTTCTACAGTGTGTTGGCAAAATTTGTAAAACATAATCCTCAAAATGTTAATTGTTATAAACATCTTAAGCATAAATATAATTTTAGTAGAGTTGAGTACCCAGTTACTTTGAAAACTATTAGACGATTTGAATATGATAATAGAAAACATCAAGTTACTATAAATGTATTCGGTCTGAATCAAGATTCAATTGTATTTCCTATCAAAATTGCCAAATATGAGGGTCAGAACCATACTGATTTACTCTTGTTAAAAGACGGTCAAAAAAGTCATTATTGTTTCATTCGAGATCTGGTTAGACTCGTTTATTCTCAAGTTAGTAGAGGAAAAAGAAGACTTCACATTTGTAAATCCTGTCTAACACTGTTTCATAATAAGAATAAATGTATAAATCATAAAGAGTTGTGTCAGAAAAATCAACCGTCTAAGATTATTATGCCTGAAGAAAACAAAGCAAAAATTAAATTTTATCAATATGAAACTATGGCTGAGATGGTCCCAATAGTAATTTATTGTGATACGGAAGCAATACTATCTCCAATAATTGATGATAGTGAAAAAACAAATACAAAAATAGAGAGGGTTCATCAGATGAGTTCCTACTGCATTTACATAAAGGCAACAAAAGAGCTTCAAAATTATAATTTAAACGTCGGTCCATTTTTATACAGAGGTGAAAATGCCGCTTACCATTTTGTGACTCAATTAAGAGCAATAGCAAAAGATATCAGTAAAATATATCATACAAACATACCTATAAAACCTTTAACCGAAAAAGAAAAATGTATTTTTGCACAATCAATGAATTGTAGCCTTTGTGATTCTCTTTACACTTCTTTAAATAAAAAAACTCGACATCATTCACATCTGTCAGGAAAATTGTTTGATCCTAAAGGAGTGTGTAATAACTGTAATCTAAGAATATTAATGAATAGATTAGAAATCGTAATTTATTTTCACAATTTAAACTATGACCTAAATTTTTTTATTACTCTTTTCACAAAAGAAAAAATTAAAATTATTGCTAACACGGAAGATAAGTATATTTCATTTACAGTTTATTTTGGAAATATCAGAGTAAAATTTATTGACACCTTTCGTTTTTTGAGTGATAGCCTAGAACACTTAGTATACATTACTCCTAAAGATAGTTTTAAGGATTTACTCGATGTTTTTCCGAATAAACATAGTCATTTAAAAAGAAAAGGTGTTTTTTGTTATAATTATATTGATTCTTTCGAACGATATAATGAAATGAAACTACCTCCGATTAAAGACTTTTATAATGACATGACTGAAGTGGAGTGTGACCCTAATGATTACTTGTATGCTTGTCAGATATGGGATGAATTCGAATGTAAAACAATAGGAGATTACAGCGATATTTATTTAGTTACAGACGTTCTTTTACTTTGTGGAGTGTTTGAGGAATTTAGAAAAAGTATGAAATCAAAATTCAAACTTGATCCCTCTTACTATGTTACTATTGCAAGCTACGCTTTTTCGGCTATGATGCTGTACACTAAAGTTGAATTAGAATTATTTACTGACATAGATAAATATATATTTATAGAAAATGGAATTCGTGGGGGTCTGACGCAAGTAGTAAGGAAATATTCAAAAGCAAACAATCCTCTTATAAAGGGATACGATTCTGATAGTCCCATGAAATATATACTTTTACTAGATGCTAATTCATTGTACACTTTTGCAATGAACCATAAATTACCAAAAAATTCATTTAAGTGGGAGAGTGATGTATTGAAGTTCGACCAACAATTTATATTAAATTTAAACAAAGATAGTACCACCGGATATATTCTTGAATGTGACATTGAATATCCAGAATGCCTTCACGACATTCATTCGGATTTACCATTTCTACCAGTAAATGAAAAGCCACCGGGTGGTAAAAGTAAAAAGTTAATGACCACATTAATGGATAAAAATAAATATATAGTACATTTTTTAGCATTGAAACAAGCATTGAGTTTTGGTCTTAAGTTAAAAAAAGTATATAGAGTTTTAAGTTTTTACCAAGAAGCATGGCTTCAACCTTACATGAATTTCTGTACTAAGCTGAGAACGGAATCTACAAATGAATTTCATAAAAGTTTATACAAATTAATGTGTAACTCGATATATGGAAAATTAATGGAATCCCTTCGTAAAAGGCAAAATATAAATCTAGTAACAAATCAAAAATCAATGGATCGATATCTGAACAAGCCTACTTTTAAAGATAGGTTCATTTTTTCTAAAAACTGTGCATCCGTCCACCTGTATAAAGAAAGTCTAACTTTAAATAAACCGATTTACAGCGGTTTATCAGTGCTAGACATATCTAAAACGTTAATGTATGATTTTTTCTATAATGTTCTAAAAACGAAATATGGTAAAAAATGTAATTTATTGTATATGGATACTGACAGTTTATTTTTGGAAATAGAAACTAAAGATGTGTATGAAGACCTACTGACAATAAAAGAAAAAATGGACTTCTCGGACTACCCTAAGAATCATAAATGTTTTTCGGTAGAAAACAAAAAAATTCCAGGAATGTTTAAGGATGAATCAAATGGAACACCCCCGTTAGAGTATGTAGGTTTAAAAGCTAAATCGTACAGTGTTCGGATATCTGACAAAGATGAAAAAAATAAAGCTAAAGGAGTTAAAAAAGCCGCTGTAAAGAATCATTTAACATTTAATGACTATTTAAAAATTTTAAAAACCTCTCACAATTTATACACCAATTTTAAATTAATACAAACAAAAAAGAAAAAAATCCATACAATAGAAGTAGACAAATTAGCCTTATCAAATAATGATGATAAACGATATTATATTAATAACCTTGAATCATTGCCCTATGGCCATTATAAAATAAAAAATATATAAAATAAAATATTTCTTAGTTTTAAGATACGTTTTACAACACATAAATTATCACTGTCTATAAAAATAATTAATAGTTTTAACAAATATTCGTAGATATAGAGAAAATAATTTATGGAGAAAAAACTCCTGTAGAACAAATATTTTACCATTCTTTAAATGTCCCCTCAAAATAATTATATAGGTGTGTCAGTTTCAAGTAAAAAATAAATTTAAAAAAATCCCATACCTCACGAAGATTTTGGAGGAGAATGGATGAATTAAACCAGCTCAGAGTTTCGCTGTTGGAACGTGATAAGCGCTCCTTGGTCATTTCTTGCTTGATTAAGGTAATACTAATATATTTTTTCAAATAATTTTATTGATTTTATTACAGCACAAAAAAACTTGTCAACATGAAAGACTATATCGAGTCTTTATTCTTACCCTTGTTATCTACTAATTATTTATTTTATTTCTTTTTACAGTTAACTAAGAAAATAAGCTTAAGGTTTTTTGATGACACCTGGTTGTTCTAGCTGAAGTTCATCCTGTTTGAACGTCACCTCTATCACCTTCAAGCTGAAAATTGTTTCATCTCACATCACAGCGTCTTCTCTCAACACAGTTTAAATATGTTTTCAATATTATAAATTAAAAAAATTAAGTTAAAATAATGTAGGATATCATCTAACTTTTTTTTTTGTTTGGACGTTTATAACAGTTTCTTTTTGAGATTTGTAAATAATGTCCATGTAGTCATGGACTTGAAAATCCAAGATGGCGCTAGGTACACATTAACCCTTGAGCCGACATCCCTTTTGTTTTAAGTTGGCTACTATTGGGAAAAAATAAAGTTTTGGTTAAAATTGAATGTATTGTATATTAGAACTAATAAATAATTTTTATGTTTTATTGTATTAGTTTTTTGATATTTGTAATTAATGTAGTTTTGAGTGTGGCTACTATTATAAAATATTAAATTTTGGTTAATAATGAATATTTTGGATATCTATTATAACTAAAAATAATTTTCAAGTTTTATTGTATTTGCTTTTATTTTTGATATTTGTAAGTTATGTAGTTTTGAGTGTGGCTACTATTAAAACAAATATTAAGTTTTGGTGATAATGAATGTGTTGTATATTATACATTATAACTATTAATATTTATTATAACAAATAAATAATTTTTATGTTCTATTTATTTTTTTATTATAAACTCATTTTTTCTTTTTATAACTTAATGACACTTTAATATAAAATGACGTTTGAATATATTACAGATTCATTACGTTATTTTCATCCACATGGGAGACACTAGCTTACTCTACGAACTTATAAAATCTAAGTATAATTTGAAATCTAAATATTTAAATAGTAAAATGTTAAATGATGCTTGGAAAAGACGAATGGTGGAAACATATGTCCCGGTCATTCAGTTAATTAAAAGCAGTCTAATAGATAAAAATGTAAGTTTAAAACCAAATGTTAACGAGGTAGCAACAGAAACTGACATTTCTAATTTATCATCTTCATCAAGTGTTCAGACACTGCCAATGCATAAAAATAAGTTTTTGATGGGAGAAGAATCTTTTGAGATTACACCGGATAAATCAGTTAGAGAAAAATTTGCCGAACACTCTATTCATGAAAAGTCAGAAATATTGGACAATTTACCGATACTTTTACGCCCTTACATGGAAATGACGCTTTCTGACGATTTTAATTTAGATAATGTATTTGGTGTTCGATTAAATGATAACAACGAACTAAAAATTGGTAGTGCTAACGTAGACATCGATCCTATTGGGGCAGACATTTTAGTGTCGAAAGATGTAGAGAATGGTGATGGTAAATTTATACGTGAACCAGTTGGTGAGTTTGAGGGCACGCCAGGTCTTTACTCTCTATTGTTTACTAGGAATCCGGGTTACTATACAGATACAGATTTGGAAAATTATAAAAAAATACTATTTCTTACTGATGCTATAAGAAATGCAAATATAAGTACTCATAGATTGTCACATAAATTTAAGACTATAATCAGTCATTTTATTAAATAGTTTTAAAATTTACTTATTGATGTTAAATCCTTGAACCTCCTTAGATTGATAAGAGAGGTTGATAGGAGGGATTAGATACAATTTGATTGGTTGTTATAAGAAAGATTTCTATTAGTCTATTCCTAATATTTATAAAACCAATTACACATATGAGCTCAGTCTAAGGCAATACATGGATAGAAGTTAATCATGTCGAACGCAACCAAACATTCTACTCTTTTATACCCGGGATTAAAGCCAAAAATTAACTATGACTTTCCGTGGGTGGTAGTTTGTCTAGCTACAATAACTGGTCCCAACGACTCGAAACTTCCAAAAGAGATCAGTATTGCTACTCCAGATATAACGTATCATTATGTACTAAGAACTCCAAAAAGACTTCTCGAGTATGATGTTGGCTACAGCTACAAAACCAGAACGCACAAGGTAAAACCATACTCTGATTTAAGTCTAAAAAAATTTAACGAAACTTTACCTTATCATGTAAATAAAGCGCGAGTAATATTTGCTCACGGCGACGAAGACGTAATCGAAAAAATCGTGCAAAGACCTGTCATCAATATGTATAACTTAAAGGATTTTAACTTCGAAGCTAATGAAGATTACGTCAATAATAATGAAGGTAAATGTCACTATCACAAAGTACACAATCCAACTTTAATATGTACTCATGCCTTAGCAAAGACTATTGCTTCATGGCTCTTAAAAAACCCCGAAGCCATTGGATTCATAAGGTGCTTGGAAGACAATAATTTACTTATACATGAATCTGTGAAGAAAAAATCAGTGGACGATTTCGACGAATATAGTTCCAATGTCAAAAATGACATGTTTAACATTGAATTTTATAATGCTGATGAAAGTCACTATTTATAACTTTGTTTATAATGTACAAAAATAAAGATAAAAAGTTTTAGAAAACTATTTATTAAAAAATAATGTGTTACATAATATAATTTAAAGTAAAATCTATTGTTAAATGAAAAAGTTACACATTATTTGTTAAGCAATCATGTAATGTTGATAAAAATCAAACAATTTAAACTCATAACATGTAAAAGAAAATCTAAAGATTATTAAATATAAAAATTTGTAAAGATATTGAATTTTATTAACACATTCCTATATTCTTAACATTAAAATAAACAATATTATTATTTTACAGAATATATTAGAAATAATATATGCTACAAAATAAGATTTTATATAAATTGATTTATTATAATTATATTATCTATTACATTAAGCATAATTTACATCAAGTAGAATAATTAAGAGGACAGTTTGTTGAGGACCAGCGATGATGCTCGGCAATATCCCCATCTTTTTCCCAACCATTTATAAATACTTTACAGTAGACACATCTGGTGTAGGTTCTGTTCCATTGAACAATCCCGAAATGTGCTAATGATTCTGGGTCTGCATCATGTGACCAATGCTTAAATGTTAGCAAACGTGTCTTATAGTCAAATAAGTTTAGATTGCGGTCTTTACACCAAAGTGCGAGAGCCCAAGCTCTTGACATAGCACAAGCACTTTGAGAGGAATGATTACAACATCTACTCTCTTGCACGTCTAATGTCGTGACTGGTGGACAACGAAAGAAATCCAAAAGGTATATTTGGTGTGAGATAAACAGTTGTCTTAAGTAGTACCCTTTTTCCATTCCTTTGATAAATATAAAATTATGCTTGGATAAAAGTATATCCAATAGCTGATGCAAAAGATTGTCAGTGTAAATATTTTGTTCACGTGGATAACCTGTTTGCGAAACGTCGATAGTAGGTAACACCATTTCTCGCGAAACTGGAAAGTAAGCATAGTAGATCTGTTTCAAACTTTGCACGTCGACTAGAGCGAGTTCCCTGACATATTTGGTCCCATGATGAAACTGAATATCCAATACAGCAACGCTACTAATATTGTTAGAAGTCTCGTTAGAAGACATAATGCTCATACAACGGTTAGACTAGCACTGAATCTTTTCTATACCTTTACATACTTATACCATTCCCCTTATCACGCCATCTGACGGAGTGTATTGAACAATACGATCGTGAAGTATTAAACAGTATGCACTGGTATTAGAGGGAAAGTTGCTTCGCGCTGAAAATTCAAGCCTTACATCGACCGAACTAGATTTAACGGCATCTTTTTGCTTACTGCAGTCTATAACAATGAGAGGAGCCACATCTTTAAACTGTTGCATCGATATAATTGGTTCAGCATTGTCCTTATTATAATAAGAAACCTGGAATTGTGTATACATTTCGTATAATAAAGCATATTTGTGGTGGTTAAAATCAATATTCATATCATCATAAGGATATGATTCGCCATTTAAAAACAACTTAACGTTTTGGATATTGCAGTGGTCAAAGAGACCTGAAGATGCGTTTGTTTTATTCCGTCTGCTTGTCTGAAATGCTAAAATAATAAAACGGGGTTTTTCCAAACTACTTGACAATTTCACAGACCACGTCTGTCGATCACTGATTGGTAGCTGGGGGTAGTATAGACATTCCCAGCTCCGGAAAGGGATCGTAATGGGATGGTCCCTTTCTAGTATTGTTAGCATTCGTAAACGAGCGCGATCATCAAGTTCAACGATAGGCAAACGCCATGAAACTTTTTCCAGTTTAAAAGAAAACGCTTCGTCTGTAATCCCGTTTTTTCGTAAAAAGGCATCATTGTCACTTTGGGACCTAACCAATATAAGTTCTTGTTTCATGTTTATGATAATTCTCTTATAGTCCTCTGCAAATCCCAGTAAATGTTTCAGAGGTATCATAAATGTACATTTACCATTTAAACCAAAAGTTGCGTCAGGACTTGACAACCAACAGGCTGTTCCCAACGCCTTGGCATGTACTGGATCCAGTGATACCAACGCCTTGAGCGTTGTGGCTATACCCAAATGACGAACTGAATCCACTTCAACTCCATTTAATTCATACCTTATTTCACTGAACAAATGAGCCATTGCATTGTTTATTAACTGGGTTTTTATTTCTGGTGGTGTTCCAGAAGTGGAGCCCGATGTTATGTTTACTTCTACCACTATGTAACTTTTCCCAGGATGACTTTGTATATCTTGAGATTGTGTAGCGATTCTTATCTCGTCATTATTAGCAAACTCACCACTTGTTACAAAAGGATTAAACGTGTGCCATTGGTAGCGAGTAATTTCTTCTTGAAATGAAGGGGGTTGAGCAATATCTAAAATATCACGCATCTTTTACAGTAGCCCGTCCACGACTGAGCTTTCATCGCGTTCCATGTCTATACTTATAATTTCATCGTCCAAATTTAACTGAAAAAGAGTTCGATGCAACTCTGACAATTTAAATCTGATTTTACAACAAATACAAGTATCAGGACCATCGGTGGTATTATCTTTAGACCATGGACAAATTTCATAATGATTCCCGAATTTGCTGGTTATCATGTTTCCTGCATCTGAACAATAACTAACAAGACAATTAATCAAATAATTGGCTTCAAGAAATATCATAGCACGGGGGTCATTTAAATAAATTTGGTTAAAAATATCTCGAAATTTAGCATAGTCTATTTTTCTTAAAACATCCATGGTGAGCGCACACGAAATCCTTTACGCGTAAGCAGTTCGATGTAGCGACTAGGTATAAACTGAACAAAACCTTTACCTTGACTGATATCTCTAACACTTCTGCTTTGTTTATATTCACTGAAGTCCAACGCCATGGTCTCTGTCGGTTAAATGTAGAACTACTGTTATTTGTTCTCCTCTAAAATTTAAAAGTCGAAAATTCTGATCTAATAAGCGAATCTTCACGGTGTCTATTCGCCGCGTGTTGACAGGGTAATAAATAGGTTTGGTTGGAACTTCCAACAATTTATACCCAGGAGGTACCTGCGGTACAAAGGAATGTATAATGTGAGTTCTTAAACTAGAACTATCCTCTTTAAAAACGTTACTGTATACACCTTCAGCAATGTTACATTCAACCTGAACGTTAAGTACTGGTGTTATATTTGCTATATTCTTTGATTCAACACGCGAATGTCCTTGTGTCGGCATAGGTATCACAACAGGTTCGAATCCAAGCATCGGTCCGATAGAGTGAGGTTGAGAAAAGTCAAGCTGTACATCAGATTTTATTTCTGTTTTAAACGTACTGCGATTGCCGAAAAGAGTTATAGAATGTTCTTTTGTAAGTTCCTTTCGAATATGTGTGTTTAATCCTTCAATTTCGTAAGCACCTGTGGGAAACTCTATATATTTTACTCCTTCATTGACATCGATGTAATGTAATTTATTATTGACATCATTAATAACGTTTGGGAATGAGTTGAACCCAGCGAAGCTGACAAGAGCTATTGAATAATTTCTACTATTTAGATCGATCGGCGGAAACACGTCTGTTTGGATCTCTGAAACGGTATCCGTTAAGGTAAATGTGTAATTCATTACTGACAGGGAACAACTTTAAACATCACGTTATATAAAAATGCAAGACACAACTGTCCACACAGTTCTCCATCAAACTGGATTTGTTCTTCATTATAAAAAACATATAAACCGTTTAAATAGGATAAAACATCGGGAGGAGGAGACAAACCATAGCTGTCAAACACAAGAGAAATCGGCTTAGAAACAATTAAACAGCACCAATGAGTACCGGGGTTGGAAGTCGAGTCTAAGTTGTATATTAAACACTCGGTCGAGTTTCTTCTTTTTGGTAAAGCGTCTCGCATAAAAACGCCTCTAAAGTGAGGTAGTTTCAATATTTTTGCATAGTGAACGATGTTGAAATTAGTCATTGCTCTTGTAGGTAGGAGCGACATTAGTTTTTTTGTGTTGTTCGATGTTTTGTTTTGTTTACAGATGATCCCACTCTGTATGGTGCGAGAAACAGACCTTTACCTTTTTGATATGGAGCTAAAAACATACCACTCCCATTTTTTGCTCCTTCTAACGTTCTATTATGTCTCTTAAGCTCTTCCAATGTCTGTTGCGCAAGTTTGGAATCTTTATAAGATTTAAGTGCAGTCGATGAACTTGCGATAAGACTACCCAATGCTCCCAAACCAGTCAATAGCATAGGAAGAAATCCTCCTCTCTTAGGGGGATATAAAACTCGCGGTTTGTGAGATTTAACTGGTTTAGAACGACGAGCGGCAATAAAAGCTCCATAGTTTTTAGTCCTTCTTTTCCCAGTTCTTCGCTTTGATTTTCTCTTTTGTAGTCCTTTGCCTTTTTTCCTAATAAATAAACGTTTTTTTCGTCTACCACCACCAAGTTTAACTTTACCCTTCATAATGTTAGTTACAAGGTAGGCTGCAGCTTTTTCACCCAGTGATGCGTCCTCTGCTTTTACACGTTCCCAAGCCTTGTCAATTAACAATTTGTCGGCCTTTCGTCTGTCTTCTGAATCTTTACTTGAGTGATAAGAAACGTCGTGGCGTAAACATGCAGAATCGAGAGGATTTTTGGGTTTATCACCACGTTTCAAACGTTTAGTCAGCTTTGTACCCGGTCCACAATAATTGTAAGTCGGCAAATGAAGTTCAAATGGTAGTTTATCAATAACGCTGTTTACAAGTCCTGCTCCTCTAACAGTCGCTTTCATACTGAATCTCTATTAGATGGTTTTACTGTATTTATTTGAGACAATAGAGAGTATAAAACACGCATTAAGTGTGCGAGAAACTCAGTTAATTTAAGATGAAGGTGGTGCAACAACCTGAGATATTAAACATTGACGACATAATACCCGAAGATACACAAACATCGAAGTTTCATAAACATTCTTCTTTGTTACCTAATAATATTCGGTGTCTTGTATCAGGACCTTCCGGTTCGGGTAAGACTTACGTGACATTAGGTCTTCTTTTTCACCCTAGAGGATTGCGTTTTGAAAACGTATATTTATGTTCAAAATCTCTTTCCCAACCAAAATTCGAATTACTGACGAACGTTCTTAGTTCCGTGTCTGAATGTGGATATCATACATATTCAGATAGTGATAAGCTTTTACCCCCTCAAAAAATCAAAAGCAATTCTGTGGTAATATTTGACGACATAGCCACTTCGAAACAGGATAAAATATCAGAATATTTTTCTATGGGACGACATAAGAATATCGACTGTTTTTATTTATGTCAAACATACTCTAAGATACCGAAACAGTTAATCAGAGATAATGCAAATATGTGTATCCTATTTCCCCAAGATAACCTGAATCTAAGACATGCTTACGAGAACAATGTGTTCGATTTAAGTTTTAATGAGTTTTTAAATATTTGTAAGGATACTTGGAATAGTGGTAAGCGATCGTTCCTTACCATTTGTCACGACTTCGATACTAACGCAGGACGATATAGACGTAATTTAGATCAGTATATAATACCCCATCCTACTGATTAACCTATTTAGTTGTATCATGGATTCCGGACGTAAGACCACTGAAAAAGTAGCAAAACTGGCTGAAGTAGTTAGAAAAAAAATAAAATCTTTAAAAAAGGATATGGCTGAACAACAAGAGGACATTGAAAGACACATTGCTCCGCTAAAAGAACCTTTGAGAATAATTGCTTCTGAAATATCTCCTAAACATCGCGTGAAAAATGAGGTGGAAGATGAACCAAAAGAGAAGAAACTCAAAACAGAAGAGTCGGAGGATGTTGAAACCCAAACGGATTCGAAGATGGACAAAGATATAGAATTAAAGGATAAAAACAAAGAAATGGTTTGGTCAGATAAGAAAAAATCTCAAACAGACGGGGAATCAAGCTTTCTAGGAGCCTCAGGTGAAATTCAAGAATTACTTAGAGATGAAAAACAAAGTGATCGCATTTATGGTATCCGTTTTGATGGGAAAAAATATTGGGTTGGTGATTCTCAAATAAAAATGGGAAGAACATATTTTAAGATTGGTGATGTTAAGTATGCGATAACTGATGGACTAACACAGTTGTTAACTAGAAAGGTGCCAGAAAAGTATGATCAAAATGATTTAGATGTATACAAACAAATATTGAAGCAGACCAATGCGCATAAGAAAACTTACACTTCAGACAAACCTATAAATTCTAATAAAGGTCGTAAATACACCCAAATTATAGGTCCACTATTTACAAAAGGACAAGGTCTAGCATACAATGAATATAGTAGTAATAAAAATATTCTTGGTATGTTAGAACGCTTGGAATTATTATGGAGTTCGGAAGAAGCTGGAAATTTTCATGCAGAGGAAATAGAGTGTATAATCAACAGACTCAGATATCTGGACATTATATATTAAGACTAGCGTTATCATACCGAAGTCAGTCAGTCTAGCAATGCCGATCGACAAGTTCGGACGCCACCACTTAGAAAGATTTGCGTCTGAACACATAGTGAATATCCATGACCGCAGACTAGTTAATGTTGCAGACCCTGAAGATATGAAAGATGTTGTAACATTAAATTATCTAAGGAACTCATTAGCGAAAGACTCGTTTGAAACTAAATTTGTAAAAGATGATTATGTAGATTTTAAGAAGAAGCGTGTTGGTAATTTAAACATGCCATTGCGTAGTTTTGATGCAACCACTAAAGTTTATGTAGATAGAAATTTTGTCAAACTCACTAAACAATCTAAACAAGATCGTGCCACTATTAATTATACGCAAAATGAAAATGATGTTATAACTTGGAAAGAACTTTTTATTTTCATGACTAACCACTTTAATATTTCATTTATAAAACAAAACTAAACCTGATGTTCCTCAGTTTATAAAAATCATGGAAAGCGTCAAAGCACAGATTGTACAAGAAATTTACCGTCCTGTTAGGAAAAATTTTCCTCGACGAAAAGTTATAATTAAAGGTTATAATGATCTATTTGAAGCTGATTTGGTAGAAATGATTGTCTACGCTAAAGATAACAAAGGGTATAAATATATTTTAACAGCAATTAACACATATAGCCGATACGCTTATGCAATTCCCCTCAAAACGAAAACTGGAATGGAAGTAGCAAAAGCGTTAAAACAAATTTTTAATGAGGTCGCTCCAAATAACTTACACACTGATCTTGGAAAAGAGTTTTACAATACTCATGTGAAACAAATCTTGAAGCAACGAGGGATAAACCATTATTCTACACATTCAGGTCTTAAAGCTACGATGGTCGAAAGGTTTAACAGAACTTTGAAGACAAAAATGTGGAAGAGATTTGCTTTACAAGGTAGTTACAAATGGATAGACATATTATCAGACTTGGTCAAAGAATACAACAACACAACGCATTCAACTATTGGAGTGAAACCACGAATGATTGGACCTAACACTACAATTAATCCTCACAGTAAACGAAAAATAATTTCAAAAAAACCTAAGTTTTCTAAGGGTGATTATGTGAGAATATCCAAACATAAAAATATTTTTGCCAAAGGCTATGAGGGTAATTTTAGTACTGAAATATTCCGAGTGGTTGAGGTTAAAAAAACTCTACCTATAACTTACATTTTAGAAGACTCATCCTTCCAACACATCACAGGTTCATTTTACGAACATGAACTCACTTCGGCCAAGTATCCAGATGCTTATTTAGTAGAGAAAATTGTACGCAAAAAAGGAAGCAAGGCATATGTAAAATGGCTTGGATTGAAAGAAAACACCTGGGAAGATTTAAATAAAATGTCAAACTTTTGAATAAAATATTAAATTGTGTTTTAATAAACCTGAAAAAATAAAAGGTATTCTTTTTTTACCCTAATTTTCCACGTTTTCCTAATCAATGTTCCATTATTGTATTTACATGATCCGGTGATTGGAGGCGGTTAGAGGGGGTTAGAGGTGGTTAGAGCATGTTAGAGCATGTTAGAGGTGGTTTAGAACATATATTTGGTTATAGTATCAGCAATTTTACTCTCCGCAGGATTATTTTTAGTTACAGTATCCGTTTTTTCTTTTTCTTTGGTTATAAAATCCGCTTTAACATATATTTCGTTATAGTATCCGCAATTTTACTCTACTTATCTTTGTTATCAATTAAACCAAAAAATATGTGTGAGACTCTTACGCATTAGAAGTGAAACTTAAGTTCTAGAAACAGAATAAACATATGAAATATGTGTATGAAATAACACAATAACCCATATTTAAGCAATGCATATTCTATACATAATTTATTAAATACGCAACAAACATATTTATAAACAAAAGTTTACAATACCGCCACATTCAGATAACTTCTCAAAGAAACATAATTTCAATTAATAAAACATTTTCATAAAATGTTAGCGAATAATGAAGAAATACATTAAAACAACATTAATATATATATTAACTGTTAAAATGTATATAATAATACCCTTACATTCCAATTCTGTGTACAGAATAAAAGACCCTACACACGACCCCGACACGACCACCCGACTGTCAGGGCAAACGGGTTTGGCCCCGACAGTTAGAGCATGTGTAGGCTTGTCGGCGGACTAAAACTGCCGGACCCGATGGTCGGATGATTGGTCGTACGAGACGACCAACCGCCCGACCGTCGGGAGCTCCCCACCCACGATTCCTGTCGGGTCGGTTCGTGTGTAGCGCTGTCGGCCGACTCCTCAACCCGACACGACCAAACTCCCCATAAAGAGAGGAGTTTGGTTGTGTCTGGTGGTCGTGTCGGGTCGTGTGTAGGACCTTTAAATCAACTACTACAGGCGAGTCTTAAAAACAAAAACTTGCAATTTCTTTAATTTCACATCAAAAATGTTTCACTTGTACGAGTCTCGAAACGCGAACTTAGTTTCCCGATGTCAATTTCATCCAAGCAAATTTACTCTACCGCGGCTAAAGAAGTTTCACTTCAAAAAATCTTAAACATTTTTATGTTGACTTACATTTGTTATGCTTCCATTTACATTGGTTATTCTAATTCAACATGTCTTCAGGATATTTCCTGTTTTAAACCAAGGTGTATGGGAGGCAAAGGGATGGGGTAATATAGTAGGTAAAAAAAAACTCTGGATCCTTTTAAGTTTAAGCATAAAGAGGGGTTCTCCTAATGTTGAAATCAAACACAATTTAGAGAAGGACGTTTGTAGAAATAGGAAAGTGAATAAGGTGTTAATTGAACACCAGCTAATTGGAGTGATTTCCAGATCAGCGGGGAGGTAATATTTTAATCATTGAAAAAAATTTTTTGTAGTAAAAAGGGTTAGACAGAAACTAAATCGCTTTTGATTGTTCTGGAATATGAAATGCAGTTTCCAGTCAATAAAGTTTAGAGGGATAGCCTCTGAATGTGACTGTTGTGGACTATGTAACGACATGTAAGTTAAAGGGGTATTTAAACATCCTAAATATACATCATACAAAGATCACAATAATAACCAATATACATTATTTGTAAACGTAAAACAAAAATTATACATTCAATGAGTCTAGAAATAATTAAAAAATTGAAAGATTAAAATAAACAATCCAAGGTCTCTTTATAAAGACATTTAAGTGTGGTGCTAACTATAATACATAACCTGAACAGGAGAACCTTACTAGAAATTATAATAGATCAAAGCTTAAAATAAAATTAAGTATTGGTTTACACATACACTATACACAGTTCATAAATAAGAATTACTGTGAAATCTAGCGGAGGTTGGATGAACTAAAGGGTTTATCAATAACCGTATTCTCTTCTCATCCAAAAGATAGCAGGCAAATGCAAGCCCTTTGAACCAGGTATACTTCACAGTATTCTGTTAAATAGGTTTTTCTTTTATGCTTCTCAGGCACGAATATTTGCTTCATCGAGAAATTTGACAGTCAATTTTAATATAAAATAGCTTATTGCAAAGGGCAATAATAATTTTCTAATATCAGCAACACAATTAGCCGGTATTTCTGAAACTCAAAGCTTAACTTTGACATTTATTTCTTCTCGCTTTTTTACATTTATTTCTTTTCGATTAATTAAACTTTTTATCATTTATAAAATGTTAATGAAAAATAAAACAGTTCAAGTAAACATGAATCCTTGATCAACTCTCTTTTACTTTGATTGTAGCTAGCCCACTCAACTGTTGCCCGCTTCACGGGAATAAACTGCTTCTGTCAGCTCGGTGGTGTTTTAAGGATCACAGATCAATTTAATATGGACAAATTACCGGTAGGTTATGACGTTGAGCAACCATTGAGTTGTGTGATATATCGACATAAAGAGTTATTATATCTGAGCAATAGAAGTGGCCTTGCGAACTTGGGAAGTGCGCAAAATTTTTTCATATTTACCCCTCTAAAATGGTGGTCGCAACGTTTACATTTTTTCGCAACGAAGTTCCTTATGGCTCGTTACACAGTGTGGAGCCCGGGAGTGAATCCCAAAAAAACGACCGTCACAAAACCAACCGTCATGAAATCCACCGACGACGATAACTTGAGTAAAAGATGACCGAGTTAGTTGAAATTTGGTACACGCATGTTCATTTAACCAATGCCCAGGATGAGTTCGTTGGACAATGTTATCCGCCTAACGCTCGCGTAAACGTAAACTTCAAATGTAAAATTGGAATTTTAGGACGGGAAAAAATTCTAACTTCACCTATTCAATGAGACAAACAATTTTTTAAAATAACTAACACCGACACCGCTATGAAGTGATAAAGGTCGCTAAATTTATTAAAGCGGACCTAAATCTTTAAAATAGAGAAAACAACGTTTGTGCCGATATTTTATGTTCTAACGTAACGAGTTTAATAAAACTTCGTACTCATTGTCTAAAGCAGTGTTTCTCAGCCTTTTGGCACCCGCGGACCGGTGAAAATAGGATAATTATTTCGCGGACCGGCTGAAAGCTAGGACATAAATAAAAACCAATCCTAGATTTTTTATTATTTTTGCAACTACTCCTGAGCAAGGTCGTGATGCTCGCAGCTTCGTCAGTACAAACTCCGACGCATTTGCTCCAGACTATGTCCTGTGCTTGAAAATCTTCATTAAGAATATTAAATATTTCTGAACCAGTGGTTGCCCAGGTAAGTCGAGACAACAAAGAAGTTCTATTCCCTTAAGTCTCATCTTCACTTTACCTCACGAACCAATGTAGGATAGCATAATTACTCACGTCAATAGTAAACGGTTTTTTTCATTTTGATATTCTCAGATAAACTAAATAAGACGCTTGAAGCAGTGACTTGTCACTAGTCATCACATTCATTTGACTTTTTATCTGGTAACGTAACCTTTCAAAAAAGCCCAGTGGATTATCATTAAGATCACTATGTTTTGAATGAAAATGATGAGAAAGTTTGAAAGGTTTCATAGCTTCGTTTGATAAAATTTCGGAACATACAACACAGAAAGGCCGGGGCGTTAGTTCATTGCCACAGGCTAAAACGAAGCCAAGCTTTAAATATTCGTTATCATAATGCCTAATATAGTTACCTTTCCTCTTTTTGGTTTGTATTTCACACTCCGATGTATCCATAAATTTATTTTTCTGTGTTTCTCCTAAACTTGAATCTCTAGTACTTGGCATACTTTCAGCACTATCACTACTTTTTTCAAGAATATTGCCCTTGATAACCCGCCACATGCACATTGTGCTAGGACGGTATTTATTAGAGACCAGCGCCTAGAGAATCTAAAACGCACGGCGAAATCTGTAGTATGAAAAAAATGTAATATATGAAATATGTAGTATGAAAAATAGCCACGAGAGGCGTATTATTGGGGCTAGTAAATATTTAAATCATGACTCGGACAAAAGTTAGCTCTTCCCTGACAAAAAAAGTGCTACATAAACTTGTGAGGAAACCGATAATAAGTTACGTTTCTTTGGACTATACTTACCCCTCCCACCCCACTTCCCATCCCTACAACCCCCCTCCCCGGTCACGAACAACAAAAATGTCTCCCGGTCAAATAACAAAAATCTGCTGAACGAAAATGTTTGAGTTTGCGAGGGACAGAGAATAGAAAAGGGAAGAGACAAACAACATCTCTTTCTCATAGTGGATGTATTATAGAACTTGTAGGACTTACTTGGACACTCCGACTTGGCAAAACCAATGATCTCACAACATTTTAGACTTGGATTATTTTTTTATCCAAGCGTTTTTGTTGGAATTGCCCTTAAAGTAAATGTATGTACCACGGCTATTTGTGCACCTGCAGATCTGAAATTTGGTTACATAGACTAATAGTGGGTAAAATAGAAAATTTAATGTTTTTTCACTTCAACATATTGATTTGAAATCGCCATCTCGGATTTTACTACCATACTATCTCAGCTTTCAGTCGACCTAGAGATCTGAAATTTCGTACATTGACTTTAGATACCTAAAAAAGAGAAAATTGAAGGTAGTTTCACTTTAATTTATGGCCACATTTTTAATTACAGTCACCATCTCGGATTTAAATATACTCTATTACCTCTTCTTCCAGTGTTCCTACAAATCTGAAATTTGGTACTTAACTATTTTTGGATCTATCTTTGCTTTACAATATTAGCTTCCAGTAAAGCAAATTTAAATGCTGAAATTAGGCACATGATGGAACCTAAATCAGAAAACCGAAGATAATTCTATATTGAATAATAGCCACCATCTTAAAATCTGTCAGCCATGACATTAGTTTTCAATTGGTTTAGAGGTTTGAAGTAGATTTGTCGATTCATCTATGCGTCCAAGCAATGATGTGAGGTTGATAAGTTGTACAACTAATGTTTAGACCTTATTAATGTAGTGTGATTATTAAACGTTTTGATATAGCTATTGTAATATATATATATATATATATATATATATATATATATATATATATATATATATATATATATATATATATATATATATATATATATATGTATATGTATATGTATATGTATATGTATATGTATATATATATATATGTATATGTAGGTATGTATATGTATATATATATGTATATGTATGTGTATGTATGTATGTATATGTATGTATGTATATGTATATATATATATATATAAATACATATACATATATACATATACATATATACATATACATATATACATATTACTACTGTATAATATACATACTTACTTGTACTAAAATATAAAATTATGTAATAATAAAGATATTGTATTGTTTTATTATTTATTTCACACAGCGCCATCCTCTAGTGTTGTATCTGACCAAAAACCACTTGTGTGGTAAAAGAACACCCCGCCAAGTCTGTGGTCCAAAAAAGTTGTGAAATCAACTTTCTGTCCCGCCAAGTGATGTTGGCACTTTCTCCTGACCCAACACTGTCAACTTAGATATTTATCAGCTTCTTCTCCTTGGCGGTGTTCCTGCAGTACTTCCCAAAGTTAACTGGTTGTACCCCACGCATCCTCTGCAAAGAAAGTAGTAGTTGCATGGGGTCATTCCTTGAAAGCTTAGTTTGTATATTACTTATTTCTATTTTATTTGCTTTTTGATAATGGGAAAGATTTACAGCAATGATTATTGTGGCATCGAGAAGAGCCTTCAACAACACTGTTAAAAGGCTTTCCTCACACCGCCAAGGAGAAGAAGCTGATAAATATCTAAGTTGACAGTGTTGGGTCAGGAGAAAGTGCCAACATCACTTTGAGGGACAGAAAGTTGATTTCACAACTTTTTTGGACCATAGACTTGGCGGGGTGTTCTTTTACCACACAAGTGGTTTTTGGTCAGATTTCATTACTTTTTGTACGGTCCTTAAGGAAGGATTCTCTAAACTGTTTATTCCCACACATTAGAGTCAAATAAAAGTGAAGTTAAGAGCTGGACAAGGCCTATGGAGATTGGAGAACTACGAGAGCTATGACATTGAAAGAACTTAACATTCTTATAGTAGCAGCATAATATAAAGATTTTTAGCGGCATTTGGCCACCTAGATACACTAACGTTGCTATCATTTGCGCATATCCAGCTGGATCCTGACCTTATATAAGTAACGAAGTGACCCCTTAATATTGTCTTAATTATATACCTTAATTATAAAGTATAATATGTTAAAAGTAACTAATGGTATAATTACAATAATATACATTATTATTACATATATTGTTGATGATTATTATTATTATCATATATATATATATATATATATATATATATATATATATATATATATATATATATATATATATATATATATATATGTATATATGTATGTAATAATTATTTTTTATATGTAATAATATAATATAGGCTCACTACTTCGCATGACGCTTACTTGGTTTCTCGCTCCACATTCAGCATAGGAATAAGTTGATTGATTGTAGGGGGGGGGATGAGTTGGGGGGGGGGGAATGCACTAGGGCTCTAGACGAATCCAAAAAGCCCTCATTCATTAAAATCGGTTCAGTAGTTTAGGCTGTAGGTGCGTCAACGTAAAATGAAGGAAGAATAAGAATAAGAATAAGAATAAGAATAAGAAGTCATCAAAACTACCATTTTCAAACCTATTTTTCTCTACTTCTACTTGACCGATTTCGACATTTTTTTTTTTTAATTTTGATCTACAGGACACGGCCTTCAAAGATCTTAAAAAATTGTTTAGGTAGCTTGTATGTATTTCACGCTGCAGACCATCAAAAACCCTAGTTCGTCACCTACAGTATATATACACTGGCAGCTTTTGTGAAATTTTAACTTTTTGACTTGGCGGGGCGGAACGCTGCTGCGTTCCTAAATAGTTTAATTTAATGTTTTCTTTATTGGTGTATTTTTATATTACATAACCTGCTTGTTTTGTTTATATATTTATTTTGTCAACTGTCAAGTGTTGTTGATGTTATTATAATCAATAATGGACTTTACCGTTTCTTAATACTTATTATTATAACTTATTATTTCTTTAATTATTACTATAACTTAAGCTATACTATCTAGACTCTAGACGGATAAGAAGCGTGCGCCAATCCTGCAGTAATTTTATATAAATAATTTTCTATTACATACTTAGAAACTGTAGAAGAATACCATGTTGTTTAACTTTACTGATTTTATTTGGGTTTTGTTGCAGTTATTGCTCTTACGACGCAGAATACAATGCTCTTCAAGGTTTGCTTAAAGAAGAGAAAGAGAGAGCCGAGAGCCATAGTTTTGGGAAATTTTACGCATGTTTTTCTTGAATATCTCGAAAACGAAGCTATCCTCCCCGATCGGATGTACGAAGGGACGGAGGGATGTAATAGTTCTTGTAACTAGAATCTAAGGACCCCCCACTCCGCTTACTTAGATTCCCTCTCTACAACCTCCTTCTATTATAGAGATGATTAGTGTGACGTCACAGCAGCTTTCGAAAATTTAACTCAGTGTTTGTTATGTTCCTTTCTCTTATCACCTCTTATCAAACCCATGTAAAATGAATGGGAGAATTTTCTCAACTTTTTAAATAATTAATTATTAAATTATTATTGATTTATAAGAGTTTTCACCCTTTGAACATTGTTGTACCAAGTCTTTTTTAACGAGTGTAACAAAGAAAACATTAAAAAACTTTCGTTTCAGTTATTTAAAATGAGTATTTGTGTGAAGGGTCATAACATCGAAAAAGCTATTTGAGTTAATAATCTTTATACTTGATTTTTTGTATTTCCTGTTGCCATAAAAATTCACAGGGTGTGTTCGTGTTCATATTGTGTGTCCGAAAATAAATTTTTCTCAAGTTTTGAAACTCAATGAAGTATACTCAGGGTACAGGACTTGTAGAAAGATAGTGATACTTAATCTGCTAGGTAATAAAAGATTATTTGCCAATAATAGTTTGTTCCTGGTTACTTACAATGTGCATTATATTTAACCGATGTTGGAACATAATTATATACTATACAATAGATTAATAGATCACTGACCATCATGGGAAAAAGACGTTGATGACGAGACAATGAGCAGACTGTTATTACTATTATTATTTGTGTATTTTTTGTTATCTATATTAACGAGTATAATAATATAAGATATGAGTGTCTCGCATGTATACTTGTTTAAAATTTTGATTAAAAAACTAATTTAATACATTAATTTAATATTACTTAAGTACTCTGACATACTTTTACGAAGAATAGCTTTGTCCTCCGAAAAAAATGAAGTATAGATGAAATTTTCATAACGCTCGAGAAGGTGGAAGACATAATATACAAACTAAAATAGAAAAACGATTTAAAATATAAACAATAAATAAGAACGGACCCGGACGGTATCACCACAATAAAACACACTCACAATAATACTTTTTTAAACCACTAGAACGGCAATTTTTAATGTTTTCTTATCTTATATTGTTAAAATAGACTTAGTATAATAACGTTCAAAGGTTGAAAAGTCTTATAAATTAATAATAATTTAATAATTAATTATTTAAAAAGTTGAGAAAATTCTCCCATTCATTTTACATGGGATTGATAACAGGTGATAAGGTAAAGGAACCTAAACAAACCGAATCGAATACACATCGAAAGCTTACGCCATCTTGTGACGTCATTACTAATCATCTCTATTATGCCCTACCCTAGTAGGACTGCCCTCAGTCTCAGTCTCAGGTCTCAATCCTCAGTACGAGTGTTTACTCTGACATATTCACATCGTTGCTATTGGAAAGCATTCCTTACTCGTACATACGTACCTCGCACTAGCCCTCACCTCTTCACCCTTCACTATTGTTTAGTTCAGGGATTTCAGGCGCCCGTTTTGTTGCGTTTTCTTAAGCCGCGTCCACACCGGCCGCGCATCGTGTTTGCAAACAGGGATGCGCGGCCGGTGTGGACGGCACTGCGCGCACGAACGAATGCTTGTTTGTGTTCGCGGGTGCTCCGGGTAGAGTCGGTACATCAAAGGATGTTTGCTGTTTGTGCGCGTTTGGTGTGGACGCTTTTTGAGCAAACTCCTTGAGCATTCGCAAACAGCCTATGTTTGGACATGGAAAGCCAAGAAAGATATTTTTTTTTCTTTCGTATTATTTGTGACTAGCATCAAATAACTATATAATAACTAATAATATATACTAATTAAAGTAATTGAAACTAGAGATGAGTTTAAGTAAATCCGCAAGATTAAAAATACCGGATTAAATAGATAAATATATAGATAAGGTGATATATAAGTTAAAAAACGCGTCATACTATTTGTTTAAATAATTTTATATTGCTTCCAAGCTTATTACTAAATAGGCACAGGCCTACGGGCACGAGACTTCTATGGGCTTTATGCCTCCTCTCCTATGGGGGAATATTTATCTTTTTTTCACCAAAAGAACAGATTTCTATTTGTATAAAATTAACCCGGGAAATGTATATTTTTTCATTCGTATTATTTATGACTATAGCATCAAATAAATAACTATATTATAATTAATAAATAGTGATTGAAACTTGAGATGAGTTTATGTAAATCCAAGATTAAAAATAACCGGATAAATAGATAAATATACATATGACATAAAAGTCCAAAAATGCGTCATACTATTTTTTTTTTCGGGCCTCCTATGGGCCCTCATAAGACGAAATATTATACATTGATATTTATCTTTTTTCCATCAAAAGAACAGATTTCTATTTGTATAAAATTTTTATATGTTTTGGTGTTTTATTTTTGTAGAAATAAATAATAAAAAATCACGGATGATCGAGGATACATTTTTTTTGACATCCAGACTCTTTTTCTTCTTTTACTATTGCCATGTTTTACTAACTCACCAATGATAATAAATAAGCCGGCGCTTATACCGCGTTTTGATAGAACCATATTACAAAGTTAATGCAAGTGCAATATAGTTTTATTTAGTACTTGATGATGTAGTGTGTAAGAAAATAATGAAAAATAACTGGGAACAAGGAAAAACGTTTACAAACACCTGTTTGCGAATGCGCGTCCGGTGTGGACGCGGCTTTACACATAATTTACCATTTTGCTAAAATAATGTGGATGTTTCAGTTTTATAAAATTATGTTTAATTTGATCTGTAAACGTTTTTAATTATTTGGTCTCCTTGGTATTTATAAATTGTTTTTAATGGTTCATTTGGTCTTTAAATGGTTTGTTTGTCCTTTGAAAAATGTCTATGGTATATAAGTCTTTGTAAATGTCTTAAAAATATTACATTTGAATGTTTTTTCACCACTCAATAACACATACATTGTTCCACATCACACCCACTGATTTATATTTGTATTATATAGCGACATTATTGCTTTCCTGCAGTGGTTTTTGTGTCAATGACGGTTTGGGTTTATTGGCATGCCCTTTGATTTTTATATGGCCTATTTTTGGGAAAGCAGTGCCGGAATATAAATTAGCGCCGAAATAAAGGCTTTATTGCCTGCATACTTACTTTGTTTTTCTTTTTGAATGTGACCAATGTTGACGAATTTTAAAATTGTGGAATTGGTTTTTTGGCAGTTCATGAAGAAGACATAAGTAGTGGCTATAACGAAGATGAACTACTCCAACTGCTGGACGACAAGATTAAACTTTTAATTGATAACAATATAAACACAAGTATTTTTTGGAACCTTAAACATCTTACTTTTTTTCACTTTCTTGTAACGATCCTCACATAAATCACACTACAGGTATTGTTGTCAAGATGAGTTAAGTCATTGTTATAGTTAATATGTTACGTCGTCCATCTAACTTTTAAAAAATATATGTGTTTTAGGCTTGATAATGGCTGGTTAAGCCGAAACGTCGCCATGTAAACGTTAGTTTATTTTATTACCCTAAAAGGATCCACCACGACACTATAAAAATATTACAAAGGGTACCTTTTTGGATTGGATTATAAATTACTACTGGACGATCCGATGAACCAGTTAAGAAGAAAGTAATTGACACTTTTGTTTTTCTTCGACTCTTCTTCTTGTTTACTATGGAAGGACAACGTAATAGTATTTTCCGGACTAGCTCTGAAGATGAACTACTCCAACTGCTGGACGACAAGATTAAACTTTTAATTGATAACAATATAAACACAAGTATTTTTTGGAACCTTAAACATCTTACTTTTTTTCACTTTCTTGTAACGATCCTCACATAAATCACACTACAGGTATTGACAATATAAACTATAACGAATATACTTGTTGTCAAGATGAGTTAAGTCATTGTTATAGTTAATATGTTACGTCGTCCATCTAACTTTTAAAAAATATATGTGTTTTAGGCTTGATAATGGCTGGTTAAGCCGAAACGTCGCCATGTAAACGTTAGTTTATTTTATTACCCTAAAAGGATCCACCACGACACTATAAAAATATTACAAAGGGTACCTTTTTGGATTGGATTATAAATTACTACTGGACGATCCGATGAACCAGTTAAGAAGAAAGTAATTGACACTTTTGTTTTTCTTCGACTCTTCTTCTTGTTTACTATGGAAGGACAACGTAATAGTATTTTCCGGACTAGCTCTGAAGATGAACTACTCCAACTGCTGGACGACAAGATTAAACTTTTAATTGATAACAATATAAACACAAGTATTTTTTGGAACCTTAAACATCTTACTTTTTTTCACTTTCTTGTAACGATCCTCACATAAATCACACTACAGGTATTGTTGTCAAGATGAGTTAAGTCATTGTTATAGTTAATATGTTACGTCGTCCATCTAACTTTTAAAAAATATATGTGTTTTAGGCTTGATAATGGCTGGTTAAGCCGAAACGTCGCCATGTAAACGTTAGTTTATTTTATTACCCTAAAAGGATCCACCACGACACTATAAAAATATTACAAAGGGTACCTTTTTGGATTGGATTATAAATTACTACTGGACGATCCGATGAACCAGTTAAGAAGAAAGTAATTGACACTTTTGTTTTTCTTCGACTCTTCTTCTTGTTTACTATGGAAGGACAACGTAATAGTATTTTCCGGACTAGCTCTGAAGATGAACTACTCCAACTGCTGGACGACAAGATTAAACTTTTAATTGATAACAATATAAACACAAGTATTTTTTGGAACCTTAAACATCTTACTTTTTTTCACTTTCTTGTAACGATCCTCACATAAATCACACTACAGGTATTGTTGTCAAGATGAGTTAAGTCATTGTTATAGTTAATATGTTACGTCGTCCATCTAACTTTTAAAAAATATATGTGTTTTAGGCTTGATAATGGCTGGTTAAGCCGAAACGTCGCCATGTAAACGTTAGTTTATTTTATTACCCTAAAAGGATCCACCACGACACTATTAAAGCGGACCTAAACGTTTAAAATAGAGAAAACAACCTTTTTACCGATATCTTACGTTCTAACGTGACGATTTTAATAAAACTTCATGTACATCGCCTAAAGTAGAATTGAAACAAGTATGTAAAATTTCAACTTGATACAAGCAGTAGTATTTGAGTAATGAAGTGATACATTTTGAGTAATGAAGTGATACATTTATTAAAAGCTATTACGGGTGGTTAAGATTCATATAGTCGTGTTGTATGTAGGTTTTTTATGAAGTAAAGCTTAGTACCGAGTACCCCTCAACTCCACACTACCCTCTTCCACTTATCTTCAACTATGACATTCATAATGATTAACAAATTTCAATATTCATTATTTTATTGCAATACGCTCGCTTCAATGATAGAGCCACGCGATGCCTAGTATATATAATGTTATTTCAGGACAATCTCCTTTTATAAAAAATATTGCTTATTTTAAGCCCCCTGTAAATATACTCCAGTTTGCCGATGATTTATTAATATACTCAATCAGTGAAGAAAAAAAAAAATAATAATAATGACATGGTAAATAATCTTAGTCAAGCATTATACAAGCAATAAAAGACTGGACAATAATTACTGGACTAGAACTATCCCATGAAAAATCAGAATGTTGCATTTTCACTAGAAGAAATAATCCCCCACCTAGAAAATTATATCAATTTTACTACAAATATACATATAAAACGAAAAACTGTAATTAGATTTCTTGGTCTCTTCCTCGATCAAAAACTAACATGGAAAGAACACATCAGGAATATTACCTTAAAATGTGAAAAATACCTCTCAACATAACGAAAATTACTCGCAACAAATCATGGGGGAAGTGATCCAAAAACCATGATTACTTTATATAGGGCAACAATAAGATCATGCTTAGACTTTGCCTCACCTTTCTACGGTAACGCAAAACAATACTTACTTACAAAACTCGACCGCATTCAATACAGGGCCTTACGAATATCTATGGGATATTTAAAATCAACGCCAATAACCATTATATTAACTGAATGCGGCGAACAACCACTTAACCTTCGACGACAACATCTAACTGACAAACTACTATTAAAATTATTCACTCAATACTCTACCATATACAAATCCATAACAGAACTATCAAACAAAATAAACAGAGTACACAGATACTGGCGACATAAACCAGCACCCTTACTAAATAATAGCTACAATGCTCTATTACCTGACTTAAATCATAGTATATACCAACATAAATTATTACTAATTCATCAAATTTATAATGAAAACCTATATCAAAAGCCAAATATATATATACCCAAACTTACTTATCCTTACAATAACATTACATTCGAAGATCAACTCACTAAATACACCCACCAAAAACTTACACTATACTTACAGACGGATCAAAAGAACAAAACTTAACAGGATATTTTTATTATGACCCAATTCAATTAAGACCCCCAATTAAAACGAGGCATCGGCTACGCATACCCTCAACCTACTAGTATATATACATTAGAAAGTTTAGCCATTCTACAAGCACAGTGGCGTACCAAGACGGGTGCAAGGGGGGGGGGGGGTACCATCCTTATAGTTTGTGTTTGTTCTATTATTCTATTGTAGTTTGTAGTCTTGTCTTGTCTTATCAGCTATGAGTTAACTGTGCCGTCTCACACGGTACCCGCGTCGCGAGTGAAATTGAGCTGTGTACATTGATCCTCACCGGAAATTATTGATCTCAATTATATCTGGTTAACTTACAGGTAAGAGAGAATTACTAAGCCTACTTACAGTATGAAATTTCGGAATATGTTAAATGATTACACTTTCCAAGGTCGTCAGTAAATGCACGACTATATTCCAGATCAGGAGATATACACCTGAACCCTCTATCAAATAAGGCAAATAATTTAACCTTTAACTTAACTAAATAAGTTACTAATAACGAGGTACTATTAACGGTAACTTAAGTTACCATTAATAGTATCTAAGTTTACAGTATGTAAATATAGATATGTCCCAAGCTCTACGACAGTTACCTTAGTAACGCTTTGTTTATTATTTACTTTTATATTTAATTGTCATTAGACAAAAGTGTTTTGATATTCTTTGTACAGTTTAAATATATACCGGAATTAGTTCCCCTTGACTTCCGTTCATTTTTATTGTAGTAAGTTAGCTACAAGTGGTGACCCCGGACGTACGAATACGTGAAATTCTGAAAACGCCGCTCTGGGTTGGTAAGTTTTTGTTTTAATTCTTACACTTTGCGCGAGTTAAAAGTTGTATTTTCAACGTCACTCTCTATCATGTTAAACGCTACTAGGGATTCTACCCAGTCGTCGCCATCTCTGGACATCGCTAGAGTGGGCATCAAATTTCCACCATTCTGGCGTGCTGACCCAGAGCTTTGGTTTAAGCAGATAGAAATGGCTCAGGAAATGGCTCTGGTTGGATCAGTTTATGAGTCAAAGTATCACTCAGGACGACTCTAAATATTATTACGTCGTCGCCAACATTGAAAGTGACGTGCTGTCACACGTAAGTGACATAATAAAAAACCCGCCTGATTCAAACAAACTTCGGTGACTCTGAACATCAAAAAATCAAACGACTGTTAGCAGGGATCGACTTTACCGGTAAAAAGCCATCCGATTCACTTCGCGCTATGCATGATCTCGCGAATAATAAATTTAGCTACGATGTCTTAAAGTCAATGTGGCTCAATACGTTGCCGTCGCAAAGTCAAGCTATACTTTCGATAAGCGACTTTCCTCTTGATAAAATGGCACTTATGGCTGATAAGATCTTGGACGTTACTGATAAACCGACCGTATCAAATACAGGAGTAACATTAGAAAAACTTCAAAATCAAATAGATAAAATTTCGCGCGATTTGGATTCTATACGAATTCAAAAGAACGATCGAAGTCGGAATCGCTGAGGCAGTAGAAATCAAGGTGCTCGATGCCGTTCGAGATCGCGTTTCCGTCCCGGTGGACAGTACTGTTGGTATCACTTCACCTATGGCACTAACGCTGTCAAATGTAATCAGCCATGCAAGTTTAAGTCAACCCCGTCACCAAATTGCCCGGGAAACGCCAAGGCTTGAGCAGCTGCGAGACGACAGAAGCCCAAGTGAACTCATCCTTTTATCGTCTGTATGTTACTGATAAGAAAAAGGGATTCAAATATTTAGTAGATACTGGAGCTGACGTTTCCTTAGTTCCTCCTGGCAGAAATGACAAGCCAAACAAATCAAGTTTTCAACTTTTCGCTGCCAATGGTACAAGAATAAAAACTTACGGTGAAAAATTATTGACGTTGGATTTAGGCCTCCGCAAAAATTTTTCATATGTATTCACAATAGCGGTCGTTCAAAAACCAATTATTGGCGCCGATTTCTTAAATAAATTTAACTTACTGGTCGATTTAAGAAATAATAAACTACTGGACGGCAACACAGAATATTGTTCACAAACACAAACAAGCAACTCAAGGCACGACAGAAACATCGTTACCATCATAGAAGACAAAAGCGACGACTTTTCAAAAATTTTAAGAAGGTATCCAGACACAACCAGACCTACAACAACCAACTATTTTTGGACTTATGCCAAAAAACAACCCACGGCGTAACGCACGCGATTGAAACTACAGGACTACCAGTTTACTCCAAGGCAAGAAGATTGGCCCCGGATATGCTGAAAGTCGCCAAAGAACATTTCCAGGTCATGCTAAACCAGGGTATCTGCAGACCATCCAAAAGCAGTTGGGCATCGCCACTTCACATGGTACCAAAAAAAGGGAATGACTGGAGACCCTGTGGAGATTATCGCAGGTTGAATTCGATTACATTACCTGACAGACATCCAAGACGTCGCTAATTTTTTAGAATGTAAACAATTTTATTCAAAAATAGACATTGTTAGGGCCTATCATCACATCCCTATGAACGAATCGGACATAGCAAAAACAGCCATTACAACACCATTCGGGCTCTTTGAATTTGTTGTTATGCCCTTCGGACTTAGGAACGCGGCCCAAAGGTTTACGAGATTTATGCACTAAGTTCTTGGAGATCTTTCATTTATTTTTGTTTATCTTGATGACGTATCGATAGCTTCTGCTACGAGGGAAGAACATCTACGTCATTTCGAAACGGTCATTCAAAGAATGTATGAATACAAAATTACACTCAATATCCAAAAAAGCGTTTTTGGGGTCAAACAAATTACTTTTCTTGGTTACCTAGTTTCACCAGAGGGAATAAAACCATCACCAGAGAAGACTGAAATCATCAAAGATGTAGAGCCACCCAAAACCATCCGTGCTCTAAGGAGGTTCTTGGGAGCTATTACTTTTTATCGCCGTTTTCTAGCGAACGCCGCTGAACACCAAGCTCCGCTTAACGATCTTACAAAAGGTGCAAAATCAGATAACAGCGAGATATCGTGGACTGCAGAATTAATCAAAGCCTTTTAACAATGTAAGGATGACATCGTAAACGCTACAACCTTATCATTTCTATCCAACTTACCGCTAGTCCTGATGGTAGACGCTTCTGACATAGCGGTTGGAGCAACACTGAATCAAGTTAAAAACAAACACCTCAAATCTTTAGGATTATTTTCACAAAAATTAAGCAGTAATCAAAAGAATTACAGTACTTATGGCCGAGAACTGATAGCCGTTTTCAGCGCAATCAAACATTTTCAGTACATGCTGGAAGGAAGAGAATTTACAATATTCACGGATCACAAACCACTTATATTCGCAATTCAACAGAAAATCACCTCGACAAATCCGTAATTTAGACTACATTGCTCAATTTTCTACAGACATAAGACACATTACAGGCAAAGACAACATACCAGCGGACATGTTATCAAGAATCGAAACCATTTCAACTCCAAATAGTATCGATTGCTTAGAAATGCATCATCAACAAAAATCAGATGAATAACTTAACAAAATTTAAAAAAAAACAGATAATTATTCTCTAAAACTTACAAAATTAACTCTTCCTGACAAAGACTTTTCATTATACTACGACATTTCGACGGACACTCCTAGACTCTACGTACCGACTGCCATGCGACAGGCTACATTCCATCTTATACACAACCTAGCTCACCCAGGCATGAACAAAACTTTGGAAATTATCAAAAAGAAATACCTTTGGCCATCAATGGCAAATGACGTTAAGACATGGGCTAGAGCCTGTCTAGCGTGCCAACGATCTAAAGTGTGGAAGCACACGAAGAGCGGGATAGGTGATTTGAGAACACCACATTACAATGTGGTGAACAATAAAGAAATAGACTTTATATGGGTCAAATCCCATATATTGAAAGGTCAGTTATCACATCTAAATGGTCCAATATCTCTCATTTCTGTAGTCCATGTATGACTCTGTCTACTTCTAAAAGATGCCCAGCAGATGTATGCCAACTTCTTTCAACATTCTATAAAGATATAAAAACAACTAATGAGAGAGTACGTTCAATAAAGCCATGTATTACTGATGGGAGTTTTTACCAATTGAAACCTGAAACTCTTCTACTAACTTACACCCAAACCGAGAAGAATATGCTAGTCAAATGTTTAGAGAACAAATGTACTGAACCATTATTAATACATACTATACATGAGGCTCAAGGTTTAACATCAAAAAGAGTTGTACTGGTCAGGATAAATACTAAACATTTAGACATATATAATAGTATACCTCATACAATAGTAGCTATTAGTAGACACACAAAAAGTTTCCTGACAACAGGTGAGCCTGACTTAATAAGTCATCTTATCAAAAACACGCTTACAATGAATAATGACTTCATCGAAAAATACAACCAAACAAAAAACCATCAAAGCGTACACACTTTAAAAGAAGTCGGAATAATTAATTACAGTAAATATGGATAATACAAATCATCTAATTATTCAATTCAATTCAAAATACTTTTATTTTAATAAATTACATAAGTAAATGAAAGTTATAAAAGTAATTACGGCAAGGCAAAGCCGTCTGCCGGAGAGCTTGCATTACAAGAAAAGAAATGTTACAAAAATATAAAATTAAAAAAATTAATTAAATTATTCATGATTCAAATTAAGATAAGATAATAGATTACTAATATTTACTTTATAATACAAAAATTGCTTATACAACTAAATGTTATAATGTTCGGCTAGAAAGAGACAGGGCTTCTTTTGTGAATTTTATAACTGGTTGAAAGTTGCTACTTATTATTAAATCGGTAATGTCATAACCTTGGACAGTGGAAGAGCCAAAGTATTTAAGACGCAGTGAAGCATAGGCTGGGCACTCTGAAAGAAAATGTAAAAGATTTTCCTCAACACCTCTATAACACATTGAACACTCCATTTCATCAGGATCCTTATCAAGCCAAGGTACAGACTTAAACAAAAGTTTCAAGTCAGCAAAAGATATATTAAAGGTTGAGGTCTGACTAAAAAACCTACCATAGTCAGACTTTTCGACTAAAGTTCGAAATAATAAAAACCTGTTAGATTCCTTTGCTTGGTTTACATACGCTTCTATCATACTTGATTTCATTCGGGCAATTAACGTGCTAAACTGGGCTCTCCACAAGGCTTTATTTTCTAGGGTTAGTTGAAAAGCTGTACTGTACTCCTGGCATAGTTCGTTCCACGTTTTGAACCATGATATGTTTGTAGCTATAATCTCCTCAGCAATTATTCTAGGGTAACGATGAGGTGGAAGTTCCATTACTGAGGTACAGTAATCTGCATGCAGTTTGAAGGTATACAAAAATAAAGGGTCTGTAGACGTCTCAATATGAAGCATATAAGCAGGAGTAGACTGTGGAAGAGAGAAGAGTTTCCTAATAAAAAACCTTTGAAATTTTTCTAAAACTTCATACCTAGAACTACCCCAAACTTGAGCAGCGTAACACGTAATGGCTCTAGAGACAGCATTAAATAATCTAAATTTTGAGCCAAGAGGGACCTCTTGATTGGAAATAAAACTACCCCAAACTGAATTTAGTCCTTGTTTTGCAGCAACAACCTGTTCTTTTAGATGCTCATGAAGGGATAACCTAGAAGTCAAAACTACACCTAAATACTTGTAGTGATTAACAACCTCAATTTTTGTGCCGTTGTAAAACCTTTCTAGATTAATACCCATTATCTTCGTTTTAGTATTGTTCAGCTGTAGCCCTACCTCCTTGACGACCGCCACTAGTTCGCTTATCATTCTTTTTGCCTCGCTTAAATTCTTTGCTATCAGCACGATATCGTCCATGAACTTAAGAATGTTGAGCCACTTGCCGTTGACGTTTACTCTTAGTCCATCCCATTCTAGTTGGTTGCAGGCTAATTCTAGGACGTGAATAAATAACTTGCCTGATGGTATGTCTCCTTGTCTCACGCCTCTATCCACTTTTATTTTCTTTCTGACCTCATCAATTTAACGTCCATTGTCGCTCCCTGGTATATGAATTTTAACAAGTTAATATATTGCGTTTCTACACCGGCTTTCTCGACGCTCTCGATTATGTAATTTCTATGTAACGAGTCGAAGGCTTTCTGAAAATCAACAAATACCAGTACCAGTGGAAACTCGTATTCCTTAGTTATTCTTAATAGTTGTTTAATTACAAACACGTTATCTAGTGTTGATAAGTTTTTGCGACCCCCGGTTTGAGTTATACTCAAGTCATTGTCTATCTTTTCATTAGAACTTTATACAGCACTGATAGTAAACTAATTGGTCTGTAGTTGTCTACGTTGTATTTATCTCCTTTTTACTTTCTCATATAAAGAGAAAGTATTGTGATGGCGCGAAAATTCGATTTTGAGATTTTGATGGATTTACACGTTTTGAGGTCCCCTGAGTCCAAAAAAGTGGTTTTCAAAAAATATCTGTCCGTCGTCTGTCGTCTGTCGTCTGTGCAGACGCCTAGAGCCTAAACTACTAGGCCGATTTTGACGAAATTTGGCATACATGTTCAGAAAAATCATATCCCGAGGCGAAATCGAGAAATGAATTTTAGCTCTAAATTTAGGGGCGCTACCCCCCAAAAACTCTGAAAAAACATGAAAAAAAATTATTTCTCGAAAACGGTTCCGACTATTTTGATTAAAAAATTCTAAAATGTAGTCCATTTGAATACGAATCCAACGATATAAGCCGTTTTCCCGGAAAAATCTAGTTCCTGAGAAATTAGCTTATAACGCGGACGGAGAAAGCCCGGGTTCGATTCCCCACCCAGGAGAAGTTATTTTTATAATAAATTTTGATGAAAAGTTCAATAATATTTAAATGTACATTTGAAAACTAATAAATGGAAACACTGGGCTAAGTAATTATAAACTCGTATATGAGAAAGTTTGTCTGAGTTGTCTCGGACCGATTTTTTAAATAATAAGATTAGGGTTGATTCCAACCATTCCTCTGGTATTTTGCCATACTTTATGCATAAGTTGCAAATATGAGTCATTGCATTCGCTACAGTTTCTCCTCCTGCTTTTAGTTCATCTGTTGTAATTTCATCTTTTTCATTTCCGCTTGCCTTTCCTCTTTTCATGTTCTTAATTGCCCAATTTACTTCTTCTTTTATTATTTCAGGCACTTGCGTATCCAGCGCCGGTGCTAAACTTTTGGCCGCCACAGGCAAGACGGTTTTTTGCCGCCCATTGAAGTAGGAATATTTTGACCGGGGGGGGGGGGGATGGGATGAGGGTGATTTTTTGGGGGCTTCCTTACAGGAGTTAGTTTAGGTTATTACATAAAACATAACTGGAAAGTTTCAAATTTTTTTGTTGGGTATTTTTGGGGATACAAGATGCTTTAACGACCTCCACTTCAGGCACAGTCAGAAAAACGCTAGAAATTATAAGGGTCCTGAGGGGGCACGCCCCTCTGATATATTTTATTGTATATTAGATTAAAAATAAAATGTTAACTAAATAGCCAGCTTTTGTCAACTTTAGACATTCTCGTCTTTTTAGTTTCTTGAGATTTAACAGCTTAAAGTATTTTCAACTTTTTAAAATAAAATAATTTTTCCACTTTCAATCACCCTTAAAAAGGGCTGACCAAAGTCTGTTTGATATAACCTGGCTGCTTTTTAAAATGGTTCATATAACCAGTGGCGATCCTGGCTCAAAAGTTCAGGGGGGGCTAAAGCCCCCCATGTTTTGCGGGTGTAGTATTCATTTTAATATACCAGGAAGGACTCATTTGTATGTTATATGTTGTTGCAGTCCTTCCCAGAGGCAATTCTATGTAATTTTTTCGTGAGGCTAAACAATTAAATTTATTCAAGAATGTTATACTTGCCATTGAACTGGGACTGGGAAGTTCTACTGTAAGTATAGTTGGGGGCTTATTTAAAGTCTCCTATGATACTTACCATATCATCACAGAAGAAAGTATTGGTCTTTAAATAATAATAATTTTAACATGAGGATAACAAAAGGATTGGTTTAAAAACTGTATAGGTTAATTAAAAATGTATAAATTGTCAGAAATAATATAATATTCATAGATAACAAAAATGTTAAAATTAACATGGACGTCGACAGCAGTGCATTATTGGAAGGAAAATTTATAACATATGACCTCTCAAAACAGCGTTTTTATGCTTCTTTGAGGTGAAATTTGATTTTAATTCTTTTTCATATAATAAATTAAACTACTTTCGTTGGCACAAAAGTATGCACAAGTATTTTTAAAAGAATTTTAATTTTTAAATTAAATCAAATTATAATTATTATTAAATAGACAGAGAAAAATAGACCCCTGCAGCGGGACTCGAACCATATATTATATATATATTATACATTTCCGTTACAGTGCTCTGACCAACGAAGACATTTTAATGCAATCTTAAAAATAGTAATTGTAAAATAATAAAAGGTGTGCACCTAATCATGGCAGATTAAGAGGTAATAGCAATTATGCAATATTACTTCACATCTATAATAAACTGTGTCATTTTTTCAATAGTTGTGAAAAACATGTTTTCTTAGGGTGGTCATAATATAAAGTTTAGTCCAAAATGGGACATTGCATTTTGGGAAGGTGGTCGAGCTATTGTAGCCCCCCGACGAAAGTGGGGCCCTAGCAAAAATTTGATAAAGAAAAACTTTAGATTAGGTTTTCGGACATTATTGGTAAAACTGCAACTGCACTACTTGGCCCACCTATTTCGTACTGTCCGATTTACTTCATTTTTTTTTAACTGTTCCTTTTTACAGAATTTGTATTTTTTTACAGTATCTCTGTGCAAAAACGATTCCGGTTGTAGCATCTCGATAAAATCAGAATTATATTTTATTTTTATTTTATTTATACATGCAAAGTGTCACGTTTAATGTGGCAATGATAGAAGGTCAAAAAAATTTAAACTTAACCTAAACTAACCAAAACCTTCCATAATTTTCCCTAAAATAAAAAATTAAGTTAAAAAATCACTGGGAAGTACTTGCGTCCAAGTACTTTTTAGGGTTTTGTAGATGATTAAGCATATCCCGTTATATAATTAATTTTTACCGTTGTATATTTTTTTCTCTGACCTCAAGGGTCCCTGGTTCGATCCCCCGGGGGGCACAATGTTTTTTATCGGTAATAACGACAAGATAAATGACATTTTTCCGGAAATTTTCATCGCCCCACCATAAGGTATGACCATGAATTATTTTGAAATTTTAGGAGCAGGCGTTATATAGTGGTTGGGGGATATCTTTGAGTATATTTTGACTTATTTAAAAAATAAGAAATGCAAAATTTAAAAAAGTATATATTCATACATTTGTATCCTACTCCTCAGCAGCTTTCATTTGATACCCTACTCAAAATTAAACAAAAAAATTGGGCGCACTTCACATTTTCATGCACAAAATTGCCAATTTTTGAAAATTGGGGATGCACTCCCGGAATTTTCATTGCCCCACAATAAGGTATAACCATGAATTATTTCAAAATTTTAGGACCAGCCGTTATTTAGTGGTTGGGGGGAGGGGATTTTGTTTGGGTATATTATGTTTTATTTAACCAATAAGGAATGCAACATTTAAAAAAGCAAATATATATTTGTAACTTACGATTCAGCAGCTTTCATTTGATACCTACTCGAAACTTTAAAAAAATATAAATTTTTGAGTTTACCACATTTTTGCGACTTGCGCATGCTCATATTTAATTTTTAACTTCTTCCCGTGAAAATATAAACTTAAAACTACAAAATCATCATTAAATAATTTTATCTACTTGCGGCAGCAAAATGAGGCAATATTGAACTGATTTCGGGCAGAGAAATGTGATTTTACTGCCTAGGCGGTAAAATGAAGAAACATTTTGATGGCTAGGCAGCAAAATTTTTACTTTTATAATGTTGGCAATGAGAGTTTATACTATTATCTCTATCTTATAACTTATTATATAGTATGTATATTATAGTTTAATAAGTAATATTTAATAAATAAACGTTTTTATAATAAAATAATTTGTTTATATTTGTTAATTCTGTTAAATAAGTTCAATGAATAGTAGATCTTTAATTAAAAAAAAATGCGGTCACTGGCCACACTGCAGCTTCATGTAAACATCCAACATCCATATTATTGTTGAAGTCATTCTAGATTAGACTAGCTACTTTTCTTGATTTATCCTAGTTACTTCTTTTCTTTAAGCAGAAGAACATATCTTTAATACTTTTATTAATTTGTTAGTAAAAATATAAATAAATATGTTATATTGCGTGCATTATTCATTCAGAAGTTATGTATGTTATGAACGTGTGTTTTGTATTTTGTTGTTATAGCATCACTTTGTTATTCCCAATTTTTATTATTCCCAAGCTTCATATTTGATTTCTTTATCAACATTAATTATAGTTAATACTTATGTTATCTTATTAATATGACACATAGTAATTAACTATGTTATATTAATAAAGATAGTATTTTAGCAGTTTAATTTTTCTGCCGCCCGTAGATAAAATATTGTATGCAACAGCAACAAGGCAGCAAAGGAAACATTTCTGCCTCGTTTATTTATAGCCTGTCCACGCCTTCGGCTCGGAGGCTAATCAGTACTTCGGATACTACTTCGGACGCTAAAAATAATAATAATTAAAAAAATATATTTCTTAAAAAAAATGTTAAAGGTGGGCTAATTTTCTTTCGGGGCCTCGGGGGGTCTAATTTTCTTCCAGGGGGGGCTAATTTTCTCCCAGGGGGGGCTATAGCCCCCCCTGCCCCCCCCCTAGGATCGCCACTGCATATAACTATTATTTAGCTATATGTAATAGTTTTTGAGTAATAAAAATTGATTCTAAAGGGTAGAAAAGATTACAGCTTTAAAGGGGTAAGTAAATAGTTAAGGAAAAAAAGAGGGTATGAAGGATAATGGAAAAGAAGTAAGAGGGGTTACGAGAGAAAGAAAAATACATTCATAGATACATATATATGTACTCATTTACAGCAAAGACAGTTGATAGAATTTAAGGAAACAAAATAAATGATTTTGGCACTAGAGTAACCAAGAACCAACCCAAAATGCGATTAGCTCGACTGCTAAAATAAAACGAATCCTGATAAGGTATTAGGTGTTATTACTAGGGTTCCATTTCAAAAATGTTAGTTTATTAATGCCTACTCAGTACCCAACGCACATTATTATCGTTTCAACTATGGATTCTGTTTTTCAATTTATAAAAAAAAGTCTGAGAGAACATCGGCCGCCCCCTGAGTTTGGCGGCCGCCTGCCACGCCTGTGCGTAGCGCCGGCGCTGTGCGTATCTATCATATTTTGCTTTTTTCCCCTGTCATCTCTTTTATTACTATTCGATCCCTCCTTGCTTTTATATAGTTCGTTGAAATATTCGCTAATAATATCTATTATCAATTCATTCTCTCTCCTCAAAATACCTTCTTTGTCTTTCATTGCTACTATTTTCTCTTTACCTACTGATTGGGTCTTCCAATACTTCCTTATACTACCTCCGTTCTCTAATATTCCTTCTAATTCTTTTATCTTCTTACTATCACTCCATGACTTTAACTTATGTCTAATTAGCTTAGAAATTTCGCTAAACTCTATTTTATCTCTTCCACTTCTCTTTAGTCCTCTTCTCTTTTCAAACAGCTTTTTTATCTCTTTCGGTATTTGGCTTTTCCTATTGGTATTATTTTACCTTTCTATGTTCTTATTTCTGACCTCTTTTATCCCTTTAACCAAAATCTTTTTGCACGATTGTAAATCGGATTCTTCAATTAATGTCCCTAATTCTTCCTTTAACAATTTCTCATAACAATCTAAATTTATCTCTTTGAACTCTATTGGCGGTATCTCTTATTTTTTTGTTTTCTTATCTTGCATTGATTTTTCCCCAGATTTATCATACATTTAAGAGCTATATGGTCACTTCCGATGTTAATTTGTTGCTCTGTCTCGACATCCTGTACTATATTTTTCTTATCAGTAATAATAAAATCGATTTCATTCCGAGTAAGTCCATCAGGGCTTACCCACGTCCATTTCTTCCTATCAGGCTTACAGAAGTAACTATTCATTTCATTATATACATTCTATTACTTTCTATAAATTCTAAGAGTGTGGTACCCCTGGCGTTCCTTATACCGTAACCATAGTTACCCAAACACGCGAAGTCTACTCCCTTTACAATTTTAGAATTAAGATCTCCCATAATTACAGTGTACTTGCATTTATCATGTTCTAAGGCTTCCACGTCTGACTCCTCTGCGTTGCTGGTCGGAGCGTAGACTTGTAGTATCTGGAATCTTCCACCTCCTTGAGTCTTGTCTAATTTCCAAATTAGTTTAGAGATTCGGTGGCTGTACGGTTTATATGAAGTGATTAGTTTTACTCTTTTTTTGTTGACTAGGAAACCAGTACCTCCGTTGGGACCTTCTCCATTCAAGTAAATTTCTATATTGCTTCCTAGGTCTATAAGGGATTCTTTATCTCTTCTGATCTCACTCAGTCCTTGACATCGTTACAAACTATTAAAACAAAGAGCTGTTTAGTCCAATATAAATTGGGACAAAGGAGTACCTATCACACATCTGTTTTTATTAGGGGAGTAACAGTCTAAAGAAGAGTACTCCGTACACCTTCTTTAGATGGTTACTCCCCTCATTTTATCTTAAATTTTATCTTTATACATCTTGTCTTTCCCCCTATTCTTACCCCAACATAAGCCCTAATGCTTTTCAACATTCCCAAAAACGTTTATTGGGTGGAAAATAATATTTTTTTTTTGGAATGTTATCAATTCAAATTAATAAATTACGGGAGTAAGTCTAAAGAATATCACTCCGTACACCTTCTTTAGATGGTTACTCCCCTCGGTTTTTATTAGGGGAGTAACAGTCTAAAGAAGATTACTCCGTACACCTTCTTTAGATGGTTACTCCCCTCATTTTATCTTGAATTTTATCTTTATACATCTTGTCTTTCCCCCTATTCTTACCCCAACAAAAGCCCTAATGCTTTTCAACATTCCCAAAAACGTTTATTGGGTGGAAAATAATAATTTTTTTTTGGAATGTGCAAATTCTACCTCACCCAACACGGGCATTCACGTTCCATACCTTATTGTTGCGGACAAGACATTTCCTAAAAAGAAACGAACTTTATGAGACCTTAATAAATATAAATCGGATGATCGTAAACGTTACTTCAACTATTGGTGATGTCCTGCGAGGAGAACATCAGAAAAAGTAAATTACATAATTATGGCCACTTGCTTACACCATACTTTTATTTACAAAAATACGATAGCAATATGTACTCATAATTAGGTTATTCAGCGATTGGATTTGATCAGTGGGGATCACGGACTAAAAAAAATTACATTTGCAAGGAATGCATTTCGTGCAAGAGACCTGGTTTCTCTCTTGTTTATCAAATCCCTTCATATATGAAATTTTTTGCTATAATTAACGTAATTCAATATTGCACAAAAAAGGAGAAATATATAGGAAAAGTCGTGTATATTTTTCTATGAGTAAAATACTCATTGCCTAAACAATGTTTTACATTTCTATTCCTATTTTTCTACAGATAGCATTTGTGAACTCTGTGTCAATGAATTTTGCATGCCAGAGATCCAACACACGGGATTGTTGATCACTAACACTATTAATGTTTTTTCATTCGCGTCTTTAACAAAACAATAACAAAAACTATCATTTCTTTTTGTTAAAAAAATGTTTATTTTATTTTGTAATTATTTTTTATTTTTTCACTTTGGTGGATTTAATGTTAAAAGTCCAGTTGTTTTTCTATATATTATTATTATATTATATCTATCTCGAACGTGGTTCTTCTTAAAACAATGTGGAAGGGATACTGCCCGTAGCGCCCCTAGCGGTAACGTTTAGCCCTAGCGGCCAAAGGAAGAATCCGTCAGTGTGTGTAGGAGAGTGCAGCTATTACCTACCCGCTCACGTGTGTGTTACGCCGCCCTCGACCCTGTACTACCATCAGGTATTCTCCACTTTTATTATTAGAAGACCACATTATAAATATATATATATGTTATTACCTATATACAGTCCACCGCTAAATTACTACTTATTTGTGGAATGGTGTGATATGACCGCGGCGCCAACCTGGCCCTGCATATATCCGCCACACTTTAGAAAAATATCGTCCACATAAAATAACAGAAATTTCACTGTTTAGTGTCGGTGACAGTATTTTTTTCACTGTCACTGACACGTGCCGGGTGAGTGTAAACAACACCCTTCAAATCCCTAAAAGAATATTTTAAATTCGTCTGTGGGATCACGGGCCGGTAACGGCACTGTGCCGTCACTGTCACGGTCACTGATGTGTGTAAATGGACCTTAATACTGCAAACAGTTATTAATTTCCCAAAATAAAAAACTATTATCTAAAAAAAAAAAAATTTTGTAAGAAAAAGAACAAACTAAAAGAGAAAATAATCTGCCCATTAGTGTGGCACATAGCTTCCTCGCACTCTAGTACGCAAAGAAAAGGTCAGTTAAAGAAATAAAAATACCTCGATAAATATCATCAAAAAGTTGGAACGGGCACTGTTCCAGTAAATATTTAAAATAACGTTGGTTCTTACCAACATTTTATGGAGAAACAAAGCCTCCAACATGCGCCAAACGCCAAACGTTAGCGCACATATAATAAATTTAATAAACAAATAACACAGCAACCAAATCGTAGAAACCGCTATATAAACATTTTTTTTTTTTTTTTTTTTTTTTTTCAATTTTACTCCCCTCAAAAATAAAAATAACACAAAATAGAACATAACAAAAATTAATCTACTATTCAAGAGCTTTTCAACGATATACATAATATTATAAAAGATTAAGTTAGACATTTGTACCCCTGTACTTTGAGGTACCAAAATTATATTTATAAAAACAAACAATACAAAAGGGTATTAATTTAACTATTATATAAATATAAATAAGAAAACAAAAGAATATTTAAACCCTTCAACCTACAACAAAATTATAAATCGGTACAAAAGTGCGTGTACACAATTTTTTAATGTACTTATCAAGGCCTTTAAAATGATATACGACGCGCTTCATGTAAGAAAGTGAGGCGGATATAATCGCCGGTTTCTGCACGATTAAGTTAAACTTATTAAGTGTAATAGTTGCATATTCTTTTTCTACACTTCAATACCTTTAAATTGATGCGTAACATGTCATGGTGACAAAACTTTTTTAGTCAACACATTTCCTTATTTACGGCAACTTCAGATTTATTATCAGCTACAGCTACATTTGCCTTTTTGTTGTTTTTATTGAAGAAGCAATTTTGTTTTAAATGACCCTTTTTCTTACAAATATGACAAACTTTTGTCACATTTATTATAATTACAAGACTGGAACTTGGACTGATATCTGTTATTGACTTTCAAAACAGATTCTCTATCATTAGGAACAGAATTTTCATTTTTTCTTTTGTACTCCCAAAGTAATTTTTCTTTTACCAATTCTATAGTCAGATCCGCTTCGGGCCTGCCTTCCAGAGCTGTTACTAAATTGTCATAACTCTCGGGAAGACTGCTGAGGACAAACGCTACTTGAAGATTATCCGCTAGCGCTAGATCTTCTCCTATAGTAGATAACTGGTGTATTAAATCGGTCATAATCATAATATGCTCCTCCATACTTCCTCCTCGTATAAGTTTTAAGCGACATAATCTTTTTAACAAATGAACTTTGTTAGATAAAGTAGATTTTTGGTGATATTTTTGTAGAGTTACCCATGCTTCTCTAGCCGATTTCGTATTTCTAATATGATATATTAGTAGAGGTGGGTCGAAAATAACAGAACAGCTTAGAAGAACATGTTATTGGAAAATAACAGTTCGTCCGATAACATGTTCTTGAAAAATACCTGTTATCGAATAACAGTTCACATTTTAACAGCTCAGGATAACAGAACAGATCTTCCTGTTATTGTTATCCTAGAACAGAATCAATAACATTTCATTTCGAGAACAAGAACAAGATGCAATGAGCTGTTATCTGTTATAACACTTCTCTACTGTTCTTCTAGAACAGAACAGAATCAATAACATTTCATTTCGAGAACAAGATGCAATGAGCTGTTATCTGTTATAACACTTCTCTACTGTTCTTGTTATCCTAGAACAGAACAGAATCAATAACATTTCATTTCGATAACAAGAACAAGATGCAATGAGCTGTTATCTGTTATAACACTTCTCTACTGTTCTGTTCTCTGACCTGTTTCTTGTTTCTGTTATTTAAGTTTAAATAATTTTATTATAAAGGACAAAGATTTTACTTTTGCAGGGTAGAGCTCGGTCTCGGTTCTAACTTGCACTTGCATGACCCGATTTCCATTCCAAGGCCAATGTCCTTTACTCCTTACCTTAACCTTATGGCTTAGGGCTATCTCTGTCTATCTATTGTAATATCTATCTGCCAATTTGAGTTACGTTAGTGTTAACTCTAACCCCTCTTTGCCTTACCTACCTATCCTATCCAGAGTGTTTGTCCCACACCCCTTCACCCTTTTGAGGTGGCCCGCCTTTCCGCTTCCGCGTATCTAAGCTGATCTCACACTTTATCTCCAGTTCTACTGAACCGATTTTCCTCTAACAACTTTCATTATATGTAATTATATTATACCTTTACACGACGTCACATTACTGCAACTATTTCTGACGTATCATCAATTATGTTTATAATAGATACTAGATACCTACTTATCGGTTTTTAAATTATATAAAAAATGAAAAGGGAAAATTGGCCTTATTTTAATATTATTTTTGAGTATTCAAAAGGTAAAAATTGTTTGATTATATCATTATATATTGAGTTATATTTTTCCCTTCACCTCTGGCCTTCAACAAGTACAAAAATACATTTTTTTTAAATGCTTTTGTGTTTTCTTTAACTTTGTCTTATATATCTCGTCGGCATCGAAAGCTACCCCCCCCCCCCCCCCCCGCAGCCCGAAAGGGAGCTGTTACCTGTTCTTCAAATAACATGTTATTGCCTGATAACAGAACAGGAATAACATGTTCTCGCCAAATAACTGTTATTACCCACCTCTATATATTAGGTTATATTCCAACAATAGACCGATTGTGGCCTTTGCCTTTTCATCGCGTAGTTCCCATTCAGCCGTTATAGGAACTGGTGGAGGATTGGTTATTACGTCCCATAATTCTTCTTTTAGAAGAAGCAGTTCCACTTTATATTTCCACACCTGATCATTTTTACCATTTAATTTTGCTAAATTATACGTTTTAACCCAGATAAGACTGATTTATTTATTTTTGATTTTTTTGGTTTCTGTAGTATTTATCAACAGTATGGAGTGCTTTTAGAACATTTTTGCCCAAATTTTAAATTGGTCATTATCAGTGACGTCATAATTGACCGTCCTCCTGGAAGGACGTCAGTCTTGACCAAATGGCCTTCCAGAAGGACGTCAGTTCTACGAACCTTTCATAATTTATTTTTTAGGTTTAATAAATGGAGACAACATATACCCAATTATACATAATTATACCTAATTATATACCTAATTATTTAAAAAAATATATGTATGAAAAAAAAAAAAAAAAAAAAAAAAAATCATTGTTGTTCATATTTTGTATTTTTTTTTATTTATTTTTTTATTCATTTTTTTTTTTTTATATATATATTTTGAAAAATATTAATTTTTTGAGTAAAACAGGAACTCTTATAATGAAATTGAAAATAGACTATTTATAAAACTTAAAAAATATATACTTCTGTTATTAAATATTATTTAAATTTTCTATTTTTTTCCATCTTTTTTTGTTATTCTTATTTTGTACGAAAATCTAGAAACAAGTAACATGGAGACAAAGATCACATTTTATAAATCTAGTCGTTGTTTTTTTACCACAATGACGACAACGTAATTGGATTTTTTTTCCTGTGTTAGAATCCCTAATATAATGGTTTTGCATGTAGTACCTGCTATCAATTTTGGCAATTTTGGAATGAAAGCCCTTGGTCTCAAAAATTCTTCTGTTAGATTCTAACAGAGAATTAACTGTTCTCTCGCTAAATCCTAAATGATCTAATTTTCCAAGATCGTAATTGAAACGTTGCAAAGCGTTGTGTTCGGCCACATCTATCCAATTAGCAATAAGTGGAAAATACCACTTTTTCCTCTTATAGAAACTCTGTACAAAGAAATATTTTGATCTGCACGATCAATGCCATCAATATATTTATTATAATTTTTAATGAGATGAGGTTGTCCAACAGATATTATTTTCTGTTTCTGTTGAGAGTAACGAGAAACTTGAAGTGGATTTACTGTATCATAGTTAGTGGCTAGAGTAACTGTGCAATTATACAAGTGACTATAGTAATTTTATTTTTTTATCACTGCAGTACTACTTAAAGTTTTCTCTTGAAGTACATTCAAGTCCAATAAAGTTCAGAGGGAACTCCTTACCAAGTCTATTTGATGTAATTGTCCCAGTAACACCTAAATTCCTGGTTCCTAAGTCACATAACAGCTCTAAAGATGTAAAAAGTTATCTATGAAAATTCTATAATGGGCAATTCATCTAACTGATCTGCATAAGTCATGACCAGTGGCGTATCTAGGGCATTGGGGCCCCCCCACAAAAATTTTTTGGGGGCCCCTTGCCAAACAAAATTGATGAGCAAGAAAAGAAACTAAAAAAAAAACCTGTTGTGTTTAGAAGTGCCCCCACTCGTCGTTGATTTGGGGGCCCCGCAATGCGGGCCCATAGTTACGCCACTGGTCATGACAACTCCATAAAACCATAAAAGTAGTTAAAAATTACTCCTATCGTCTAAAAATATGTAAAACTGCCTAATAAGTAAATCAATGGCATAGAATAAAAAGATATAAACAAAATTAAGTATAGTCTTGGTCAGGACTGACGTCCTTCCAGAAGGATTCTTGGTAATTACTGCTACTAAAAGTACAGAATATTATTATAATTACAAATATGGACTAAAATACTTTCTAAAGACTCAAATCAATAAAATACATTCAATATTAGTAAAAAAAAAAAATTATTTACCTACCCATCAACACGGTAAAAATCACCATCACTCATTTTTAAAACAGGGTTTTTTAAAAATTTATATAAAATACATCCTAAGTAGCTAAATTGAAACTAACCATGTATTCTAATAGAATAATACCTAAATAATAATTTAATAATAAAAAATAATATATAAACAATGATTTAAAGGTCTAAAAGGGCAATAGTACAGAAAAAAACACTTGTCCTTCTAGAAGTACATCAGTCTTATCTGGGTTAAATGTATCTGTCATTTCTTACCTTTCAATTTATTTTCAATATTTTGTTTACTTTTCAACCTTTCTTCTCGAATGTTCCTTTTTAACTTTTTTCTTCTTGATTGTTTCAACTTAAACAGATTACCAACTCTGGGCCCGTAACCTATTCAAATGAGTGCTTTAAGTTAGTAAGTAAAATCCACTGCGCTAGATGGTACTGAATAAGTCAGTTTTATTTAATATAACATTATCAAGAGAAAACAAACACTCCACAAAGAATACAAAACTATCAAAGTAAATTTATATAAACTCGAGTGACATCTATCATGTCATAAATAAACAAATAATAAATAAATGAAGCATTGCCAACTCAACAGATACAACCGCCTACGGTATTCGAATAAGCTAGAATTTACGTCCATTATGACAAAAAAATGTCGACGCTGGAAAATACGAGATCGTACTGGGGTATCTGTGCATGGTGTTGACATCTCCCAAGAGGCCAATCCCTCAGCTTCCCTACAGAGGCCCAAACAATCTTACAAGAGAAAATCTAAGACATTCTTAATCCATCCTGTGCCGTTTAAAAATCAAAGATGAAACTCTCGATGCAAACCAGCAAAAAGGAATGATATCCACACAAAAAACCTAACCGTGAAAAAGGCACAAGTTCCACACCCTCTCCAAAAATAGTCAGCTTATCAAAGTAGTGATATCCACTTTTTGGCCCAGTCTGCTCTTTTTTAGTAGGTATCACCTCACTTCACTCCTACTTCCATGAGCAAGACTAGTCTTTTCTTTGTATTGCTTAACTCTTGGCCAGTTTCTGAATAAGCCATAAAACACGAGTACCATGTGAAATCACATTATAACAGTTAAGTGGGTAAAGGGAAGGAGAGAACTCATAACCCCCACCCAAAAAAGTCATCCTATCAAAGTAGTGATATCTACATTTCGGCCAAGTTTGTTTAATGCCTCATTCAGAAACTGATCGTGTTAAGCAATAAAAAGAAAAGATCAGTCTTGCTCATGAAAATAGAAGTGAAGTAAGGCTATATACTACAAAAAGAGGAGACTTGTGGATTAACATTATTTAAATTTGATAATAAACTGAATTAGCGATACGTAGGACATAAAGAAAAAAATTTACTGTTTGTTGAAACCATAAAATATTAAATTTTAGTATTTATTGATAATACTATTTCATTTCATACTAAAATAAGAATAAGAAAATAATTGTCCAAAACGAATCTATATATTAAATCAAAATTAAATGCATTAGAATGTGCATTTTTAGTAAATAATATTTAAATATGTTCCTCACATTCTGCCTAAATGATACTGTTTCAGAATAAGGTTTAACACTTCTATTTAAAATAGAACTTTACAAGTTTTTCGAACAGACGTGTATATTTAAACGTTCTTACCAATTAATATTAATAATATTTAAATATTTTTTCTCAAATTCTGCGCAAATGATACTATTTCAGTATAAGGCCACTGAGGCAGTAAGGTGAAAGTCAGGCAATTCTGTTCATTTTAGTCATCTTGTAAATGTTAGCTGAACACCCTGTATAAGAAGCCCAGTCCATTTAAGATTCCTTTCAAGTATAGTGAATTAGATCTTGTCCCCATCAAGAGCTCCACACTTTATTTACTGAATATTGAGGAGGTGCTATTAGGAACCTTTCTCTTAACTTCTGCACCAGTCTCATATATATCATCGTCTCATATATATCCCAATTGATTCTGGAAAGAATCAATTGGGATCAAGGGGAGACCTGACTCCTTCGACCCATTATAATGTTTCCTTATATCTTTTTGTCGCATCTAGAACAGCACCAATTCTGGAGATCTTAGTCCAGTAGTAGTTAGTATTTTAGACCTGGTCCCAAGATCTTGCCAAGAGCTCCACACTTTATTTACACTCCGTTCCTCTAATTATTGAGGTATTTTCTGACCATTTGACCTTGGTCCATAGATTCATCTTCAACGTCTTCAATAAAGATGAAAACGATGACATGGTGAATATCAAGGAGGGGCTAATAGAAACCTGTTTCTTAACTTCTACACCAGACTCACACCATCTATCTCTAGACCCTCCCTATCCCTTCTGGGAAAAATAAATAGGTTGCGTGTTCAATCCGGCCCACAATACCAAAAATGGTTCTTTCTTTTTTGAGACCTGCTCAAGCTACAAGAAAAGAGAACACAGTGTTTATGGCGAATTGGGAAATTTCTGCCTTCGAGTAAATGTTTAAAAATTTTAATCTATAAATATATAACTAATAGTTCACGGTCATAACTACTGCAAGATGGTTCTGAGGGTGAAAGTTTTTTTTTTTTTTTTAATTGTATTTTTATATTGTCTATTTACTGTTGTAAAAAAAAACCGCCTACTGCAAAGTTTGACGCATCCACGAATAGCGCTAGCTGTAAGTCAGGATCTGGAAATGTCAATAATGCAGTGCCTGCTAGATTTTGTTAGCATTTATTAAACTTATTAATTGCTTCCGGTGCCCAATGGATGGTAGATTTATGTTTCTTCTTTGGTCCCTTCAGATAGCCGTGGAAGTATGGCTTGTGTTCCTGCAGCGTTTTTTCAAGTGCCGTCTTCAGAAATTAAGCATCCCTAAAAAGGTGCCTAATGACTGAACTGTTTCTGGCAAGTTAAAATCTTGGATAGCTTTAACTTTTTGAGGTAATACTCTACGACTTTGCAACGTTGATACGAAGATCGTAGCTATTTAGTTTTTCAAAAACCATTTGGAGATGTATTTTATGATCTTCAGGTGTTATAGAAGCAACTAAAATATCATCTATATACGGGAAACCACAATCTAATCCCCAGAGAACTGCATGCATAAAACTTAAGAACGTAGAAGGAGCATTGCATTAAATTGTACTTAAATATGCCGAAAGGTGTTGGTTATGGCGGTTTGTCATTATCAGTGACGTCATAATTGACCGTCCTCCTGGAAGGACGTCAGTCTTGACCAAATGGCCTTCCAGAAGGACGTCAGTTCTACGAACCTTTCATAATTTATTTTTTAGGTTTAATAAATGGAGACAACATATACCCAATTATACATAATTATACCTAATTATATACCTAATTATTTAAAAAAATATATGTATGAAAAAAAAAAAAAAAAAAAAAAAAAAAAAAAAAAAAAATCATTGTTGTTCATATTTTGTATTTTTACTTTCTCATATAAAGAGAAAGTATTGTGATGGCGCGAAAATTCGATTTTGAGATTTTGATGGATTTACACGTTTTGAGGTCCCCTGAGTCCAAAAAAGTGGTTTTTAAAAAATGTCTGTCTGTCGTCTGTCGTCTGTCGTCTGTCGTCTGTCTGTCGTCTGTCTGTCGTCTGTCTGTCGTCTGTGCAGACGCCTGGAGCCTAATCTACTGGGCCGATTTTGAAGAAATTTGGCATGCATGTTTAGAAAAATCATACCCCGAGGCGAAATCGAGAAATGAATTTTAGCTCCAAATTTAGGGGCGCTACCCCCCAAAAACTCTGAAAAAACGTGAAAAAAAATTATTTCTCGAAAACGGTTCCGACGATTTTGATTAAAAAATTCTAAAATATAGTCCATTTAAATACGAATCCAACGATATAAGCCGTTTTCCCGGGAAAAATCTAGTTCCTGAGAAAAAAGCTTAAAACGCGGACCGAGAGAGCCCGGGTTCGATTCCCCGCCCGGGAGAAGTTATTTTTATGAAACATTTTAATGAAATGCTCAATAATAATTAAATTTACATTTGAAAACTAATAAATGGAAAACACTGGGCTAAATAATTATGAACACGTATATGAGAAAGTTTGTCTGAGTTGTCTCGGACCGATTTTTTTTTTATTTATTTTTTTATTCATTTTTTTTTTTTTATATATATATTTTGAAAAATATTAATTTTTTGAGTAAAACAGGAACTCTTATAATGAAATTGAAAATAGACTATTTATAAAACTTAAAAAATATATACTTCTGTTATTAAATATTATTTAAATTTTCTATTTTTTTCCATCTTTTTTTGTTATTCTTATTTTGTACGAAAATCTAGAAACAAGTAACATGGAGACAAAGATCACATTTTATAAATCTAGTCGTTGTTTTTTTACCACAATGACGACAACGTAATTGGATTTTTTTTCCTGTGTTAGAATCCCTAATATAATGGTTTTGCATGTAGTACCTGCTATCAATTTTGGCAATTTTGGAATGAAAGCCCTTGGTCTCAAAAATTCTTCTGTTAGATTCTAACAGAGAATTAACTGTTCTCTCGCTAAATCCTAAATGATCTAATTTTCCAAGATCGTAATTGAAACGTTGCAAAGCGTTGTGTTCGGCCACATCTATCCAATTAGCAATAAGTGGAAAATACCACTTTTTCCTCTTATAGAAACTCTGTACAAAGAAATATTTTGATCTGCACGATCAATGCCATCAATATATTTATTATAATTTTTAATGAGATGAGGTTGTCCAACAGATATTATTTTCTGTTTCTGTTGAGAGTAACGAGAAACTTGAAGTGGATTTACTGTATCATAGTTAGTGGCTAGAGTAACTGTGCAATTATACAAGTGACTATAGTAATTTTATTTTTTTATCACTGCAGTACTTAAAGTTTTCTCTTGAAGTACATTCAAGTCCAATAAAGTTCAGAGGGAACTCCTTACCAAGTCTATTTGATGTAATTGTCCCAGTAACACCTAAATTCCTGGTTCCTAAGTCACATAACAGCTCTAAAGATGTAAAAAGTTATCTATGAAAATTCTATAATGGGCAATTCATCTAACTGATCTGCATAAGTCATGACCAGTGGCGTATCTAGGGCATTGGGGCCCCCCCACAAAAATTTTTTGGGGGCCCCTTGCCAAACAAAATTGATGAGCAAGAAAAGAAACTAAAAAAAAAACCTGTTGTGTTTAGAAGTGCCCCCACTCGTCGTTGATTTGGGGGCCCCGCAATGCGGGCCCATAGTTACGCCACTGGTCATGACAACTCCATAAAACCATAAAAGTAGTTAAAAATTACTCCTATCGTCTAAAAATATGTAAAACTGCCTAATAAGTAAATCAATGGCATAGAATAAAAAGATATAAACAAAATTAAGTATAGTCTTGGTCAGGACTGACGTCCTTCCAGAAGGATTCTTGGTAATTACTGCTACTAAAAGTACAGAATATTATTATAATTACAAATATGGACTAAAATACTTTCTAAAGACTCAAATCAATAAAATACATTCAATATTAGTAAAAAAAAAAAATTATTTACCTACCCATCAACACGGTAAAAATCACCATCACTCATTTTTAAAACAGGGTTTTTTAAAAATTTATATAAAATACATCCTAAGTAGCTAAATTGAAACTAACCATGTATTCTAATAGAATAATACCTAAATAATAATTTAGTAATAAAAAATAATATATAAACAATGATTTAAAGGTCTAAAAGGGCAATAGTACAGAAAAAAACACTTGTCCTTCTAGAAGTACATCAGTCTTATCTGGGTTAAATGTATCTGTCATTTCTTACCTTTCAATTTATTTTCAATATTTTGTTTACTTTTCAACCTTTCTTCTCGAATGTTCCTTTTTAACTTTTTTCTTCTTGATTGTTTCAACTTAAACAGATTACCAACTCTGGGCCCGTAACCTATTCAAATGAGTGCTTTAAGTTAGTAAGTAAAATCCACTGCGCTAGATGGTACTGAATAAGTCAGTTTTATTTAATATAACATTATCAAGAGAAAACAAACACTCCACAAAGAATACAAAACTATCAAAGTAAATTTATATAAACTCGAGTGACATCTATCATGTCATAAATAAACAAATAATAAATAAATGAAGCATTGCCAACTCAACAGATACAACCGCCTACGGTATTCGAATAAGCTAGAATTTACGTCCATTATGACAAAAAAATGTCGACGCTGGAAAATACGAGATCGTACTGGGGTATCTGTGCATGGTGTTGACATCTCCCAAGAGGCCAATCCCTCAGCTTCCCTACAGAGGCCCAAACAATCTTACAAGAGAAAATCTAAGACATTCTTAATCCATCCTGTGCCGTTTAAAAATCAAAGATGAAACTCTCGATGCAAACCAGCAAAAAGGAATGATATCCACACAAAAAACCTAACCGTGAAAAAGGCACAAGTTCCACACCCTCTCCAAAAATAGTCAGCTTATCAAAGTAGTGATATCCACTTTTTGGCCCAGTCTGCTCTTTTTTAGTAGGTATCACCTCACTTCACTCCTACTTCCATGAGCAAGACTAGTCTTTTCTTTGTATTGCTTAACTCTTGGCCAGTTTCTGAATAAGCCATAAAACACGAGTACCATGTGAAATCACATTATAACAGTTAAGTGGGTAAAGGGAAGGAGAGAACTCATAACCCCCACCCAAAAAAGTCATCCTATCAAAGTAGTGATATCTACATTTCGGCCAAGTTTGTTTAATGCCTCATTCAGAAACTGATCGTGTTAAGCAATAAAAAGAAAAGATCAGTCTTGCTCATGAAAATAGAAGTGAAGTAAGGCTATATACTACAAAAAGAGGAGACTTGTGGATTAACATTATTTAAATTTGATAATAAACTGAATTAGCGATACGTAGGACATAAAGAAAAAAATTTACTGTTTGTTGAAACCATAAAATATTAAATTTTAGTATTTATTGATAATACTATTTCATTTCATACTAAAATAAGAATAAGAAAATAATTGTCCAAAACGAATCTATATATTAAATCAAAATTAAATGCATTAGAATGTGCATTTTTAGTAAATAATATTTAAATATGTTCCTCACATTCTGCCTAAATGATACTGTTTCAGAATAAGGTTTAACACTTCTATTTAAAATAGAACTTTACAAGTTTTTCGAACAGACGTGTATATTTAAACGTTCTTACCAATTAATATTAATAATATTTAAATATTTTTTCTCAAATTCTGCGCAAATGATACTATTTCAGTATAAGGCCACTGAGGCAGTAAGGTGAAAGTCAGGCAATTCTGTTCATTTTAGTCATCTTGTAAATGTTAGCTGAACACCCTGTATAAGAAGCCCAGTCCATTTAAGATTCCTTTCAAGTATAGTGAATTAGATCTTGTCCCCATCAAGAGCTCCACACTTTATTTACTGAATATTGAGGAGGTGCTATTAGGAACCTTTCTCTTAACTTCTGCACCAGTCTCATATATATCATCGTCTCATATATATCCCAATTGATTCTGGAAAGAATCAATTGGGATCAAGGGGAGACCTGACTCCTTCGACCCATTATAATGTTTCCTTATATCTTTTTGTCGCATCTAGAACAGCACCAATTCTGGAGATCTTAGTCCAGTAGTAGTTAGTATTTTAGACCTGGTCCCAAGATCTTGCCAAGAGCTCCACACTTTATTTACACTCCGTTCCTCTAATTATTGAGGTATTTTCTGACCATTTGACCTTGGTCCATAGATTCATCTTCAACGTCTTCAATAAAGATGAAAACGATGACATGGTGAATATCAAGGAGGGGCTAATAGAAACCTGTTTCTTAACTTCTACACCAGACTCACACCATCTATCTCTAGACCCTCCCTATCCCTTCTGGGAAAAATAAATAGGTTGCGTGTTCAATCCGGCCCACAATACCAAAAATGGTTCTTTCTTTTTTGAGACCTGCTCAAGCTACAAGAAAAGAGAACACAGTGTTTATGGCGAATTGGGAAATTTCTGCCTTCGAGTAAATGTTTAAAAATTTTAATCTATAAATATATAACTAATAGTTCACGGTCATAACTACTGCAAGATGGTTCTGAGGGTGAAAGTTTTTTTTTTTTTTTTAATTGTATTTTTATATTGTCTATTTACTGTTGTAAAAAAAAACCGCCTACTGCAAAGTTTGACGCATCCACGAATAGCGCTAGCTGTAAGTCAGGATCTGGAAATGTCAATAATGCAGTGCCTGCTAGATTTTGTTAGCATTTATTAAACTTATTAATTGCTTCCGGTGCCCAATGGATGGTAGATTTATGTTTCTTCTTTGGTCCCTTCAGATAGCCGTGGAAGTATGGCTTGTGTTCCTGCAGCGTTTTTTCAAGTGCCGTCTTCAGAAATTAAGCATCCCTAAAAAGGTGCCTAATGACTGAACTGTTTCTGGCAAGTTAAAATCTTGGATAGCTTTAACTTTTTGAGGTAATACTCTACGACTTTGCAACGTTGATACGAAGATCGTAGCTATTTAGTTTTTCAAAAACCATTTGGAGATGTATTTTATGATCTTCAGGTGTTATAGAAGCAACTAAAATATCATCTATATACGGGAAACCACAATCTAATCCCCAGAGAACTGCATGCATAAAACTTAAGAACGTAGAAGGAGCATTGCATTAAATTGTACTTAAATATGCCGAAAGGCATATTTAAGTACAATTTAATTTATTTAGTATCTTGGTTATGGCGGTTTTAGTTTTATCTTCATCCGCCATAGGAATTCGGAAATAAGCTTTTAGTAAATCAATTTTGGAATAAATCTTCTTTTCCTCGCAGGATGACTTGACAATTGTCTATTCTTGGCGAAGGATGTCTATCAGAAATTGTCTGAGTATTTAGTCTTCTATAATCTCCACATGGCCTCCATGTACCATCCTTTTTAGGGACCATGTATCCATTGGGATTTGGGTGGTCGAATTATGCCATGATCTAGCATAAACTGGAATTCTTGTATGGCAATTTTCAGCTTCTTTCCATCTAAGTGTCTTGGTCAGGCAAAAACTGGCTGACCTTCGGTTACTACCTGGCGTCTAACGTCATGTACAGATGTAGGAATAACACTTGGTTTCGTAAATTCAGGAAAATATTTTAAAATGTCAGAGTATCTGTTAATATTAGTCATTATATTATACTAATTATACTATCTCCTGTAATGGCTGTGATTTCACCTCTAACTGACAGCTTAGGCACGCCATCAATAATTGTTTTTCTTATTTAAATCGATTTGAAGATTGACATTTTTTTAAAATTCATAACCAAGAATACCTCTGATAACCTTGGCAACCTTGAATTTCCACCGAAAGTGTCGACGCTATTCTAAATCAAGATCCATTAATCTTGTTCCATAAGGAGGAATTTCTGTCCCATTGGCCGCAAAAAAATTATACGATGATAAAACCGCTCTGTTTTATTCAGAGACGCTATCGACTAGGAAAGTCATATGTGTCTTGTCTTTGACAAAAGTAAGAGTCGAAATGTGCGGTGATCTAGCTTGACAGCAGCGGAGCATAAAGCTGACTCTACTGCTGCCTCCTGTTTCCCGGCTGCTTCCATTCACATGGCGCCTTACATTTGTCTGGTTTGCATTTAGTATCATACTTAAAATGAATGGAGCCGTATCTACCTCTTAAGGGGGCCTGGGTGGCTCGGAGGCTAGAGCGCTCGCCTTGCGATAAGGCAAGTTAAGCAGCCTCGAGCAGGATCAGAAGATGGATGGATGACCGCTTCTGACCACAGCTCTGGGTTCGATCCAATTTGTTTTTAATCTCTATTCGAAAGGCTAGTTGACCGTAAAGTCTCTATTCGTTGCTATAGATCAGTATTAGAACACTATATTGACAGTTAACTCTTGACGATGTTGCATGAATTTCTGATTTGGGGTTTATTTCCACGATCTTGTCGGCCATCACAGATATTTTTTTCTAAATTTTCATCAGAAGCAATAACGATATTTTTTATTGAGCCAAAGAGATTTTATAACTTTTGCAGATATATCATCATAAAGAGCTTGCATCTTTCTGACAAGCTGACTTGGCTTAATATCTCGTAACTCTAGTCCTGTCAATATTTTTTTTATTTTTGCATCAGCACTTTCTTTAAAAATATTAAGGAGGCCTGTATTACTAAAGTGTATTTGTTAGGTTCGTGGCCTATAAGGTCCTGTATATATTTTAAAAAAATGGCTCTAACTGCGTGACATAATGGTTAAAGTGCGTATTCTCCACAGTAATTTTGGCTATTTCAAACTGGGCTTAAAATTGATAAAACCATATTTTCGGCCGCTCTGGCAAAAATGGAGGACATTTTATATTTACAGCGATACGTCTCATAATTTCTTTATCTACTCACAGCAGCAAAATTAAACATTACTTAACTGTTTTTAGGCTGGAAAGTACTATTTCGCTGATTTGTCATAAAATTATTATAAACAGGCAGGAAAGTAGTCTGTGTTATTTTAATTTAGTTTCATACTTGTTTTATTACAAAGCAGTGTTAAATTATTAATGTATTAATAATATTATTATTATTTAAAATTTTAAAAATGATAAACTGAAAAAGTATTTGAATTGTAGGTCTTTGAATAATTAATCTCGAGTAAGAAATGGCAACACTGGAGCACGACTTGTTTTGGTTTGAGTTTGTTGACAATTCATCTCAAACTAACTCTTACCTAAGCTTCCATTTTTTATCTGCATAGCGTGAGTAGATAAAATATTGTATGCAACAAGGCAGCAAAGGAAACATTTCTGCCTCGTTTATTCATTGCCTGCCTCGGCTTCGCCTCGGCAGTTAATTATGATAGCCTGTCCTCGCCTTCGGCTCGGAGGCAAATCTAATCACTCGTCAGTAAAATTCCATTTTGCTGCCTAGTTACATAAATAACTATTCTGCATTATTCTTTGATTCCTATTCTGATTGTTATCCACAGTCGGGGTCCTTAATTTTACACGAATCCGTGTTTACTAATAGATAACAGAATATTATTGCACTCAGAAAAAGATTTTTTTTTCCGTGGTAGGCTGTGAGATAGTAACTTTAGAGCCTAAAAAACAATAGCTAAAATCAATTTTTTTATTACGTTGACTTAATAAAATCTTTTCATTAATCCTAAACTGTATTGAACTTTTTTTTTACATCCTAGGGAAAAAAGTAAAAACTTGGGTAGTTATCAAAAGTGCAGTTTTTAGCGCTGCAATCAAGTAGACATGCTTCTTAGTAAGATTAAAATCCACTAGATGTCAATGCATTTAATCTTTTTTTACACTGCAACCTCTTTTAAGTTTCTTTTTTTAACTTGTTTTTTTTTGTTTGCTATCATTGTTCTATAAACTTCACAGAGCAATAGTTTCTTTTTCTCAAAATCTTAAGTATGTACTAATATTTGTTATATTATATTGATTAATATTTTATGTTTTTACTTTTCCTCACTACTAATTGTAGGAAAAGTATTGTTTTCACCAAAATTTTTTTTTTCGAGATTTCAACGTAATTATCCGTTTTAGGTGTTTTTAAGTTTGCTGAGTCACCAAAATTTTAAAAATCGTAATAAATTGAAAATGATCCTGATTGAGTTGAAATTTGGCTCGAATGTACCTCTATGTATGACAAACAAGCCCACTAAATTTCATTTTGATTTTGGCCGCCATTTTGAAGTTTAAACTTTGACGGTTAATAATACTGAAAGTATAAATAGGTTTTTGACATGTAGCATATCGTTGGAACCGGAAAAACTTTAGGAACAAATATAAAAAAAAACCGATGAAATTCCATTAATAAGTTTAAAAGTTATAAGCGAATATAATTATTTATTAGTGCAATAATTTTGATGACGTCAAAGTTTGTTTACATCTGTCAAAATACTGCCAAACTTCAAATAATTAAATAAAATATAGGTATTAAAAATAAGGTTTTTTTTTAAAGAATGATAATAAATCAGTTAGTTTATAACGGTCACCCATCCAAGTACTGACCACGTCCAATGCTGCTTCCTCCTGCTGCGAAGCAGCAGGAGACGGCACTTTAGTGGCCTCTGAAGTACAAAAATTAGAATATGCTACACGATTGTGAAGTGTTTTTCTTAATCTTGGCAATATTTACTCACAGTCAAACACCCCCAACACAGTAAAAACTCACTTCACAGTCTAGTAACATAATATACTATTAATGCATATTCTATCTTGTAATCAAAATTAATAATTGAACATGTCACGTTCAAATATTTGTACTGACGTGCTAAAAAACTATGACTGGTAGATGAAAGCCAGGCAAATCTGTTCTTTTTTATCATCTTGAAAAAATTAGCTGACGGCCTCTAAGAAGAGCCTAGTCTAGTTAAAATTTCTTTCAAATTACAGTGAGTTAGATGTAGTCCCAAGATCTTGTCAAGAGCTCCACACTTTTATTTAAACTCCGCTCCTCAAATTATTGAGGTATCTTCTGACCATTTGGCGCATAGATTGATCCTCAATCCTTGCGCGCTTTCCTGCAGGATAGAGCGGGAAAGAGCGCCAGTGTAAAGGCTGCACTGGAGTGAGGGATTACGCGTCCACAGAGATGCACGCTTTACCGCGCGAAATCTCCTTAGTGTAAAGGCGACAGCGAGCTTTCCCAAAGGCCTGCCGTGTTCTTTAAATTTACCCCCACTGTGCCCTCTAAAACTGTTCGTCTGACGAGCACTCCACGCTCCAAGGATTGCGTGCGGGATTCCTCTTTACACATGCGTTCTTTCCTTCGCGCCAACACGGGGGAACGCTTTCCTGTGGGAAAGTGCGTATCACTTTTATAGCTACTAATTCTTTCCCACACGATTACTCGCACGGTTTTACTCGCGCGCAATCCTTCACGATTCAGACCTGCAGGAAAGAACGTATGTGTAAAGGCCGCTAATGTCTTCATCAAGATGAAAACAATGGCATGGTGAATATAAAGGAGGGGCTAATAGAAACCTGTTTCCTAACTTCTACACCAGTCTCGCACCATTTATCTGTAGACCCTCCCTATTCAGCCTTTCTGGGAAGAATAAATAGGTTACGTGTTCAATCCGGCCCAGAACAACAAAAATGGTTGTTTCTCATTTGAGACCTGCTCAAGCTACGTGAAAACAGAACACAGTTCTGGGTTAAATAACTGATATTAAGATTAAAAGTATTTACCTGGGGAGAAATAAAGGCTGAGTTCCAGAGCGGCCCGACCGGAGGGAGATTTCTTTTGGTTTCAAGATTTGACTTGTCTGTATGAAGCTGTGAGAACGTCTTGAGAATGACTGGCCCGATTTACAGTTTATTTCCCAGCTGGATCACAACTGTCGTTGATGTAGCAACATGATATTACTCACTTTACTCAAAACTATGCCTTACTATACCAAGGACTCTTTGAAGGTTCTACCACTCCTTCTCTCAGCATTGTACAGTTTATCTGAAATGTCTATTTGACCTACCGGTGAAACCACTTTGTATCTCTGTTTAAATGGGTTCACTTACAAGTACAGTGAATTAGATCTTGTCCCCATCAAGAGCTCCACACTTTATTTACACTCCCTGTAAATAAAGTGTGACCCGGGAAGTACATTCTAATGTGTCCCCTCTTCTTCTAAGATAGTCTTGCATCAGTTTTCCCAAGTTCTTCCGTCGTTCCTGACTAAGCACCTCCACTCCAATCAGACCTTCATCAACTTAATCCGACCCCACCTGATCACAACCAACTACTTGCCTTTACTTAGGTCAAATCTAATCCCACAATGAATGGGGTGTTTAAGAATAGTACTATCATCACTCCTAAAATTTTTCACTTTACCTCTGACTTAAAAAAAGAACTACAAGTTTTTCGAACAGACGTGTATATTTAAACGTTCTTACCAATTAATATTAATTATATTTAAATCTTTTTTCTCAAATGATACTATTTCAGTATAATGTCACTAAGGCAGGTTGGTGAAATTCAGGCAATTCTGTTCTTTTTAGTCATCTTGTAAAAGTTAGCTGAACGCCCTGTATAAGAAGCCCAGTCCATTTAAGATTCCTTTCAGAGCCCTTTTGGCTCCCAATAACTGATATTATGATTAACATTATTTACCTGGGGAGAAATAAAAGCTGAGTTCCAAAGCGGCCCAACTGGAGGGCTATCTTTTGGTTTCAAGATTCTCTGTAGATTGTCTGTATGAAGTCGTGAGAACGTCTTGAGAATGACTGACCCGATTTACAGTTTATTTCCCAGCTGGAACATGTTGATGTAGCAACATGATATTTCTCACTTTACTCAAAACTATTCCATACTATACCAAGGACTCTTTGAAGGTTCTACCACTCCCTCTATCAGCATTGTACAGTTTATCTGAAATGTCTGTTTGAACTACCGGTGAAACCTCCTTGTATCTCTGTTTAATTGGGGTTACCTCGGTGGTTTCGGTAATGTGCTTGACTCGGGAAGTACATTCTAATTGCCTTTACTTAGGTCATGTCTAATCCCACAACGAATGGGGTCTTTAAGAAAAGTACTACCATCACTCCTAAAATTGATCATTTTACCTCTGACTTTAAAATAGAACTTTACGTGTTTTTCGAACAGACGTGTATATTTAAACGTTCTTACCAATTAATATTAATAATATTTAAATATTTTTTCTCAAATTCTGCTCAAATGATACTATTTCAGTATACGGTCACTAAGGCAGGTTGGTGAAATTCAGGCAATTCTGTTCTTTTTAGTCATCTTGTAAAAGTTAGCTGAACGCCCTGTATAAGAAGTCCAGTCCATTTAAGATTACTTTTTAAGATCTTGTCCCCATCAAGAGCTCCACACTTTATTTACACTCCGAATTATTGAGGTATTTTCTGACCGTTTGACCTTGGCCCATAGATTTATCTTCAACGTCTTTCAATGGAGATAAAAAACGATGACATGGTGAATATAAAGGAGGGGCTAATAGAAACCTGTGTCTTAACTTCTACACCAGGCTCGCACCATTTATCTCTAGACCCTCCCTATTCAGCCTTTCTGGGAAGAATAAATAGGTTACGTATTCAATGCGGCCCAGCACAACAAAAATGGTTGTTTCTCATTTGAGGCCTGCTTAAGCTAAAAGAAAACAGAACTCAGTGCTGGGTTAAATAACTGATAATAAGATTAAAAGTATTTACCTGGGGAGAAATAAAGGCTGAGTTCCAGAGCGGCCCAACCGGAGGGAGATTTCTTTTGGTTTCAAGATTTGACTTGTCTGTATGAAGCTGTGAGAACGTCTTGAGAATGACTGGCCCGATTTACAGTTTATTTCCCAGCTGGATCACAACTGTCGTTGATGTAGCAACATGATATTACTCACTTTACTCAAAACTATTCCTTACTATACCAAGGACTCTTCGAAGGTTCTACCAATCCTTCTCTCAGCATTGTACAGTTTATCTGAAATGTCTGTTTGAACTACCGGTGAAACCGCTTTGTATCTCTGTTTAAATGGGTTCATTTACAAGTACAGTGAATTAGATCTTGTCCCCATCAAGAGCTCCACACTTTATTTACACTCCGTTCCTCTAATTATTGAGGTATTTTTTGACCATTTGACCTTGGCCCATAGATTGATCTTCAATCCAGATGAATACGACGACATGGTGAATATTGAGGAGGTGCTATTAGAAACCTGTTTCTTAACTTCTGCACCAGTTTCACATCATCTATCTTTATACTCTCACTATTCAGCACTTCTGGAAAGAATCAATTGGGATCAAGGAGAGACCTAACTCCTTCAACCCATTATAACGTTTCCTAATATCATTTTATCGCACCTTGAACAGCACCAATTCTGAAGATCTGGGTTTTCACAACGAAGGCAGAACCGGAAGGGCATTTTTGGTCACTTTAAGAATGGGTTTCTCTCCAAGGAACAATTCCAGCAAATCGACTTACTTGCTCTGTTCATAATCATTGGCCTTGCTTCTGACGCGCTGATGCTACTTGAAAACGTTTCTTGCATTGTGAGCTCGGACAAAGTGACGTTCTAGATTTAACTTTGGACTTAACCCGTACCTTATTGACAGGGATGTCTTGTTTTGACGGCCGCTTATCTATACGGTCTGGTCCTAGTAGGGATGTAGTTGAGGAGCTTCAGGTGGGTACTTTACCCTTTCGGTACTGTAGACGTCTATGGACGTAATTAGTAAGTGCCTTAATTAGACTGTAAACGTCTATGGACGTAATCAAAAAGTGCATTCCACAGCCTACATACGTCTATAGACGTTTTGAGGTTTTCTTATGTATGTTTTCAAATTGATGCCTTCCTGGACGTCGCACGTGACTCCTAACGCCATCTATCGGAACTAGAATGATGTACAATGGTAAATAATAGGCTCACTAGGTGTCGCTGGGGTTAATATTTGTCAGTGATAGAATAAAATGAAAGGGGTTGCAACTCTAGCAGGGCGGGTGACTCATATTACTTGAGCCGGCGCCGTGTAATATTTTTTGAAGGCCAAATGAGGTCAGCGAAGGTCAAAGTCTATTGTACCTTCTTACGTTCAATCTTGGAGGTTTTTCCCTTTTTATAAAGCCTTTTTTTTCTTTTTCTCCGAAATAATATTTATGTCTTTTAAAAAGTTAGCTTAATTTTTATACTATATTTCTTAAATTGTTTTTAGAAAAAGGTTTCATATAGACAATTCTTTTACCTCTCACATGTACTCTTCCTCTTAATTTTCCTTTCAGACTTCAGTCTGTATCTGTCACTTACCCTGTACACACCCTACAAACTTTTTACGATTAATGTTTAATAGTGTTTTATTATTATTATTTTTTTTTTTTTCGTCATGTTTAAGAAAAATTATCAATGTATTGTATAATATAAAATATGTTAAAAATAATTAAAAAAATGATAAAAAGTTATTTATATATATAAAAAAATACCAGTTATTCATAAAATGTACATTACTTTTAATTTTTATATGTATATATAGAATTACAAATTATTAAATTAACATCTAAAATTAATTAAAAATAAACAAATAATTATATATGAATGTAAAAAAGTAATAAAACTAGAATTATCCTAATATGGCAAAAAATGTAGGAGATATAAAATAAATAGTGTGAAAGCGTTGAAGAATGGATAGTTTTGTGTGAGGGTTGAAACGACTCAGGCTGGGGAAGGCCGGTCTGTAAGTACGGCCCCGTCTGTGGAAGTACACTTTTGATTTCTACCTCCGTACCGAAAGGGTTAAGGAGGACAGTTTATTCAAGTTATTATTCTTTTTTCATGTAATCTGCTTTAACAGCTTGGAGATAGACCAGGATGGCATAGCCTTATTCGTTTTATTGGTGGATGAGTGGATGTTGTGGAAGAAGTAGAAGAAAGTAATTTACATCTTGGGGAAACTCCTCGTCGACCCTTAAGTTTAGTTAGCCCTTTAGTTTAAGCAGTTGAAATGCCTTTTCAGGTTACTACTAATATTTTCGCTGAATTGACTTTCTATTTGAGCCAAACTTGAGCTGGCTTGTATGCTAGGGACTATTTCGCACTTACAAGATAGATTTCTTATCTTGGAAAGTGTTTTTGAGATAGTTGAATACCTTAGTTCAGGGACAAGTTAAGCATTTGTTTATTTTATTTTAGGCAAGTCGCAGGACTAATGAAGGGGACTTGTCACTGTATAAATTATTATAAATCTATAAATTTTATAATTATGGGTGTAAATGTTGATCTTTATGGTTGTTCATATCGCTATGGAACCAGATATATATATGGAACCCATAGCTGATGAATGGATGGATAAATTGGTCGGTGGCGGATTGTAACAGATAAATACTTGGTTTGGTCTATGTTCAATCCACGATTGACTTTATTTATTTTTCATTTGATATGTTTGTTTTCAAGTTTCTTCGACAACCAATAATATATAATGATTTTTTTCTGTGGGGATACCTTAAATCCTTGGTGTACAGCGATCCTCCCAGAACCCTGGAAGCCCCCAAGAACAACATTCGAGCCAAAATTGCCGAAATTCCTGTGGAAAAGCTCGAAAGAGTGCACAAAAACTTCGAAAAAAGGCTTAATCAGTGTTTGGAGTGTGAGGGGAACCACTTATCCGATACTTTGTTTAAATCTAGGTAAATTTAAATTTCCCATGTTATTAAATCCGGAAAAAATTATTTTGTAACATTCTGTGTTTTATTACATTTTCAAATTTATACGTCTGCCCGCGCTCCACCCTGTATATTTAAATAAATGAATATATATATATATATATATATATATATATATATATATATATATATATATATATATATATATATATATATATATATATATATATATATATATATATATATATATATAAATAACAAAATCTAACAAAATAAATAACCAATTATTTTAAAAACATTTACATAACCCGTATATACACATTTCATACAAACATACATCCTATTGCTTATTATTTATTTGTCTATGAAATATACAACATTAATTATTCATAATTTCTAAATAACCAACAAGGAAGCCAATATACACATAAACAGCCATTTGATAATAAATAAGACCTGAATAATATCTATAATAATACCTTGCAGAAAATTGTAACTACATATAAATATAATGTAACGCTATAAATTTTTGATTTAATCATTAGAATCGTTACATTGTACTAATCCAGTTTCTATATTTAATATGTAAGAGGGTGTATATGAAGGTAAGTATAAAAGCCTTTTTATAAATTTATGCTGTACTATTTCTATTTCGTCGTACTGCTCCCACTCCCATATTTGTGCTCCGTAACAGAATAGCTTTAATTGCTGTATCGAAGACTGCAGCTCTCTTAGAATAAGGAATATATTTATTCTATACAATGGATTTTCATGTGGTATTTAAACTAATACTTGCCGTAGAGCTTCTTTCTGTCAAATATTTTGTATAACATAACTTTAGTATAATTCCTAGATATTTGTAGCTATTCACATATCCAATTAAACCGACCCATAATAAAATTTATCTTATTTTTTCAATCTTCCTCCTTTTCTAAAAATCATAATCTTAGACTTCTCCGTGTTCAAGTTAAGATTCCAGCTTTGGCAATAATTTCGGAAGTTGTCGATCATCTCTCGCATTATCAGTCTATTTTCACTTAAAATTACGATGTCATCGGCGTATGCAAGGTAGCGGATAGAAACGATTCCTAGTTTGAGATCTCCTCCAAGAGAGTCTGCAGATCGTTCAGGAAAAGAGAAAATATTTGAGGACTAATCAAACAGCCCTGTTTGACGCCCCTACCTGTATCAAATAGATCTGAAATGCTATCTACCATCCACACCTGCCTTTGTATTCTCATATAAACCTTTAAGCATATTGACAAACTTAGTCGATACTTGCATATGGAGATCCGATGTGCCTGGCGCTTCTACCTCAGTCGTTCTCTCTGGAATACGAGATGTGTGCAAAATAATGTGAAAAATAAATAAATAAAGTGTTTAAGTCCGTAAGATAAAGTCATTCGTATAAAGAATTTTTTCAACCCCCCCAATAAATTCCTAGTGCTTCCTTATCAATTTGACTCCCCCTCCGGGGGGATTTCCCCCCGCACTTCGACAAACTATGGGGTGCAAAGGCAATCGGCCGTTCCGAGCCATCTTCATACATTTGCGACAGCACCGGTCTACATCACTAAAACATTCAAGTATACCACTCTCATAATTTGGTTTGTAGGTTATTCCATAATCTGTAGTTCCTCTGATATGCCTAAAAATTCTCTTGACTTTGACAACGTCCTTCTTGGTAGGATTCTCAAGATTTCTTGATTCTGTTGGGTTGAATTTATATCTCACTCACACATTGTCAACTCTGTATTGAGGGTTTAGTGGGAGTTTGTTTTTGTTATTATTTAGATCTGTCAGTGTGACATTTTCTCTGTTCTCCTGTTCTATGTGTTTATTAAATTCGTGTATTCGATTAAGTTATATCGTACGTGTTATGTGTATATTCTTGTAGTTAGAGTTCGTCATTATAACTAACAGATACTACCCCCACAGCATAAGCTAGATCTGGCCTTGTTGCAGTCATCAAATACATCAAAGCACCAATTGCTTGCCTGTATGGAAAATTTCCTTCTTCCTTTTCTTCTTTCCCTGATTGAAAATTCTCTCCCTCTCCAAGAATTGGTGTTGCTACAGGTTTACATGAACTCATATCAGATCTTTCTAACACCTTTTCTGGATAGGACTTCTGATTTAATTTTATTGAGCCATCTTCTTTTGTTTCAATTTCGATTCCTTACCATTTCTTCACTTGTAGGCGCTACTAGTCCTTCATCAACGTAGAGCCCTAAGAGGAGTTTTTCCTTTCCCTCTTCTTTTGTAAAAAGACAGGGATCTGCATCACTGCATTTAAAACCCATGACCAATAGATGATCACTGATCCTCTTGTTCCAGCAACGAGGGGCTTGCTTCAATATACAAGTTCTTTGTCAGACGACACACTCGACCTGATCCATCATCATAGCCCTCTGGTTGACGCATATAAATTTCTTCGTCTAGTTCTCCATAAAGAAATGCTGTAGAAACATCTATCTGCGTAAGTGACATTTTCTCACTAGCTGCAACACTAATTAATGCCCTTATCGTTCCTGACTTTGCAACAGGACTAAATGTCTCTTTGTAATCTACTCCTGCCTTCTGAGAAAATCCTTTAATAACTAGCCTGGCTTTGAACTTGTCAACTGTTCCATCTGGGTTAGTTTTTATCTTAAAAACCCATTTACATGATATTGGCTTCTTCCCTTCTGGTAGCTCCGCTAACACCCAGGTTTTATTGGCTTGCAAAGACGCAATCTCGCAATTCATGGCTTTTCTCCAGTCTTTCTGTTGATCACTTCGAACTGCTTCACTGTATGTTTGACATAATCATTGCATTTTGCTGGTTTCTTAAGAAGTTTTCTGTCTCTGAGTTATCTGTCACAGACACTCTCTGATCTAACTTCTTTACCATTGTCTTCATCTTCATTAAAATGTATGTCTTCAACAGGCTCTTGTTCTTCTTCAACAGAAATTGCTATCTCTTCCTCTATAACAGGTGAAACTTGCTCTTCCGTTGCATGAGCAGGTTCTGGAGGAGGTGTTAAACTTTTCTCAGTATCTTTTTCCTTGTTATGCTGAAGAGGTATTTAAACCTTTATCTTTTGCACTAAAGGTTCTTCTTGAAAAGTCACGTCACGAGATCTTATCAATTTGTTATTACTCTTGCACCATATCGATAACCATCATCATTATCGTACCCTACTAATATCCCTTTCTGGGCTTTCTTATCCATTTTCTTTCTTAAAGCTTTTGGGATATGAACGTAGCATGTACTTCCAATAATTCTTAAATTCTTTAAGCTAGGCTTTTTTCGTGTCCATAATTCATGTGGTGATTTGCCTTCTATTCTTGATGGTCCTGTACGATTCAACACATATCTAGCAGTATTTATTAGTTCTGCCCATAAATCTTGAGGCGGATTTCCGTGTGAATGCATCAAAGACCTTGCTGTCTCTACTACAAATCTGTTTTCTCTCTCGCTACAACAATTTTAAAAAAAAAAAATCTAAAAAAAAATCTAAAAAAAAAAAAAAAAAAAATCTAAAAAAAAAATCGTAAAAAAAAAAAAAAAAATCTAAAAAAAAAAAATCTTAAAAATAATGCTGTCTCTACTACAAATCTGTTTTCTCTCTCGCTACAACAATTTTAAAAAAAAAAATCTAAAAAAAAATCTAAAAAAAAAAATCTTAAAAAAAAAATCGTAAAAAAAAAAAAAAAAATCTAAAAAAAAAATCGTAAAAAAAAAAAAAAAAATCTAAAAAAAAAAAATCTTAAAAATAAAAAAAAAATCTTAAAAATAATAAATAAAAAAAAAAAAAAAAATCTAAAAAAAAAAATCTAAAAAAAAATCTAAAAAAAAAAAATCTAAAAAAAAAAATCTTAAAAATAAAAAAAAAATCTTAAAAATAATAAATAAAAAAAAAAAAAAAAATCTAAAAAAAAAAATCTAAAAAAAAATCAAAAAAAAAAATCTTAAAAATAAAAAAAAAATCTTAAAAATAATAAATAAAAAAAAAAAAAAAATCTAAAAAAAAAAATCTTAAAAATAATAAATAAAAAAAAAAAAAAAAAATCTAAAAAAAAAAAATCTTAAAAAAAAAAAAAAAAATCTAAAAAAAAAATCGTAAAAAAAAAAAAAAAAATCTAAAAAAAAAAAATCTTAAAAATAAAAAAAAAATCTTAAAAATAATAAATAAAAAAAAAAAAAAAAATCTAAAAAAAAAAATCTAAAAAAAAATCTAAAAAAAAAAAATCTAAAAAAAAATCAAAAAAAAAAATCTTAAAAATAAAAAAAAAATATTAAAAATAATAAATAAGAAAAATCTAAAAAAAAAAAATCTGAAAAAAAAAATCTAAAAAAAAAAATTTAAAAAAAAAAAATCTAAAAAAAAAAATCTAAAAAAAATCTAAAAAAAAAAAATCTTAAAAATAATAAATAAAAAAAAAAAAAAAAAATCTAAAAAAAAAAATCTAAAAAAAAATCTAAAAAAAAAAAAAAAAAAAAAATCTAAAAAAAAAAAATCTTAAAAATAAAAAAAAAATCTTAAAAATAATAAATAAAAAAAAAAAAAAAATCTAAAAAAAAAAATCTTAAAAATAAAAAAAAAATCTTAAAAATAATAAATAAGAAAAATCTAAAAAAAAAAAAAAAAAAAAAAAAAATCTTAAAAATAATAAATAAAAAAAAAAAAAAAAAATCTAAAAAAAAAAAAAAAAAAAAAATCTAAAAAAAAAAAATCTAAAAAAAAATCTAAAAAAAAAAAAATCTTAAAAAAAAAAAAAAAAAAAAATCTAAAAAAAAAAAATCTAAAAAAAAATCTAAAAAAAAAAAATCTTAAAAAAAAAAAAAAAAAAAAATCTAAAAAAAAAAATCTAAAAAAAAAAAAAAAAAAAATCTAAAAAAAAAAAATCTTAAAAAAAAAAAAAAAAATCTAAAAAAAAAAATCAAAAAAAAATCTAAAAAAAAAAAAAAAAAAATCTAAAAAAAAAAATCTAAAAAAAAAAAAAAAAAAAATCTTAGATTTTTTTTAAATAATAAATTAAAAAAAAAAAAAAATCTAAAAAAAAAAAAAAAAAAAAAAAATCTAAAAAAAAAAATCAAAAAAAAATCTTAAAAAAAAAAAAAAAAAAATCTAAAAAAAAAAAATCTTAAAAAAAAAAAAAAAAAATCTAAAAAAAAAAATAAAAAAAAAATCTAAAAAAAAAAAAAAAAAAAATCTAAAAAAAACAAAAAAAAAAATCTTAAAAAAATATTTTTAAGATTTTTTTTTTTTTTCATTTTAAGAATTTTTTTTTTTTAGATTTTTATTTTAGATTTTTTTTTTTTAGATTTTTTTTTTTTTTTTTTTTTAGATTTTTTTTTTTAGATTTTTTTTTTTAGATTTTTTTTTTTTTAGATTTTTTTTTTTTTTTTTTTTTAGATTTTTTTTTTTTAGATTATTTTTTTTTTTTTTTTTTAAGATTTTTTTTTTTAGATTTTTTTTTTTTTTTTTTTTTAAGATTTTTTTTTTTAGATTTTTTTTTTTAGATTTTTTTTTTTTTTTAAGATTTTTTTTTTTTAGATTTTTTTTTTTAGATTTTTTTTTTTTTTTTTAATTTATTATTTAAAGATTTTTTTTTTTTTTTTAAGATTTTTTTTTTTTAGATTTTTTTTTTTTATTATTTATTATTTTTAAGATTTTTTTTTTTTAGATTTTTTTTTTTAGATTTTTTTTTTTTTTTTATTTATTATTTAAAGATTTTTTTTTTATTTTTGAGATTTTTTTTTTTAGATTTTTTTTTTTTATTATTTATTATTTTTAAGATTTTTTTTTTAGATTTTTTTTTTTTTTTTTTTTAAGATTTTTTTTTTTATTTTTAAGATTTTTTTTTTTAGATTTTTTTTAGATTTTTTTTTTTAGATTTTTTTTTAGATTTTTTTTTTATTTTTAAGATTATCTTTTTTAAGATTTTTTTTTTTAGTTTGTTTTAGATTTTTTTTTTTTAGATTTTTTTTTTTTAGATTTTTTTTAGATTTTTTTTTTAGATTTTTTTTTTTTTTTTTTTTAAGATTTTTTTTTTTAGATTTTTTTTTTAGATTTTTTTTTTTTTTTTTTTAAGATTTTTTTTTTTTAGATTTTTTTTTTTTTTTTTTAAGATTTTTTTTTTTTAGATTTTTTTTTTTTTTTTTTTTTAAGATTTTTTTTTTTAGATTTTTTTTTTTAGATTTTTGATTTTTTTTTTAGATTTTTTTTTTTTTTTTTTTTAAGATTTTTTTTTTTTAGATTTTTTTTTTTTTTTTTTTAAGATTTTTTTTTTTTAGATTTTTTTTTTTTTTTTTTTTAAGATTTTTTTTTTTAGATTTTTTTTTTAGATTTTTTTTTTTTTTTTTTTAAGATTTTTTTTTTTTAGATTTTTTTTTTTTTTTTTTAAGATTTTTTTTTTTTAGATTTTTTTTTTTTTTTTTTTTAAGATTTTTTTTTTAGATTTTTTTTTTTAGATTTTTTTTTTTTTTAAATTTATTAATTAAAGATTTTTTTTTTTTTTTTTTTTAAGATTTTTTTTTTTTATATTTTTTTTTTTTATTATTTATTATTTTTAAGATTTTTTTTTTTTGATTTTTTTTAGATTTTTTTTTTTTAGATTTTTTTTTTTTTTTTTTTTTAGATTTTTTTTTTTTAGATTATTTTTTTTTTTTTTTTTAAGATTTTTTTTTTTAGATTTTTTTTTTTTTTTTTTTTTAAGATTTTTTTTTTTTAATTTATTATTTAAAGATTTTTTTTTTTTTTTTAAGATTTTTTTTTTTTAGATTTTTTTTTTTAGATTTTTTTTTTTTTTTTTAATTTATTATTTAAAGATTTTTTTTTTTTTTTTTTAAGATTTTTTTTTTTTAGATTTTTTTTTTTTATTATTTATTATTTTTAAGATTTTTTTTTTTTAGATTTTTTTTTTTAGATTTTTTTTTTTTTTTTTAATTTATTATTTAAAGATTTTTTTTTTTTATTATTTATTATTTTTAAGATTTTTTTTTTTTTTTTTTTTATTTATTATTTTTAAGATTTTTTTTTATCTGAATCCACTTCAGCACTTAGTATTTCAGATGAAATTGAACTAAGAGTCATATTGGTTTTGATGTTTTCTGCAGAACTTGTTGATGGTCTTGCTGGTCTACCGTCAGCCTTCACTTTGCACACTCCCTTACTTTGTGATTGGGTTTTGAATAGTAGTGGCATTTGAAACCCTTGCTTCTGCAACTTTGCTTCTTGTCTTCTTTCTTTGCCATTACTAGGGCTTCTTGATCACTTAAGTCCCTGGTACTCTTACTGATCAGAGCTTCCTCAAAAGCACATAGCTGATTTGTAAGATTAACCACTGTTCTTTCAGCTTTCGTTATAAGCATCCAACTTGATTTGAATGGGAAAAACTCATCCGGTAAGGTTCCTTATATCTTGCAGATTAAAAATATTTCCGGTAGTTCACACCTGTTTCCATTGTCCTTACTCACTTCTAATTTTAGATAATTCCAAATATTTTTAAGTTTTGACATATGACTAGCAATGTCATCACCAACTTCCCTCTTAAAATTAAAAAACTGCATACAGAGGTCATATGCTTTATCTTCAGATACTCCGTCATACAGTCTGTGTAACTAACCACACTTCTCTTGCTGAGGTGAACCTCATTACTTTTTTCAAAGTCTCATCTCACATATTAGTGGTTAGAATTAAAGCTGACGTATCTGCCTTAGTATTATTAGCTAAATCAACATTATACTTAGCTCTGAGTTCCGGAGATCCATCTGCAGGAGTTTCTGGTTTTTTCACACTTCCTTCCAGAATTTCCACTGCTCTAGTAACACTTCTAAGCAGGATTGACACCTTGTATTTCCAAGTTGACCAATTAATTTTTCCATTAAAATTTCCAATCAGAATTTTTGTATTTTCCATATTTCCAGAAAAAAAAATTAAGAACTTCTTTAGAATTTAAATTTTCAACATTTAATTTTGACAAGTGACACTATACTGACACTATATTGACACTTGAAAATAAAATTCCCTTATATAAGCGTGGCTGGGGGCACATAACCTATTAATGTAAAAACACTCTTTTGATGTTCAATCCACACTAACTTTTATATTCTAACACATTGAACAAGTTAACTATTCTTAAACAAGTCTAGGTCAAGTATGTAAAGTAAACTTGCTTCTGTCACTTGTTACATGTCTGTCAGTCGTTACATATCTGTCATGTGTTGTCAAATCTGATCATTCACTCTCAACAGTATAAACCTCTATGAGTGCTGAGGGTTTGCATGTGTGCACTCTCTTCATCCATCTCTAGATGCAAATACGCATTGCTGATGTCCAAAGTACAGAAATGCTTTGCTCCCCTTACACTCGCGTACGCGTATATAGCCTCTATCATAGGAATTGGGTACTGCTCATCTTTAATTCACTTGCTAACTGTTATTTTATAATCTGTGCATTATAGTCCGGTCGCCGAGCCATGTGACCTTGAAATAGGGTACAACTAATATTTTATGATTGATTCTGGTACTACTTGATATACTGAACCATAATATGTGGGGTGCCAGAAAAGCACCCTTGGGCAACTTTAAATATTGAAGGTCAAAGTTCACGGGGTCAAAAAACCAGAATTCACGCATTTTATTGCGAATGAAAAGGATTCGGCTGACCAAAATTAAACATTAGTAGTTTAATAAATGTTTATTATGTGAATACTATGTCATATAACGGTATACTATAGTTTTTCAACATAAAATATGTTTTGAAACGGGTAAAAGCTATGTATATAAAAGTCATCTATATATATAAAAGTCAACGTATGTGTGTATTTGTGTGTATGTTCTTTATACAAATCTACAGTTTTTGTCCGATCTCGATGAAAATTTGAACACTTGACCTTCAAAGCAAGGGAAAAATCACTGTCTACATGAATTTTCGAAATTTAAATTTTGGTACACAGGGGTACGGGGTACAAGTAATGAATACGGGGTCAAAGTAATGAATACCCTTCATGATGCATATTGTTGAAAAGCTCTTTAAAAGTACAGTAATTATTGTTAAGTACAGTTTTGTCATATTTTGATTTAGGAGGGGGTAAATTTGGGATATTTGCAAGATATCTTATCAAAGAGGAGGGGGTATAGAAATAAGTGGGAGGGACAGAATCTAGATATTCTCGCATAGTAAAATAATTTAAATGTTTCTTGATGATAGTTTATAAACTTTTAAAATTAAAATAACACTCCGTAGCGATGCACGGGTATCCAGCTAGTAATTAATAAATAATAAGTGTATATTTTTCTTTAACTTTAATTAAAAATTAAAGAATATTTTACAAGGATAAAATCAGAATGCATATTAGTCCAGTCATTTGGTGACGGAAAGTAGTCGATTCAGGAAAAAATTGCTGAAGAATTTTTCTGGACGGATCTATATGTTTTTTGGGGTGCTGAATCTGAAAATCCAGTTATCGACTAGATTCGGATATGGCTTCACCATGAAAATGGTGAAAAACCATGAAATTTCGGAAGTAGTTTTAGTTTTTCGCCTATAACTCCGAAACGACGCATCCTAGAGAAAAATTACTTCTTAGCCAAATGAAAGCTGATAAAATTTTCTAAAACATAAGACTAGAACTAGCTCATTAGCTTTTTTCGTTTGGCCGCTAGAGCGCGCTAGAGATTGACCATAGTTTTTAAGTTACCCAAAATCTTCGAATTTCAGACTTTCAAAACCTAGTACCTAGTATACCCCGCAGGATACCCTAAAAGGGCATCCTTAGGCCCCAGACCTGTTAAGGGGACCTGGGAAGGACCTGGCTCAGACCTGTTTAAGGGGGGGGGGGGTGGGCAGGTATTTCTTTCGTTAAGTACGCAAGGTGGCCTCTCTTCCCCTCTCCGCCTTCCTTTGTGTTTGGTCCCGCATTCCTAAACCCAAACAGTGATACAGTCAGTTGCCTTCCAATTGGAAATTATCACTTTTTAAATAATTAAAATTTAATTATTACCTAATTAAAAATGAATACACTTTTTAAATACAAAAAATTAGCACCCGGTAATCACCGAGTTATTTATTTTTGAACGAGTGCTATTTTTCCAGATTTCGTGAATTAAAATGCCGAATGAGAATTGTACTGCCTGGCTCATAATCTACCAGGGTATCAAAAGCAAAATACAAAAAAGTTTCCTTGTACGAGAGAAAATTAAGAAAATCAAAAAAAGTCGGTACTTAAGCCAAATTGCATTAAGATTTACATCACTATTACTTAGCGAAACGAGCGTAAATGCCATTAAAATATTTTCAATAGTCATTATTACTCTTAATCCTTAGCATAATAAGCATAAGTACACATTTTAAATTAATTTGGCAGTTTATTGTTTAATTTGTTAAATTTATTAATAAAACACTAAATATATTAGTAATTAGAATTTTCTAATCGTTCGTAAAAATTTTTAAGAAATGAGTATTATTTGTTGACAAAACATAATATAAAATATTACAATACATACATAATAAATCTTTACAAAATAACCTTACTAAACATAAAAATATATTTATTTTTAAATGTAAGTATTATATTTTTATTTGTACTAAAGATTTTTTTTTATGTTTTGTAAGGTTTATTTTGTAAATATTTATTATGTACGTTTCGTATGATTTTATACCTATTATGTTTTATAAAACATTAAAAAAATTTTTAGTACGTATAAAAAATGTATATGATATTTAAATTTTAAAAATAAATGTAGTACTAAATTAAAATCTGCACTTAAAAAAAGGAACAAATATGAAATCATGACAAATATTAAAAATAATATGTTTTGTCAACAAATAATATTTATTTTTAAAAATTTTTATAAAAAATTAAAAAAATTGAATTACTAATACATCTAGTGTTTTATTAATAAATCTAACAAATTAAACAATAAACTGTCAAATTAATTTAAAATGTGTACCTACTCTTATAGAGAACTACAGGCATATTACTTTACTAGGTGTAATATATAAAATATTAATCTGTTTAGTGACTCGTAGAATTGAGAGGAAAATAATAGTATTGACCAGGTTGGATTTAAAAGAAATTTCAGTACTAATGATGGTATCTTAGTTGTTCAGCAAATCATAGAAATGGCAAATGAGTATCAAATACCATTAGCAATATTATTTATCGATTATAAAATGCAATTGACAGCATTTTTACGGAGAATATTTTTGAAATGTTGAGGGCAAATGAAATAGAGGAAAAATATATAAATCTAATTAAATTCATTTATAAAGAAACAAAAATAAAAATTTAAATAGGGAAAGGAGAGGGGGAAATCCTTGTAGAATGAGGCTTAAGTCAAGGCGATGTGCCATCGGCAACATTCTTGATGGGAGTCATGGAACGTTTGTTTAAGAAGCTTAACTGGGAAAACAGAGGAATAAATATAAATGGTGAAAGACTGCAATGCATGAAATTTGCAGATGATATAGCTCCTATTGGGAATTCGGTAGATGAGGTAGAAGAAATGGTAGCAGAATTGGAAAGGGAAGGAAAGGAAGTCGGGCTAGAAATAAATGTGGCAAAAACTAAACTAATTAAAATTAACTGTAATGGAAGAAATCAACGAGTTGTCATAAAGGAAAAGAAGTAGAAGAGGTAGAAGAATATATCTACCTGGGGCAGACTATTAGCTAAGAATGAAAGTACAATTAGAGTGGTGAGCAGACGAGTTGCTATTGGTTGGCGATCATATTATAAAAATGAACTAATATTTTAATCCAGTAAAGATGTACAAAAAAAAGTAAATTATGGAAACTTATTATGGTCTTCCCAATTACACATGGATGCAACACTTGGGGTTTTAAATAGAAGGATACTAAACAAGCTAAGAGTAACGGTGAGATACATGGAGAGGAGCATGATAGGGATAACAAAAAAGAGTAGGAAAAACATTTTGCTAAGGATTAAGAGTAATAATGACTATTGAAAATATTTTAATGGCATTTACGCTCGTTTCGCTAAGTAATAGTGATGTAAATCTTAATGCAATTTGGCTTAAGTACCGACTTTTTTTTTATTTTCTTAGTTTTTCCTGGAATAAGGAAACTTTTTTGAATTTTTCTTTTGATACCCTGGTAGATTATGAGCAGTTCTACCTAAATGTCTTAGGGTTCACAGTTGCGAAATAAATAATAAACAAATGTAAGGGTAAGAAAAGTTGAAAATTTAAATCATGATTCCTAAAAATCAAACTCTAGCACTTACGCTTTTTTCGTCATGGATGGCAGTACAATTCTCATTCGGCATTTTAATTCACGAAATCTGGAAAAATAGCACTCGTTCAAAAATAAATAACTCGGTGATTACCGAGTGGTAATTTTTTGTATTTAAAAAGTGTATTCATTTTTAATTAGGTAATAATTAAATTTTAATTATTTAAAAAGTGATAATTTCCAATTGGAAGGCAACTGACTGTATCACTCTTTGGGTTTAGGAATGCGGGACCAAACACAAAGGAAGGCGGAGAGGGGAAGAGAGGCCACCTTGCGTACTTGACGAAAGAAATACCTGCCCCCCCCCCCCCCCCCCTTAAACAGGTCTGAGCCAGGTCCTTCCCAGGTCCCCTTAACAGGTCTGGGGCCTAAGGATGCCCTTTTAGGGTATCCTGTGGGGTATACTAGGCTTTGAAAGTCTGAAATTCGAAGATTTTGGGTAACTTAAAAACTATGGTCAATCTTTAGCGCGCTCTAGCGGCCAAACAAAAAAAGCTAATGAGCTAGTTCTAGTCTTATGTTTTAGAAAATTTTATCAGCTTTCATTTTGCTAGGAAGTAATTTTTCTCTAGGATGCGTCGTTTCGGAGTTATAGGCGAGAAACTAAAACTACTTCCGAAATTTCATGGTTTTTCACCATTTTCATGGTGAAGCCATGAATCTAGTCGATGACTGGATTTTCAGATTCAGCACCCCAAAAAACATATAGATCCGTCGAGAAAAATTCTTCAGCAATTTCTTCCTGTCTAAACTACCAAATGACTGGACTATATATGATTATAGCATATTCAAAATCAGAAGTGGACATTTCACTGTCATTGTCTTCAAATTGCCACAGAATTCGCCGCCTTCGCACGCGCAACATTCTGTACAAGTAGACCTACATGGTGCACAACTGCACCTTGCTGTTGAACATGGCTTCCCACTTGAGCTACATCTTAAACATTTTGGCAATTCTGGTAGTGCCAATCCTTTGTTACTTGGAAGTTGAATGGGTACCAAAGAGTGTGTTGCTTTATTACTTGCCCAGATTTGGAAACTCAGTCTGTTTTCCGATTCAAATTCTATATATTGTATATATAGAATAATTGTACAGCAGGTTATTTGTCAGTTAAGGTCACTCAGTTATAAAACTCTGTTGCATTGAAGATTAGACACATCCTAAATGCTTAACTTCAATACCAGATCTGAGAACTTTTACAGCTGTAGATTTTCCAATTCCAAAAAATTGTAAAGTGGTATCACAGCCCGTGAGACAATGTACTACTAACAATGCAAGTCTGCTTGTGTTCCTAGATTATGAACTGCTGCCACTACATCTGAGAGCTTGACCTTATCAACAGACTCTATCCACACAGGGCATTTAACATCTAGCTTTCTGTAAAAATGTACAAGCACAACAAAAAAACGTCGGTGTCATCAGATAAAATCTTGATATTTTTCGTTGCTCACCTTAACAGACAAATAAACTGCTGTACAATTATTTTATATATACAATATATTGAATTTGAATCTGAAAACAGAATGTGAGTTTCCAAATCTGGGCAAGGAATTACAACGCCAGAAGTTTGTAATTCAGTTGGGATTGTATCAGTACCAGTAATGACCAACTTGTGTCGAAGAAAATCACTATGTTGTAATAGTTGCTTGCAAATCATGGTTGTATTTTTATGTCTCACGGGCTGTGATACCACTTTAAAATTTTTTGAAATTGGAAAGTCTACAGCTGTAAAAGTTCTCAGATCTAGTATTGAAGTTAAGCATTTAGGATGTGTCTAATCTTCAATGCAACAGTGTATAACTGAGTGCACAAGCTTCATTGCACATTGCTACGGCTACAAGAAGGAAGTTTACAACATGTCAGATGTTCGATACAAAGTGTGGTTATCAAAGAAAATTCCTCCGAAAATTAAGAACCTCCCTCCGACAACAGAGGCATTTGAACTCCATATTAAACGATGCCATTTGGAAGCTTGCACACTTGGAACGCAGCAGTTTCTTGAATCCAACTGATTATGGATGGGCAAAGAATGAAGCAACCCACTCTTTGGTACCCATTAAACTTCCAAGTAACAAAGGATTGGCACTACCAGAATTGCCGAAAAGTTTAAGATGTAGCTGTTCAAGTGGGAAGCCATGTTCAACAGCAAGGTGCAGTTGTGCACCATGTAGGTCTACTTGTAAAGAATATTGCGCGTGCGAAGGCGGTGAATTCTGTGGCAATTTGAAGACTCAATTTGATGATATTGACAGTGAAATGTCCACTTCTGATTTTGAATATCCTATAATCATATATGCATTCTGATTTTATCCTTGTAAAATATTCTGTAATTTTTAATTAAAGTTAAAGAAAAATACACACTTATTATTTATTAATTACTAGCTGGACACCCATGCTTCGCTACGGAGTGTTATTTTAATTTGAAAAGTTTATAAACTATCATCAAGAAACATTTAAATTATTTTACTATGCGAGAATATCTAGATACTCTCCCTCCCACTTATTTCTATATCTCCTTCTCTTTGATAAGAAATCTTGCAAATATACCAAATTTTACCCCCTCCTAAATCAAAATATGACAAAACTGTACATAACAATAATTACTATACCCTTAAAGAGCTTTTCAACGATATGCATCATGAAGGGCATTCATTACTTTGACCCCGTAATCATTACTTGTACCCCGTACCCCTGTGTACCAAAATTTAAATTTCGAAAATTCATGTAGACAGTGATTTTTCCCTTGCTTTGAAGGTCAAGTGTTCAAATTTTCATGGAGATCGGACAAAAACTGTAGATTAACTGTAGACTTGTATAAAGAACGTACACCCACCTACACACGTACGTTGACTTTTATATATATAGATTTTACCCGTTTCAAAACATATTTTATGTTGAAACACTATAGCATACGTTATATGACACAGTATTCACGTAATAAACATTTTATTAAACTACAAATATTTAATTTTGGTCAGCCGAATCCCTTTCATTTTCAATAAAATGCGTGAATTCTGGTTTTTCGACCCCGTGAACTTTGACCTTCAATATTTCAAGCTGCCCAAGGGTGCTATTCTGGCACCCTACATATTATGGTTCAGCATATCAAATAGTACTAGAATCAATCATAAAATATTAGTTGTACCCTATTTCAAGGTCCAAGCCTGTTTTCTCATTTGGCGACTGGACTATTACCCTAATACTACTGTTTAGCTTCATCACCGGTACTGCCGACGTGCCCTATTCTGAAAATTCCACCTTTGAGATTATATTTTCTGCCTCTATCGCTCCAGTTCTTTTCTACCTATCCTTTAATTACATAAGGTACTTGTCTTGATTTTATGAAAATTGATTTACATCTCTCTTTTAAATAATAATGACCTTTAATCTTTGGGATTCTCCCAATTCCTTTATAAGTTTTAAAAAGTATATTTAAACAATCTGAGTAATTAATACAATCAATAATTTGTATTTCCGCCAGGTCCAATTAAATTTCCCACCAACAGTCTCTTCCAAAAATAGCATCCACCTGAGCACTTTTAATAAACACTTTTCCATCAAACGCTTGCCCGATATACTCAACTCTTATCTCTGCTGTTCCCACTGGTTCTATCTTTTCTCCCGTGTACGTCTTTAATTGGACCCTAGTGTTCCAGATTTCAGCGTCCGGTATATTAAGCCTCCTAAATGTCTCCCATGACATGGTACTTACATTTTTTCAACTCACTTGTATAAGGTCTATAGGGTATATAATATATAATAAAGTAATCCACCTTGTTTTTAATGTGGAATATTTCACCTCCTCTTGAGGCATCTTCAGGCCTAAAAGAAGATTATTTTAATTTTTTCTATATATAATACCAATTAACAATAATAACCTTGACTTTTTAACAAATCATTAATAAATAAATAAATTATCCTAAAATAACAACACTAACCTTTAATTTTGTTTTCTTATTTAATTATTATTTTGCTTATCCTTATGATTTTATTTTTTTTTTTTTTTAAAAAAAGTCTGCTAGCTGTGCAGTGCAATTCCCTACAACATTCAATAAAATTTGAACCCAACATTATATCATTCATATATTATATTATTATTATTTATTTCATTTTTTTTTTTTTTTTTTTTTTTTTTTTTTTTTTTTTTTTTTTTTCCTTTGATAATTAATTTTTTCTACAATATTTTTTAAAGATTATTAACTTACATATTGTCATTAATTTATTATATGTCAAAACAAATAAAAATTATTTAATTTTTACATTTTCTATTTAAGAAAGCATTTTTTTTTGCAAAATTTTGATGAGACTGAAAGTGATAAGGGGAAAAATGATAACGCTACAACTTAATTGGATACTACAACTGCTTAACTTTTATGTTGTACGTTACAATCTAGCTCTCTTATGTAAGGGGAGATTTGGTGACTTGTTTTAAAAAAATTTAAAAATATATCTAAATTTCTTCTTATTTTAATATCTTCTTAACTTTATCTGATTATTATTATTTTCTTATTATTATTATTATTCATATTAATTTATATTTTAATGATTTCTCCTGTTAGAATTACCTTTAAACTTGCTCTATCTACTCTCCTATAGCTAACTATACTTTTAAGAATTATGGTCTTCTAAATTGTACTGATGGCTTTATTTTTTCAAGAATTGACATAAAATATTTATTAAAATCTTTAGCATCTATTTTAAAATTCATAGTTTTGTTTTCCATGGTAATGTACGCTGCCTCCATTTATAGTATTTTATATTTATTCATTTCTTTATTTAATATTACAGTGCTATCAAAATCCATTTTATGTCCTGTTGACTGGACATGTTCCACCAGAGCAGTACGGTTGCTTTTATTTTTTTGATTTTCTAAATCAACATCATTATTATTTGACTGGTCTTTTTTCGGTGAATTTTTATTTTTACTTTTATTTCTGTTTTCTAGTGTTTTTATATTAGCCTTATGTCCCTAGTCTATTTTCTAATGTGTGCTGGGATTGTCCTATATACACTTGTTCGCAGTTCTCCCATGGAATTTGATAAAGGATATTATTTTGGTCTTTCTTTTGTATTTTTAAAAAACCTGTTTTGGATTTTATTGATTGGCTTCATGCCAAACTTAATATTTTCACAATCGAAATCCTTAAAAGTGCGTTTTATTTTGTCGCTTAACCCTTGTATGTATGTTAAAGATTTATAATAACAATTAGGAGCTAATTGTTTTTGTTGGGTTTCTTGTCTATTATTTGTTATTTGATTCATTTGATTATCCACAAGGACTTCATTAATTCTTTATTATTAAGTTTGATGGCGGTTTGAATTAAGTTGCTTGCCACATTCGATTTTTGATAGTATAGGTGTTTAGAAAGAAAGTTTAGGAATTTATTATTTTTGGTACTTTTCTCATACCATTTTGTCTTAATTTTACCTTCCCTATCCTTGTTAATAGTCATATTTAAGTAATGTAACTATCCTTCCTCTTCCAATTCATGTGTGAATTTTATGTTTGGGGTGGAATTTATTAAATTCATCCAGTAATGTTTGGAGGTCTGCTTGTTTTATTATTAGGAATAAATCATCTATATATTTAACTGTTAGTTTTGGTTTATAATCGATTTGATTAAAAATTGAATCTAATATGAAATTCATAAATATACCACTTATATTGACAGATAAACTATTACCCATTTGCATTCCTCCAATCTGTCTACAAAGTTCGTTATCATATAGAAAATATGAATTGTTACAACAAAATTTAAATACCTCTAAGAATTTTTGCTTACATTTAAAATTTGTATACGGTAGGATCTTATCCCCAAAATTAGCAATTATCTTATATATCTCCGGTAATGGTATGCTCGTAAATAAGGCTTGTACTTCAAATGATACTAAGCTTTCATCTGATTCTAATTTAATTCCTTCTAATAAATTTAAATGTTCATCATTTTTCATGTCATAACCGTTACAACTATTTAAGTGATTAATAGATGACATTAACATTTTCGATAATTTTTCTGTAGGTGAGTAAATGTTATTTATAATTGGTCTAATTGGAATATCCGGCTTGTGTGTCTTAAGTAGACCATACATCCTAGCAATTCTGCAACTATTTATATTAAGCTCTACTTTTTCTTTTTTATTTAAAAACTTATTTTTTTCCAATTTACTCAATAAATTGCTGTATTCTTTCTTAATTTCTTTAAGTTTATCGTTCACTTCCGTTCTAATATTTCTATATATTTGGTTATTACCTAGGTGTTCTTTCATTTTCTTAATATATTGATATTTTGTTATGATAACGGGTAAATTACTTTTGTCAGCTTTGGTAATTATTACGTTCGGGTTATTTAATTAAAATTTCTTTAATTTACCTGCATCTGTGAGAATTTGATTTTCAATACTCCCTAATATAACTTTTTTATTTTGATATGCATTTTGGAAATTCATAATATTATATAGATATTATATATATAATATTATATAATATTATATAATATATTATATAATATATATATATTAATATATATTATATATATATATATATATTATATATTATATATTATATATTATATATTATATATTATATATTATATATTATATATATATTATATATATATTAATATATATATAATATATATATTATATAATATATTATATTATATAATATTATATAATATTATATAATATTATATATATAGATGGCTACGTAGTGCATTAACATGATTCTCGCTAGTCTTTAGTTGTTTTGACATATATTAATATATATATAATATATATATTATATAATATATTATATTATATAATATTATATAATATTATATAATATTATATATATAGATGGCTACGTAGTGCATTAACATGATTCTCGCTAGTCTTTAGTTGTTTTGACATATATTAATAATAAATGAATGACATTGTGTAAGTTTACAATCTTTAAAAAATATTGTAGAAAAAATTAATGATCAAAAGAAACATATAATATTAAAAATTTGATTGAATGTTGTAGGGAATTACATAAAGGAGACGTTTTTAAAAAAAAAAAAATAATAATAATGAGGATAAAGCAAAATAATAATTAAATAAGAAAACAAAATTAAAGGTTAGTGTTGTTATTTTAGGATAATTTATTTATTTATTAATGTTTTGTTAAAAAGTCAAGGTTAATATTGTTAATTGTTATTATATATAGAAAAAATTAAAATAATCTTCTTTTAGGCCTGAAGATACCTCAAGAGGAGGTGAAATATTGCACATAAAAAAGCAAGGTGGATTACTTTATTATATACCCTATAGTATAGACCTTATACAAGTAAGTTGAAAAAATTTAAAATATAGGGTAAAAGACAAGGATGATGAATGGTACTTACACTGGCCCCTGTATTTAGTTCCATCTCTCTAGGTTTGCCCATTAATACATTAAGCATAATATATTTACCCAGCTTTGTGCTAGATATTTTCTTTAATGCATACGGATTGCTATCTTCACTTTCAACTGTAACTTCAATTTGTTGTGCTTTACTGATTATTTTGATATTTTTGATAAAATGGCAGGGAAAATTAAACACTTTCCCCAATTGATATATATTTTTGTAATCTACTCTTCAATGCCTTTCATTTGATACCCCCACTCAAAATTAAAAAAAAAAAAATTTAGTGTGAAATGAATTATCCGCCATTTTGGATTTTAACAGCTGATCACATTTGGTTCGCTATATTATTCCTGTGTGGGCGTCAAAATGATCTCTAATACTGGAAAGTTTCATGTTTTTATCTTTTTTAATTCAAAAGTTATTGGAACCGTTCAGAGTGACAGACAGACAGACAGAAAGACACAGGAACGAAAGGCTGAATGTGAGTTGATTCTGGTCAGTTTAGTTCATTTCTGACCATAAGTTGGTCATGAAATAGTTCATCCCAAATTTTTAATTTTAGGTATAAATTAATTTTTGAGTTTACCTGATGAGTTAATCCTGTAAATAAATGATTTTTATTATATATAATAAAAAAATAATACGTGTTTATAATAAACAAATATGGTAGAGCGCTATACTGGAAATATAGAGGCCCGTGGTTCAAATCCCGGCGCTGGAGTGTATTTTTCACTGTCTGTTTCCCGTAGTTAATAATAATTATAATTTGATTTAAAATAAACATATATGATAACGTTGTGTATTAAAGGTAAATTTTAGTTAGTCTGCAAATAAGAGTCGACGTGTATAGTAGTGAAATAATTATTTTAAGACATATTTAATTTTTTTAAATCATGGAATTTATAGAAAATGAAAAGTTAATGCCTTTGATTTTACTTGATGGATTCAAATTTTGTTTTCATAAAAATTTAAAAGATGGAGTGAAGCGTTGGACATGCTGTAAATCTTTTTGTGCTTTTTACAGAGTTTCCACTCTAAATTAAATGGTTCTTTTTTCTCAGCGCATTCTAACATATATCTTTTAATTGATGTGCACCTTCAAATCCAGTCCGAAACGTATATTAAAAGTAGGAATGCCAAAACCAAATGCTTTACCGGAGAAAGAATAATTTATAAAGAAACTGTGTTTAAGTTGGAAAGTAACATTATTTCAAATTTTGACTTTGTTAAATCACTTCGTTTCAAGATTCAGCCAAAGTCATGATTTTTAAAGTTGTAATCTTTTAATTGTATTTTTTTATTCTTCTTTTGGTTTAACCAAGAAAAAAGAAAGGAGGGCAAGGGGATGTAATTTATCTATTATCAATATGCCAGAAAGTCTCATGTTTACTTTTTTACTTTTCCTCACTACCTATAGTAGGAAAAGTTCTGTTTTCACCAAAAAATTTTTTTTTTTAAATTTCAACAAACTTGGAATTATCTGTTTTGGGTGTTTTCAAGACCTCCTGAGTGGTTTTCAGCATGACGTCTGTATGTATGTGTGTGTTATCATCGTAGCGCCCAAGGTATTTAACCTAGAGAGTTGAAACTTGGCAAAAAAATCAGTCCTTACCTGTAGTGGTGCCGCCCGGAAATACAAATTTTTCCGCCATCTTGAACCCAGCTTGTTGAGTCACCAAAATTTTAAAAAATCGTAATAAATCGACAATGGTCCTGATCGAGTTGAAATTTAGCACGAATATACCTATCTGTATGACAAACAAGCCCACCAAATTTCATTTTGATATTGGCCGCCATTTTGAAGTTATCAATTTTTGATTTTTTAAACTTTGACGGTTAATAATACCGAAAGTATAAATAGGTTTTTGACGTATAGCATATCATTGGAACCGGAAAAAATTAAGGAACAAATATAAAAAACCCCGATGAAATTCCATTAATTAGTTTAAAAGTTATAAGCGAATATAATTATTTATTAGTGCGATAATTTTGATGACGTCAAAGTTTGTTTACATCTGTCAAAATACCGCCAAACTTCAAATAATAAAATAAAATATAGGTAATAAAAATAAGGTTTTTTGAAGAATGATAATAAATCAGTTTGTTCAGAACGGTCACCCATCCAAGTACTGACCACGTCCAATGCTGCTCGGAGGCCACTAAAGTGGCCTCCGAAGTGAGGAAAAGTTCCGAGCTACCCTGTACCCGATTTTTTATAAATATATTACCTAGTGAGTGAGTTTTAGTTAACAGCGATATTATTTCATATCTTTAGTACCGTATGGATTCAAAGAGCATACGTTTGCCATCAAGTTGATTTTCGGTCTTGTTTGATGTTAGTCAGACACTTTTTTCCACGCTATCTCTTGGACTATTCCGATAGTTGATAAATTTGTATAATTTTCTCCCCGTTTTTTAAATCCGTCAAAATTGTTTTGATTTTTGAGTTCCAATTTAGCAAAATCAAAAGAGCTTAGACGATAGAATTAATCTAGGGCTATCTGCGGGCCATTTTCGATTTACCATCCAATTTTTTTTAAAATCAGATGAGTAATTACTTTTGAAAATATAGGTTTAACTCAAAGTATCTTTGTGCGCACGTGGAATAGAAATAAATAAGAGCAGAAGGTTGAAACTTATAGGGGGCCAACACTGGGCCAATTATGACCTACCATCCACAAAAAAATGGACGAGTAGTTTGTAAAATATGTTGGTTTGCGAAATTTGGGGGAAAACAGACACGGAGCCAAAAGTGTTTCCTGATGTCTGACAGATTTCTGTCTTGGATTTTTTAGAATTCGGAGACAAAAATTGTCGTTCTTTAGAAAGATCACATAGCTTCCGTTACCTTCGGTAAGCTCGGTAGCACAATATAAACAATTTAACAGTTTTAAAAACGGGGGAAAATTAAATTAATTTGACAATAATCGGTTGTAAAAGTTTTACATTAATGGGACACAAGGAAGCTATGCGCCACTCTAATTGGCAGACTATTTTTACTTATGTTTCAAGTATTCACTGATGCGTGTAATAAGTTAACTATACACTTTCTATAATAAACGTGAAGGAGGAAATGAGTTACAAGGTTCTATTAAATTTAAGACATTATGATAACAGTTTATAGAGCTCTCAGTTAATGTTATTACGTAAAATAACAAAGCATGAACTTATATAAAAAAAAAAGTAAATTTCTCTGCAATTAATTAAAAGAAAATAAATAAATAACAGCCAAGTATTGAAAATTAATACTATTAAATTAATCTTAAATAATAATTGTAAATGGATGAATTTGCAACATGTTGATTTAGATAATTTAAGCTAAAACTAGGACTTCATAGTCAGCGTATGGAACTTCCTCACCACCGTATGGAATGTAGGCAGAATTGTGGCTTGGATGGACCTGCAACATAAAATCAAGCGTTATGGTAAATGTCAATTATTCAATAGCCGTATTTTAGTTACAATTACGAGTCTAAATTAGTTTTTAAAAAGTTTAAAAAAATACGATGTACTGAAATAAGGTCAACAAAGGTCAATTAATAAGGCGATGTCTTACCTTTCCAAGAGTCATAGTTCCTTGATGATCCACTCTAGCAATATACAAAGTTTCTCCACTTTCACTTGAACCTCCAGGAATAGCTCCAGGGGGAACGGAGCCCTCAGACGATTTTACCCACTCAGTATTGTAACCGCAAAGCACCTTTAATTAAATTAAACAACATACATTTTCAATTTGCTTAGGACCAGCAGATGCACGACTGCTGAGATCACAGTCTTCTGCCCGGACTATTTTATTTGAAACAGTAAAATCTATTATTTATGAAAATAAAACACACTGGCCTATGTATATTATGGTATAAGTAATATTTATTGTCCATAATTTCCTAAAATAGTTGGATAGAAAAATAATGGTTATAAACGAATATTTCATATTATGGGTTACAAAAATAAATATACTCTTAATTGGACATTTACTCCAACAAGGGTAAAATCAATGCATTTCTCATTAATAATCAGTATAGATAGAGTATGTATGGTAAACATGCAAACACACACACACACACACACACACACATATATATATATATATATATATATATATATATATATATATATATATATATATATATATATATATAATGCATGTGAAAACTATTGTGTGATAGGGATATAAAATAAATTTAGTATAATTAGGGTTGCCAGACGTCCCGGGATTGTCCCGGTTTTGGACTCAAAGTCCCGGTGCACGCCAAAATGTCCCGATTTTTACTGGAGACGTAATATAATTATAATTTAGGTGCAAGAAATAAAAGTGCAAGAAAAAACTAATCATTTATGATATAAAACAATTCATAAATACGAAGTTTTAGAAAGCAAAGGTACAATAGTTTTATAGATAAGAAGTATTTTATAAATCTAAGATTTTTTTATATGATACCGATATTGTACTGTATTGAGGATCCATATATTATATTGAAACTGAAAGATAAAGAAGCGTACGGTAAATCTATAGAAGTACCTATTCTACATTTAGATAAAGGAATAGCTTAAAATAAGCCGAAAGTAAATTGAACAATTGGTGCAGAGTCGAACCGATAGTTGTAAGCCAAATAGTGCAGATGTATCTACTAATTGTTTTACGATATGTTTAATACACCTTTTTTAATTTTTTTACTGGATAACTATATTGATGGATTTTTTAAAGGTGAAAAATAAAAACGAACTTAATTCATTTTTTCAAGAAACGTTTCAACTCTTCTTAGAGCCATCTTCAGTCTTTTATTTCTAAAATTGAAACAAACAATCCGTTAAATAACAATTAGTATTATATCACATTTTATAAATATAGTATGTTCTAAGACATATAAAATTCCCAAAAACTTAATTCCTTAAATTTTCTTGACATGTCTATCATCAGAAAAGATGATGGATCTCTTAAAACAAAATGGTATTCAAAAGAGTTAAAAAGTAATAGAATTCTCAATTTTTATTCCAATCACCCACGACACACCAGATTTAATATAGCTACAAATATGATGCAAAAAGCAATCAAGACAACTGACAAAGAATATCTTAAAGAAATTAAAACCATAATTTTTTCTAAACTCAGTGAAAACCTATATCCAATTAACTTAATCAAATCAATGTGGTATAAAACTTTAAATAAAATTAATAATAATGCCCCAAACACAGAAGTAACCAAAAAACAGCAATATTTCACGAGCATCACGTATATCAAAGGACTTTCAGAAAATTTACAAAATATAATGAATAAAAATGATGGAGACCATATAAAAATAGCTCACAAACCCAACGATAAAATGCGAAACCTATATAATAATATGAAAGACACAATTAGTAAAGAGAACAAATCCAATCTAATTTATAAAATTGATTGTAATAATTGCAATAAAGCTTACATTGGTGAAACATCACAAAAACTAAAAAGCAGAAAATATCAACATATCAATGATGTAAAAAATAATAGCAACAAAACCGGCCTTGCCATCCACAGTCTCAATACCGGTCATAAATTTGATTTTGACAACCCAAAAATTCTGGGATATGAACAAAACACAAAGAAGAGGAGAATTTGTGAATCGTTCCACATTTTTAAAAATCTAAATCACACGGTAAACCATAAAACGGATGCAAGTAGTATTCACAAAAATTATAATTTAATTTTTAGTAGATTTAAAGACAATAAATAATATAAATCATTACAAAATAATAAGTAGAAAAATAATATAAATTGAGACGGGTCACAAATTAACGATTTTATTGATATGACCAACCCTTATAATCCATGTTTTCTATTATAAATATCGAATTAATTATTATTGTATCCATCGGGATTAATTAAGTATCATCTTTGTCAATTAAGTTTTAAGAGGTTCATCTTATTTTATAATTCATTCCAATTTTAAATCAAATTAAAAGACTTGAATGTTCTCGGTTAAAAATGTAAAGTAAAATAGCATGTATACCTCGGAGTATTGCAGGTTTGGTTGCAAGTTGAGTGTCTTTAAATTCAGATTTTTACATTTTTGATAAAAAAATTTTATTTTATTTTCTAATTGTTTATATAAAATATTGTTATGATGTAGTTAAAAATTTTTTAATGTAGTTAATTTTACTGTAAACTTAATTTATATACAAAGGTGACGCTCTCTATCCAAGAGATAGAGAAAGTACTTGATTTTGTTAATAGATTGTACCATTAATTCTTGTGACCACAACGCTGCATGTAAGTTTTTGGGAATTTTATATGTCTTAGAACATACTATATTTATAAAATGTGATATAATACTAATTGTTATTTAACGGATTGTTTGTTTCAATTTTAGAAATAAAAGACTGAAGATGGCTCTAAGAAGAGTTGAAACGTTTCTTGAAAAAATGAATTAAGTTCGTTTTTATTTTTCACCTTTAAAAAATCCATCAATATAGTTATCCAGTAATTGTTTTACGTTTTATTTATTTATATTTCAGTTTTGCTCGCCTTTTTATTGGAAAAAAGATCTAGCGAATGTTTTTGTAAATTAAAATATTAGAACATTATCATTGATATTATAATAAAAATTAATAAATATCGAAATTATTTTTCTACTTATTAAGTTTTTGACTGTTTAATCAATTTTAATAAAAACTGTTGCATGTATTTATTTTTTCTCAATACAATAGTAAAATTAACATTTAACATTTTGTAACGAATATGATGTTAAAACAAACTTGTTCTTGTTACAATGATTAGGTGCACAACTTTTATTGAATTACAATTACTATTATTTTTTTATTTTGTATTAAAAGAAAAATGTGTACTTATGTTCATACTTTTTTGCCAACGAACTACACCATAAGTTTACTTTTATGACAAATGACAAAGTATTAAAAATCAAATGTCCCCTCAGAAATGCATAAAAGCCGCTTTTGAGAGGTCCTATTTTCAAAATTTTCCGGGGAAGGGCCCCCGGACCCCCCGCCATTAATCCTCCCCCCAATAATTAACTGCAGACGACGCCCAAAAATTTACAGTAAAATATTGTACTGCTGAAACACCCCCCCCCCCCCCCTCCCCCCCCCCCCCCCCCACGGTACCGGTTTTTATATTCAGAAATCTGGCAACCCTAAGTATAATGTACACCAATTTGTGGAAATTGAAAGAAATAAATACTTCATAATCCTCGATCCCATGTTCTTTTCCACCCCAGGGTATGTAGCAAAGTTGATGAGATGGCACAAGTTTTCCAGGTATTGTGGCTCCATTAAAATTGGCCCGAGCAATAAATAACGGTTCATTATCAAAGCCTCCGGAAACGGCATCTGCAGGAATTTCTCCTTTAGTAGCTGGAGCCCATCTGCCAATACTGATCACTGAAATAATATTGAAATTAAGACAGAACATTTATTTTGTTAACAAACCGAGCATCTTTAGCCCTTTAAGATTTTTTCTATTAAAAATATTTGTTATTCCTAATCTGATAGGATAGAGAAACAATTATAATGGTTCAAATTCTAGTAAATGTTGGAATGTATGAAATGAAATGTTTTTAATTGCAAAGGCAACCAAACATTCAATCATGCACTTCAATTAATAGTATAGTGAATCGAAGATACTTAATAATAATTTCTATTAAATCTGAGATTATAAAAGTTTTTGAACGTTCCTCTAAAATAGCAAGTTACTAAGTTCCGAGGAGAAGAAAGAGTTATAAGAAGGAATATAAGAGTACTTGTCAGCTTTTATTTTTTATCAGTTATTCTTTTAAGAGTATAGTAGAGATTTGAGATTGTGGAGGGAGAATCCGTGGTTGTTAGGACCATGAATTATAAGGGGGAAATGCCAACCCGCACAAAATTAGCGCATTGTGGGCCTAGTTCCTAGGCAAAAAAAACCTTAGTTGTTTAAAAGTATGACAGTCACGTTAAAAAAAATACTCAGGTACCTTTAAATACACGGGTTTTGTGCGTTTTGGCATTTTACTTTTCTTAATACATGGCCCTAACAATGAACCTCGACGGAATTTGTTTAAAGGCCAGTAGATATTTAGGACGGGGAATGTCTGCTAACCTTTATTCAACCAGGTAAATAACTCAATATGATTCCCTTTATTTAATTTTTTTATAACAAAAAAATAATATGAATTTATTTAAATAATATATATTTCAATTTAATAAAATAAAATAATTTATTAACAACAATAATTCACAAAGTTAATAAAACTGATTATAGTAATTAAATCCAATTCCTTTTATAATAGGATTTTCATTATAACATATTTTATCTACTCACGGCAGCAAAATTAAGCATTGTTGTACTGTTTTCAATTTGAAAAATGTCAATTTTCTTGATGCTTTTGTAACTTGTCAAAAAAACGCGCAAAAAAATAATAAAGTGTCAGCAAAATATCAAAGTGTCAGCAAAAAAACAAACAGGCAGCAACATTTTTGAGAAAAAAAGTTACCATATCGAAGGTTATGAACTCTCCCGCTTTGTTTATTATTATATATTTATGCGGAATATTCTGCTGAATATATATATTTTTTGCAAAAGTAAAAATGTTAATAATAAAACAAATTTTATTATTTTATAGTGATTATTAAAATTAATCGCTAAAAATTGAGATAAAAAACACCTTTAAATAAAAAAAAGTGTGGCGACACTGATACTTTTGCCTTTGTTTTGTTTTAGCTTGATGACTCAAACTTTCGTATTTTTACAACTTTTATTTCTTTAAATCAAAAAATATTTGTCATAGTTAAATGGTAAAATTATATGTTATTTTAAAATAATATTTAGCGTAATTTTTCTACCGTTAGTAGATAAAATATTGTATGTAACTATGCAGCAAAGGAATCATTCCTGACTCTTTTAAAGATTACCTGCCTCAGTTACACCTTAGCAGGTAATTAACATTTTCCTGCCTCGGCCTCGCCTCGTCAGTCAAAATATGATTTCCCTGACTCGGCTTCATCTCGTCAGTAATATAGTAGATTTCCTAAATAAATTTCTTTTTTTTTTTAGATTTTCTAGTAAATTTGTGTAGCCTATCCTCGCCTTTGGATCGGAACTAAAACTTAATAACTTTTCAGCAAAATTCCATTTTGCTACCTAGTAACATAAATAACTATTTCGTTATGGATTATACCAACACAAATCGCAGTTCAATAATAAAATATTTAAAAATGTGAGAATAAAATTATGTCTAAACTAGGGTTGAAATATCTAAAAAAAAAAAAAAAAATAATAATAATAATAATAATAATAATAATAGTAATAATAAAATTAAAAAAAAATAAAAAAAAAGGAAGAAAGAAAAAGTTAATTTTACCGATTTTCCACAAACCAACAGCACCCCAGCCAGTTGAGATGCCATAATGAGTGATGGGAAAGGATTCCGGATTTTCCCATCTAAGGAGATCAGGTTGGCTCGGTGAGCTCAGGGAGATCGTATTTCCACTCCAGGTGAGTATGAAATCTCTGTACTCGGCATCAGTGACAATATCAGGCGTCTCGATGCAAACTACATCAGGGGTTTGCTTATTTAATCGAATAGCACTCTTCTTGTTTCCCCAGCCTCCGATGAATATCTGTAACCAAATTAAATTAATTAAAAACTAATTTTACTAAACTTATGTTTAAAATATATAAATGTATATATTTTTTTTATTGCTACAAAAAAGCAATGGACCAAGTTCTAAACCAAACCAATAGAAAATACTCTGCCAATTAATGTGGCACATAGCTTCCTCGCAAAGAAAAGACCGAATTAAGAAAAATACCTCGATAAAAATAATCAAAAAGTTGGAACGGCGTGGCACTGTTCCAGTAAATATTTAATAAAGTTGAAGAAATTTAAACATATGTTAGAGAAACAAAGCCTCCAACAAGAACCAAAAGTTAGCGCACATATAATTAATTTAATAAACAAATATAAAACTGCAACCAAATCGTTGAAACCGCTTTTTATTTTACCCCCCTCAAAACTAAAAATAACACAAAATAGAATATAACAAAAATTAATCTACTATACAAGAGCTTTTCAACGATATACATCATATTATAAAAGATTAACTTTAACATTTGTACCCCTGTACTCTGAGGTACCATAATTATATTTTTAAAAAACAAACAATACAAAAGGGCATTCATTTAACTAATAAATACATATAAATAAAAAACCTAATATCAAAAAAGTATTAAACCCTTAAGCCTTCATCAAAATTATAAATGGGTACCTACTAAAGTACATGTACAACATTTTTAAAAAGTCAACAAATAAAATAGCTTTAATGTACATATCAAGGCCTTTAAAATGATATACGACACAATATTAAAAACCAAAAACGTGGTCGCGTGACACGGCACATGGGAAAAAGTTTACTCTCATGTTCTCACCAAGTAGGATGAACTAATGAAATAAAATATACTCAATTTAAAGAGCATTAGTGTGAGATTCAATCGCCGCAATCAGAAATAAAATCGGCTAACTATTATAGATGGCCATTCAAAGACAAAAATGGAAAAAAATAAAACAAAAAAATAACAAAATTATCACCATCTAAGGTACAACCGATGATGATACGACAAAAACTCATAGGACTAAAGTTGTATATCTTTTAAAATCAGTTACCACTTGTGCTATTCATTTTCTAATATGACTTACCGTTTAGCCCCCAAATAAGCTTAAAAATCAAGTCGCCCATTATTATTTTTTTAAGGGGGGAAGAAGGGGGAAAAGTGAAATTTTTATAGTCATTTTTGTTTACATTATGGACGTTGCGCGTCGAATGGAGAAAACCGCAAGTCTCTAACTCTTCTGGAAGTGGGTAAACATTAATGTCAGTCTGTGAGTCAGTTAGCCATGCGGCTTTATAGTATAAGACATATTAATTTACCACGATTTAAAGTGCGCTTTAAGTTGAAATTAGGAAGGTGTTATCTGCAGGCTACTTTCGACAAACCATAAAAATTTCATACAAATAAGATGATTACTTTTAAAGATATGGCAGTAAATAAATGTATGTTTGTGAGCATGTGAAAGATAAACAAATAAGAGCAGAAGGTTGAAACTTATATGGGACCAACAATGGGCTAATTATGACCTACCACCCAAATTTCATTAAAATTGGACGTGTAGTTTTTAAGATATGGTGGTTCGCAAAAATTGAACGACAGACCGACAGACAGACACGGGACCAAAAATGTTCCCTGATGTCTGAAACGGATTTCTGTTTTGGAATTTTTGAAATCGGAGATATAAAATATTTTCGTTCTTCAGAACGATCATATAGCTTGCGTTACCTTCGGTAAGCTCGGAAGCAAAATACACTGCCTTACAAATATAATTGAAAATAAGTATGCAAAATAATTCAGGCTAAGATCTCAAAGCTTAATATTAGATCTTAATGGTCAGAAAAGACAGGATTCGTCTTTTTTAAAATTATGTATATTAAAGGCAAAGGTGTAAATTAAACTAAATACTATGTAGGAGTGTGTGCTTTATCTGTCCAGCGACCTTAAATTATGAGTCGAATACATTTTTTTTTTTTTTTTTTTTTTTGGTTGAACTGAGATACACGGTGCGGTCGAGAATCGCTTGGCAGCAAGAAATTATATGCCTTTGTCAAACAGTACATTTGTATGATTTTAATATTTGAGTGATTAAATTATATTATGCATGATTTGTACATAGGAGAGTTGATATCCCTTTGTCAAAATAATACATTCCAGTAAGGCCTGCGGCCTGCACACTTTTCTAACCTCTTCCCCTCACAGCACCGTATTCTTCAGTTTTACCTTTTTAGGGTTTCGTTGGTAAAACCAAAAAATCACAGGGAAGTACTTGCGTCCAAGTACTTTAAAGGGGGTTTTGTAGAAGATTAAGCATGCCCGTTATGTAATTATGATTTGATTCTTCGATCTCAAGGGGGTTCGATCCCCCGGGGGGTCACAATGTTTTTCATCGGTAATAACGACTAGAAAAATTCAATTTTCAAACCATTGCCATCGCTTCACCATAAGGTATAACCATGAATTATTTCGAAATTTTAGGACCACCCGTTATATAGTGGTTGGGGAGGGGGAAATTTTTGGGGTATATTTTGACTTATAAAATTAATAAAGAATGAAAAATTTAAAAAAGCAAATATATATTTGAATCCTACTCTTCACCAGCTTTCATATGATACCCAACTCAAAATTTTAAAAAAATAAAATTTTTGGCGCACTTCAAATTTTCGCGCCCAAAATTAGCAATTTTTTAAAATTTGGGATGAACTCCCGGAATTTTCATCGCCCCACAATAAGGCATTAGCATGAATTATTTCGAAATTTTAGGACCAGCCGAAGTATAGTGGTTGGGGGGGGGAATTTTTTTTGGGGTATATTTTGATTTTTTTACCCAATAAGGAATGCAAAATTTGAAAATGTATATATATCTTTGCGTCCTACTCTTCAGCAGCTTTCATTTGATACCCAACTCAAAATTTTAAAAAAATAAAATTTTTGGCGCACTTCAAATTTTCGCGCCCAAAATTAGCAATTTTTTAAAATTTGGGATGAACTCCCGGAATTTTCATCGCCCCACAATAAGGCATTAGCATGAATTATTTCGAAATTTTAGGACCAGCCGAAGTATAGTGGTTGGGGGGGGGGGAAGTTTTTTTGGGTATATTTTGATTTTTTTACCCAATAAGGAATGCAAAATTTGAAAATGTATATATATCTTTGCGTCCTACTCTTTAGCAGCTTTCATTTGATACCCCACTCGAAAATTAAAAAAAAATATAAATTTTTGAGTTTACAACATTTTTGCGAATTGCGCATGCGCATATTTAATTTTGAACTTCTGTATATCTTTCCTGTGGTTGGGTCAAAAAGTTACACCAGTATTTCAAATTTCAGCTCTTTAGCTTAAACGGTTCGGGCCCTATGAACCAAAGAGCGACGGACAGACGGACACATCACCCTCGGCATAAGGGTTTTGAGAAGAATCTACAAAACCCTAAAAAAAGAAACCCTTATAGTTTCGTTTCTGTGTCTGTCTGTCAGTCTGTACGGTTCCAATAACTTTTGAACCAAAAAAGATAAAAACGTGAAACTTTTCAGTATAAAAGATCGTTTTGACGTGCAGACAGGACAAATATAGTGAACTCAATATTATCAGCTGTTCAAATTCAAAATGGCGGATAATTCACGTCGCGAAAAAAAAATATTTTTTTTAAATTTTGAGTGGGGTATCAAATGAAAGGTACTGAAGATTAGATAGAAATATATATACCACTTAGGGATAGTCCTTAATTTTCAGCGCCATTTTGTCAAAAAACATCGACATTTTGAGTGTCCCCTCCCCCCCTAAAATCGTATTTCCGCTATTACTAAAAATATAGAAAAATATGCAGAATGTGTGGTCTGCTGGGCAATAGAAAAAATACGATTAGCAATTTGATCTGATTTACTGGAAATCCAAGATGGCGGATAATTCATGTCACTCGAAAAAAAATATTTTTTAAAAATATTGAGTGGGGTATCAAATGAAAGGTATTGAATTGTAGAATAGAAATATATATACCACTTAGGGATAGTGCTTAATTTTCAGCGCCATTTTGTCAAAAAACATCGACATTTTGCGTGTCCCCCCCCCCCCCCTAAAATCGTATTTCCGCTATTACTAGAAATATAGAAAAATATGCAAAATGTGTGGTCTGCTGGGCAATAGAAAAAATAAGATTAGCAATTTGATCTGATTTACTGGAAATTCAAGATGGCGGATAATTCATGTCATCCGATTTTTTAATTTTTTTTATTTTGAGTGGGGTATCAAATGAAAGGTATTGAAGAGTAGATTTCAAAAATGTACAACACTTGATGTTTACATTTAATTTTGCGCGCCATTTTGTCAAAAAAAAATCAAAACTTATCTCCCCTCCCCCCTTACTAATTTTGTGTTCACAATACCAACGAAACCCTTTTTACGTGAGATTCACGACTTACCAATTTTTTTGTTTCTTATCAGTACCAACCATTTCTAATAATAGGTCGTGTCACATGTAAACACAATTTCTGTTTAGACCATTTCAATTATAATTAACTCAAAAAAGAAATAATAACAAACTTATCTTTTGTCAAATAAGATATTATTTTATAGTATTAAACAATTGATTTCCACCAATTCGGTGTTTACAATACTAACAAATAAACATAGATAAAGTTTAAATTGTTATAATAATCAATGAAATTACTGTTGATAAATTTAATTAAAACCTAAAACCATTGATAATAAGTTAACATTTTAACATTATAAGAAGCTAATCAACACCTTAAAACTCATATATAATATATGTAATAAGATATTATCAGAGAATAATAATTTGAACATATATTTTACATTTTTAAGTAATTTAACTAATATAAATGCAATTTTTTTATTCCATTTTCGTTTAACAATACATACGAGTACATTTGGCCTAGAGTCGGCCAGTCTCGGCCTGAATCTCACAGAGTTAGTATTGTATTAATTATTTTGATTTCTTTTATATGGTTAGTATAACCTTAAGCCTATCTGTGATTTTATTTTATGTACACTTAATTATTAATCTATAGTAATCTTGTGAACATAATAAATTTGTGGCTAGAATTCATTCATTCAACAAAATAGATAGGTCTCAGTTTTAATTTTGCTAAAATAGTGGTATTGTCGATGGCCATGGGAAGTTTGTTAGATTAGTGAAGCAACATTTGTGGAGTCACTACTGTTCACGAGGTGTAGTGGAAGGAGATAGTCTCTTTGGAGGGCCTACATAGGACGGCACTTCTTTAGATTGTTACTCCCTTTATAAAAAAAAAAAAAAAAAAACGGAGGAGAGTAACAATCTAAAGAAGGTGTACGGAATGTTCTTCTTTAGACTGTTAAAAACAGACGAGTGATATTCCTTTGTCCCTAAGTACGTTGGACTAAACATCCCTTTTACTAATAGTTATTTAGTCAAAGTCATTTATATTATAAAAAAAAACATAGGGGAGTGACAATTTAAAGAAGTATATGCCCATATGCCATCTAAGGAGCAATTGATCCAAGCCTTTCACCTTGTAATTATAAATAGTGCACACATGTCTATTTTCTTTATACATTATTCCGTTTTTTATGTTATATTAGAGCCCAAATTTAAAATATTATGTGATAGTGTTTTTAGCACATTGGAGAATGTTATAAAACTTGTTTTACGAGGAATTAATGTTCTGTTAAAATTATATTTAGTTATCTAAATATAATTTTAAGTCTATCTAAATCACAGTTTTCCGCAGTACTCAAAATATTCTTGACTTGTGACAACCAATTTAAGTTGAGTTTATGTGAAATATGTATACATATATATATATATATATATATATATATATATATATATATATATATATATATATATATATATATATATATATATATATATATATATATATATATATACATATACATACATACATTCGGCAACGGCTTAATATCTCCGGTTATAATTGAGATATTAAGTTCCCGTTTGCGGGTATCTTAATCATTTGTAAAAAAAACTACTTTTTTGGTGGGTAATCATTTTTTCCGCCATATTGGTTGCCGCCATATTGGATTCAACTTTAAAATTTTAAACCCATAAAGTGATACATTTTTGGAAAGGCCTTAAAAAAAGAAAAAAAAATCCGCAAACCCGAGCTTTCTATCTACTTCCGTTTCAAAATGGCCGACACTCAAAGTTAAAAAATTCAATCTTTTTTTCTTATTCTCAATAGTTTAGTTAGAAATAAAAAAATCGGTCCGAGACAACTCAGACAAACTTTCTCATATAGGAGTTCATAATTATTTAGCCCAGTGTTTCCATTTATTAGTTTTCGTATATAAATTTAATTATTATTGTGCATTTCATCAAAATGTATCATAATAATAATTAATATAAAAATGCCATTTTTCAAAACTGGTCTTATTTTCAACGTTTTTTTTTTTTTTTTTTTTTTTTTTTGTTTCTGTATTCTTCATGTTAGTTGTATCTATGCGCAAAATTTGGGGAAGATTAAATGACGGGAAATGGTTCAAAATTGGGGTAATAGGTATGCGATGAAACGTAAAAAGCAAATAAATTTGACGCCATTTTGTTTTTGTTCTTATTTTTTTTTGGTTTCTGTATTCTTCACCTTAGTTGTATCTATGTGCAAAATTTGGGGAAGATTGAATCACGGGAAGTGGTTCAAAATTGGGGTAATAGGTGTGCGATGAAACTTAAAATGCAAATAAATTTGACGCCATTTTGTTTTTGTTTATTTTTTTTGGTTTCTGTATTCTTCACCTTAGTTTTATTTATGTGCAAAATTTGGGGAAGATTGAATCACGGTAATTGGTTCAAAATTGGGGTAATAGGTGTGCGATGAAACTTAAAAAGCAAATAAATTTGACGCCATTTTGTTTTTGTTCTTATTTTTTTGGGTTTCTGTATTGTTCGCCTAAGTTGTATCTATGTGCAAAATTTGAGGAAGATTGAATCACGAGAAGTGGTTCAAAATTGGGGAAACGGAAATGTGCGATGAAACTTACAAAGCAAAGTAATATAAGACCAGTAAAAATAACTTCTCCCGGGCGGGGAATCGACCCGGGCTCTCTCGGTCCGCGTTTTAAGCATTTTTCTCAGGAACTAGATTTTTCCCGGGAAAACGGCTTATATCGTTTGATTCGTATTTAAATGGACTATATTTTAGAATTTTTTTAATCAAAACCGTCTGAACCGTTTTCGAGAAATAATTTTTTTCACGTTTTTTCAGAGTTTTTGGGGAGCAGCGCCTCTAAATTTGTAGCTAAAATTCATTTCTCGATTTCGCCTCGGGGTATGATTTTTCTGAACATGTATGCCAAATTTCGTCAAAATCGGCCCAGTAGTTTAGGCTCCAGGCGTCTGCACAGACGACAGACGACAGACGACAGACAGACATTTTTTAAAAACCACTTTTTTGGACTCAGGGGACCTCAAAACGTGTAAATCCATCAAAATCTCAAAATCGAATTTTCGCGCTATCACAATACTTTCTCTTTATATGAGAAAGTAAAAATCGGTCCGAGACAACTCAGACTACTTTCTCACAATAATCTCTGTCTCAGATCCCAGAAAACCTAGTTCGTTATCAAGTCATAGTTTCCGAGATATTGATGAAAATAAATCTCCTTTGGTTGAAAATCGAAAACAAAAAGTAAACAACCAACTGTTGAACACATTTTAAATAATAATAAATTAACTAAGCATCACGTAGGTTTATCATTGAAGCGAGCTTAATGCAATAAATATTTAATTTTATATTCATGTTTCCTGGGATCTGGGGCCGAGATTATATGAGAAAGTTTGTCTGTGTTGTCTCGGACCGATTATTTTATATCTAACTAAACTATTGAAAATAAAAAAATAAATCATTTTTTAAACTTTGAGTGTCCGCCATTTTGGAACGGGAGTAGATAGAAAGCTTGGGTTTGCGGCAAATGTTTTCTGACTGGGTCGTTCAATGAGTCGTTGTTTAGATGTTTTACAGCCCCTGAAGAAGGTTTTAAGTAAAAACCGAAACGTCGGGATTGTAACATAAAGACGATTTTTGTGACCGAAACGTGAGTTTTGTTTGTTTTCTGTTTATATTTACGGTCGTGAATTTATTCATATATATATATATATATATATATATATATATATATATATATATATATATATATATATATATATATATATATATATATATATATATATATATATATATATATATATACGAGTATATAAGAAACAAACTTATTTATATTAACTGCAATCAAATTATACCTCAATAATTTTGTCGCTATCAGTGGGGGATGAGGTTAAAGCGACGCGAGCGTCATTCTTAGCTTTCACTGAGAATTTCAACGATGTTCCACAAGCTGGGAAGAACTGGTACTGGAGGTTGTCGGGAGTCGTATATTCTATAACAAAATAAATAACATTTATTATGATGTTTTCTATTAACAGTGTTTTCAGGGGGGTAATTAAGTTTTTTTTGCGATATTTCGTCCTCAATTTGGGACATTTTCAAGCCTGAAATTATTTTTAATTTTAGATTAGACCAAGATCTTTTATATTTCATAACTATTCATTTTCAATACATACATATAATATCTAACATTCACGTGTATACTTAAATAATACTAATACTTAAATGCAAAGTAAAAAATAAGTTCTGCTCAAATTGTATAATAGACATTATTTTTCATTATGATTTTTACCTATTCTCCTAAATATTTGTGCGACATTATTTCAGAAAAATGTTTTTTTCTGGTATAGCTAAATACATGCTAAAAGCATTTACTCATTGTTCTCTGCATTGTGTCAAATCTGGCTATAATTAAAGCTATTGTTAGATAAGTTGGAGAATCTAAGTAATATTTCTCGAAAATAAGGCGATTTTGATATTTTAAATAAATTTAAAAATTATAGTCGCTTTAAATACGAATATAAAAGAAACTGTTAACAAACACCTGTTATACAGATATTAAACTAGCTGAATACCCGTGCTTCGCTACGGGGTGTTTTATTTTCAATTTAATGGATTTATAAACGATACCATCAAGAAACATTTAAATTATTTTACTAAGCGAGAATATCTAGATTCTATCCCTCCCCTTTATTTATATACCCCCTCCCCTTTGATAAGATAATTTGCTAATATCCCAAATTAGTAATTGATTCCAACTAAATTTTTAAAAAGGAAAAGCAGTGGTATTTTCCTTCTGTGAATGAAATAAGAATTTTGAAATCTATTTAGAAGCCCCGTTCTCAGCTCCATATAAAGCTACCAAATCGTTTTATATCCTTTATCACCCGCAGAATTAAGCTTAACATTGTACCCAAGAACCTCCAAAATCTATTCTGCTATTTGGACGTGATTGACGCACAGAGAGACAGATATAAAATTTTCTAAACTTAAATTCGTTGTCAGGACTACTCATTCAGTGGAAATACCCCATATTCTCTCTCCACAGCTCGGGCCTCCATGTTCTCTAGTGGAGAGATAACCTTATGTAGAGCTAAAATGTAAAATCAATAAAAAAGATAAATTGATGTACTAAAATATTATTTATGTATTAATATGTTTTATTAAATAAAGGTATTAAATGAAAAAAAAAATAAATAAATAAATGAATAAATACAAAATTTTAGCCCAATCGGATAAATGTATACAGACACAACAATTATTAGTTTTTTATACATAGATATAGATATATTTTTCCATTTTACCCCCCTAAATGTACATAACAATAATTGTACTGCACTCTACAGCACTCTTAAAGAGCTTTTCAACGGTATGCACCGTGAAGGGTTTTCATTACTTTGACATTTGTACCCCGTACCCCTGTGTACCAAAATCAAAATTTCGAAAATACATGAAGTCAGTGACATTCCCCTTTTCCCCTTGCTTTGAAGGTCAAGTGTGCAAATTTTCATTGAAATCGCAATAAAACGGTAGATTTGAATAAAGAACACACACACACGCGCCCGTTCGCGCGCACGCGCACACACACTTACGTTGACATTTCATTTTTACCCCTCTCCTAAATGAAAATAATGACAAAAACGTACATTACAATTACTTTTCTCTTAAAGAGCCTTTCAACAATATGCATCATAAAGGGTACCTATCAATTACTTTGACATTTGTACCCCGTACTCCTGTGTACCAACATTTTAACTTTATAATCTCATGTAAGCAGTACACTCATAGACACTCTTCATTTATATAAGATAAAACACTCATAGACACTCTTCATTTATATAAGATAAAAGACACTCATAGACACTCTTCATTTATATAAGATAAAAGACACTCATAGACACTCTTCATTTATATAAGATATAGTTATACATATTTTTCCATATTACCCCCTCCTAAATGAAAATATGACAAAACTGTACATAACAACAATTACTGTACTTTTAAAGAGCTTTCCAACGATATGCATCATTAAAAGTATTCATTACTTTGACATTTGTACCCCGTACCCCTGGGTACAAAAATAAAAATTTCGCAAAATCCTTTCTTAGTGGATGCCTATGATATGAACCGAGTATATCCTCAAAATTTCAAGTCTCTCGGTTAAGCAGATTTTGCTGTGCGTTGATTCTATGTCAGTCAGTCAGTCAATCAGGACATTGCCACTTATATTATAGACTAGCTCAATACCCGTGCTTCGCTACGGGGTGTTTTATTTTCAATTTAATGGATTTATAAACTACCATCAAGAAACATTTAAATTATTTTACAAAGCGAGAATATCTAGATTCTATCCCTCCCCTTATTTCTATACCCCCTCCCCTTTGATAAGATAATTTGCTAATATCCCAAATTAGTAATTCATTCCGACTACATTTTTAAAAAGGAAAAGCAGTGGTATTTTCCTTCTGTACCCCCCCCCCCCCCCCCCCCCCCCCCTCCCCGTTTCATTTTACATCCCTTGATAATGAATTATCTTGAATTGAATTATCTTTTATTAATATACATGCTTACATCCAAAATAAGAGCTCTTTCTCAAGTATTAACTTCCTAACTTTTGAAGATCGGTCTGGGCTCAATTCCCCTTCTTTTCTTACTCTGTCCTTATGTTCCCCTTAGGGATAAAATTTTAGAAAATCTCTATTGGCAGATATCAATATAATTTAGAAATGATCATACTACGTATACACTCGTAGATTTTATTTTAGAATTTTAAAGAAGTGGTCATGATTAAGTTAGTAAAGGTTTAGGCACGGTAAGGCGTGATTTATTAATTATTGCCAAATATCTAAAAATAAATCTAAATATTTATGACAGTGATTGAAAAGTAAAACATAAAATATGGTCAGTAGTTTCTTCTGCAATTTTCAACATTGTACCCAAGAACCTCCAAAATCTATTCAGCCATTTGGACGTGATTGACGCACAGACAGACAGATATAAAATTTTCTAAACTTAAATTCGTTGTCAGGACTACTCATTCAGTGGAAATACCCCATATTCTCTCTTCACAACTCGGGCCTCCATGTTCTCTAGTGGAGAGATAACCTTATGTAGAGCTAAAATGTAAAATAGATAAATTGATGTACTAAAATATTATTTATGTATTAATATGTTTTATTCAATAAAGGTATTTTTAAAAAGATAATAATAATAAAAAAAAAATCAAATAAATAAATAAATGAATAAATACAAATTTTTAGCCCAATCGGATAAATGTACAGACACAACAATTATTAGTTTTTTATACATAGATATAGATATATTTTTCCATTTTACCCCCCTAAATGTACATAACAATAATTGTACTGCACTCTTAAAGAGCTTTTCAACGGAATGCATCGTGAAGGGTTTTCATTACTTTGACATTTGTACCCCGTACCCCTGTGTACCAACATCAAAATTGCGAAAATGCATGAAGTCAGTGACCTTCCCCTTTTCCCCTTGCTTTGAAGGTCAAGTGTGCAAATTTTCATTGAAATCGCAATAAAACGGTAGATTTGAATAAAGAACACACACACACGCCGCCCATTAGCGCGCGCGCACACACACTTACGTTGACATTTCCTTTTTACCCCCCTACAAAATGAAAATAATGACAAAAACGTACATTACAATTACTTTTCTCTTAAAGAGCCTTTCAACAATATGCATCATAAAGGGTACCTATCAATTACTTTGACATTTGTACCCCGTACTCCTGTGTACCAACATTTTAACTTTATAATCTCATGTAAGCAGTACACTCATAGACACTCTTCATTTATATAAGATAAAACACTCATAGACACTCTTCATTTATATAAGATAAAAGACACTCATAGACACTCTTCATTTATATAAGATAAAAGACACTCATAGACACTCTTCATTTATATAAGATATAGTTATACATATTTTTCCATATTACCCCCTCCTAAATGAAAATATGACAAAACTGTACATAACAACAATTACTGTACTTTTAAAGAGCTTTCCAACGATATGCATCATTAAAAGTATTCATTACTTTGACATTTGTACCCCGTACCCCTGGGTACAAAAATAAAAATTTCGCAAAATCCTTTCTTAGTGGATGCCTATGATATGAACCGAGTATATCCTCAAAATTTCAAGTCTCTCGGTTAAGCAGATTTTGCTGTGCGTTGATTCTATGTCAGTCAGTCAGTCAATCAGGACATTGCCACTTATATTATAGACTAGCTCAATACCCGTGCTTCGCTACGGGGTGTTTTATTTTCAATTTAATGGATTTATAAACTACCATCAAGAAACATTTAAATTATTTTACAAAGCGAGAATATCTAGATTCTATCCCTCCCCCTTATTTCTATACCCCCTCCCCTTTGATAAGATAATTTGCTAATATCCCAAATTAGTAATTCATTCCGACTACATTTTTAAAAAGGAAAAGCAGTGGTATTTTCCTTCTGTACCCCCCCCCCCCCCTCCCCGTTTCATTTTACATCCCTTGATAATGAATTATCTTGAATTGAATTATCTTTTATTAATATACATGCTTACATCCAAAATAAGAGCTCTTTCTCAAGTATTAACTTCCTAACTTTTGAAGATCGGTCTGGGCTCAATTCCCCTTCTTTTCTTACTCTGTCCTTATGTTCCCCTTAGGGATAAAATTTTAGAAAATCTCTATTGGCAGATATCAATATAATTTAGAAATGATCATACTACGTATACACTCGTAGATTTTATTTTAGAATTTTAAAGAAGTGGTCATGATTAAGTTAGTAAAGGTTTAGGCACGGTAAGGCGTGATTTATTAATTATTGCCAAATATCTAAAAATAAATCTAAATATTTATGACAGTGATTGAAAAGTAAAACATAAAATATGGTCAGTAGTTTCTTCTGCAATTTTCAACATTGTACCCAAGAACCTCCAAAATCTATTCAGCCATTTGGACGTGATTGACGCACAGACAGACAGATATAAAATTTTCTAAACTTAAATTCGTTGTCAGGACTACTCATTCAGTGGAAATACCCCATATTCTCTCTTCACAACTCGGGCCTCCATGTTCTCTAGTGGAGAGATAACCTTATGTAGAGCTAAAATGTAAAATAGATAAATTGATGTACTAAAATATTATTTATGTATTAATATGTTTTATTCAATAAAGGTATTTTTAAAAAGATAATAATAATAAAAAAAAAATCAAATAAATAAATAAATGAATAAATACAAATTTTTAGCCCAATCGGATAAATGTACAGACACAACAATTATTAGTTTTTTATACATAGATATAGATATATTTTTCCATTTTACCCCCCTAAATGTACATAACCATAATTGTACTGCACTCTTAAAGAGCTTTTCAACGGAATGCATCGTGAAGGGTTTTCATTACTTTGACATTTGTACCCCGTACCCCTGTGTACCAACATCAAAATTGCGAAAATGCATGAAGTCAGTGACCTTCCCCTTTTCCCCTTGCTTTGAAGGTCAAGTGTGCAAATTTTCATTGAAATCGCAATAAAACGGTAGATTTGAATAAAGAACACACACACACGCCGCCCATTAGCGCGCGCGCACACACACTTACGTTGACATTTCCTTTTTACCCCCCTACAAAATGAAAATAATGACAAAAACGTACATTACAATTACTTTTCTCTTAAAGAGCCTTTCAACGATATGCCTCATAAAGGGTACAGGGTACCTATCAATTACTTTGACATTTGTACCCCGACATTGTGTACCCCGTACTCCTGTGTACCAGCATTTTAACTTTATAATCTCATGTAAGCAGTACACTCATAGACACTTCATTTATATTAGATAAAAGACACTCATAGACACTCTTCATTTATATAAGATGTAGTTATACATATTTTTCCATTTTACCCCCTCCTAAATGAAAATATGACAAAACTGTACATAACAACATTACTGTACTTTTAAAGAGCTTTTTAACGATATGCATCATTAAAAGTATTCATTACTTTGACATTTGTACCCCGTACCCCTGGGTACAAAAATAAAAATTTCGCAAAATCCTTTCTTAGTGGATGCCTATGATATGAACCGAGTATATCCTCAAAATTTCAAGTCTCTCGGTTAAGCAGATTTTGCTGTGCGTTGATTCTATGTCAGTCAGTCAATCAGGACATTGCCACTTATATTATAGATATATCAGCTTTTTTTTTACAATTAAAATAGTGAAATGCCACCGGTTCAGTAATTTACTATGCGTGAAAACAGACGACTGACAACATTTGTTTAATACAAATTTCTTAGACTCTTTAATAATGCGATATCGATTTACTCAATATTCTCTGCATTGTGTCATAAACTTTATTGTTGGATGAGTTGGAGAGTCTAAGGGAGAAATTGTCATTCCTAGTTTTTCCTTGGGTTATAATATTTCTTAGCATGTCCATTAGTTTATTTAGGCTTCATATAAGTTTTTTACTTTTTCATGAGTACTACCTTACAAAAACTCAAATAAGCTGTGAAGAAATATTTCTCAATAACAGTTTTTTGATGATAGTCCATTTAAATACGAATTTAACGAGCTGTTAACAACTACCTCAAAACATTATAGATATATGTTTAATAATAAATTATTTATATTAGATATTATAAATCAAATTATAATTATCAATAACTACGGCAGACATACAGAGAAAATAGACCCCCGCACCGGGACTTGAACCACGGGTCTTCCTATTAATCCGTTACAGGTGCTCTTACCAACTGAGCTATACGGGAGAATGATTTTTCTCTGTCGTTACCGATACAAATTCCCCGAATCCAAGCTTTCAATCTTTTCTACAAATCTAGCAAGCCAAATATTCATAAGTCTCCCGTAGTTATTGATAATTATAATTTGATTTAAAGTAAAATTTAATCTTTCCGTAGTATGAATACTACCAAAAACTTAAAAATTTGAATTTCTAATAGATTATACTAGGTACAGGTACTAATTGAGTACTTTATAATTATAAGCGTTATTTCTCGATCTAGTTCTATTGCCGTGAATATTTGGCTTGCTCAGCCAGCCAGTGGTAACATATCTGACGACAATATGTAGAATCTGTTTGGTTGGGTAATATTACCTCTAATGAATATTTTAAACGAGTGATTTAGACATAGGAAATTATTAAAATTATACAAATAAATGTTTTACAACATTTTGTTTCATGGTCAAACAATAGATCTACACGTAAGTAAATAACTTTTTAATATATATATTTTTTTTAATTTACATTTATGATTATGAAAAATAAGACAATATTGTTATTTTAGTACAATACGAAACACAAATCTATGATAATGAGATAAAACAAAAATATTATACTACAAAAAAAGTTCATTGGACTCTTAATAAAAACAAGGATGCAATTTACATACAGCTTATTATAATATATATATATATATATATATATATATATATATATATATATATATATATATATATATATATATATATATATATATATATATATATATAATGTATAATATAATAATAGTAATTAGTAATACGGTTGACGAATAAACACAACAGCAATTCGTACAAATATAAACAAAACGAGCTTTTTCATATTTTTATTCAAATCAATCTTATGATAAAAAAAAATAAATAAATAAGTGAGTGAGATGGTAACGTTTTGAGAAATAAGTAGTCACGAAAAGCCCTAAAATAAGGTCTAGTTAAACTAAGTAAGACAGACGACGAAATGGAATAAATATAACGAATGCCAAGCTATCACCTTAGAAGTCAAGAGTAACAATTTTTCTCTTACGATTTTTTGTTTAAAGAAGCCAGCTCTGGGAAAAAAATATAATTTACTTAGAGATTATATTATTTATGATTCTTCTAAGCGAAATTCTAAGTCTGAATTTTAGCACATTTGGTATGAACACAGTTACTACGTATAATTCTCAAGGTAAGCGTTTTGCTCTGCTGAAATACCCAAATCCAGAATTGGAATGCCTCATAATAATTATGAAATAAATTTCTGTCTCATAATGATTTCAATTTTTGGGCCAGAATAATTTTGTATTTTGGACAGTGATGACAGAATTAGTTAACCATAAGGTCGATAATAAGTTCAAACACATGTGACAAGAAAATTACGTATGGCCATAGTGATTTGAAGTATGCGGAGGAAGACTGAAAAAGTAAATAGATTAGGCGAGAGGTTATATATAGAAAGGTAGTCATGCCTTAATTTAGCTTTTACAGAGAGTGGGGCTCCACAGGCTACAGTGGAATATAAAATGCAGGGAGACCGACCTGGAGGTCTGAGGTCGCTCTGACTCACTCCAATCTAGCTTCATTCAACAACCAGTCTCTAATTTTCCATTCCCCATACCATTCCGTAGCAAAACTCAGCACAAGGTTGTGTGACGACTAACTCCTACTCTCATATAACCTCATTCAGGAGCATTGTATGACAAATGCTTCAGTTAAATAGTCGAAAAACAAGCTTATTTTTTGCTTGGTAATATCCAAGATATGACACTAGTAACAGAAACACAGTCCGATAATTGTTTTTCTTTTTTTTACGTTAAATATTATATCTCCATAAATCGTTGCAAACTGTTGTTCTACTATCACTCTATTTAAAAGACGTCGTGGAGTACAATTTTATGTTATGATAAGACCATAGATAGAACACTGTATCACACATGTTGTGTTGCAACAATGTGCTGATCTTGCTGAAGTAATATTAGCCAATCTGTCTAGCTGTCTTACAAAAAATACTATATCATTCCTCCTTTATAATTAAACACACCATGCTGAAGTAAGGCAAAATGATAATGGCTAATATGTATTCAAGTGAACGGTTAATGTTATCTGTGAAACTCGTCAGTTGAAAAATTAAAGTTTTGTCTCTGTGTATCTGTCAACACCAGTCCGACTTTATAGGAGCAAAACTGGCTTAACAAAATCTATTAATTTTTTCGCAGAGGTGAGCAAAAACTTGTAGCACATGTTGTAAGCTTGGTTTTGTCGAAAAATATTGAGTAGAACCAAAGTTATTAACAATTTTATAGAGAAAAGAAGACTGTTCATAAAGGCCGATTTACACGTGTTAAGTTGTTAAGTGGTTAACTAAATTTTAAGTGACTTAATGCGTTTAAACACTGAATTTAGTAATAAGTTGCAAAATAAATTTAGCGTGCAACTAAAAAAGTAGAATAAAAAAATTTCTATTTTTCTGTTTAGTAGGTGGGCGTGGCTAATCACTGGACATGCGCAATTAAGTTTAATGCACAAGTTTGGCGGAATCTCGCTTATAGATTTGTAGATCTTTGTTTATATATTATTTACAAATGTTTTATTGGACATCACTGTTTTTAGCAAGAGTGCTTAATTTCATGATAATGCAAAATAAGATTGTATTTTATAAATCTGAAATATTATTTTATCAGACGATTTTATTATTTATTACTTAAAACATCAAGTTCTTGAGTTTAAAAATGTCGAAGTGGACAGAAGACACGACTGTTAAGTTCGTAGAAGAATATATCAAGAACGATTACTTGTGGAATGTTAGAAGTAATAATTACAGAAATAAGCAAATTAATCAGCAAGCTATTGCCGACATAGTGTCAGCCATGGCAATCCCTAACTTTGGAAGTAGAGTCCAAAATAAGAAGTATAAGATCAACGTTCTCGCAAGAATTTAAAAAAATTAAGAATTCTACCAAATCAGGCTGTGGTACAGATGAAATTTATAAGCCAAATATAAAATGGTTTGACATCTTACAACAAGCCCTAAATTCAGAGTTTATTTGTGACTCAAGAACAACGCAATGTAATTTGGTAAGTCAATTTATTTACTTATAATAAGTATTAAATAAATAATTAAGTAAAGTAAATATAAGTAAAGAATAACATTTCAAGGTTTATTGAGTTAATATTTATATTATTACTTTTGAATCAGTGAAAGTGATAATTATCATTTGATTATTTGTGCTTGCTACATCTTTAGCTTATCATTCGGATTTGCCAATCAACTGATCCTTCTCCTACAAAATAATCTGCATAGTCGTCATGGATCTTGCGGGCATCTCGAGATGAATGATTGTGAGCAGCCGTAGGTAGATCTTCCAATCCTTCTGATGGTACACCTCTCCAATCTCCTGGAACAATACGGCCACTGTGCCAGTCTTCAATGTCTACTGTTGGAGAATTTACGTTACATTTTGTTTTACGAAGCCAATTTTGTAGAATGCAACAAGCTTTGACAACTTTGTCAATTGTATCAGGGCTGATGGGAATAGGCCTTTCAAATACTCTGAATCGTGCAACTAATATTCCAAAGGCATTTTCTACTATGCGCCGTGCTCGTGATAGGCGATAATTATAAACTTTTTGTTTTAAAGTTAAATTGCTTCCTGGGTATGGTTTCATAAGGTACGGTTTCAAGGGAAAGGCGTTATCACCAACAATATCGTGTCCGTCTGGTAGCAAATTATTTTCCATTGCACTTTCTGAACACTCCCCCATCAGAGACTCGTCCATTACATCCAATGTCAACATAGCTGAAGCAGTAGTTGTCATCTACAAGAGCCATTAGTACTATGCTGTTTGAATGTTTGTAGTTATAAGTTATAATAGTAGCTTCCAGAAACGGTTGGTGCTTTGAGCACGACGTGTTTCCCATCAATAGCACCACAACATCCTGGGAAATCCCATTTTCCTCGAAATCCTGTTTCTATTATTTTCCAATCTTCACTTGTAGTAGGTACCTGAAATATAAAAAGATATCTGAATTAATATGTGTATTTTATTTCTCTTTTGTTACAGGAGAATAATGAAGCAAATAGTGTCGAAAGTCAAAATGATGAAACAGATGATGAAATAAGCCAGGCTGAATCAACAAGCAGTCAGCAATTTAGAATATCAAAAATTAACGTCACCCGTAAACGAAGAATGCGGGACTTGCATTCCCTCATGGATAAAGTGAAAAGTATAAACAACAATATAAATGCAAGTTCAACATCTACCGAGCACGAATTCGATCAGTATGGTAAGAGCATTGCTGGCCAGTTAAAGGCCATGCCTCTGCTCCTGGCGCTGCAAGCGCAAAAACATATTCAAAATTATCTGTCCGAATTTCGTATTCAGCAATTAATAGTGCAACTCCTTCACCAGTTTATACTGATAATCATATAAATACATCGCCTTCTTCTAACACTTACTATGTTGATATCGAGTCTCCAGAACATTCACCGTCTTGGATGAGGGAAAACCCTCAAGATCCTGGGGCAACCACAATGTCAATAGTAAATCTGCAAGAAGCAGAAGATACTTTGACATTATATTCATTCCCCAGCAGGCGATGTATCACGAAGAATTATTGGAGCTGATATCCTCTCAAGGGCATTAGCTTCTATTGAGGAGGACAAGGAGTTGTAATTTTTTTTTTTTTTTTTTTTTTTTTTTTTTTTTTTTTTTTTTTTTTTTTTTTGCCTTATTTCTGTAAATATTTTGTTTTTATGTTAAATAAGATTATTTGATTTCAAAAATTATTAATAAAAATAATGATTGTAAATATATTTTGTTTGCATATTTAATAATATGATTATTTGATTTCAAAAATTATTAATAAATAATGATTGTAAATATATTTTGTTTTTATGTTTAATAGATTATTTGATTTAAAAAATTCAGGGAAGGTTGGGGGGGGGGGGGGGGGCGCCGAAAACATTGATATATTTATGAATTAATTAATAATAAATAATGATTGAAAATATTTTTTCTTACCTCTATAAAATCCTTCAGGGCATGGTATATAGCTTCTCACACACTAGGCAGCATTAAACAAATACTTGATTTGGAAACTCTAAAAAAGTGAGATAGACTGCGAAAACTATTTCCAGTAGCAAGAAAATATAAAACAATATGTAATTTTAATTTTGGTTCTAATGCACATCGCATTACGGTATCTTGTGCTCAACTTTAGACAGCAAGTAATTAAATGATTCTTCCGACATCCGTTATGCAGAGAAATATTCTTGTTTATCTTCTCCTGCTAATTCATAAAACTAAGTTGCACTTGCGCCATAGTTATTTCTCCTGCTTATCCAGTTTCTCACCCATATTCTTTTAGGAATTCTCGCTTGCTTCACTATTTCTTCTTTTTTTCGTCTAAAATCTCATTTAAAATAAATTTTTAGACAGTATTTATGACTTGAACACGTTGTTCGCCGTCCATCATTAGTGAACTAAACAGCTTTACTAAATATTAAGTGAACATACGTGTAAACGCTTACTAACAATTAAGTCACTTAAAATTTAGTTAACCACTTAACAACTTAACACGTGTAAATCGGCCTTAACCATGTGAGTTAATAATTCTTTGCATCAAAACAAACAAGTCTTATTAAAACTAATATTTTCTATCACTTGCTTTGTTTACGTTTGTACGCTTAATATCGTAAAACGTATATTTAATGGGTTTTCTTAAAAAAAAAAAAAATAAATAAATAAATAGAATAAAATTGGATTCATTTTAGTTCATATGCGTTTTTCTTTACTCATATTATATGAAGAATGAAGGATGAAAGTTCCTGAGGCGTAGATTAAGAATATATATTATTGTTTACGCTAAATTAAGAATTTTGTGAGATTAAATTCAATCTTGATGAAAAAAATAGTTATTTTATTTATCATGCCTATTAATAAATTATGGAATTTTTTTTTCATTTATAAAAAATAGACTCTAAACCAATATTCGAAAAGTATTTTATCCTTTGGAAACAAAAGTACTAGGCATTTCATTTAATTGCTTGGCCTAGGCCTAGATGATAACAGGAAACATGCTCACTAATACGTAGCATAAGATCCGCGCGGAGCACGGGGTGAAGGTTAGTAGAGAATAAAACTATATGAAAAGAAAATAAATGTTAGGTTTTCAAATCAAAATTCACTCTATATTTTAAATGTCTAGTCTGAGTTGGAAGGGGAAAAATAAGACAAACTTTTATCGAATTAATTCAGTAATCCTCTAAAACAATTTAGTTTTTCTATATTTAATATTTCCAAGCAAAAATCAATACTCCGAATTTATTAGTTCTTCTCATTTGGGAAAGACTAGTAATAGACTATAATAAACTTCAGTACATTTTTTTTATAGTTACTGACCTCATTCCTGATTTATTATCAGGAATCAGATTAGAAGGTCTGACTCACGCGAGACTATCTCACACCACTGACCACTGACCCCAAGGCACATCTAGGGCAATAACACTAGTCCTATTACTGGTCGTAATCAATAACCAACGATGCAAACAACTCTACAGTATCAACGAGGTGACTGCACCATTGTTGAAGAAGATACAAAAATGCCCTGTTTAATATTTGCATCAGTCAATGATAAACAATGACTGTTTCAATAGGAATTCGATTCTGATACTTTTGATTAGCACAGATTCAACGAATTACAGTCGTTAGTAATGTTTAATAAACAAATAAAATCTGTTGAGTCTATAGATTCCTTGACCTTAGAAGGTCAATGTTCTTAAAATTCCGTTTATTGTTTAAACTTATTCAGCTAGGATCAGTGCCAGATCTAACAGATGCCAACATTTTTACTCTCACACATAACGACTATTTTTGGAGAATGATTACAACGCAGGCCTTCTAGACTATGGAATATGCATTTACAAACCTAAATATATAATATTCACAGCTAGGTTTCTTTAATGCTATATTTTTTCTGGATTAATCTAATTTTGGAATTTAAACTGTGGAATTTGATTCATTTCTGAATAATATATTATTTCATAAGGAAAGAACAATGACTAAATAAAGTTGCCAGGTATGTTTTCAGTACTCACAAAGGTAAACAATTTAACAAATCGGTCTAATTAGTTAACCACTTAATCAACCCAGCTGTTTTGTTTTTGAGTGTATAAAATACTCAAATATTCTGTAGTACCCAATTTTCCTAAGTAATAGCATACATGTTTCTTAGAATACCTAAAGAAAATATAAGTTCTATAAAACTATAAGATTGAGTGCCAAACATAATAAATCATGCATACTTTACAACTTGAGTGAGGTATTTGCATTTGCATAATGAATAATATGAGTAGCTTAAGACCTTATAAGCTCTTTGTTATACGCCTCCACATAGTGATGTTAGCTGGTTAGCACTGCCTTATGAGAACATCTTGTATTTTTATTTACAATTATTTAACTGTGCAATAGCGAAGCAGCTTACTATATTTGTTATTTAGTCATAATTGACGTTGATTATTACACTTTTTAAAAAAAAATTTAGTGGACCAATATATATATATAAAAGTTCATAACGTAACTGGTGGGTTCTATGGGTCAAATACAACAAAAATGTCGAGTAAGCACATGCCCATTTCTCAATAATTGTTCTCAATATTTCATTTTTCAGAGTGTTTCACGAAAATTTTTAAAATGGATAATATCTCAAAAACTAACTGAGGTAGAAAAATTAGGCTTAGAAACAATTTTAATGAGCATAAAAAAACCTTTCAGAATTCACTCATTGATTTTCATTTTAACAGCTGCTAAGTATCTTAAGTCCTATTACATTTAAAAATTTTAATTTTTAAAATTTAACCATAAAATTCCAGAATTTCCCCGAAAGAAACCACAACATTTCAGGTTCTCATAGGAGATTTGAAGCTGAAGCAAAAAGTTCCTATAAATATGGATCGACTTCATTTTCGAAATATTCGCAAAAAAGCATTTTTTGGACGTTTGTTTCGTTGAATAATACCAATCTCAGCTCTGAAGGTACAACCCTGATTTTCACCGTAATTTCAGTGTTCTACATCCCGTTACTTATTAGTTAATCCATTAAGATGATCTCCATCATTTAATCCTAATGGATTTTGATAGAGAGCTAAAATTAGTTTAATTCGATTCTGTACAAGATTTGCTTCTATGTGTAATACGTATATGTTTATTATGTATAAAGCGTAGTATTTGAGAATTTTAAGGATAAACGTCCTAAAATATTATGTGAATATTTTGCTAATATCTCGAAAACGAATCTGTTCCGGATGCATGTTTATAGGAACTTTTTGTTCGGCGTCAAATTTCCTATAGTCTATAGGAACCCGAAGTGTTGTGATTTCGTTCAGGGACACCTTTTTTGCATTTGTACCAGAATTGGTTAAGATCCTGCCCGACTAATTTCACGCCATTCATTCCACTATAATCCAAAAACTAGTCCATTGACCTAACACCCCTCAATTAATAATAGAAAGCTCTGGAATTTCATGGATAAATTTTAAAAAATCAAAATTTTTAAATTAAAAGATGGTTAGCAGGTGTTAATTTGAAAATAAACAGAAAATCATTGAATGATTCTGAAAGGCTTATTTATACTCTTTAAAATTGTATCTTAGCCCAATTACTCTATCTCTTTTAGCTTTTGAGATAATATGCATTTTTTGGAAATTTTCTTGAAATACCCAGAAAAAGAAATAAATCGATATCTCGAGAACTATTGACAAATGCCCATGTGCGAACATAGAATTCATCAGTTTCGTTATGAAATTTTATCGTGGGTCACCCTATATATATATATATATATATATATATATATATATATATATATATATATATATATATATATATATATATATATATATATATATATAATGATTTGTATGTAGTTAAACTTTTCGCTTTTATAACTTTATCAATAAAACAATGGCTCCAGTGTCATATTATATATAATTATTTATTTGGAAATAACAATTAATGCTGAATAAGCAATTAAAATTCGAGTAATTTATACACAACTGTAATAGAATATGATAGTCTTCTTTTTTTATTTTAACCAGTGGGAATATGATTTATAAAAATAGTCCTATTTTTTATCTCCCAATCTTTTATAATACGACAGGTAGAAAAGTTTTGATGAGTAAATGTAAAATAATAAGAAAAGTCGTAGATATGATTGGTGGTAGTTATGTTGTTATCTATATGCGAGATAGCGTGATCAACAATCTTTTGTACTTTCTGAAACAATATGGTCATACTTAACATCAACTTCCACCAAACTTGTTACCTATATCTTTTTTTAAAGATGGGAAAAAGATATAGGTAAAAATGTCTATTTTCTTCCGTTTCAAATCGAATCACGAATGTTCCCATATCGGTTCAAGGTAATAAAAAACACCAAACAACATTATTTAAATCGGTGTCCTAATGGTTTTCTGTAAATCTCGATTAATCCAAAAATGGACCATGAAATAAGAAAGGATTGAAGAAACTGAAGAAGAATGTATTTAGGCGAGACAGCTTTGAATAGCCCCTTATCAAAAAGAAAGCGAGAAGTAAGAGGAGGCAGCGGATAACTGGCAGAGCTCTTAACTTGACTAAATAGTTTTACGTTAATTATAATCATTGTAGTGAGCATGTTTAAAAGATATTTTTTAGCAGCTTTGGTACTCCTAGGATATTTCCTTAATAAAATTCATTTGTAAGACAACTCGTATAGGAGTTTACTTAAGATATGTACTTCCATGATTCTTTACTTTATTATGATTCTTTATCAGATTCGCTCAAGTCTGGTTTCAATCAAAATTGTTATGTGTATCGTATAATAAAGATTGTTTTAGTTTCACTATTTCTGACAAGGATTACTAAAGCAAATTATTAATGATGTTCTAAAACATGTGGGACGTTCAAGGTACAAGTAAATAAGTAGGTTGAAAAATAGTGAAAGTAAGTACGTAGGTGTTTAATCCTTGTAATTATAATATATTTCATTTGAATAAATCTACTTACAATAATTTTTACAACATTGAAATTTAAGAGGTGTCTACTGAAACTTTTTTCTAGTGGGTATTTTTTAAAGGATAATAAAAAAAAAAAAACTTCGGCATATTACGGTATTGTTTCAGTCAAAGTGAAAGGAATGCCTTGATCTTGATGAGTCGTGAAATATACCGTTGAATAAACAACTTAAGAAACGCCTCGAAAGAGAACCGTCTGCCTTTTTCCTCACTCCTTTTAAGGTCCTCCAGGAAGATGAGCCCCACCTTTTAAACAGCCACGAAGAGAAAGAGCCAATGAACTCTACGAAATGTTGGAATTGGAATTATTTCTCTCGCGCTAGAATTGAAACTAGAAATTTCATGACACCTTGCTAAGCAGTCTAATACTAATACTCACTCAAAATTAATGGAAATTGTAATGTTGAATTGAATTCCCAATTATTTTTCGTTTTTGTTGTACTAATAGGCATTTAAACAATGACAGATAATCTTAATTTTATTTAATGAAAAATAACCTTATTTTAGGTGTTTAAATGTAAACACGTTCGTCGAAAAATACTGGTGAATTTCCTTTTATACCTTCTAATAATTCAAGTAATTGATCATTAATTCTGTTTTACACCTTAACTACTTTTTTTTAAAAAAATCTATATTACCAGTTCGACAGGTTTTTGAACAGGGCTTTACATAATTTTACGAATAAAATATTTCTCATTATTATTAAAACAAAATGTAACTAGTCCAGGAGGTAGCGGGCAAATAAGTGACCTACTGATATAAAGCTAGAATTTTGTGTATAAGTTATTATAAGAATATTTGAAGGTTAGAATATTTCTCCAAATCAAAGTGGTTACCTATCAAGGTTTCAATAACCTTTGAAACTAAGGACTATTACAAATTATGGACTATTATTTATTAAAAAAAAAAAAATTAATTCCCAATTTAAGTTGAGTTTATGTGAAATATGTATACATATATATATATATATATATATATATATATATATATATATATATATATATATATATATATATATATATATATATATATAAAATAACAAAATCTAATAAATTTGATCCTTATTAGATTCATAAATTTATATTCACTGCAATTCCAGTGTAACAATAATGATTCTTAAATAAAGTATTTAAATGTAGATTCTTTTTAATTAACAAGGGAACAAAACACATTCATTTTTTTGTTTTAAAAAAATGTGTTTATCTATTAAATAATAAACAGAAAGTTAAATTTTAATTTAAATCAAATTATAATTATTATTAACTACGGGAAACAGACAGTGAAAAATACAATCCCGGCACAGGAGTGTATTTTTCACTGTCTGTTTCCCGTAGTTAATAATAATAATAATAAACAGGTCAAGTGTGTGCTAGTCAGCAACCAGCGAGGGTCCGTAGGCCACACTATATAGTGTTTAACTGTAAAGTGTATAAACAGTGTTTTTTTAAAATGCTAAAAAGCTTACTTTGAACCATTCTAAGGGTCTGATATTCTCAAAACATACTCTGATAAAGTATTTTTTTGCCACTGAACCGGACTACAACCATATAAATACATCGAAAAGACCATAGTTATAGAAAAACGTATTTTGTCAATAAAAAATAAAATAATATTTTTTCGAAATTTCCAAAAAGTGGTATCTTTACTTTTGGTCGAAGAATGTTCAGGAATTTTTTCATATTTTTTGCACTTCACATAAGCGAGATAGAAGGGGGGGACACGTTTCAAACCCACTTCAAACTTGACTACGCTCGCCCTATCAAAGTTATATCCAAAGAATTATATATTTTTGTAATCAGCTCCACGTACCCTTTCATATGATACCCCTCACGGTGTCGAAAAAAAATAAAAAAAATTTAACCCTTAAGTTTTTTTACCCTAATTTTTTTGAAAAATTTTTTTTTTAAGTCGCTATATTTTTAAAATATGTGGGTAGGTACAAGACACATACATGCCAAATTTCAAAGTGATCGGACGAAAGGTGTAGCCGTGAGAGCACGCGAGAGGACGGACGGACAGACATACGCAGGAAAATATAAGGGTCCTTGGTTTTGCCTACGGACCCTAAAAAGGGGCGTCAACATCATCAAAGGTGCGGCATAATGTAATGGCATGGATTTGCATATTATTATGATTATGTTATGAAGTTATGACTAAAGAAGTCCTACAAAGTATGTAAATACATCAAAATTACAAAGTAAAACTAATATGTAACTGAGTGACCGGTATGGTCTTCCTATAACCTGTTATTTCCAGGAACAAAGGATTGAAAGATTTTTTTGCTTAACATTATAAGTGGAATATTTGCACAAGAGGAAATGGTAAAGGTGCGTTTGTTGGAATGCTATAAAAGAATTGAATAGAGGCGAATCTTATTGTGATGAACATCAAGGTCGATATGGCCGCTAACAACCTAGATTCAGTTTACTTAACGCTTTATGCACAATGTGCCGGTCTGTATTGTACTGAACTAGGCTGTTCCGAACCCCAAAAGCCAAAATATAAATATAGGTACTAAATCACTACAAGTTCTAAATTACACAAGTTCTTACAAGTTCTATTTTCCAGTTGGTTTGGGCAAATTTCCGACACGCAAAATACGGCGAGTCTCTAGGTGGTTTAGAAGTATCCAAGAATTTTGATTAGCGAGTCAGTGGTTTTTGTCACTTAGTACATACTTAGTCCACCTAATTTTTTGGGTTATTTTTTTTATAAAATATTTAATAATTTTAGTTCTACTCAATATTTTTCGATGAAACCAAGTCTACAATACCTGTTGCGCTCACCTCTTAAAAGAATTAATCGTTTTTGTTCAGCCAATTTCGCGCCAAAAAGTCGGACTTGTGGCGACAGACACACATACCTACATATTCTTTTTCTACATTTCAAGACCTTTAAGTCTATATATATATAGGTATAACATGGCATGCTGACTAAAAACTTTTTGTTTAGTCGTCCACCATATTGGCAGCTAACTTGAAAATATTAAGTGTGGAATTTTCAAAAACATACATTTGTCACAAATAATGAGATGCTCTGTGTCCCAAATTTCGTCTATATATTGATCAATTTTCACGGCAGCTATCTTATAGAGAAACAAACAAACACACAAATTTTTCAAAGCCTAGGTCTCTGAAAAAGAGAACGCGCTGCGCTAGTTCAATAAATATTTAATAAAATAAAATTAATAAATAAAAATAAATAAATGAGTGAATGTTAGTGAATATATATATTATATACACGAGTTCGATGCAATCATCTATGCATTATTTTGTAAAAATTACTAAAAACAAACAAATAAATTATATAGTTCCTTCATTGTAAAGCTAGTGGCTCAACAACTAAGAATATTATACATAGTTCCAAAAAAACATATGGATAAACATAGGAAATGGTTTAGCCATGTAAAACTCTGGTTTTTTTGGCAGGGAATATTTTGGATGATTCTTATATTTATGGTAATACAACTTTTTGCTTGCAGTACGCGAAAGCCATTATTTATCTAATGTTTTTGCTTCCGAGCTTACCAAAGATAACGGAAGCTATGTAATCGTTCTGAAGAACGAAACCTTTTTAGGTCTCCGTGCATATAACATTCGTTATATGCAAAAAAAAATGTTAACTCTCCTTCCAATTACTCATAAATGCATATTCTTTCTACACCACATTTTTTTCTGCTTTAATTATTAAATTGATAATTCAACTAGAACAAATTCAATTCTCTGTGGTCTATCATTGTTTAAAATATTACTTTGGAAATCAAGTTCACTAGTTCAAGTTTTTTTTATAGCTACATTCCGCTCAGAAAATGATTTTATATTTAAGATTGATCGCTGAGAAACTTGGCAAACAGTGAAAAAGAGAAGCATGGGGCGGGGCTCTGTTTATAATGCCAGTGCTCCGGCTTCCCAGGCCAGCCGATCGTAAAGATTAGTATTGCCTGGCGAATAACAAGTTCCTCTTACTCAGACTGTCAACATGTCTAACACTAAAACCCTTCTATCTCTACTGTCGTCAACACAAATACTGACCTAAAGGAAAAAGAAGAGACAGGAACATTTTTGAATCCCAATCAAGAACACACAATGATGCTCATCTCACGTCTTGTACCAAGGCATGTTACCTGATTGCCCCTTGTAGCCTCATCATAAAAGCATGAATTTACTTTTAGTATAATATAAACATACATATAATGTACCATTGCACAAAAACTTCACTGTAACAACTTTGAATAATATCTAATGCAAATGAACGACTGGGCGAATAAGGTACGAATCAGCCTAACACTCGATTAAATAATTCCAAGAACTCTTTAATACTAGGTGTGCAATGCAGTTGTCTGCTTGCAATATTGAGCTGAGCGTGCATTTCAATCTTAACCAATAAACATTTATATTTATAAACAGCTGAAATCGGATCAAAAATAGTAAAATATCTATTTTTAATTAAAATGTATTTTTTCCTGTTTTTCAGATTTATACTTTCCTATGTTTGGTCACTATGACCGTGCCGAATTTCGTGCGAATTGGTTCAGCTGTTCAGGAGGAAACTTTTGTACCCCGTACCCCGTACCCCTGTGTACCAATTTGGACCCTTTCAGATTTATACCTTCCTGTGGTTAGTCACTATGACCATGCCAAATTTTGTGCAGATCGTTTCAGCCGTTCAGGAGGAGTATGCGTCAGAAAAAATGCAAAGTGTAGTATAAGAGCTTCGCTTCGCTCAGCTCAATAAGTTATGATAAATGACTCATAAAAGAATACAAATAGGTTAACGTTCAGTGACACTGCGTATGAGCTAGTTCTCAGAACTGTTCACTGCATGAAAAGCTAACTAATGAGCTATAACTATTCAAGTTTGAAAGCATAATACAGTCAATTTTCTATAGATTCATGCACTGGAATAAAGGTGGCACCCATCCTAGGTATTAGATGTACCTTTTAAAAAATATTACAGGTAAGTACTTGCGTATCCAAGCACTTTTTACGGTTTCGTAGATTATTAAGCGTATACGTTATTGCATTATGGAATAAAATCACATGCTCACATCCATGTGCGAATAAGTAATATTTGAAATTTATAAAAATTGGAAATCCCCCCCCCCCGTTATTTCTATTCTTATTTCCCCGTTACTTCCTATTATAAGGTAATGAATTATTTCAAAATTTTAGGACTAGCCGTAATAGGGTGGTTGGGAGTTGGAATTATTTTGGGGGAGGGGGGTGTATATTTTAACTTGTTAAACCCATAAAGAATGCAATATTTAAAAAATCATATAGGTATATAAAATTTTAAATATTTTAGTTTACCACATTTTTGCGAATTGCGCATATTCAATTCTTTCTTCTCTAAATTTTTCCTATGTGTGGGTCAAAAATGTACGCCAGTATTTCAAATTTCAACTTTTTAGCTTAACGGTTCGGGAGATGTGAACCAAAGAGCGACCGACGGACGGAGACATCACTCTCGGCAAAAGTGTTTCGAGAAGGATATACGAAACCCTAACAATAATATATTTATGAGTTGAAAAACAAGAAAATTGAACAACGTGAAAGTATAAAAATCTAATCATTTCTTGATGTCACTATTATTATAGATAAACAATGTGATGAATATTGGAAGAGGGTTATTTTCAATTTGAGAATTTCATAACGTCATTTCTATTTCTCATAAATGACGAGAAATAGAAATGACGTAATAATCTCAAAATGTTGTGTACTTTTCTCTCCATAAATCATTTTCCTGCATATGGAGTAACAGTATAGTAAAAAGTGTCTTCCATTCACTGACAAGTTGACCTAGATCAAACATATGCGGGTATAGATAGTTCAACGTACTTACGGAGTCCTTTAACTGGACTAATCTCATGTAAAATAATTCCGGTTACACGCGTCGAATTAACAAAAAAAAAAAAAAAAAAAATCCAAAACAGCTTAGATTTGGTTTCCTCGCATACACGTATTTTTATTGAGATAGCCCTCATTCGCCAGTAAATGTGTGCGCCATTATCTTTTAAATTGATTTTTCCAGGGAAAGCGACTTATGTTTTGTAATTAATAATTAAATCGATTTTTTTTTTCAATGAGGGCCATTTTTAGGAAATATATATAATATATATTGCTGATTTCTTTGAAGTTTCAATGCATTAGCGCTTTAAACTTCGGTTAATTTATCCACCTTAAGATGTGACTACTTTTTAAATCTTTTTATACTTCGATTTAATGTAAATTAACAATAATTATACTGACATATAACAGTAGCAAATGCTTACTAGCTCATAGCTTACCATGACATTAGTTATCAATAGTTATTGACTAAAACGGTACTAACTTATTGAAGTTTAATTAATTAGACTAAATAATTGGCATAATAATTTTGGCGAATAATTTTTACTTTTGTATCCATTATAAATAACTTAAGGAAATGTTTATTTATTTATCCCCCTCCCTATTTTAATTTGTTTTCCTAAAAAAATATATAATAATAACTCTAAAATTGAAAAGTCCAAATTTTACCAGCACAAAAATAACTCGGAGCATAAGAAGAAAATACATCAAATAATTACTTATTTATTTATGCAAATAAATAAGTCATTATTTGATCAATTCTCTCTTTATGTAATATTTGAGTTATATAAAAGAGATTTATTTCCAATTTGAGGAATTGGAATTACTATTTTCAAATAACCAATCAATGAATAATTGTTATATTTACTTTAAAATATCTTTGTTACTTGAATATGTATAACTATTATTTACATTTAGTTAAATTTGTTTTCATTTGACAAAAGTATTCAAAGGCAGAATACACGGCAACATTAATTTTAGATTACTCAAATTAACTTGTTTTTAACACTCTAATTAGACAGCACTAATGAGGAACTAATGATGTTATTAATTAGTTCACTGATGCTCATTAATTACTATGGCCGAAAATTTCTATTTTGTTTAATTGTTTATAAATAATAAATTTATTCTTTTTTAAACACTTAAAATATGTTGATTTATTTATTATTTAATAATTAACTAAGCTAAGTCCTATTAAGGACACAAAGAAAAAAAAAATTATTTTTGGATTGCATTCTTAGTGTTTTAAATTTATTTTTTTACATCCTACCATTATGTCTAAAACAATAATAATAATAATGCATAAAAATAATAATATTTATTTATGTATAAGTTTACCACATATAAAATTGAGTCACTATTTAGAATGTTAATTAAAAAACTTCCAAGAAAAAGATTTAAAGTTGCTTAACAGTTGTGTTAGTTATAATAGGTGGATGTTGTAAACAAAAAAAAAAAAAATAAATAATGAGTTTTTACCGTTGATAGTGGTCATGATGTCAGTTAGAGGTACGACGTGTAACTGAGAGCTGATTTCTCCCCTCCTGGACTAAGATGGGTGGGGAATTGCCGGCCGGCCGGCGCCCCCCGCCACTCTTACATACTCCTCACTTTCCCATCCCAGTCTTGGATCCCCTGCAACATCTATAATCTAGATTCCCTTCCAAAAAATGCACATTATTTATTTACTATGCCCCTGAGAATAGAACAAGGGAATAGTAATTACAAATTTACATTTTCTGCAAAATGAGGCATTATTGAACTGATTTCGGGCAGGAAAATGTAATTTTACTGCCTAGGTAGTAAAATTAGGAAAAATTTGACTGCCTATTCTGAGCCTATCAAGCATAAAAAATTAACTGTTATAATATAACTGTTATAAAAAAATTAAGTTTCTAAAATTCGGAAAATGTTATTTGTGATTGAAGCAAAAACAATTCTTCAGCCTTAGCCTGGCAAATTTCACCAAAACTTCCTCTTTTAAAAAGCTTTCCAACGATATACTCCACTTCGTGATTCCGTTAAAAATTGGTAGATAAATTCAAGTTAGAACGCGAAAAAACGTGCGGTAGAGGCAGAACAGGGAAGCTAGAGGAGGGTTACAAACCAGCAATCCTCACGCTTTTCCCGCGATAACTTTCGAACGGTTTGAACGTGAGATTCCAAATTTGACACTAAAACACGCCCAAAACACCACCGAATTTGTTGGCCAGGAAAATTGGTTTAGTGGAAGTGGTGAAAATTTAAACTTGAAACGTTGAAAAAATGAAAAAAAAAAAAAGGCGAATAATTTTTCTCAAATTCGCTTTACTAAAAGTGGTGAGCCTACTCTCTACTAGAGGTCGACCAAGAAGTCATGGAAATGTGAGGAGTGCGCTAGTGTCGACATGTACAGTCAGTTTTTATTAAAATAGACCACTGTCAAAAAATACAGTGTTGTTCTTTTGTTATTAATAATTTTATTTTTGATAACTTCTATATTTTTTGCAACAGGCAACACTGAACCTGATAAGAAATCATAATAGTATACGATAATATCTTTATATTATTATTTATTGATTATTCACAATAATATTCTTTAAAGCTAAATAAATTTTCTTCTTTCTTAATCGTTTTTTTTCTTCCTCTTTATTTCTGAGTTTGATTTGTTACTTTTTTATTTCTGTTTTATTTGTTACTTTCCTTATTTCTGGATTTTAGTTCTTACTTTTTTGTGAATTATTATTTGTACTATAACCTCTCTCGGATTGTTTTTGGCAATTATCTCTTTGGTAAATTAAATTTCCTGGTATTATTAAAAACATGGATAATAACACGAATTCAAAATTAGGAAGAAATTATAAAAATAATGAGATTCTAAGATAAGTTTTCCTTAAAATATAATGGGGAAAAGCAAACTATAAATTCTCTAATATTATTTTGATTAATTGTCATGGAGAGCAATCATTTTTATAATAACAAATAAATATTAGGTTTGTTCCAACCCCATTATTTGTAGTGTTCTTTGCATTTGCATCATCGCATGGTGAATGGTACAAAATCAAAATTGTTGTGTGACAGTTGTGACTATAATTCGTATTGTATAAAAACAAACAAAACAGGAAACCTAACAGATTGGAAACCTTCTTGTTGTTGTTATTCGTGAGATTTGACGTAACTGCGCATGTCATACAAACTAGAAATGGGTATTGTCTTAGCACCCGACTGTACTGACTTCGGCACTACTCGGAAGTTCCGATTTTAAACGAAGTTAAGCTTTCCGTTTCTCCCGTGTTCATGACTTCTTGGTCGACCTCTAGCAGTGTGTACTAAAGTAAGTGGTGCCTGTGCCCTATCATGATAAAAAAAGCAATTGCTGTCTTTCTTGTAATGGTAAGTCCTCAAGGAGTCCATGCAGATCACTTTATAGTAAACGTAAATAGTTATTCCCTCCTAGAGTCCATGGAAGTCCCAAAAATGGTCTAATGGAGATTCCAAATTCGACATCGAAACACCCCCGACTTCGTTGGCCAGAGAAATTGGTTTAGTGAAAGTGGTTCAAATTTAAACACCACCATTATAACACCATTAATAACACCGTTCCAGAATGAATAAACCCAAACAACGTGACACCAAATTCCATTATTATTTGAAAACCACTATTTTTTTTTTTTTTTTTTTTTTCATTTTTTCAACGTTTCAAGTTTAAATTTTCACCACTTCCACTAAACCAATTTTCCTGGCCAACAAATTCGGTGGTGTTTTGGGCGTGTTTTAGTGTCAAATTTGGAATCTCACGTTCAAACCGTTCGAAAGTTATCGCGGGAAAAGCGTGAGGATTGCTGGTTTGTAACCCTCCTCTAGCTTCCCTGTTCTGTCTCTACCGCACGTTTTTTCGCGTTCTAACTTGAATTTATCAACCAATTTTTAACGGAATCATGAAGTGGAGTATATCGTTGGAAAGCTTATTAAAAGGGGAAGTTTTGGTGAAATTTGCCAGGCTAAGGCTGAAGAATTGTTTTTGCTTCAATCACAAGTAACATTTTCCGAATTTTAGAAACTTAATTTTTTTTTTCCAATTTCGATTGTATTAAAATGATTAGAAATGTATTTAGCAACTTTTAAGGTTTGCATTCTTATTGGAAATTTAATGAGCTTTTCAATGGTTGTTTCAAATTTGCTTTAGAACCAACAGTTTGGGAGATATGACTATTTTTATGAAGAAAACTCGTGTTTTACAGAAAAATCAGAAAAACCGAAATAACTCCCTTATACTTGAGAATCGGACAGGGGTCAAGAGGAAATTTTTTGTTGTTTTTGGGGTGTAGAATCACCTCCCGAAGTTTGTAACATTTATCGTGAAACATTTATTGGTACACAGGGGTACGGGGTACGAGTAATAAATACGGGGTCAAAGTAATAAATACCCTTCGTGATGCAAATCGCTGAAAAGCTCTTTAAGAGTACAGTAATTGTTGTTATGTATAGTTTTGTCATATTTTCATTTAGGAGGGGGATAAAATGGAAAATATAACTATATCTATAAATAAAAAGAAGAGTATCTATATGAGAGAATGTCTTTTATACAAATCTACAGTTTATCCTAATTTGATGAATACTTACTATTTACACTCTTTTTCTTCCATACAAGGTGAAGGTCACTGCCTACATGATTTTCCGAAATTAAAATTTTGGTACACACAGGTACGGGGTACAAATGCCAAAGTAATGGATATCCTTCATGATGCATATCGTTGAAAAGCTCTTTAAGAGTACATTAATTGTTGTTAAGTACGTTTCTGTCATATTTTCATTTAGGAGGGGGGTAAAATGGAAATTTATATCTATATCTACAAAAGTCAACGTATGTGTGAGTGTGTTTATGTTCTTTATACAAATCAACAGTTTTAATAGGAACTCGATGAAAATTTGCGCACTTTACCTTCAAAGCAAGGGGAAGATCTCTGTCTACATGGATGTTCGAAATTTAATTTTTGGTACACAGGGGTACGGGCTACAAATGTCAAAGTATTGAAAACACTTTATGATGCATACTGTTGAAAAGCTCTTTAAGAGTACAGTAATTGTTTTTACGTGCATTTAGGGAGGTAAATGGAAAAATATATCTAAAAGTCAACGTATTGTATGTGTGTATGTTCTTTATACAAATCCACAGTTTTAGCCCGATCTCGATCAAAAAATGCACACTTGACCTTCAAAGGAAGAAGAAATCACTGTCTACATGCATTTTCGAAATTTAAATTTTGGTACACAGGGAACAGGGTACAATAATGAATACGGGGTCAAAGGACTGAATACCCTTTATGATTACATTAATTGTTGTTATGTACAGTTTTGTCATATGCATTTTCATTTAGGAGGGGGTAAAATGGAAAAATATGGAGATAGAAATATGGAGATAGAATCAGATATTCTTGCATAGTAAAATAATTTATATGTTTCATTATGGTTGTTTATAAACTTATCTAATTATAATAACACTCCGTAGTGAAGCACACCCGTGTAGTTAGCACAACCCAGCTAGTTTATTATAATTTTTACAAGATATCTTCAAAGTTTTCATAAGTTCTTAGTAAAAAATAAGTGAATCGTTTTGTTGTTTTATGCATTAATTCGTTCAGAAGTTTTGTTTGTTATAAATGTGTGTTTTGTATTTTGTTGTTGATTCATTGTTCTTATATATTCCGTTTGCTATTCACTTATTGTTATTATTCCATAGCTTCTAATTTGATTATTTTATTAAACAGTTTATCTTAGTTAATGTTATTATCTTATTCATATACATACTTAATAAATATAGTAAGATGGTATTTTGCAGTTTAATTTTTCTATCGCCTTTACATAAAATATTGTATGCAACAAGGCAGCAAAGGAAAAATGTCTGCCTCGTGAACTCATTGCCTGCAAAGGCGAAGCCTCAGCAGTTAATTTTCATATAGCCTGACAAACATTCGTCTGTAAATTCCATTTTGCTGCCTAGTTACCTATACATATACAATATACATAAATAACTATTTTTTTTAATTACACCATGGATTTTATTATTTTTAAAAGGATTAAACCAGGGGTTCCCAACGGGGTCTAGGTGGACCCCTTGGGGGTCTATGGAAATTTAAAAGGGGTCTATAGTATTCCAGGGGTCTCTTGGGGGTCGTTGATAAATGTAAAAGGTTTGAATATTAATTATTTCAAGAATCTAAAAGAAAAATTTACGTATCGTTCATAAGCAAAAATTAAATAATTTCTTAAGCCGTCAACTTCTGTATAAATAATGCTGGTTGATTAGAACCCTCTTACGATATTTCTTTGTCAATTGCAAAAGCCGGATTATCCACATACCACTGGTGAAAAAATAATATCGCCAACCAGCAATAAAAGAGGTAATGAAAACTAATGTATTAAAATGAACCCTGGACCAGTTTTAAAAAGTATTCCACACAGTAATTACTCCAACCTCGTATGGATGAAATGTCAGAAGATAATAACAAAAAATTCCTTAATTTGTGAATTCCAAAACAGTAAATTTTCTGTTTAGTTGGATGAATCCACTTTTTGTAGAAACAGTATTATGATCTTATATGTTCGATATTATAGATTCCAGATCAAGAGAAATTACAGAGGAATTTCTTTCAGCGAACTGTTACAAATATTCGCTACAGGTGAACATATATATTTGTTTTGAAATTTTTGACAAACATTTTTTTTTTTAAATTTACACTGAACACTTAAACAATTAAAAAATATGTGTTATGTTAGCTATAGGGACTATACGATGATAGGTAATTTCAGGCCAAATATTAAAAAATATATCACACAATGACCACATTAATAAAAATTCATTAATAAAAATCGAACTATTGTCCAATTACAATATCGATATATCAATAACATCAAGTTTATATCTGTTATCTGAAATCTTATATAAACCACTTTTTCTAATTTGTTGTCCAATTTCTTAACACAAATTGTTATTTTTAAGATATTTAAGTGCAATTATTAGTATTCTGCTAATGTTGTATGGTGCTTATATGGAAAATGCAAGCAACAAAGAAAATAATTTTTTTTAAAGGGGTCGATGAAGGAAAAAGGTTGGGAGCCCCTGGATTAAACAAATGGAAAGTGTTGTATCGTTTATTGCAAAATATCTCCTTTTTATGATTCAGACCATCGCGGAACAATTCGGAGAAAACTTGTAATGCAATACATTAAAGTGATGCTGGTTCCAAGCTAAATTTATTTTTGTTATTGCAAGACAATTGCTAAATATATAGATATAGATACATATTTGTTTAAAGAATTAAAGAAATTACGTATAGACAAAGTTGTTTTTAGCCTTTTTGTAGCCGGTGAAACTCAAAAGTCAATTACCATGAAAATTGAAGAGAAGGACTGCCTACATTTTCTGGAAGTGCTGGTGGCGAAGAAGACCAACGGAACTCTAGGACGCCGTCTACAGTAAGCCCACGCATGCAGATAGATTCCTCAATGGAACGTCAAATCACCATCCGGCACAGAAGAAAGCTGTTATCCCAATGATCTGTTATCCTTCAGGATCTGCGATGAGAGCTCATGGAAAGAAAAGAAGCAGTACTTCAAGTCAGCCCTAGCAAAGAGTGACTTCGAGAAGGTAGACATTCTGCGAATCATCCGCCGCGAAGAGATCATCGAGGAACGCACCCCTGCAGAAAGGACGGAATACCAACGGAAGGCTTATCTCCCAATCATCGAAGGAACACGGCGTCGGGACCACATTCAAAGCGCTTAACGTGCTTAGCATTTTTTCTGTAAGCGCATTTTAAGTTAACATAGCACCCAGCAAACCGCGTCTTTCTTCCTTCAGATTCCGGAGATATTGAGAGGATCGTGTTAGGTGGGACACCCTTTTAGGCATTTTTTGCTAGTAAAAAAATTATAATTAATTTAAAAACTTACACTAAAGAAGATGTATGGAATGTTCTTCTGGAATGTTCTTCTCTGTTACTCCCCTTATAAAAACAGAAGTATGGCATTTCTTTGTCCCAAAGTGCATTGCACTAAACATCCCTTTATCTTAACAGTTATTTATTCAAAGTTAATTATATTCTAAAAAAACAAGGAGTAACAATCTAAAGAAGTACCAAGAAAGTTACATTTCGACAAAACATAACAGGATAATACAAAACATTAACTGTCTTAAAATCACATTATGTTAAAAGTAAATTTGTTATATTAATAATATTATCTTAATAAGCATTAAACATCAATTCTCTCAAATAATTATTATTATTACGTGGAAAAGAATATAGCCCTACCACATAATAATAATGATAATAAATAAAATATAAACTACTTCACCTTTTTCGTAAAATTATTCTTTATTTATTAATCTTAAAAAAAAAAAAAAAACTGAAAGCATATGATTTTCAAATTTGTGTCTAAAAGAGACTTACTGGCGCTCTTAGTTCTTGAAGTAATTTCAAAAGAGAATGTACCATTTGTTAGGTAATTAAATTATAAAACTAAAATTTCCCAAAGAGGATTATCTGAATCCTTCATGGAATTTTAGGGTACATTATCTTTTTTGGTTGACACACACACTAGACTGGCCCAGCTCGACTTGGAAATCATCAGACCACTAAATGTTATACACACCCATCTCAGAAATCATTAAGACACCAAAAAATTGCTATGGCTGAAATTTGATGAAGGTATCCTCATTCCCTATTTTTTACTGCCTATTTTACTGTTCAACTCCAAATTGAGTGGTCTAGTGTACAGACTAATTCAATTCAATGTATTAAGGGTACGTATTCGCATCCAAATTCATTTCAAATATTTAATTCCATAGGTGGAAGAAAGTCTAATGACTTCCCCCAACAAATAACGACTTCATCAAACAGCCCAGACCCCGTAGTATTTTATTGTATGTTGAGTATTTAGTCCCTCAGTACACCTTTTTCTTTTTAGTATTTAGTAAAAATAATCTAGTAATAAAGTATTAGATTGCTTTTTTTAGTACTTTAATTTTATACCTCTATTTTTTCTAAATTAGTTAAATTGGTGGTAATAAACATGTTTCTCATTTTTTGGACTAAAAAATTAGTTTTCTAATGCACAAAAACTAATTTAGAACTTCTAAAATTTAACAAATTTATTTTTTACAAATTTCAAAAAAAATTAGAGAAGCATTGGTTTTTTAGTAATGCTAATTAGTTTTTCCCGACACTGGTTGTAGTCCTATATAACTCAAATTTGCTGACTTTATTTTCTTAAAAAAATCCATATTTCGATAACATCTGGGCTTGAACAGGGGGAGAAATATAGTGTTGGAAGAAAGCATGGAGGGAAAACCAAATCTATGACATAGGTTAGGTTTTTTAAGATTTACTTGGACTTCCTAGTATTCCTAGTATCCTTCCAGTATTTGATGCCCTAAAACTTTCATTCTAAAATGTTTTGAGCTAAAGTTGGAGTAATTTTTGATACTGTAGGTTTTATTTATTTTGTAATGAGTTTCCTCTTAAGAATTTAAAACTAACAATAATACTGGACTTTTGATTAAATGCTTGAGGAGCTATTTGAGAAAAACTGAAAAAAGGTCAACAATTTTAAGGTTTTTTCAAACACCACTGCTAAAGCTCTACTAGATTATATCAGATGCTTACTTCTTACAGATGGTATCCTGGGTCAATTTCCTATTCACAATTATTAATTTAAATATTGTGGAAATTGTGATTTTTGATGGATATTTTGGTTGTTGATGATGGAGGTATTCCATGCTGGTTCTGTCCGAGACAGGGACTCTCGGAACGGCGTGGTGGCCGGCGGCTTTAGCCATGAGGCCCTTACTCCAAAGAACAAAATTTTACAGGAAATAAGAAAAACTAATTTCTTCTCCTGCATCAAAGTTTTGATACTTTTATTGTGTATATGTTGTTTTTTTAATGTACTTAACTTTGTATTTATGTTAATTTAATTGATTTTTAATTGTTTTATAGAAAAAATGGATTTAGGGCCTTTTTTTTTAAAAAAAGTTGCTACAATAATAAACTGTCACGAAATGCCCTAACTACCTATATTGGAGTTGGGGATTTTTATTTTCATAATTATCATATACAAACCCTAAATAATAGCATTGCATAAATCAAATTTTTTAAAAAAGTCTGTAATACTAGAAAATAAAAATAACATTATTCTTCATCTAAGGAGTTTTAAGCTAACATTTTACTACCGATATTACAATTAATGATTTCACAAAGGAAAATAAACTTCTAAATTAAATATCAAAACTTATTCACAAATAGAAAGAGAAAAATTGTTCATGATTAAAAAAAAAAGAAAGCTATATTATTCACTATCACTATCTATAGTGGTAGCGCCGTGTCATGCCAAGGAGGAGTTATAGGGGGAAAAAAAATTGTCACTGTGCAACCAAGAACCTACTCGAAATGTGATAAGCTCACCTACAAATGTTTGGTAAACTATTCTCTATCTACTTAAAATTATATTGTTTTAAGCCTTCACTTCTTACACATGTCATTACCGACATTATATTTAATGAATATTAAAAGCAAAAAAACTCTCATAGAATATTAGGATTAAAACATATTCGTAAATAAGAGAGAAATTGTATGGACGAAAAAGATCGCGATTTGAAAAATGAGTAAAATTCTGCTTTTGTTAACAAACAAATTATGCTCACTCTCAGGCGTAGTGGCTTTATTTTTTTCCTCTATGTTAGGGAACATGAGTATCAAAAATCCGCACTCACACCGCACAGACTGTAGGATTAGATTGCAATATTTCAAGGTTACCTCCTGCTACAAAAATAGGCCTGAATATCTTTAAAAGAAAAATTATGATATAATTACCTGAAGTGTTGTACGAAGAAAGTAAAAGAATCTGCTTGAAAAGAATGCGATGTTATTTTTTAACACTTACAACTAAGTAAAATGCTTGAACTGAACAGAACTGCAGCACTTCTAGGTGTGATATACTTGAGAAACAATGCGTTTATGCCAAAAGACTCTTCAGGGGGAGGAGCTAGATAGAGTGTAGAGTAGCAAAGACACGATGTTATGTTTGATGAAAGAAGGCCCTAACTCCAGGAAACCACGCACCGGTGTCTAATCAAGGAAGGCCCTAATTCCTTAATAGCACGCTAAACTTGAAGAGTAAAGGCCCTAAATACAAATCTTTGTGGATTTAGGGTGTTTTAGAATTTATTTGTTACATAGGGCCTTCTATTATCAAAAACAACCTCAAACTGGAGTTAGGGCCAATATTAATTTCAAAATTACTCATCACAGAATTGGTTTTAGGGCCTTTTATTATCATAAAAAGCCTAAATTTGAAATTTAACTGTAAAAATTGAGATAGATGTGGGTGCGATTGGAAGACAGGGATTTTCTAGCTACATTTCTTGCTATTATCAAGAGAATCAGTCACTGTTTGACATTGCACGTGATTATACTTCAATTCTGTGCCCATTTTGTCCTGACAGGGGACCCCCGCCACTTTCACTTAAATTTTAGTATTACGCTAATTTTAGTGAAATTAATTCATAATACAAAATTAATTAATATGGTACCTGAATTTAAAAATAAAATAATAAAAATATACAGAAAAAATTAAAATTATAATTGAGACTGACTAATTTTGTGCTTATAAACTATGAGACTAAAAAACGGTATTTTATAAATTAAAAAAATAAGAATTAAGCTAAAAAGAGTTTTAGAGAATAAACCTGGCTTTGGAGTTTGTTTTTTTGAAGTGACAGGAAGATTTTTTTCAGAAAACTTCAAGAAAAAAGAAAACTTTAAAGCTACGTAAGTTTACATTTGCTTAATACTTTTAAGCCCTTTCCAATCCAGGGTACAGCCTACATATCCCTGAGGCAATGATTCATGCAAGACCTCCAGATCCTGGAGGGTCACTCGAGCATCTATTTTTACAGCCTTCAAGAAGTGACAATCTGTCAAAACATTCAATTTCACGAAATGTTACAAACAAATTAGACGAGACTAGAGATAGTCCGAAACAAAAGCGTTTAAGGCCCAATTCCCCTTTAACTTTAAGTTGTGAGCCACCGAAAAGATGCTTGAAATTTCTAATAGTCAAACGTCAAAATTCAGAGTCAATGGCAAATGTTTCCCCTTTTTTGATTGAAAAACTATTAACACAGGCTATCGGGTCTGGCGGAGTAAAAAATGCCAAAAAACTTAAAGATGGGTCACTACTGGTTGAAACATTTACAAACGAACAAGCCGAAAAATTAATTAAACATCTTCCTGAAAACCAAATTATGCCCTTAATTGTGGAACCCCATAAAACGCTTAACACGGTAAAAGGTGTAATTACATGTTCTGATTTAGATTGTGTACCTTTAGAAGAAATTAAGGAGCAGATGAAGGATCAAGGAGTTACCGACATCTATAGAATAAATAGGAGAATAAACATGGAAACTATACCCACAAATAGTTATATAATAACATTGAGTGTCCCGACATTACCAAATAAATTAAAAGTAGGCTACCTCGTAGTCTCTATTAGACCATATATCCCCCTCCCTATGAGATGTTTCCTTTGCCATAAATTTAACCACGGACAGGCTTTCTGTAAGACAGGGCCGGTGTGCCCTCAATGTAGCGAGCAATCCCATGAAGGTAGACCTTGTACAAAACCAATCCAATGTGTTAATTGCAAAGGACCACATTCGGCTAAAGATAAAAACTGCCCTCGGTGGTTATTAGAGAAAAAAATTACTGAGACTAAAGTATTGGAGAAACTCTCATATGCTGATGCCAAGAAAAAAGTCGTCTCAACGCAACCATCATCATACCTACCTCTTTCGCAATTATTTAACAAACAGAATAAAAATCACTGCCAAGTATGTTCGGCAAAAGAAGTAACAACCAAAGATCAGGGAGTACAATGCGACGACCCTTCGAACATGAAGGGAAGTAATAACCAAAGTTCCAACACTAGCCAAACTCAAAACGTAATTAACAGTAAAGCAAAATCATTACCTCAGACAACCATTGTGCCAAAACCCAAACCAATAGAAAACCTCAATAAAACTGACGAGACCAAAAAATCCACTGATGTAACCCAAATCGAAACTTCACAAAAACAACTAAAATTTGACAATCAAACTGAACATGAAATGTATTGGACCAATCAGTGGGATCCTGATTCCACTGATTCGGTGTCAAGCCAAGACACGGAAGGAAAATCTGGAAATAATTTAAAACAAAATACCAACACCACTAAGAAGAGTACGAAAAATAAGAAGTCTAGTTCTAAACGATAGTAATATAAAACCTACCACTGATAAAACAGAAAACCAAACATCCAAAGAACAATGAAAATAAAAAGCTATAATAAAAACATTAATAATAATTAATAATATAGAATATAAACACAATTTATGGGCAAAAATATAAAGTGCCTTAGTTGGAACTGCAAAGGATTTAGGGCTCGTAGTGAAGATATAAGGCTGCTTCTAAGAGACGAAAAACCTCATGTGCTTCTACTTCAGGAAACTCATTTGCCATCGATAAATACGATTAAAATACCTGGATACAATATTTATAGAAGGGACCCTCCACCAGGGGTAAGACAAGGAGGTCTAGCGACTATAGTATCCCAGGACATACCGTGCAGGGAAGTTAATATCAATACAAACCTACAAATATTGGTTACTACTGTAGGAGGAGCATACCCTGTGACAATAACTAACGTTTACTTAGAATGTGATCGGGACTTAGACCAAACCCAATTAGACAGTTTAATACCTCAATTACAGACCCCCTTCATCCTGGCAGGGGATTTTAATGCCCATAATACGTTTTGGGGTTCTCATAAATGTGACCGAAGAGGACGTGTGCTGGAATCTTTTATTCAAGACTGGGGCCTATACCTGCATAATAACAACGTGCCAACATTTATGGATTCCAGAACTGGCAAACTAGATGTTATAGATCTAATCATTTCCTCCATCTCGCTATCCCGAAATTCTAAATTTAGAGTGGTTCCTGATTTGTACGGCAGTGACCATTTCCCCCTTGGTATATCTTTATTCCCTAACTGCCTTCCTACAACCCCGGCTAGGCGATGGTCGTTTAAAAAAGCTGACTGGGCAGCATTTAGCAAATGGCTATCTGAAGTACCACGATTTGTACAAACCGAGATTGACCGTGCAGATGAACTGCTGAATTTCATAACCACATCTATATTGTCAGCAGCCCATTTCGCCATTCCTCTAGTTTCATGTGAGAGAAATCGACCGTTAATGCCGTGGTGGAATAACAACTGCAAATCAGCATTAAAAGAAAGACGCAAAGCCCTCAGACTGTTTAAGAAAAATTCAAACCAAGAAAATTTGATTAATTATAAAAAAGCGAGAGCGAAATGTAAATACATCATAAATGAGGCAAAAAAGTCGGCCTGGAGGAACTATATCTCCTCGATGAATCAATTTACACCGTCGTCAGAAATATGGAAAAAGGTCAAGACTCTCAAGGGAACCAGAAGAAATACGTTGCCCATTCTAAAGGTAGCCAATAACTATGTGTCCGATCCACAACAAGTTGCAGATATATTAGCATCACATTTTGCCAGGGTTAGTTCTAGCGAGTCATATCCTCTGGGTTTTCAAATAAGGAAAAGAGAAGCCGAGGAAAAAGATATAGTCTTTAACACCAATGAAGCCAATGACTACAAGTACAACAAGGAGTTTAGCCTCTGGGAATTAAATACTGCCATCAGCTCGTTAAAATTGACATCTCCGGGACCAGACCAAATTCATAATTCAATGATAAAACAATTACCAATATCCTTTAGAATATACCTACTTGAACTTTATAATTTACTTTGGAAGACACATAAATATCCAGACAGCTGGAGAGATGCAATGCTAATTCCCTTACCTAAACCAGGAAAAGACGGTACCGCTCCAGAGTCATACAGGCCTATCGCTATGACTAATACACTTGGCAAACTTCTTGAAAAAATGGTAAATGGGAGACTAATGTGGGAGCTAGAATCGAGAGATTTGCTTTCAAAATATCAAAGTGGGTTCAGAAAGAACAAATCTACACTGGACAACTTAGCTAGGCAGACAACCTACATCCAGAATGGATTTGTCCAAGGGATGGAGACTGTCGGAGTATTCTTTGACTGTGAAAAGGCTTACGACAAAACCTGGAGATATCTAATTTTAAAACAACTGGACAATTTTGGATTTAAAGGAAACCTACCCATTTTCATAAAAAACTTCCTGGCTGAACGAAGGTTTCGAGTAAAAGTAGGAGACAAATTATCAAGCACAAAGACCCAAGAAAACGGTGTCCCACAAGGGGCAGTACTTAGCGTTACCTTATTTATAGTGGCAGTAAATGAAGTAGCCTCGTCCATCCCCTCGTGCGTGGAACCTTTTCTTTTTGTTGATGATATGACCATTCTTTACAGGGGAAAAAATTGGTCTGCTGTTACCCCGTTGTTACAAATTAGTATAAATAGAATGAGTAAGTGGGCATCAAGAAATGGCTTTACGTTTTCACCAACAAAAACCCGTACTATAATATTCTCTAGGAAAAGGAAACCCCCACCACTGTTACCATTGACTCTGGAAGGACAAATTATCCCAACAGTACAGCAAATAAGATATCTCGGCCTTATTTTGGACAAGAACCTCAATTGGCAAGCCCATATAGACGCAACACGAACGAAATGTCTCAGTGATCTCAACCTACTACGAATGATTCAATCGCATAGATGGGGAGCTGACAGGTCAACCCTCCTTCGTATCTACCATCAAGTTACAAGGAGTAAAATTGACTATGGATGTGCTATATATGGATCAGCAAGGGAGGTCCATTTAAAGAAACTTGATACGGTCCACAACACCTTTATAAGACTGGCCACGGGAGCCTTTAGAACCAGCCCAATTGACAGTCTTCTTGTAGAAGCCAATGAACCATCACTGGCCTCTAGGCGAAATCTATTCCTACTTCGACTCGGTTTTAAATTTTTCCAATTTCCAGAAAACTCAGCGTCAAAATTTTTTCTCAATCCAAAATTCTGTGTACTTTATGAAAGAAAGCGAAATTTACCTAAACCTCCCGGACTGAGATTTAAAATGTTAGTAAATAATTCAGATCTTTCAGAACTACCACCACCATCTCCTTCTACACTCCCTAAATTACCCCCTTGGACAACAAACAGACCCAAAATTAAATATCTCTGTAAATCCCACATTAAATCTCAAACCTTAACAGAACAGTACCTTCAAGAATATCGAAAGCACAGGTCCACGCACTCACACATGGAAGCATTATTTACTGATGCATCTAAAGATTCATCAGGTACAGGTTGTGCATTTGTACACGAGGCAACATCAAAGCAGTTCTCTTGTAGTAAGTGGAGCTCTATAAGTTCTATTGAGTTGGAAGCCATCTACAACGCTCTGAAATACTCCGTTGAAAACCAAATGCGGAAAGTAGTAATATATACAGACTCCCGAAGTGCCCTACAAACCCTAGACAATTTATATTCTCAAAATGATATAATAGGAAAAATTCGGAGCTGTATCCATGAAGGAGCCTTGGATGTTCATTTCTGTTGGGTGCCAAGCCACACAGGCATACCTGGAAACGAGGAGGCAGACAAACTAGCCAAAACCGCCACCACATCAGGTGAACAGCTCAACACAATAGTAACTGCAAAAGACCTGGACAAAAGAATTAAACAGCAAGTTCTTCGGCAATGGCAACAAAGATGGACAGAAAGCAACAATAATAAGTTAAAATTTGTCAAACCGACTTTATCAGACTGGAAAACTAGCAGCAGACGATGCCGACAAGAAGAAGTTGTGCTCGCCAGACTAAGAATCGGACATACGAGACTGACTCACGAATACCTTATAACTAAGCAAGACAAACCTGTTTGTACGCTTTGTGGCCGAGAAATGACTGTGTACCACATCCTCTGTGACTGCCCGCAACTTGATAATATTCGACAACGACTCCAAATACCCAACAGCATTTCCGAAATTCTCCAAGACAACGAAATTACCACTGAAAGGCTATTCGACTACCTACACGAAATTGACATTATGAAAGAAATTTGAAACTTACCTAAACATATAAGGATGCTACAAAACATGAGTATGCGCTAATAGCCGAAGTTGTTAAGGCGCAAAAAAAAAAAAAAAAAAAAAAAAAAAAAAAAAAAAAAAAAAAAAAAAAAAAAAAATATAAAACCAATTTAAATATGTTTTATAATATTTTTGCTAAAATGATTTCAAGTTTGTATTTATTTTACCTGTTGTGTGGGCATATAAAACAGATTAAGTCCTATCAGGGGTCCGCGCCTCCTCATGTCTGTATTAGACCGCGTGCACCCGAGGGTTAAATTTCATCCAACCATCACTTCTTTTCTCTCTAAATTTATAAAATATAATTTCCAGCCAATTTCATTTGGCTTGGAAATTGGATCTTCTCCCCTATAAAAGACATGGCGCACATCCAGAATAATAAATAAATGTTCATTTTTTGTTTCATTTCATTTGTAATCTTAAAACCCACCCCTAACTACCTCCTGAGTTAATTTTGTAATAACATTAATTTAAATTGTGCTTGTCACAACTTGAGTAATTAAAACATTTTCCAGAACTCCACCCATTTTTGGAGCAAATTTCCTTGTCTAATTCTTAAATTGGGCTGGGTTACAATTAAAGATTTGAATTGTTGCCGACCTCAAAGTGTTGAATAACTATCGAAAAGTTAACAAACTATAATTTTGCTTATACCTTTAGAGTATAATATTATACACACCCTTTTCCCCTAAGAGAATAATGATTCAAGAGTAAACTTGGTTATAAAGAGCATTTTCCTTCACCACAGTAACAAGAGGAAAGATAGGTATAATAATCTATGAAAATAACATGATGTTAAACAGTATATATATATATGTATATGTTCAAATCAGCTTAAACATTGAAATATTTAAAATTACAATGGTGACACAAATTGCAAAGGCTCAGAAAAACTGTTAATACATGGCATTGATACAAAAAACTGTTATGTTATATACCCGTAAAAAAAGAAAGAAAAAAAAAATCATAGAAATAAAAAGGAAAAAGTTTAAAAATAATAAATACAAAGTGATGTTTTAATTTAGTGAAGCAATGAGTTTATACTGGAGCAGCATTTTTAAAAGTTTTACAAATTTGTATATAAGTAGTACATTTTGTATAATATATATTAATTCGAGTAACAATAATTTAAGTAAAAAAATAAAATTATATAAAAGAAAGTAAACCCCTTACAAATGGAAATAACCTAATTTACCAACTTTCATAGATAAAAGAGAAAAAATTATACAACTATTTAAAAAATGTCCTCCTTTTATTTATAGTTATCATTCTTTACAAGTTAACTACTCTATAAATTTAGAGACATAGTAATAATTTTGAAAATGGTTTATAGAAATTAAGTATTATTAACCATTAAAGCATAATAAAAACTGACATCAGATTATTTACATGACCAGCATGCATATTAACAAGGGTAATTGTAAGAAATTTAAGATAAAAGTTCATTTTGTACCAATCAGATCTCAGTAAACAAAAGCAGGTCATACATAAATAATGTGTTTTTTATAAATAAATTATTATTTATTAATTTTATATATACATATATATTTTTTTCATAAATAATTATAAAAGAATATTCATCAATAAAAATTTCTATCAAAGAAACTAGTAGGTAAATAGTAATTAAAATATAAAGAGGAAAGGAAACATATAATTAGTTCATATATAAAAATACCTAAGATTTTTCAAATATACATGAAAAATAATAAAGACTACAACGACAGTGATCCTAAGAATTTTAAAGGTCCTAAAAACTGAGTTTTTGCCAGGCTGGAGTATATATTATTTGAGCAAATACTCAATACAATTTAATTGAAAAAGGCGTTGATGTATTCATGCTTAACTAACTTCCAAGCTTCATTGAACTTGTGCTTAAATTTTAATACTTAAGCATTAATAAAACCTTTATACTGACTCCTAGATCACTGCAATCAAGTTAAAGAGTCTACAATAGGTCAGATTGATTTAAACAAAAGAATATGTCACAAAGCAAGAGTGCGAATTCAAAACAATTGTATTAATTTACCAAAAATATAATTATCAATATAATTGTTACAATTGATAGCTAAATATTGCTATTATAGAAGTTGTATGAAAAAGTAATAAGGCTCTCTTTAGGTTAAAAATATAGTAGCTGTGAATGTGCATGAATTGGTTTTATTTAACTGTCAATTTATAAAAATCCATATTACTAGAAAAAAAACCTTAACTTGCTACACATGTAATTTACAAATTAAATATTTTACAGCAATATTGGGCTATGCAGTTATAGGTTTTAGATGCCTAGAAGTTGAAAATCAAATAAAAAAGCTTGAAAATTTGGATTATATAGCGTTAATGAGGAAGCATTAAAAAGTCCACTAAGAGCATTATAGGGTATTGAACATCCATATTAAATTTGTTTGGGTCACTGGGCAATTCTCACATTAAAGTACCACTTGTGGGCTGAACAAAACTTATATGAAAATGCTAAATCTTTAATTCAGACTTTTGAACTATTGAATAATTGGAAAATAAACCACTCTTCACTTCTGTCAAGAACACTTATAATCTCTTTATTCAGGCCGTCTATCTATCACAAACATGAAACTATGATGTCACAATTTAAATACTTGGTCCCCACCCCCTCTATCTCAGCCATTGATGAAACTATCATAAAAATATGATTACTACAAAGTTTCTGTAGTATGGTAGGCTGGCTTATCATTACTAAAATATTTTTGGATGCTAACAAGTTTTGAGCCAATTTTATCATGAATGATGATCACATTCTTACAGCATTCAGATTCTATGAAAACTATGAGCATTGATTTTGTTTGACTTTGTGGTAGGAAATATTTTTTAAGTTAAGGTACAAGAGCCACTTGAACTCTGTTATGTTGCCTCATTGCTCTGAAAGGACTATGCACCCTCCATTTTAAATACTTACTGTTTTTGTTTTTTTATTATTTTTTTTATTTTTATAACTAGGCAAGTACACATGTATGTATAATACATCTCTCTCTCTCTCTTGTAGCGTCAACAAAGAAGGCATAACTTCATTTTTCTAAAAACATTATTTAAAGAAATATAGGATTATTAAATTATTTTCATAACTTTATATTATTTTTAATTGAGAGGTAGAGCTGCAAAGCCAAGGTCATTTGTTAAAAATATAACAAATTCTGCATGCACTTACATGAATCAAAGTTTAATTTTCCTGAAGATGCTACAAGATGTAGGCGGGTAACTCTTTTAGCCCTTAAGACAGTAACACTACTAAAAAAGAATAAACCGTTATAGCAAAGGAAGTCCACAAATCAAAATACATTTTTCATTACAATTATATAGTAATAACTAGCAAATTTTAACAGAAGTGTACATCAGACACCCTTATTTATTCCATCTCTTGTCGCACTCTGCTGTGAGTACTTACTAAAAAATGTTGTAAGTTTTTTGTTTAAATTCTTTTAAATAATATATATGTAAGTAGCTATACATATTTTTTAACTTACACCACAGAAGGAATCCAACTAATATTAAGAAATAAATAAATATTATTTCAAAATATACAATTTGTCAATAAGCTTTTTCTTTTTATATTTTCCACAACTCATTAATGTTTCACAGCCAAAGCTTTGTTTGCAAAAAAAGTGCTGGACACAAACAATTTGCAAACCGTATATAAATACCTTTTAAAAATACATTTCTCTTAAAAAATCTTTGAGTAATTAATATATACTGAACCTATATTCTGACAAAAATATGTTTGAAAGACCAACTTCAACAAAAAATAATAATTTAAAAAAAAAAAAAAAAAAAAAAAAAAAATATGTATATATATATATATATATATATATATATATATATATATATATATATATATATATATATACCATGAATAGTAAATATCAGAGCTAACAATAATAAAATTGTATAAAAAAATCTAAAATTTGATAATTAAGCATGAAATATACTGTACATTTAAGGGAGTATAATAATAATATTAATTAATATTGTCAGGAAAAAAGATAATAAATATTACATTATTTATGATTAGATAAAAATAAGTAATAATCATACTTGATAAATAGAAAAGTGGTAACAACTCTAGTTTCTATACTTTTTGTACCAGCCTACTAAATAATAATACAGATAGGAATGATTTTCACTTAAAGAGAAACAAAAAATACTTTACAAATACTCAAAATTAATATTCTTTTTAGGGAAGAAAATACATTTAAAAAAATACTTGGATTACAAAACTGGTAGAAATGATCTTACAAAACAGCAATAATACCAATTGCTAAATAAATTAAATTACATTTTTATATCTTAGTCATCTAAGATCACTAAGCAGGTGTCCTATCTTAGCACTAATTATGTTTATAGATTATACAATTCATTTCATATCACAATGAACAGCAGTACAAGCTGTTCCACATTATCTTGGAAACAGCTCAACGTAAGTAATGGTCAATTAATTATAATTCTAAGTCTGCAAGAGATCTATGGACAAATGCTTAGCAAAAATATTTAAAAAAAAAATTTAAAAACAGAAAATTTGGGATTCAATTTCCATTTACATAATTGGAGGGGGTCATTGCACATTTATTCACTTATCAGTTATAAAAATTAAAATGCTCTGGTATGTATGCTGGACGCACACCATAATAAACATGAAGATAGCATAAAAGTAATTACATATCATAGATGATTTTCATTGCAGGAATAATCTGATTAGAGTAAAGAAAGCAACAAAATAACACATTAACCAAAGAAAAATAAAAGAAACATTTTATAAGAATTTACAACTAATTTATAAGAAATTTTCTTGTCATGAATTAAAACTGGAAGAGAATCTATTACTTATGCCAATACATTTACACTTAAAGAATAAAGAAATGCTTTTAAGTTGAGTAAAATAAAACATCCTATATATGTAATCTGGTGACAGTCATAATTTGCATTATAAGATCATTAAAATTTTGATGAAGGAAAATGAAAATAATCTATGAGTTGAGATTCAATAATTGTTTGAATCTATATTGAGTAAAATTGAATATTAATTATTATTATTTATAAACAAGAGAAAATAAAAAACAATTCGTTGGTTAAGGAATGAGGTTTATTTAATGTGAGACTCAGTCACTGAGTCTCAAGTTATCACTGGGGACAGATCTTAAGCTTGTTCCTTTCCATAGCTGAGCAAGTAAAGACATTAAAATCAACTTATTAAGTAACACATTATAAAAATTAAAAAAAACTAATAAAATATATACATTAAAAATACAGAGTGTGGCTGTCAATGAACTTACTGCATTAAAAAACATTTTGAAGCAGCCAAGCATTAAATAAATGCATCAAAGTTCTGAGAGGGAGACAAGTTGGCAGCAAAGAATAATGATTATACCTCTCACTCTCTCCTCATCTGACATCTATTCCTTCAAACTTCTTTCCCAAAGAGCAGAAAATAGAACTAATTAAATAAAACTGAAAATCAATGGTAGTAATTTCTGCATTTTACCTTTTAATTCTGTTACTTCAATTTTTAATGTAAGGAACTAACAATTTTAAAATAAATAATATCTGCACATTTTTTTTTTTTTTTTTTTACACATTTAAATAACTCTAAGTCAACAATGAAATAGAATTTAATGGGTAAACTTTTTTTAGATGAAACTTTAAAAGCTAGTATCACATGCTAATTACTATACATATTTTTAAAAAATAATTTTAATTACAATAGAGTAATAAAATTAATTGTTAAAGTTGTTGAGTATCTTTAAATCCGCGTTTTCTGAAAAAGTGAGAAAGTTGAAATTATTATTCTTACCTTTAGGGTAATGTACATAAAACTAATAATTTTTTTTAAGAAAAAAGGAGAGAGAGTGAGAGGGAAATAGTTTCAGATCAAAATACCATATAACTTATCACATATGAAACACTAAAAAAAACTTTAAGAGTAAAATTGTTTAGTTCACTGATATAATTCATATTTTTTTTACTGATTGTATTGTAGTTCCTTTCCTATGAAATTGCTCATCGTCATTTCACTGAAATAGAGTGGCCAAACTAATCTGGATTTTACAATAAAAGTTCATCTTAATCTCACTCTTTACTTTATTTAAAATCTTGGTTGCAAAATCTAACTAAAGTTAACATATTATACAGGAGCACAGAGCACACTTCTATTGAAACTGCCAAATGCATTTGTCAAAATCTAACGAAGAAAAATATCAAATAGTTCAATTACACTTTAAAAATATATCTTACTCTAATATCAAAACAAAAAACTTGGGTTCTAATGTAGAAGAACCCAATATCAGACACTAATAACTTGTATCAAAAATAATAATATAATTAAACATTTTTATTCATTTTAAGCAGAAAAAATTATTAAAGGAGCAGAATTTTTATAAACATTGGATATTTAAGTTATCCTTAAAAAACCCAGAGTAGTTAGTAATATAATAACACATTTATTAGGGTTTTTATTAAATTGAATATATGAGGTGGTTCTTTCTATGCTACTTGTCTTCCACTATTCATCTCAAGTTCCAGATATACCTGGGATGGGATAGTCAATCCAGGTTAAATAAATTTTAAACATGCATATATATTTACAAATTGTTATGTCTCTGTATATTTTATATTGTAATTAATTGCTTTGATAAAATAATAATTGAGTTAGTTCACCTCCACAGAGAAGTGAACTAACACAAGTTAGAGTGGCTGCATTTTATTCTGCTCGTAAACACCTTTCATTCAGTTAAATTTAATTTAAACAAAACAAAATCAATTTGATAGAAACTTAACTTCGGTTCAAAAAGCTTCACTGGTTTAAATAAAGTGGTTGTGCGTGAAGTCTCACCACCAAAAAAGAGTTTTGTTGGTATTGTAAACATGAAAATATTAATAGACATGGGAACTGACGATAAAAAAAAATGCATAGTGAATGTGAAAATTCAATCAGATCAAATTGGCTATTGTTATTATTTCTATGGCCTGCAGACCGCGCATTTTGCATTTGAGTAACAGCAGAAATAATATGGTTTAAGGAAGGGGGGGGGGATGTGCCACATTTTGTTGTTTTTTGACAAAATGTAAATGGCGTGGAAAATTAAACAATTTTCATACTTAGCAAGTGTTATATATTTTTGTAATCTACTCTTTATACCTTTCTATTTGATACTCCATTCAAAATTTCAAATAAATAACTATTTCACTCTAATTTTGAGTGCACTATATTTTTCTTGGGTGGGAATCAAAAAGATCTTTAATACTGCTAAGTTTCATGTTTATATCTCTTATGATTCAAAAGTTATTGGAACCACACAGAGTGGCATATAGACAGCCTCAGGAACAAAACTATAAGGGTTTATTTTTTTGGTTTTGCCAACAAAACCCTAAAAATTATCTCAGCTTACTCTTTGATGCATTATGAACTTTATTTAAAGAAGGAGAAAAATTACTCCTACTTACATCAATAATAATTGTATTCCTTTGTTTTCACAGTATCGTGTAAGCCATAATGCTAGCTAAATATTAGTTGATGATTATAATGTCATATTTCCTTAACACTCTTTATTAGCCACTTCAGGTTTAGCACAAATTACATTTTAGTAATAACCCTACTATTAGGAATGGAACAGTGGGAATTCTAAAGCTGTATTTCTTCCATAGATACTTTTAATAATAATCCACAGATACTATCTAACATGTAATTAAATCTTTAATGTAATCATGTCCCCAGGCTTTCTTAACACCTTGCAACTTGTGTTCTTGCTATCTTTCTTGATGTTCTTTCCAAACATTATATAATAAAATAAAATTTGGTGAGTAATTTAAAAAAATAATTTAGATATATTGCAGAAATTAAACATAAAAATTGACATATTTAACTGCTTTTTAAAGATTAATCAAGGTTATAGCACTATCCCAATTTTAATGGTCTTTGAGCCCTATGCAGAAGTTTATCTGCACAATTAAATTACAAATTATCAAATAAAACAGTAATAATAATTAACATATATTTCTGCTCAACAGAGTCAATCTCTTTGATTAGCAGATGTAAAAAATCTTAACATGCCCATAAGGAGTTCAATGTTTAAGCTTCTAGACTTAAACTCTGTCCTTTTACTTTGTTGAAAGTTTATATCAGTCTTAAAAGTTGTGAATAATTATTCTCTTATAAATATTTTAGGTAAAAGGGCATGAAAGTAAGCAGTTCACATTTCTGATTACAGCAAAAAAGCAGTAAGTAAATGACTGAGTCTCAAATTAAATAAATCATGTTAAGGTAGGTCACTACAGACATGGCACTACATGAAATGTCTCCATAATTCGATATGAATCAAGTTGAAAATTAATAAGAACCTCAGACATTCTCATGATACATATTTGAAAGGGAGACAAAGGAAACCGACAAGGTTTCAGAAGGTAACTGGCTACAAGGAAAGGATAAACTAAACGTGTTTGAGCAGACCTGCTTGAGATCCAGAAGAGACCGAATCCTCTAGAGAGTCTAAGTCAAGGCCAGGATCCAACAAAGCGGTGTCATGCAGAAGACGTAGCTGTGCCGGAGTAAGACCACCACCTGCAGCCAGTGTTCTGCTCATTTCTTCTAGGTGACTCTCTAACTGGCTTAGACCACCTGCTTCTAACAGTCGGCTAAGTCTACAAGCTGACGACTCCAAACCGGGTCCGTCGCTGTCCAACTGCCTGGGATCTGCATCAGGTTCTAGAAGCCTACTCAGCCTGGTCGTATCAGAATCTACTTCAAGAAGCCGCCCTAATCTTAAAATATCTTCAGGACCTCGACTTAAATCTGGACTGGCAGCCTCACTGAGCAAATGCAATTGAGATTCACTCAACTGCCCACCTCCATTGTCTTGCCTCATCTCACTCAGACTCAATACAACTTCTGCAAAAAAAAGAAATAACACTAATTAAAAAAAATATTCATAAAATCTACTTTTAAGGTCCTACAATAAATGAATCAAATTGAATAATTCAAGAGAAATTATTAACAACAAATAAAACAACAATTCCACAATTTACAAGAGAAGAATATGACTTAACTAATACTACCAACTTTCACTGATATTTATGGAAAGTGATATTGTTAAAAATACACATATAAAGAGCATCTCAGAGATGCAATTAGGACATTTTGTACACTTTGTAGCAGAAAGCTAAACATTAAAATTAGACAATGCATTATTTTCTCATTGAAATAAAAAAAAAACTTAAAATAGATTAAAGAAGCCCTTTGGAGCACATGATTAACAATAAGCCAATATTAATTTCTTAACCTGTTTTTAAAATAATTTTTAATTCCTTCTATAGTCCAGTCAAATGGTGCATGAAAAGAGCTCAAAGTGGAAAGTTCTGGTGTAATTGTTGTTAGTGGCTTACTTTATGTTTTTTGGGGTGCTGAACACGAATCTGAAGTTGTCCAACAAAATTTCCCTCGGCAAATATGAGAAATCATCGAAAAACCACAAAAAAAAGTTTTTTATTGGTTTTCAGCTAATAACTTGCAAAGCAATCTACTCACGCAAAAAGTGGTCTAGTAGTAAAATAAAAAGGAGAAAATAATCTACAATTTATGTCTATAACATTTATTTGTACGTCTTATGGTTTTCACGCAAATGGGAGTTGAAATATTGGGAAGAGGTGGCGGTTGGAGGGTACAGGCTGAAGGGTAAACGGTTGGTGGCCAGACTGCGCTGGCAGTTAATTTTATGTTTTTGGGTGTGCTGAACACAAATCTAAAGTTGTCCAACAAAAATTTTACACGCAAATATGAGAAATCATCATAAAACTACTTTTTACTTTTATTTTTTTAGTGGATTTCGCCTTATAACTTACAAAGCAAGCTATTTACGCAAAAAGTGGAAGAGTAGTAAAATAAAGAGGAGAAAATAACCTACAAATTATTTCTTTACCATTTTTTTTGTAAGTCGAATGGTTTCTATGCAAAAGAGGGGTTGAAATAACCGGGAAATCAGTAATTTTTGAAAAACAACAAGTAACACTATTAATATTTATTCTTTATTTCATGTCGGTAAACACTGTTGTTTTCAACCCCTCTTTTGCATAGAAACCATTCGACTTACAAAAAAATGGTAAAGAAATAATTTGTAGGTTATTTTCTCCTCTTTATTTTACTACTCTTCCACTTTTTGCGTAAATGGCTTGCTTTGTAAGTTATAAGGCGAAATCCACTAAAAAAATAAAAGTAAAAAGTGGTTTTATGATGATTTCTCATATTTGAGTGTAAAATTTTTGTTGGACAACTTCAGATTCGTGTTCAGCACACCCAAAAACATAACATTAACTGCCAGCGCAGTCTGGCCACCAACCGTTTACCCTTCAGCCTGTACCCTCCACCCGCCACCTCTTCCCAATATTTCAACTCCCATTTGCGTGAAAACCATACGACGTACAAATAAATGTTACAGACATAAATTGTAGATTATTTTCTCCTTTTTATTTTACTACTAGACCACTTTTTGCGCGAGTAGATTGCTTTTCAAGGTATAAGCTGAAAACCAATAAAAAAACATTTTTTTTTTGTAGTTTTTCGATGATCTCTCATATTTGCCGAGGGAAATTTTGTTGGACAACTTCAGATTCGTGTTCAGCACCCCAAAAAACAGAAAGTAAGCCACTAACAACAATTACACCAGAACTTTCCACTTCAAACTACCATTTGACTGGACTACTATTTTTTTTTCAGTCAAAATGATAGTTTTTTTGTGTATCTTTGTTCTTTGATGAAATGAATTAAGGAAATTAATTTGCAAGATGAAGCAATGTGTGCAGATTTAAACTAATGTAGGGATCATCATACTATCCAAATTTTATCAAGTCAGGCATTCAGAAGATCAAAAATATTCCCTAATGTCCAAAATACATTTCCGTGAAGGAATTTATGAATTTGGAGATAAAAAATGTTCTTCAGTATGATCACTCCTTGATTATTACTAATTAGTTGGGATTAGTGATAACTTAATAAATTGATAGTTATAATAATAAGAATAATAATTACAATAATAGATCAAATATAGACAGGTTACATGTTTAAAATTATTCACATTATCTACAAAATCTACCAATCAAAATTATAACAATAAATGCATCTACTACTCAATAAAGGTTAAGATATAAATTATTTATTTATTGAGATTTTCTTTATATAACTATTGATTAAAAAGGTATTGTATAAGAAAAAAATCTCAAAATCAAATTATTGCGCCATCACAATACATTTCAATTATAAATTTTAATTATATATAAGTGGTTAAACCATATATAAGTGGTATAAGTCAAGAAACATAGAGCGTGTGTGGCTTTAAACAAAATTTACCAAGCCTATAGTGAAGAAAAGTGAAGTAGATACTAATAATCTCAAAGGGTAATTCACTTTAAGCAATGCTTCAAATCCCTAACTCAAGGGGATAACTGATAAATTAAATCAATAGCGATTAACTGTTTAGCAACAATATGCAGGAAACACCAGATTTATGCTTAAAAAAGGAAATTTTAATTATTTTAATCAAAGTTAAATATTATATTGTACAAAGATGGGTTCTTCTGATAGTAAAAGATAATAAAAAAACTAGGTTGATAAACATTGGGAAGAACTGGCAAAAGAGTTATCAAATTAATTTTGTAATGACTAATTTTATTTATTTTTCCCCCCTGATTACAACCCTAAATCATTTTGACTTAGACCTCTAATTAGAAAATCTGCAATGCCTTCCTTGCATAGGTCATTAATTAAAATACAAAACATTTAATTTGTAACAGCATTGCCTCAATGTCACTCAAATTATTGGTGGAATACAAATTTTTAAGTAAAAACAAATATTTTTTTATTAGATTAAAGTAGGGAGCTTACACAAATCGAAAAATGAGTCCTAGGTCAGTCTGCAGCTCTACTTAGTATATTTGTATTAAAAGGTTACAAATACACAACATGCCAACTACTACACTGTTCTTTTTTAAATTATAGTTTGCCTTTTTAAATATATAGAGATCGCATATCATATTGATTTAAGATATGTAAGATAAGTAATAGGACTCTAATCCATGAAAGAGCAGTCTTAAATAAATATTACCCTAAGAAAAATTATTAAAATCATAAAAAAATCTAAAAAAAAAAAACATAAACGACAATTACCCTATAAGCTGTGAACATTCATAATAAGTGCTTTACGAATCTACGAAAGAAACAAGCAAGTGAATTAGTAAAACAAATAATTAGTGTGATGCTTGCAAATACAGAATATAAAACAATATTTTGAGGGTGAATAGTGAGAGTGTAATGCTACTGAGTTATTTGCAAAACTAACCGATGTTCAAATTTCTTTACTCACCGCTTAATCAAAACACTTTCCCAAGTCATCATTATCATCCCAAGACAGCATTGAAAACAAACAAAGATTTAAGTCTTTTTACGTAACTAAATACAGTTAATTTAAAATCAAAAGTTTAACTTATTTATATTACTGTAAGATATATAATATATATAAATATATATATATATATATATATATATATATATATATATATATATATATATATATATATATATATATATATATATACATATACATATCTGTGCCATTAGGGTACAATCAGCTATCTCCAAAAATGGCCAAAATGAGTTAAAGATTGTACTAGATACTAGATTTTTTTCTCTACAACTGGGTATAATCAGCTTTGTCGTATCCAGTTTCTAACTGGAGTTATTGACATTTTTATTTAGTGCATATTCTGTCAGAATACGAAATGAGAAAAAATATTTGTGTACAATCAGTCATCTTCTAAATTTACTGAAAAAATTTGGCATATCTGATTTTACACTAATATGTTTTACTAAAAAAATACAAATGCTTATAGTGTATAATCAGCTATGTCATAAATTTGCAGAAATTAGTAGTAGTAGTAGTAGTAAGGGGGCGGGGAGGCCAAAGCCTGGCAACTAGACCGCATTCGGGTCCTTTTTGCCAACCCCTGACTTCACCTATCGAACCACCACAGAATCTCCCTCAAATCTCCTTGTTTGGGTCACAAAGGAGAGAATGTCTTGCCACTTTAGTGTGACCAGTTCCTCTTCCTTTATTTCCCCTGCTCCTAATAAGTAAAAGCGCAGTCTGCCATATCCTTCACATACTCCCACAAAGTGGAAGGCTGTCTCCTCTTCAAGCCCACACAATGGGCATGTGGGGTCGTCTTCAATCTTCAGTAGTGCCAGATGTCTTCTGAGCTGGCAATGCCCTGTCAAGACTCCAACCATATTTCTTAGATTGGGTCTACCTAATCCCATAAGCCACTTGGTTTTCCCTTTGTCTAGATCAGGCAGTAGCATTTTTGTCTGCCTACAGCCATCCGTTCCTCTCCATGCCCTCCTTGCTTCTTCCCAGATCCACGCATTGATGGCTGACCTCGCCTGTCCTCTAGACCAATCAATGGCGGGTTCCGGTCCACAGAATGGCATGGAGGCTCCTTTCTTGGCTACCTCATCTGCCTTCTCGTTCCCAGGGATCCCTGTGTGCCCTGGGACCCAAAGCAGTGTGACCTCTTTCCTTTCTGCGAGCAGTTCTAATGCCTCTTGACACTCCTTAACAAGTGCTGACTCTACACTCGGGTTGCAGAGTGCTTGGAGTGCTGCCTGGCTATCTGAGCATATAGCTACCTTCGTTGATGTTGCATCTTTCACCTCAGGTTTCCTGGCCACCTCTAAGATGGCGTAAATTTCTGCCTGGAAGACTGTGGTGAGAGTACCTAGGGGGAAACTCTCTTGGGTGCCGGACCTTTCTAGGTACAGTCCCGCCCCTGACATTCCTTTTTCATTCTTAGAGCCATCAGTATATGCCACTAGAGTTTCCTGGTCGAATTTAATATCTCCTACTTCCCATCTGGCTCGTGATGGAATTTCTACCTTGAATTTCCTCTTCAGTACTAGCTGGTGTTCTATTCCTTTCATTCGAACCCCTGTCAATGGGATCTTGGATTCGGCCATCCTTTGTATACCCAGGTGTCCCACAGTATATACGCCCCCTTGCCACTGACCATTGTCTCTAAGTCTCACAAAAGATACAATGGCCTCTCCCTTAATCCATGTATGGAGTGGGGGTAGTCCTGCCAGGGCCTCTAGAGCCGCCGTTGGAGCAGTCCTCATCGCACCCGTTATACTCCTACATGCTAGCCTTTGAACCTTGCTTAGTCTCTTAGACGAGCTGGCCACTTCAGTTCTGGGCCACCAAATAACGGCCCCATACTGGATTCTGGGCCTGATAGCCGCGGTATATAGCCATTTAAGTATTTTGGGGGACAATCCCCATGCCTTCCCCACTGCTCGTCTAAGTTGCCAGAAGGCGATCGTAGCTTTTTCTACCACCTTGTCTAAGTGTGGTTTCCAGGATAATTTAGAGTCAAAAGTTACTCCAAGATATTTCACTTCTTTTGACAATGCGAGTTCCTGGCCAAAAAGTTTTGGGGCTTTGAAGTCCACAAGTTTCCTCTTTTTAGTGAAGACTATCATCTCAGTCTTTGATGGGTTGACTGATAGTCCCACCTCCTTACACCATTTTTCAATGATTCTGCAAGCTAGTTGCATCCTTTCACAGCAGGTGTTCAGGAACTTGCCTCTAATCAGGACTAGTCCGTCATCTGCATAAGCCTGAAAATAGAAGTCTCCTTCCGACATTCTCCTCATAAGTCCGTCCATCACCAGGCACCACAGGTGGGGTGAGAGGCAACTGCCTTGTGGGCAGCCTCCTGACACCATTTTGGTCACGTTAGTGCCGCTGATCGCTGCGGTGACTTTCCTCGCTCTCAGGGAGGACATTATCCATTCGACAATGACTTGAGGAGTGTTCCTTTGTGAGAGTTCCCCTTTGATATTATCTGATTTTGCCTTATCAAAGGCTCCTTCCACGTCAAAGAAGAGAGCTAAGGTGTAGTCTCCACTTTGCATAGCCTTTTCTATCCTAGAAGTAGCCGCATGGAGGGCTGTCTCCGTTGACCTCCCTCTGGTGTATGCATGTTGATTCTTATGCAGCGGTTTTCTAGGTAGAATTTCCTCAATAATGTATTTATCCACAATCCTCTCAAGGGTCTTTAGCATAAATGACGTAAGGCTAATGGGTCGGAAGGACTTAGCTTGCGTGTAGTCCTTTCTCCCTGCAGAAATTAAGTAAGATAGCTGATTTTACACAGATACTTTAACTATTTTTTTTTAAATTATCAAAGAAATTATATGGCATGTCATATTTTGCACAAATAAATTATAGCATAATTCCTCTAACTTTTATATTAAAATTAATATTTCTATAACCAAAGTATCAAGAAGTCTGTTCTTCAAACTAATTCATGATTTCTGGCTCTATAAGCTCTTTCCAGGTATACAGTGTTCTGTAGAGTGAAAAGTGATAATTTCGTTGCTAGATGGCTAGTTCTTGGTAATTTATAAATGAATATGAAGATTTTAGTTCTGTAGATTATAGGTTCAAAACCATCTGATCTTTCCCCATAAATAAAATATTACTCTCTAAATCCTATTTCCATAGACAAAAAGAAAGATTTGTTAGACTTACTGGAATACATTGCTCCTATTTTTCACCAATTTTATAAAGAGTTGCAAGTTTCAAAAAACGTAAAAAATACTATTCCCGATTCTGATTCAGACAGTGAATAACTAACTAGTTGTTTATTATTAATAATTAAACCCTTTTTCCATACAATTTTAATTTTGCATTTTATTTAAAAGTTCTTATTTTGTACTTTATTTAAAATTCTTATTTGCTCTTTTAAATTTTAAAAGTTCTTATTTTGTACTAACATGTCAGCTGCAAGCACGACATGTTTTATTGTACAACGATGGTTTGTTCGCCCACTTAGAGTTGGAATATTTTGAAGTGTTTGGTATTGTTTTAAAGCTTATTAAAAGCGTTTTTTTTCCTAACTTTGTACGCAATTTTCCCATTCGGATCATATCGATAAGTGGGCTCAAAGTTTTTCAGATTTTTTAAAAAAAATCTATTTTTTTTGTTTTCAAAAAGTGAACACTTTTACTGAATCTGTTCGGGACATCGGGTGTAAACGGAAATGGAACGGATTTGGTGTAAAATAGGTGTAATTATGTTCATTTAAAGTAAGATGGTACTTAGCTAAATAACCTAAATTATCAAGACATAAAAAAGCATAATCTGCCTCTGGGGCGGGCTATCCTCCTCCTCAGAGATAGGAAAGGCACCCCCTCCCCTTCCAATATGGTTTTAACATCCAGTTCAGTAATTACATTAAAATTTAAGTAATACTTATTTTGAACATGGAAAAAATTCATAGTTTGTATTTGGGTAAAATCAGCTATCTCAAAAAATTTAACTAATTCCCACCTAAAATTTAAAATTTTGACGCATATGGTTATCTTTAAGAAACTTATGTTGCCTTTTTCTTATAAAGAAATGTTAAAAGAAACAAATTAACCCTAAAGAACTATTACAGATATCTTACTTGATCAGATATAAAAATCCAAACTTTAAAATGGCGATATCTCAAAACTATGTTTTAGGAGATAGCTGATTGTACCCTAATGGCACAGATATATTATATAAACATATATATATATATATATATATATATATATATATATATATATATATATATATATATATATATATATATATTTCAATTTATTTAAATTAACAATACATAAATGGATAAATCATATTATAAAATAAAGATATTAGTCACTACTGTAAAAAGAGGGGATTGTAGGTGGAAAAATAAATAAAATACAATTTATGTATTATGACTTATGCAACAAATGTATAATATTAATAACCAACTAACTTCTGGGGGAAAATATGCTAAAGACTTGATGAATGGAGATGAATTTAACCCATTGCAGGGGTCATTATATCACTAGAAGGAAGTTACTTTTAATGGGAGTCATTGTAACGAATTATTATAATCGTAAGAATGATCCACACAATTAATTCAAACTGCGGGGATACACTTAATCCCAGAAATAGTCTATTCTGGAAGATCTAGATTTATATTCTGTTTGACTTATTTTTTTAAAATACTTTGAGCTGCTATCAAACCAATTTTCAGTTATATAGTGTAAATTAGCACTTGGAAAAAAATAGGACTTGAAACTGCATCTAATTTAAAAACTTGGAATAGTTATAATCTACTAAATGTAAAGCCAAAACTTTCATTCAATATATTAAAAATAAAATGTATACAGGAAAAGGACTAAGAATGGGACAGTTTAAAAGAAATACAAATTATTTTTTAATTAAATAATCACAGACTGGTAAATTAATTTGACAATAACATTTGAAAGAGCTTAAAATTAATCATTTCAGTCATCCAAGATACTCAAACTTGCAAATATCGATGTTGATATAATATAATATTTTGTATGGTACATTTTTAATTAGGAAAACCAATAAATTTTTACTTTAAACAAGTAATTATATATATATATATATATATATATATATATATATATATATATATATATATATATATATATATATATATATATATATATATATATATTTCTAAATTAAACAATTTCAATAGAAATTTCAGCTGAATAATTTTATTAACTAATGACTAATTATTGCATTGTCATCAGAAATACATGATCTGTATAAATTTCAGCTTTTTAGATAGTCAGAAAGTGGCTCAAATTTAAGTTGCAAGATTGGGAGGCAAGTGAAGTTACATAAAAGAGTGTAAAAAACAAATATTACTTTAAATTGAAAAAAGCAAAGGACACTAAATTTGAACTCTAAGAAATAAAAATAAAAGTTGGAAGCTCTAAAGCGATGCTCAATCAGGAGGAAAAACAGTTTACAAGAGATAATTGGGCAAACTACTCCAGCAACTGACAAAAACAAAGTCTGATTTTATCAAAAAATGCGAGTAAAAAGTAGATTCTCAATAATAAAAATACCTCTGAGCATTAACTAGAAACCACAAAATACAAATAAATTGTCAATTAGTAAAACCTATGTTAATAAATAATAATACTATTAAACCAGTATTAAAAATAAATTTAATAACGAACAAGTATGAAAATAATTTTGGTATGAATTTTTGATCCAAGACAACAATGTTTAATAATTTAATAATAGAAAAGATTTTGGTTACCCTCATTAATTACAATTATAATTGCTTATTAATTAACAATTCTATTTACAATATTTTATACACACATATTAATGTATATATGGTAATAGATTCAAGAATTATAAGTTTTAAAATTTTAATATATATATATAAATAACAGTTTATTTTTAATTTTAGTCAAATGTTATGAATTAATGATAGAGGTGTAAGTTTAACAATTTTCTATCAATTTAAAAACTTTATTATTTAGATTTAGATTAGAACTTGTGACAGTTTTATGATAAAGTAATGATTGAATATATCTTAAGAATATCAAGGGTTGATTATGCAGAGTTAATGGGGTGGTGGGTAATATATGCCATGAAGTGAATCAATAAGATATCTGTAGGGTGGAGGTGGGTGATGGTATGGAGGTGGGGGATGATGGTGATAATGTGGTTTGGCTCTGGGGAGGGTAGTATCATATGCATAGCGTACTCTCTGTCTCCTTACAGGGAGGCTAGCATACAGTCTATGATAATCAGGAGGAGGAGGGTAAGGACTGGCTGGTATAGGAGGATACCTCATAGCAGGAGGAAGAGGTGGGTAAGGAATACCTCTAGCCATATAATGGCCACTGGGTAGAGGGGTATAAGGACCTGCTAAGGATGATTGAGAACCATACACGCCACCAATTACAGGAGGTGTTTGCGCCCGCTTTATAGGAGTGAATACTTCACCATAAATTTCACTATTGGGAGTATAGACTTCGCCAACTGGTGAGAAGACTTTGCGAGTGTACACTTGATGCTTTTCAGGTGAATACGGCAGATCAGTGGGTGAATGATAAAGCTGTGTTGGAGGACTGCGATAACCTGCCCTGAATATAGGGCTTGGAGGTAAGGTAGTTTTGTGCTTACCTTGTTTAGACTGAGGGGTAACATTAGACATATCGCATTTGGTCTCCAGCTTCAGCTCTGGTTGCCTTGTTACACAAATCTCTCCATTTCTTTCACTTGTAATAACCTACAATAATAAGATAAAAACCACTATTATTTTACAAAAAAAAAAATCAGAAAAGTATAAATACAATATATATACATAAATGTCATACATACACAATATACAATGCTTATTTTCTGGATAAGCTCATGAATGAGTAACTTTATTTGTCAATAAGCATTAATGCTGAAGAACTCTTTGGCAATATAGTATGGAGGACAAGTTTAATTTTATGGGTTCAAATTTATGTTTATCGTGTTATTATTACATTTATTTTAAAGCCAAGAAATTTTCTTAACTATAATTTAAAACTATAGAATTTAGTTCTGCAGTAGTTGGGCCTATTAAGGAAATAAAAACTCACTTTTGCTTAAAGCAAACATGAGTTTTTATTTACTTAATAGACCCAACTACTGCAGAATAGAATGCTAAAAGGAACAATTCCTAATTTACTATAGAATTTAGCATCCTTAAGGAAACAATTTTTAATTAAATTAGAATTACAGAAGGAAGACAGAATGATGCTATGATTTGCCGACAGGGATTCATTTTCCAGTGGAGCTTGTAGGACATGAACTTCAAAAATCTGTGGTTTGTTATTTTTCTGTGTTATTGTTCTTGTGGTTTGTTATTTTTCTGTTCTGTCTCCCTTCAATAATTCTAATATACAGTGAAAACTATTTATCACGAAAACGCTTAACATGAAAAATCAGTTACCACAAAATATTACTGCGGTCCCGACAAAATAATAGGTTTTGATAATTTTTTTCTTTTAAGACAAAACAAAAATCGCTTAACACGAAAAGATTTCGCTTCTCGGAATGAACAAAATACAAAGACCTTATTTAAGTCGGCGAGAATGTAGAGGGGACTGAAATAAAAATGAGACACCAAGGTTAGAGCACTTGTGCAGTGTGTTTCTTTAATGACTGAAACACCATTATGTTAGAATTAATTGAATCAATTACTGTTTTTATATTAAGAATATATTTGTTCTCAATGTTGTATTTAAATTAAAATTAGTAAAATTAAATAAATTTGTAAAAACGGGGTAAAATTAAACAAATTTAACAATAATAGATTGTAATAGCATAAAATCAATTAAGTATAAGAAATAGGATGTGAGGAAGCTAAGTGTCACATTAATTGGCAGACTATTTTTTATTGCAACAAAATTATATTTATTTTCGAGGCATCATTCCAACGATTGCAATGCTTATGTTACCTTCATTGTCTGAAGCAGACAATCGAGGTTTGTGTCATTCAACACAAATTGGGTAGGGAAGGGGGGTTATAAGCTATTAGCATTATGTAAGGCTGAGTATGGGAAGAGCAATTCGCAAATATGACAAACATTCTTTTCACATAACACCTTGAGTCACACACATGAAAGTCACTAACTTACCAATGCTGACATAATTCAAAATTAGGAAATATATATTTTCATAATTTATTGTACCACTAAATTCTTTAAATTTATTCTCTTTAAATTAATTTTGCTTCCCAGCGAACCAAAGGTAATGGAAGCTATGTAATTGTTCTAAAGAACAAAAAAATTATTAATATTAAAACCCGTTTAAGACATCAGGAAACATTTTAGGGTTCAGGTCTGTCTGTCGCTCAATTTTTATGAACAATCATATCTAAAAAAAAAACACGTCTGATTTTAATAAAATGAGGATGGCAGGTCCAAATTAGCCTATTACTGACCCCACATAAGTTCCAACCTTCTAAGCCCATTTGTTTTTCTTCCACATGCGCACATGAGATATACATCTTCAAAAGTACTCATCTGATTTTTATGAAATTTGGATGGATTGTCAAAAGTAAATCCCACAGATAGCCCCAAATTAATTTCAACCACTCTTCAAATTTTGCTAAATTGATCATTTAATTCATGTATAAAATAAAATAAAACTTTGATACTTTTAAAAAACAGGGGGAAAATTAAATTAATTTGGCAATAATAGGTTGTAAAGTATAAAATTATTAAAGTATACAAAATAGGATGTGAGGAAGCTACACACTAATTGGCAGACTTTTTTAAATAATCTGTAAATTAATGTTTTAAAAACTGGCTGGCAAGTTTATACTTATACATGTATACAGTGCTCGATTTCTTGAAATTGAGGTGCCGGAACTACAACCTACCCTCTCCCCCCCCCCCCCCCCCTGTAGAAGGGGGTGTCCTCCCCCGGGAAAATTTTGAAAAATAAACGTTCAAAAACAACATTTTATGAGTTTTAGACATAAAGCCACACTGCAATCAGGTGGGTTTCGTGTGGAAACTTATATAATTTTAAGTAATATTTAATTTATTATATAATTTTTATTATATAATTATATTATATATTATATTATTATTATATTATATATTATATAATTATATATTATATAATTTTTTAATATTATTATATAATTTTTAATAAACTTATATAATTTTAATACTCTCAATAAATAAATAGGTACTTAGGTTTATACGAATAATTAAATCAACAAAACATTCCCTGTCTCATTCGCCCTTGGGAGTTTCGTTACAGCGTCTCTGCACAGTATTTATTTAATACGATCCCTGCCTTAAAAAAACCTTTGTTGTTTCAGGTTATCATAATTTAGTAGTATAATCTCAACAAATAGATATTTTTTTGTATTTTGAAAAGAAAAATATTTGCCAGTTTAATACATGATGTCCTTAATCAAATTTGTAGTCACTCATTGACAAATAAAATGTTAACAAAGGATTTAAAAAAAAAAAATCTTAGTGCCGATAATTTTATTTTTTATTTATCAGAGAGATAGGTCCCGGAACGCCGTTCCGCCTCAAATCGAGCCCTGCATGTATATATTATATGTATTAAACTAGCCTGTCTCGACCGTCTAGCTGCCAGGTACATAATATATATTATGTCAGGTAATACAATTTTTATTAATCTCAAGTTATCATCACATTTTTCCACCACACAGGCAGGATGCATAGTTTGTTGCATGTAGAATGTAAGAAGCTCGCTTACAAATGCTTCAATAAGCCTTCTTAAACAATTATTGTTATACAGGTCCAAAGGTCTCCCCCTCTTAACTTTTGAAGGGTTTGAGATAAATTAATGAAACTTGGGGGATCTCTACCATGCAAAGGGAAGTTTGTTTTCATACAATCGCCCACTAGGGGCAATCACCCACTTTGCCCCCAGGCCACCCAACTTCAAAATTTCATATTGGATAGCATATTTGGATTCTAAGGTGAAAAATAATAAAAAATTCCTTGAAACTTTTTTCTATCTCCAATATTTTACCCCCAATAGGAGGGCAAAGATAGAAAAATAACCCTTCTGAAAATAGTAAAAAATAACACTTATATTGTTGTAAAATCTAAATGGTTTGAGATAAATTAATGAAACTTGGGGGATCTGTACCATGTAAAGGGAAGTTTGATTTCACGCAATCGTGCACAAACATTATTAGATTTGTACCGAGCGCTCTACCTGAAGTTGTTCCCTTTAGGGGCTCTTTAAAAATTATTATACATTTATTAGAGCAGGTTAATTTATATTAGCTAAGAATTATGCAAGAACACCAGGCTTTATGTTGCATGCCTCCATTATTTAATATTACATCGTGACCCCACCCCATGGATCAAATATAATTTGCTAAAATCCCTAATTAGTAATTGATTCGGTCAACTAGAGAAGCATTTTTAAAAATGAACTGTCAGCAAAAGCAGAGGTATTAGTCTTTTGTATCCCTTTCCCAGTATCATATCACTTCTCTGGGTCGAAATTTAAATTATCTTTCACTAATAAACTTGTATCCAAAAGAGGTACCCTTAACTAAGAATTAAGTTCTTAATTTCAGAAGCACAGTCTAGACCTAATTCCACTTCTTTATTTCCACATTTTTTATTTTTTAAGTTTTAGGTAGTATTCATACAACGGAAAGTTTAAATTTTTTAATTTAAATCAAATTATAATTATTATTAACAATGGGAGACAGACAGATAAAAATAGACTCCAGCGCCGGGACTTGGACCAGGGGCCTCTATATTTCCAGTATAGCGCTCTACCAACTGAGCTACACTGAAGAATAATTTCCTCTGTCAGTAACAATGTAGAGGCCTGTGGTTCAAGTCCCGGCGCTGGAGTCTATTTTTCTCTGTCTGTCTCCCATTGTTAATAATAATTAGACTTTGATTCCACATTTTTTTTTTTTTTTCTATTTAAACCATAATCTAAGCATAAAATCGATAAAGAGCAAAAATAAAACAGTTTATTCCAATTTTACTGCCCTCAAAAATAAAAATAACACAAAACTGTAAGTTTACTGCACTATTCAAGAGCTTTTTAATGATATATATTATAATACATGTAAAGGACTGTATACATTTGTACCCCTGTTCCCTTAGGCACGAAAATTATATTTAAAAAAAAAATCCAAAAGAGCATTAATCTAACTAATAAATACAAATAAATAAAAAATATGAAAAGTAAACAATTATTTTTACCCCTTAAACCTGCAAAAAACATAAAAATTGGTACAAAAGTTTGTGTACACAATTTTTTTCTAAAAAACAAATGACAGCTTAGAAGTACAAATTGAGGCCTTTCAAATGCTATGCAACAAAATAACAAACTTTAAAAAAGTAGCCACTTTTTTAAAAAGCAGCACTCGGGAAAAAGTTTACTCTCACTGTCCTCAGAAAATTGGGCTAACTTGTGAAATAAAATATACTCAATTTATAGAGCTTTAGTGTGCGAATTCAGTGCCCCAATCAGAAATAAAATCGGTCAACAATTATGGACACTATAGGTACTCAAAGACAATGAAAAAAATAAAAAAATAACAATATTGGATGTACAGCAGCTCATAGATACCGCTGGTGCAATCCGTTTTTTTTTTTTTTTTTTTCAATTCAAACTTGTAGTTTAGCGCGTAATAAGTAATAAGCCTTCAAAACGGCTTAAAAGTGAAATCCGCATTCATAATTTTTCAAGGGGGATAAAAATAAAAAAAGTAACCTTTTTGGAATTATTACCTGACGGTTACACGGCAAAACCTACAAGTGAACCAAACATATTCTCAGCAAATAAGACAAACTTATGAAATAAAATATACTCAATTTATAGAGCATTAATGTGAGAATTGAGCGCCCTAATCAGAAATAAAATACGCCAACGATTACCGGAACTACAGGCATTCAAAGTCAAAAATGTTTCAAAAAGTTTCAAGTCAGTTCAAGTATTCTAGAAGTGGGTAAACGTTAATGTCAATGAGTGAGTGAGTTAGCCATGATTTATCTATTATCTATGTCTTATATATATAAAAATGAATGTTTGTCTGTCTGTCTGTCTCTCATGCCTGCCTAAACCGTTCATCCGATTGCGATGAAACTTTGGGGAATGGTTGGATGCATTCCCAGGATGGTTTCAGAGTTAGTAAAACTATGTTTAAAATTTGGTGCGCAGGGGTACGGGGTACAAATGTCAAAGTAATGTAAACCTTTAATTATGCATATTGTTAAAAAGCCCTTTAAGACTACAGTAATTGTTGTTAAGTACATTTTTGTCTTTTTTTCATTTAGGAGGGGGGTAAAATGGAAAATAAAGGGAAAATATTTCTATAATCTATATCTATATAAATAAAAATGAATGTTAGTTTATCTGTTTGTCTCTTATGCCAATATTGAATATTGTACAAATAAATAATATATTGCAAATTGTAATATACATTTTTCATCTAAGGCAACGTTATATAACTAAATAAACTATTTATGAGGTTTTTCAAAGGTAGCAGCTATACATTTCTTATGTTATTAATGTTTATTTGGCGGTACGAAGTTTGCCGGGTCAGCTAGTAGTGTATAAATATTAATAATAAGCAGTAAAAAAATAAATAAATAACAATAAACAACACAACACAAAGATAACTAAAATAAAATGAGACAAAATTGGTCATATCTATTTATATTAAGTTCTTATAATGTGATGCTTTATATTATTCTTGTATTTAGCTTGGTAAGTACAGACCGGTGAGGTGGGTTGCGTGGGTCGATTATTAACTATTAGGTTATTTGGAATGCACTGCTCAGCCAAGCTTTCAGGAGCAACAAGCCCTCTTCTATCTGCAATAAAAAACAAAACAAATGAGGTTAGTTTCATAGATATAATTATAATGAAAGTAAACTGGTAAAGATATTTAAGAAACAAAACAAACAATATTACTAAAGGTCTTCCAAGAAGTGATGGCGCTCAGATAAAACTGTAAACTAAGCTTAATTTAAAATCAGAACTTCTGAGTATTGCCGAAGTCAGTAGTCTGGTGCTAATATTTGATATTTTATAAATGACAGCTCTTTTTAAATCCTTTATATTAACTTCACTTTTGTGCCTGGCTGGGTGCCTGGGGGAGTGCCTGGGTGCCTGGCGTCAACATTTTTGGAAGGCTAGTTAACCCTATTCTACTTATCCGATCGAGCTGAAACTTGGCACATAGACTCTCTACCAATACAACAACATTTTAACAAATTAATTAATTAATTAAATTTAATTAATTAATTAATTAATTTTTCAATTTAATTAATTTTTTTTTAAAAAATGAATGAATTAAATAAAAGTAGTTGGTTTTCATTTTGACCATTTGTTTCTCTAAATTTACAGTATTTCCAAAACCTGAAGAAGCCCAGGTTCCCTGGACGAAAGCTTGTTTGAATAAAATATAATAAAGGACTTTCATTCCAAAAAACGACCAACTACTTATATAAAAAACCTCAAGTCCACAAAAGAAAAACTTCAATTAGGATTAAATAAATTTTAAAAAATTAAGTATTAAAAGTAAAATAAAAAATTAATTAATTAATTAATTGGTTGGTATATAAAATCTTTGGAAGGCTAGTTAACCCTCTTCTACTTATCCGATCGAGCTGAAACTTGGCACATAGACTCTCTACCAATACAAAAACATTTTAACAAATTAATTAATTAATTAAATTTAATTAATTAATTAATTAATTAATTTTTTTTAAAAAAAATGAATGGATTAAATAAATTTAAAAAAATTAAGTATTAAAAGTAAAATAAAAAATTAATTAATTAATTAATTGGTTGGTATATAAAATCTTTGGAAGGCTAGTTAGTTAACCCTCTTCTACTTATCCGATCGAGCTGAAATTTGGCACATAGACTCTCTACCAATACAAAAACATTTTAACAAATTAATTAATTAATTAAATTTAATTAATTAATTAATTAATTAATTTCTCAATTTAATTAATTATCTTTTTAAAAATGAATGGATTAATTAATATTTAAAAATTAAGTAATAAAAATTTATTTAATTAATTAATTAATTGGTAGGTATATATAAAATCTTTATAGGGCTAGTTAACCCTCTTCCAGTCGTCCAATCGAGCTAAAACTTGGCACATAGACTCTCTACCAATACTTCCCCCTCACAACCAAAATGCAAAAATATAAAGGATTTATAATAAAAACACGGTTTTTATGGGCTGGTATTATTATTATATATGAAGTTATGAGTGTCGGGTGTCGGATGGGAGGTGGGAAGGGGGTATTTGACGGCAAAAGAGGAATTAACTTCTAGTTGAGGAACAAGCATTAGGGTAGGGTGTGGGAGGTTGGATTATTTCACCCTACATGGGAGTTAATTATGTGACTTTATTATAATGTTTTACAAATAATTAAACCAGACATGAAAATATTTTTTAAAAAATAATAAAAAATTACAAGGTGCCTTTACTATGCCATAAAATTGAGAGCATATTTCTGTATGGAGGACTTGTGTGCAATTTTTTGTGTATGTTTATTTGAATGGGTTTTTTATGGTTGACTAGGAGTGATTTATTGAGGTTTGTTTTTCACTGAAGCAGTTTCTATTATAGTTTTGAAGGACTCTGTTGATTTCTAGTTGTCACAACTATTATATTATAGAGGTGATGAAGGAAAAAAAGAACAATTAGAAGAGTAGCACCAAATGGAAGAGAGTGGTGAAGTTCTCCCTAGGATCAAAAGCCGAAACGTACAAAAGAGTTGTAACATATACCTCAGACACATAGTTAGTAAAAAAATACTAAAAAAATGGTAAAGGAAAGTAGTAAAACAAATATTTGAAGAAACATAAACATTAGTATGCAATTGAGAATTGGAACTAAGTACAGTTATTTGTGAACTGAAGATATAGAGTTAAAAATTAAAGATAGAAGGCTAGGCCATATTTAAAGGAGTCTGGAAATGGATGCCCTAGGAAGTTGCTGGACAGTCAGCTAGGAGGCAGGAGAAGTTATGAAAGGCTAAAAAAGTAATTAGAGGAAGATGCGGAGGAGGGGTTTTAAAAAAATTAAAAGTTGAGAGTGATATTTCATATTTTTAATCTATATATATAAAAGTCAACGTATGTGTATATTTGTATATGTATGTGTGTATATGTTCTTATTCTACAGTTTTAGTCCGATCTTGATGAAAATTTGCACACTTGACCTTCAAAGCAAGGGAAAGGTCACTGTTTACATGCATTTTTTAAATTTAAATTTTGGTGCACAGGGGTACGGGAAACAAATGTCAAAGTAATGAAAACCCTTCATGATGCATACTGTTGAAAAGCTCTTTAAGAGTACAGTAATTGTTGTTATGTACATTTAGGGGGGGGGGGGGGGTATGATGGAAAAATATATCTAAAAGTCAACATATGTGTGTATGTTCTTTATACAAATCTACAGTTTTAGTCCGATCTCGATTAAAATTTGCACACTTGACCTTCAAATCAAGGGGAAAATCACTGCCTACATGAATTTTCAAAATTTAAATTTTGGTATACAGGGGTACAGGGTACAAGTAATGTATACGGGGTCAAAGTAATGAATTTCCTTCATGATGCATATCGTTGAAAAGCTCTAAGAGTACAGTAATTGTTGTATTATGAACAATTTTTTTTTCAAATTTACATTTAGGAGGGGGTAAATTTGGGATATTTGCAAATTATCTTATCAAAGAGGAGGGGGTACAGAAATAAGTGGGAGGAATAGAATCTAGATATTCCCTTTTACGCCCTTTCTGGACAAAATGCAAAAGTTGTTATGACTCACGACTCCCTGCACTTCCATCTTCCTATGTTTTAATTAACACTTTTCAATTTTCAATAGGTTTTCTTTTATTAGTAATTTTTTATGTTCTTATGTATCTTCGGTTAATAGTCTTATTTTATTGATTCATTCTGGTTGTTTTTTTTATTTATTCATCTATTTTATTTATTTTTTTTAAATTTTTCTAGTCAAAGTCATTCTATGTAATATTGTTTTATTTTTTATATTTTACGATCTGATTAAGAGTTTTGCATGTTGCTACATATTTCTTTTAAATTTGTCCTTTGTGTCTTAACTGCTATTTCGTCTAGGTTTTCCTTTTCGACATTTTGATTACTGTTGGTTTAGGCACTGATGATGGCCCTATAGTGGCTGAAAGCTGCTCTGAATTTAATAAATATTTTTTTCGTGGAGAGACATTTTTATTTTAACACATAAAATCAACTGTTTCTAGAGCTTAAGTTTCACTTCTAATGCGTGAGTCTCACACATATTTTTTAAATTATGTATTGGAGGTGACTAATCCACAGGAAAAAAATACCAATTCCTGATGTCATAAGCTGATGAAACAAAAAAATAAGTTATTTTAATCATATCAATGGGATTAATCAAGCAGGTTGAAAGTTGTAGGAACTTATCAATCCATTCAAGTTGTACAAAGCAGTAAAAATAATTTTCTAACCCCTCGCAACTAAAGATGATCTAAGGCTGCTGAATGAATCCATCAATAATTTTTCACAGCAGTTTAAAGAATTAAAACAAGAGGTAGATGCATTAAAATCAACAAATGTGGAATTAACAAAAAAGATAGAATTTTTAGAAAATCGTGGGAAGAGAAACAATCTAATTTTTTGGGGCCTACAACCATCAAATAAAACTGACTGCGTTGCGCTTATTCAAACTTTCTGCTCCGAACAGCTTGAGATGAAGATTGAACCTTTCGTAAACAGAGCTCACACTATGGGTGCAAATGGAAATAAGGCTGTAATGGCTCACTTACCACAAGATTCCGATATTAAAAATGTTTTACGGCATTGCAGTAAACTAGCGGGAACCAAAATTTAGTGTTCCAGAGAGATTTCTTGAAAACTGTGAGAATTAAAAGAGCTTGTCTATTTGCATTAAAAATAGAAATTAATATAAAAATAGAATGTAATATAAAAATAATTACGGATCAACTATTGACAAATGATATTAAATATACTCTATCTGGTGATAGTTCGCAAATATTGTTTAAAAACATATCCGGCGCTGAAAGAATAAAAGCGCTAACTGGTATAGATGTAAATGGATTTTTGAAAACGTACAACGAAAATAGGGTAAAGCAAAAATAATGGTCAAGAAATTACTATGACTACTAGGGATGGGAGGAACGGTTCCATGAGTGGAACGAGTTACAACGTTTCGTTCCAAACCAATAACTAGTTCCAGGAACTAGTTATTTTTGGAACGTATCAGTTTATGTTCCAAAGACAGTTTCTCTTATACTTCACGTGTTCCTGAGTCTAGTCCAGGTTGGATCCACAATAAGTTCCATTTCTTTATTAAATAGTTCCACTCTTCACTGACGCTGACGATGAAAAGTTGAAATTAAATACAAACATTTATAATAATATTAAGATCTCTTTATTTATCTTTTTATCTTATATTTTTTTATATTGATATTTTAATTACAACCAAGTAAACAGAATAATAAAAATGTTTATGATACAACATTATGGTAACCACTTGAAAAATATATTTTATACCATTATACCAGTATAAATAATATTTTTAAAAACTAGAATAATATGTTCTTTTCATAACGAGATCCTAAAACTAAACAAAAAAAAAAAAAAAATCACCTGTTTATTTCGTATTATTTACTAACTATTTAATAAACCGGAAAACAAAACTAAAAAAAGAAATGAGTGGCGAAGGGCGAAAGCGACAAGAGGAAGTTGACTATGACCTTAACGAAAAAAAGTGGCAAAGAGGCATCTATGTCGCTGAAAGAGAAAAAGATAACGCTTCATCTATAACTGGAGTGATTCGGAGACTCGAGCTCTCATCCCCACTCCATTACTCTACTCTACTATACAAGACATACACGTTTCGTTCCAGCTTGGCTGGAACTGGAACTTGGAACGAAAACTATAGTTTTCGTTCCACTACAGTTTTCGTTCCTCGCGAAACGAACCTTTTACGTTCCTTCCGAGTTACAGTTTCGTTACGTTTTCTCGTTCCCGTTTTCTCTTTAATCAATTACGTTACACGTTACGTATTGGCACGGAACGAAAATCATCAGTTTCGTTCCAAGAGAAACGAGTTTTTAACGTTCCCTTTAAGTTAGTTGTTTAGTTTCGTACTGTTTTCTTTCCTCTTTAATCAGTTACGTTTCGTATTATTTTGCTCAATAATCCTTAAAAGATATTATTTTTTTTAAATGGTGGTAACAAATTTGTATCAATTCAAATAATAAAAATTGATTAACTAAATAAAACTAGACAGTAAAATTAAATAAAATAAAAACTTCAAAGTCGTTCCAAAAATAACGTAGTTCCATGAAATCTTGGAACGATTGGAACCGTTCCAACACTGAAACTAGTTTTTTTGATAGTTACGTTCCGTTCCGCCCATCCCTAATGACTACATACTAAAAATGACAGCTAAGAAAAAATTATCTATCAGCACTGGAACTGTAACGGTTATGAACACTATAGAGAAAATTATGAAGAATTTATCAAATGGGATAAAGTGTGCTCGATTGAAACGTGGTTGAGAAAAGAATTAAAAACTTCGGAGATATGGCCAGATCACCAGGTCATATCATCACCTGCTAAGAAAGAGAGAAAAATGAGCTAGTGGCGGCCTGGGCGTCATCCCTAGGATTTGTGTTGCAGAATTGGCAAACTGAATCAGACAGACCAGGCAACTTCACCTTAATGAATAAAAATGGTGAAAGCACTATTGACTTAGTTTGGTGCAGAACCGCTGGTTTGCCCCTAGTCATAGACCTACAAATTCTTGATTTGACCAATTGCTCTGATCACTTCCCCCTATTACTCACTCTAGAAACCGATTTCCAAGACATTAATTTCACAAAAAATCGGTTTCCCGTCAAAATTGATAAATATACTAGGGACAACAACTATTATACCGAATTTAAACAAAGCATTGACCAAATTCTAGCTACTTCAAATTTACCAATAGAAATATCTTCTCTAGATCAAATACATTTTTTTATAATAAAATCGATAAAAAAAGGCTGCTACGAATCAGATGTGAAAAAAAGTATTGAACTAAAACAAAACCAGATTATAAGATCCGGTAGGAGGAAGAACAAACCTTGGTTTTTATGAAGAGTGCAGGTGTGTGAAGATCGCTGCAAGAAAAACTGCAAGGAAATGTAAAAATGAAAACTTTAAAGAACCTTTTAAAACGGATTTGAAAGCAAGTTGAGCAGAGTAGATAAATAATAAAACACAGTACAAAGAAAACATTATCAATCAGCTAAAAAATATTAAAGATAACAAAAACTTTTGGAAAACGATAAACAGCTTTAAAAAACAAAATATAAACAACTGCGGAAAAATAACAGAGTGAGAAGATTACTACTTAAAATCATATAAGGAATTAAAACAAATAGGGGAGATCTACTTTCTTGAATTAGCAGACCCCGCCCTTGACTCGGAGATAACGGAATATGAGGTTTTGGCAGTGATTAATACATTACATCTAGAAACGGCTCAACTCCAGGAACTTATCTAATAAGTAATGATTATTTCAACAAAATTCTGATTCTGGAAAAAACACTGAGTCAGGGGTCAGTTATTACGATTAAACCGTTGTTTAAGAAGGGAGATAAAAATTACCCAAATAATTATAGGGGAATCTCACTAATAAACTGTGTCACAAAATATTAACATCTATCTTAAACAATCGACACAGGATTTGGTCGGAAAAACAAAAATTAATCCTGGAAACTCAAGCTGGTCTGGGCAGAAGCTGTGCCGATAATATATTCAACCTTAATGTTTTAGTACAAAAGCATCTACGTTTGCCCAAAGAAAAATCATCCCTGCATTCGTAAAAAAGGGCGAATGCAGGTAATAAAAAAAGGCTTTGATAGCTTAAACCATCAGAAATTAATTCAGAAATTACAATTAGCAAAAGTAAGCCCCAAGATGTTAAGAATTATTACAAATTTATACAAAAATGCAAGAATGATAATAAATTCTAACAATGAAATTTCGTCTGAAATTGATGTTTTACAAGGAGTGCTTCAAGGTGAAATTCTTTCACCTTCATTATTTGATCTCTTTCTTAGAGATATCAATGAATTATTTAAAGCTAAGGGTCACAAAGAAATAAGCATAGACGGTTCAATAAACATTAGCGGAAGATCTTACCATTCTTTCGGACTCAGTCGTTCAGCAGAACAAAGTGCTGAAAATGTTGGAGGAGTATTGTCTTACCAACGATTTGACGGTTAACATAGGCAAAACAAAGGTTTTAATTTACTCTAAAGGTAAAATAGGGGGGTAAGCTGTAGTGATGTGGATTATAGCCTCTCATACTGAAGTCATCCTCACCTTCACGGGGTGCCCCCTGATTTTGCAAACGAGGCTCTGGCAACCGGTAGAAGGGGAAGTGAAGCGAAACATATAGCCACTCCTTCCTAAGTCATCTCCACCGGATAAATGGAGCACTGGTGCGGGAAGAGGGGCCTCGTAGCCGTGGTGAAGGCAACCTCTGTAGGGGAAGGAGACCCCGAAATTAAACCCCTGGTCCTTCAGGTTGGAGGTTGGGCAAAGGGCCGGCACCCCTTTCCCGTAAAAAAAAAAAAAAAACCCACCGCTACGTTTCCTAAAAAAAGAGAAAAACCCAGCGGATTTTAAGGCATCGACATTGGCTTGGAAAAAGGACTATTCTTATTGGAACCTGGAATGTACAAACTTTGATGAGGAAGGAGAAAGAACTAGTGGAGGAGATAAAAAAGGCTAATTTGGACATCCTAGTGGCAACGGAGACAAAGAAAAAGGGAAGAGGGCAGGAGATAATTGATGATTACGTTCACATGTGGACAGGAGTTGGTAAAGATAGCAGAGCGAGGTCTGGGGTATCTATATGGCTAAAGAATAAGTTCAAGAAAGATATCATTGATTGGAAGGAAGGAGGTGATAGGATGTTAAGGGTGAAGGTCAAAGTAAATGGCTTGACTTTGAATGTAATTGCAGTTTATGGACCTACTGAAGACTGAAAAAGGCCGATGAGAAAAAGGAGTTCTTCGAAGACTTACGAGAAATGGTGGATGACTGCCCTACCAATCAAGAGATATTAATACTTGGCGATTTTAATGGAAGAGTGGGTAATCCATTAAATAATGAAGTTATTGGTCCCTGGGGTGAGGGTACCGAAAATGACAACAGGAGAAGATTGATTGAGTTCTGTGAAGAAGAAGAATGTGCAGTATTGAATGGTTTTTTTCAACACAAAGATATCCACAAGTATACTTGGACCCAACCTAGTCGGGGCCTTAGGTCAATTATAGACTATGTAGTAGCGAAACGAAGTCAAAATATTATTATTCAGGATGTCAGGGTCAAAAGGGGGGCGGAGTGCAGTACGGACCATCATCTGGTACTAGCTAGAGTTGCGTTCCCCAAAAAAGCTAAGCATAAGATGGGAGTTTTGAACTCAATAGGAAACAACAAGGAGCAGGTAGTGAATGATTCGGGATATAGAATTCACCTTCTACAACAGGTATGGGCAACCTTTTCTCGTCTGGAGCCGGATTGTCACGGTTCTTCCGAGTCGCGGGCCGGAACAAAAAACAAAATATCAATTCAAATATGCAGGGGTGGGGGGGGGGGGGGGGGGTAGTCTGTAGAACACCGTTGTAAAGAAATACTGTGATCTTTGCGCCAGATATTGAATAAGCATGAATGGTGAATATCATAATTGGGTATAGAATATTTAATGTCATGGGAGTTTTAAAATGACCTGGTTTTTAAAGGAAACTACGAATAAGTATTATTCAAAATAGTAGAAAATTCTTCTGTGAGATCCTATGTGTTAACCTTCATTGCCATGGTTTTCAATGATTTTATTATTGGGATTTATTAAAATAAAACAAAGTTGGAATTTCGAGTAGTAAGTATATAAATTAAAAAAATTGAATAAATAAAGTGATACACATTATAGAAATACTATATAAATTTAAAGAAAAACACAAGTGATACATTATCATAATATTATTAAACATATATCTAATTTATCTTAACCAAAAGTGGTTTTCTATTGAAACGTTTTATGTATTAAATTCCCATTTAAAAAATTGTTGTGGATTTTTTCTCGTTCCACCCAAGCATTTTAGTAGGTACCGTGCCTACTAAAAGTATTGTAGGTGACGTTTTTTTTTGCATTCGAACTTGAATTTCTTCATGAAATCGATACGGAATCGCAATGATGATTATTCTGTTCGAAAGGGTATTGAATGAGGAAGTTTTTGTGAGATTTGACAGCCTCCAAGAGTTTTTCTAGGAAAATAGTGAGTGAGCATTCTAAGTATTCCAGAAATTTTAATTTTTCTAATTTTTCAACGTTTGAACTGTTATTTCGGTGTTTAGTTATTGGTTCCCAAAAATGATAGTGCTCTAGTTTTATAGGGAATTAAACTCTAATTTCGAAAATGTGGTCAAAAGTAAAAAAATAACCAGTTGGAGTGGACTAAATTTTTGCATGTCCGCGGGCCGGATCAAAACATGCCACGGGCCGGATCTGGCCCGCGGGCCGGGGGTTGCCCACATGTGTTCTACAAGATGAGAGTGTGAAACGGCTTTACCAAAATCGACGAGGAAAAACTGGACATGGCCAAGGAAGAATGGAATGCCTCAGACTTATATACTTTTTTGAAAGAGTGTGTTCATCAGGCGGCAACTGAGGCTCTTGGTATAGAAGAGGGGAAAAGGTTTTTTAAAGTGGGGTTGTCTACAAGAGCCCAGATCGCAATTGACCAGAAAAAGGAAGCATATCAGCGGCAGCTAGTCTCACAGCGCAATGAGGACATTGAAACATACAAAGCAAGTAAACGAGAAGTGAAAAGGCTATTGCGATCCTGTGATAAGGAAAAATGGGAAGATGCCTGTATGGAGATTGATCACACCTTGGAGTACAATAGATCGGCGCAAGCTTGAAAAGTTCTTAGGAAGATGAGAACAGAGGATAGCTCATCGCCAATGGTGCAACTTATTCACATGAAGCAATGGGAGGATCATTTCAAGATTTTGTTAATAGAGGATAGAGCAATGTTTTTGGATCAAGAGCGAGTAGGGGAAGAGATAGTTAGGAGGGCCGAAGAAAGCACAGACCCATTTCTGGAACAGGAGATAATAGAAGCCCTTAGAGGTTCACCCAATGGGAGGGCTAGTGGACCAGGAGGAGTGGTCATGGAGCTATGGAAGCATGGGGGACTGAAGCTTAACCGGCTATTAACTAAAATGTTTAATCAAGTCCTTGGAGGGGAGAGTGTTCCTGATGAGTGGGGCTTGTCGTACATCTCAGCCATATATAAGAAGAAAGGCAGCAGACGGGAGCCAAGCAACTATAGGGGCATCAGTGTTATGGCGTCAATTAGTAGGCTCTTGAGTAAAGTTATAAAGGCGAGACTGGAGAAAGTTATAGAGGGCTCCATGCTGGAGGATCAAGCTGGGTTTACTGCTGGGAGGTCATGCCTTGATCATATTTTTAGTGTCCGTCAGATTACAGAGAAGATGGTAGCCAAAGGGCGAGATGTCCACATGGCCTTTGTGGACCTGGAAAAGGCATATGATTCAGTGCCAATCAGGCTCTTGTGGAATGGATTGGGAAGAGTAGGAGTTCAGGACTCCATGGTTGCATTTCTTAAAAAATTGTATGGAGGTTGCAGGGCTGCAGTGAAAGTTGGAAGTAGGTTGTCTGAACAGTTTCAGACTACAAAAGGTTTGCGACAGGGATGTGGAATGTCGCCTACACTATTTAAAATATATATGCAGGATGTGCTAGCTAGTTGGAACAGACATTGTGGTGGTATGGGTGTTCAGGTTGAGCAGAATGTTATCCATTCCCTTCTCTTTGCCGATGACCAGGTAGTTATTGCCTCGGATCGGCAGGATTTAAAATTCATGCTTAGAAGGCTGTTGGAATCTTTTGAGAGAGGAGGGTTAAAGGTTAACATGGAGAAGACTAAGTACCTGGTGGTTGGAGGGAAGGCCAAAGATATAGTCATTGCTCAAGGTGTCATTAAGGCAGTGGACTCCTTCAAATACCTCGGGCCTATTATCTATGAGTCGGGTACGTGTCAGTTTGATGTAAGTACCCGAGTTGTTCAAGCTCGGAAGGCTATAGCTATGCTGAATGGAGTTCTGTGGAGTCGTTCGATGGGAAAGAGCACAAAGAGACTATTCTGACTACCATTGTTGAAAGTATTTTAACCTACGGAGCAGAAGGGTGGACATTGACGGAACGACAGAAGGATCGAATTAATGCTGTGGAGATGGATGGGCTGAAAAGAGGAGCACGAATTTCCAGGTGTTAGAAAGAGTGAGGAATGAGAAGATTAGGCGGCAGATGGAGGCGGACGAGACGGTGATAGGACGTATTGAGGAACGGGCACTTCGTTGGTACGGTCATGTGAGGAGGATGGGAGAGGAGCGTTGGCCGCGAAGAGTGCTGGAGTGGTTGCCGCCCGGCAGGAGAAAGAGAGGCCGTCCCAGAACAACCTGGAAGGGAGGCGTCGTAAGGTCAATGAGGGAACGGAACCTGCAGGACAGAGACTGGGAGGACCGCCGAGGGTGGAATTTAGGAATAACAGGCAACCGCTGACAAGTGGAGAAGCCCTGTAAAGTAAAGTGAGTAAGGTAAAATATCCCAAAATCGCCCTAAGAGTTATTATAAAGGCCAGGTGTTAGAAGAATAACCAGTTTTAACTATTTAGGAGTTTGTTTCAATCAGAAAGGTGTATTCGAACAAACAACTAATCAGGCTGTTAGTAGAAGCCAGGCTATTGGAGGCGCAGTAAGAGAGACCCTAGTAAGAGCGTCTAATCGTTTTTCCAAGCCGCTTTGGAAGTATACAACGTTGGTGTTCTAGGATCGCTTCTTCATGCCTCACATGTATGGTCCCTCCGATGCTTGCATCATTTAGAATCAGTTCAAGCCCACTTCTCGAGAAAAGATTTGTCATTAAAATCAAATACACCTCACTACATTGTAAGACAAGACTTCAAGATATCTCAGATAACAGTGAAAATTTTCAAACAAACATTAAACTTTGTTAAAAAAAAAAAATCTTGGACGATAGTAGCATATTAAAAAAATGTTTCCGACGTCTTTACACTCTAGCAATACAATAAAATATAACTGGATTTTTCAACTAAAGCCCATTCTTGACACAGTAGATATCAAACTTGAATAAATACGCCTACCCTCTTTCAATAGCACTTCCATAGAAAAAATAGCTTCTGTGTACCAGTTAAAACTAAAATAATTTCAAGATAAAAAGAACTTTTTATATACTACGTTTTTAAATTTTCTGATGAATTGTATGTAATGTTGATAATATAATTGTTATTGTTATATAATATATAATATTAGTAAAATAAAAAATAGTTCCGAATTTATTTACTTCACATAAATGACAGCCATCTAGAGAGCTGATCTTCAACCTATAAAAGGACAAATTTTTGTACAAGGGATCTCCCCAACACCAAATGTAAAGCATGTCATCGATATATTTGAAATAATATAAATAATATAATCGATATTTCCTGTTTTGCTGTCATTCAATGTTTATCTATCATAAATTTGAGACCCGTCAAAATGAAGATTGCGTAAATATGGGACATGGCAAAACAAATAAAATAACTTGCGGATTTTCTCCGAACTAACTTTCCGTACAGAAAAATTTGCTGAAAACCAATTAAATTCTGCTGAAAGATGGCTGAAAGTATTAAAATAATGCATTGTCATCGTGTTCTGAGCTATGCTAAAAGTTTCAAATGTCTAGCTATTCGGGAAGTTAGTTAGAAATCGATTGCCAGATTTGTACCGGACAAACAAACAAACAAGAAAGCAAGCTAATAAAAACGTAGTAAAATGAAGATCAAGAGAGAATACAACACTCAAGCTACAGCCAAATGTATAAAATACTTAACAGTTTCCACCATACCGATATCAACTACCTCAATTTAGATATTCCATTTGCTCAACAAAAAACACTGGCTCAACTTCGGACTGTAGGAATGGATTCAATCTACATGTTATTAAATTGAGTGAGGTTGCAACCAGAGGGAAACAGCCCAAGCCCTTTAGGCCACATTTTCTTCAGGTGCCCAATTTACGAGCAGCAAAGAAAAATATTACTCCCGCTTCACCTTACAGGCAATGAACTGACTGACCAAACTAACCTGGCCTCGCTACTTGGGCCCACAATTAAGAACCAAGCCGGTAGTATTTTTTACTTTATTTTAAATATCTAAAAATTGCGAGCTTTTCTTTTAGACTTATGAAATAATGTTATAAGTTAAATTTTGTTTAAGTGAATTTATTATCATTTAACCTTTGTTTTCAAATTGCGTTAGCAATATCAAACCGTGTTATTTGTATTTATATTTATTTATTTAAATAACTTTTATTTTGAACATATTAAGTGAAATATTTTAATATATTACATTAAGAAAAATAAATTGAACTATACATAAAAGATAAATTAAATTAGAATTATATGCTCCCATTTTGTAATAAGCTTCAGCTTTTGTACAAATAAAAATTATTCTATTACATTCTATTTTATTCTATTCAGTAAAAATAATTACCTATAAGGCTGGGTGGTGATGGACCACAAAGTACTTCGCAACAGTTTGCACATATATTCCCGTAGCTATACGGATTAGAATTACTGTGACCTCGTCTTGATGAAAACGATCCTTTAATCTAGATAAATCAAAATCAATATTAAAGTACCAGTTCAAAAATATATTTCACTTTAAAATATAATAAAACCAAATACTAAAAAAATAATACATTTAAAGTATTAAAAGGGGGAATTCCTTACATCTTCATTAGTAGTTTGATTGGAAGTAGTAAGGTAAGTATGGAAGCCTGCAAGACCAAGAACAGACCAAACGCTGAAGAAACAAACAATAACAACAACTACACTGGCAGGTGATTCCTTAACTGCTTCAAAGAAAACTCTGTCATCCTTGGCCACTGAGCAAGACAAAACACATTTCATTAAACAGTGATTTTCATTCAGCAATTTTTATTTAATGTCAACACATATATTTGGCCTAGAACCCTCTCAAATTTCAATTTCGAAGTTTGATAAAAAATAATCTAACTGGCATATTTAAATAATCTCTCTTTCTCGCTTTATGAAAAGGATTTATTAATGATCAATTTCAGTCATACTTTAAAAAATTCCTAGGCTTGCTTTGAAGCTAACACAGAATCAATCACAGTCTATTATGCTTGTTTTCATCCCATTATTTTAATACTTGAGCAACATGCTCATTAGAATAAAATTAAAATAATAAAAGATTGGAGTGCTTAATAGGACAATAATAATTAATTGTTTAATACAAAAAAAAGGAATACATATAATTAAAAAATATCTTACACAAAACTAAATGAGTAACAGCACACGCCAAGATGAATACACAGAGAAATGCCAGTGAAACAATAAACATGTAGAAATACCTATAATTTCTTTTACCAACACAGTTGCCTACCCAGGGACAATGGTGATCAAACCTCTCTGAAAATATAAATTAAAAAAACCATTAAACAGGTAAAAGTAACAAAAATTATACGCTAAGAAATTCCTCGAGTAATGCTATAAAAAAAGAAGGAATACTAATTTGTAATTTTTCAGAGTTATTACACACAACTGCATTAAACTAAGATAGTATACAGATACTTACCAACACAGTTATCACAGAGGCTACAGTGAGAAGCTCTGGGAGGCCTAAATATTTTGCATGTAAAACAGTATTTAAGTTTAATAGTTTGGCCCTTCACAAGTATTTCTTTGGTCCTTGGTGGTGGTCGGAAGGTTGGCGAATTTCTGCTATTAGGAACTTCTAAAAAATAAATCAAAGCAAAAATGTATAGAAGTATATACAGTAAATAAGTAACAATTTACCAGCCACCTACAGCCTTTATCATGTAAGTAAGTCAACCTTATACCATTTACCATTTACCTTTTCTTTTAGAACAATTCACTTTATTTTTACAAGCCTTTATTTCTGAGGCTGAAATATTATTTATTTTCAATAACTGTATTGGTATTTTTTTTTTTTTTTTTTTTTTTTAGTTTCTTATACTCTTATATAAATAATAAAAATGATGAACTCTTAGGTTCTTTAAAAGCTTTAATTATAAGGTATTCAACAATCCCTGTTAATGTTTTATTTTTAGGGTTTCAAGGTTATCATAGAAACCCTTTAGCTTTTGGTAGTTCTTTAGTTGAATCTTTGATCTTATCTCCTGACCTATTGAAGATATAGATTTGAAATTTGGTATACAAGTTAAACTAAAATCAGGAAATATGTTGAGAACTTATCATATTAAGAATATGTGAATATTTGCAGGGTAAACAGTGTACTAAGAACAATATCCTTAAAAACAAACTTTATTAAGGATGCATTACTAAAATAATAGACAAAGCAATTAACATAGGTGACAAACATTTTGTTGTAAACAATTACAACGAAGGCTGTCTCAACAACTGTGCAATATATAAACAAAATCTAGTTTTTGCTATTTTTCAGCAATATTTACTACGTTTCCATGATGTTTAAATATGGATTGAATACGGGTTGAATACAGTTTTTGGATCCAAAGTGTCCATGGAAACCTAGATTCAATAAGGATTAAATACGATACCGATCCCGTTACGATACACTAAATTCTGGGATCGTATCTGGATCGAGTAGCATGGAAACACCTGAACTCAATCCTGACATGCGCAGAACATAGGTGTGAGCGCACCTAGCGTATTTATGTAGAAACTGTAGCCAAATCTGTCAAAATACGTAATAAAAAGTCCAGTCATGCACCATGACTTAATGAGCGAATTTTCAAAGAAATCTGCGCATTATTGGCTTATGATAATATAGGAAAATTTTGGTTTAGAATTTGGATGGGTGAAAAAAAAAAAATTTGGTACACAGGGGTACAAAAGTCAAAATAGTATTTACCCTTCAAGATGCATGTCGTTGGAAAGCTCTTTAAGAGTACAGTAATTGTTGTTGTGTACACTTTTCTCATATTTTCATATAAGAAGGGCGTTTCATTTTCATATTAAATAGAAAAAACACGTTTTTATGCTATCTTTGACCATAAATTGTCAAAATTTGACCCCTAAATGAACTCCAAAAATTCCGTCCAACGAACTCATCCTTTCTTTTGATATTATTGACATTTTAAAAATTGTTTACAATTTTTAAGTGCATCCTAAGGGGAGATTCATACACACATAAAAAAAGGTGTTAAATTTTAGGAATCGATTCAGAATGGTTTAAAATGGATTTTCATAGAGAAAATTTTCAAAAATTCCCATTACAAAAATTTTGAAGCCATTGCAATAGCTTAATTTTCTTCGAAAATTCGCTAAAACATAAAACATAAAAGGTGAAGGTTACAAAATTATTTATAACCTTTACCAAAAGTAACCAAGAAAAAGTTAGTTTTTTTTATTTTGTATTGAATATGGATTCAATACCACTCATGGAAACACATAACTTGTTAAATCTCAAATCAGGATTCAATCCATATTTAAACACATAGAAACGTAGTAATTGTATAAAAAGTTAAAAAACAAGAATATATGAAGAAAAAAAAAAAAAAAAAAAAAAAAAAGCAATTAGATATTTAGGTTATAAACAATAGACAACATAAAAATAATAACTACTAAGTTTCCTGGCCTTGACATTAACTAAGCAACTAATTAGGCCAGAACTTAAAAACACTTTACTAATCAAGCCAAATTAATCTGTTATAATTACATATATTTTAAATTATTTTTAATTATACCTGAAGAGTAATTTTGATCCTAACTATACATAATTTGATAAAAATCATTTGATTTAAATGTTTAAGTGCATACTTGTAGTTTTAACTTTACAGTTCAATTTTCCTTAAAACTTCTGAAGACAAACGCTATTCTTTAGTTTAGTTTTCTTTTGCACGACTGAAAAAATTTAATATTGTAGGATAAATAGCTTCATTATTGTCTTTGCCATGCTTCTTCACATACTTGTATAGGCCATATCAACATTCTTTTTTTATATATACCAGAAGAGTAAATGTTTTAAGCCTCATTGTTCTACTAATTTAATTTTGCTATTTCAAATAAGAAGTAGTAGCTTTAAAAAGTTTCAAGGCTGATGAAAATTAAAATAACAACTATCTTAGTTGTGTTTTAATGAATGAGCCAAAATTATACATATTATTCTATTTATAAATGATAAATGAATGACTTGTAATGCCAATAGTGAAATTATTTATCTAATTTTTACACTTCATAACATATCAATAGAAAATATTTGTACGGTTACAATATCAACAAAATTTATCAGTGATACAACAAAAATAATCAAACAGCTGTACAGAAGACCAAAAGGTCACATCTAGAGATAATGACATTTAAATATATAATTCATTCATTTATAATCTCATAAAAAAGACAATAGAGAATTAGTTTATCTCAAAAAAAGATAATAATAATTGAGATAAAGATAAATAAATCATACCTCTCATGGGGGTAATCAAACATTTTATTAAACATCCAAAAGAAACAAAAAAAAATACAAATATTCATTAAATAAAATGAACTAGTGTCATAAAGAATAAACAAAGGAAAAGTATATTATTGTAAATTTGCATAAATTAAATTATTGTTAAACTTAACTGTTTAAAAAAGTTTTTTTTTTTCATTTTGAATTTCTTAACTTTAGGTCTAATTAATTTCAATTTATATATTTTTTTGGATTAATCTATAAAAGAAATTCTAGAAACTAAAATTTTAATACATCACTAATACAATTAATTCCCAGCACTAAAATCCCACAATAAATATCAAAAGTTCCCCATAATAGCAAGGACTTTTCCTTCGCAGAGATGATTAATAATAAAAAATTAAAGTTCTTGATACCAGTTTTAAAAATATGGATATAATTAACATGCACATTGAATCTGTGGGAACTCAAGCCACTTATCAAGGATAAATAACAAAATAAACATTATTTTAAAAATAAGAAAGAAAAAGAGACATTTTAATTAAAATTTTTGTTTTACTATAAAAGTAACACTTTTAGTTTTAAATAATCGATATCTATATATTTATTCAAAATCATAAATATTTATTGCTATTGAATGTTCATTACTATGGAAATTTGACATCTAAGATCATTTACGCCACAAATTATGTCATAGTACATGTATATTAATTGAATGAATTATAACTACAGGAGATTAATTGTAATGTTGAACACTATCAAGCAAAATAAATAACAGCAATAGGCATTGATATCATAACTAATGTAAATATGTAAAATAAGAAAGAAAAGCAATGTCAAGTGAATAGGAAAATAAAATAAATGTTTATATATTAATAGGAAAACATGTGGGTTAAAAATGTTAACATTATTTATGTAAAAGTGTTTAAGACGTTTAATAATTTCATTTAATTTTATAACAATGTGAAATTTTATAATTCACCAAGAGCAGACATTGAGCTATTGTTTTAACATGTCAAGTAACTAATAGTTTTGACAGTAAGTTTTCCAATAGGTAAGATACTACTGCCTTTCTAAAGAACAAACAAATTTAATGTTCAACTAGAGAAACTTTTGGAAACAATGTTTACAACGTGGATTTTACTTTTTCCAATGCTAATACAGAATGCTAGTTAAACCTTAGTATATTATTACTTCCTAATTAAAATAAATAAATAAGTGAAGCTTTGACTGTATTGAAGATTAAAAATGTACAGAGGAAATTATACAATACGGGTAAAAAAAAAAAAATTACCTATCTGTTTTTCGATGTAAGCGGCCTCATCAGGAGTAGCCCTTGGTATAACACCAGGATCACTGAAGCTTGTCCGAAGAAGAGAGGACATGACAAAAATAAACAGTAAACCACCGACCACTGGAATGGCAGGTGTCAACCTCACTGCCAGAAAGGGACAGCTAAAAAATTTGAATAAATATTTCAACGATATTTAAAACAGCAATAAATTCAAAACCAATTTAACCAAGTGTTAAGATAAAAAGGGACATTAACACTTTTATAATATACAGTAGGGACGATGTCCCTTTGTCTAACAGTTCTTTAGAGGAATACATACATCTCTCCTATGTAAAAATAATATCCATTACACTAAACAACCTTTTGATTCATCAATATTATCAGTAGCAATATTATCAACAAAACTTAATAATAAACAACCTTGTGGAATACAACCTTCCCCTCTAAAAAAATTGTTTATAATACTTTATCAATGAAATCAAAAATATCCTGGCATATGTACACCGTTTTACAATAAAGAGCTTTAGAACTATCAACTATAAGATAATTAATAATAAACTCTCAATTCTGGGGTTGATTAATATTATTAACAGTTCAACCCAAATTCCTTACATATACTTACTTATCTAGTCCTTCAGTATAATTTAAATGTAAAATTCAATAAGGCAAAATTATATAGGACAAACACATACACTCAAATATAATCAAATAGTAATAAAGCCAAGAAGGATGAAGAGGCGCATGTAAAGACCTCTTATGAGTACCAATATTTTTGTTTACCTTTCTCCAAATTTCTTAAGCTCATCCAAGTTCCTGTCTATTGTATGGTAAGAATGCAATAGGTGTACCAAATAGACTAAAGGGAAGTTAGAGAGGAGTTATAATATGATTATAATAAATAGATGGGCAACTTACTCGAAAACGAAGAAAAGGGTGCATGTCCCAACGATAAGACCAACGGTAATGAAGAAGACACTTGTTTGGGGTGCCATCATAATCCTACCGTCACAGCAGAATTTATTTCTGCCAGGGAACATTTCCCATTTTCTAGTTACCTTCGTCATCTTAACGATTTCGATACTTGGATTTTTATCATCGAAGGATAAATCGACGCTAACAGGTTGGTAAAATGTGTCAGCTGAAACCATGAAGAAATTGTAGGACTACTATATTCATAATATCAATAAAGGACAATTATTTTTAAGGGCGTTGTTTCTTCTCACGTACGAAATGAATGTTCGAAAACCGGCATGTATCATAATTTGAGTTTAATTCTAAGATTAATAAAAACGAATCTTCCCGATAAAATCACAAACTTAAATCTTGAAGAACAATACTTTGACAACACGGGTAATAATACTGGCGGATCAAGGAATCGAATTCATATAATAATCATTAAACACACTTTTTCCGAATTTTTACCATATTAATTTTAATGAAAATATTAATACTGCACAAATGAATCACTATAAAATGTCACATAACAATAACTCTACATTACGAACTCGACCTGGCCTAGAACCTGAAGGTCACAGAAAACAGAAGCAAAAGCAAAAGGCAAGCAAAAATGCAAAAGAACCTAGTGCGAGAGGTCTTTTTAAATTCTAAAAATAGATTTTTACATTTTAGAGAATTCAAACCCTTAGGTAACAACACTGGTTTCAAACAAGGATCTTGTTTCAAATGAAATTTTGTTAGAAATCCAGATTCGTTGAAATAATTCATTAGCCACTTTATGAATAGGATAAACAAGACAATGTAAATTAAAAAAAAAAGAAGATTATTTTTTATGCTAGCTTACTCTCTAAAATCAACAGTTAAATAAAGTATTTCGAATTAATTAATAAATTTATTCATCAATCACATGATATTTTTATAATACTATTTCGTATATACTATGCCAGCAACTCTTAAGAAAACTATATCTGGGTTTATAACTGATTCTACACAACAAAATAAGTTTTGCTTTGGTTGAATTGTTGAATTTGAGTTCAAATTCAAACTGAAAATATATTTTTGAAATAGTGCAGTTGAAATTGAAATTACATACAATATTGATTTTTATTTTTTTTGTTGAAGTTAATTATTAGTTGTTTTCCTTTTGTTATATATTGTTTAAAAAAATTAACAATGTCGGATTCACAGCCAGATAGAAAAGAGAAAGAGCCACCTTCTGCAGATGTTAATTATCGTTTCAAAGGTTACTTTTATTTTCCGTATTATTTCTTATTTTATTATTACTGAAACGACAATAATAATTAACCACGACGTCCCTAAAATCTAATTTATGTATGCTTGAGCTTCGTTGTATTTATACGTGAAAATGTAACGAAAGTTGGTAACTTCTTCCACAAAAGAACCGGTCTCTGATAGACTGTATATAGACGTCATAATTTCGTAAAAATCTAAAATAGTTAACATATAATATGTTCTAGTCACTAAATTTTACTTACTTTATCCGGTAGAATCTCATTCAAAATTGGCACATTTCTCGTAGGTATAAATAATTTTTGTTTTGGGAGTGCTTGACACATCTAAGACCTATATTTACTGTGTTTACGATACGTTATATAATTTCTTATTCCTGAATAAAAATGTACACTTTTAACATAAAAATAGGTAAATTCGGATTGTTCGTGCCACCACTTTGAGGTGAGGTGACAAAATCCCGCATATTAAATTAAAAACCTTAATTTTGTGTTCCCTTAATTTTTCAATAGCCGTTCCGCATTGCTTCGCAGTGCTCTGCTCATTTCCTGAAGAAAAACAACCCTCCTGTATATAAACCAGGTAGAGGTCCAACTCGAAAAAATTTTGATGGCACGTACAATATGAATTAGCCTAAAAATATATATATAAACTGTCCCTTTCAAAATTTAAACGAGTGATAATTTCTTGGTCTTTTAGTATATATGTATTAGGAAGTATGTTTTGATACTTATTACCCACAATGAAGATTTACTTGATCCTATACCAAAGAAACAGTAGGTACTAAGTGTATAGTTGACCCCTGTAAGAAAATAAATAAACTGGAAAGGCAAGAAATACATTTTATGTGTTAAGCCAAGTTCTGTTTAGCTTTGATAGAAGCAAATCAGACAATATTAACATTATACAATGAAACAGTATCAAGAGCTATGGAAAATATTCCTTCCATAAAGCAGAACTTTCTCTGAACAATAAGCATAGGGGTTCTTTGATTATTTCTCTGAACCCATTTATTATTTTAAAAGTCAGGCCTAGTCCAAATTTCTCCATCACTGTTTCATAATGTTTTTTTTTTTTTTTTTTTTATGTTGCAGCTGGGATGTTTCTAACTGCTGTTACTGGAGTTTCAGCCTCAGTTGCTTTTGCTTTTACACTTGCATCTGCTAAGAAGAAAGATCCACAAATGTTTGAAAAAGGAGCTCAAATAACTAGAGAATTACCAGAATCTGGAGTGAGTCTTGCTATGAGAGCACTGAAATGGGCCACATTCTATTCTTTTACAGGCTGTGGTTTACTCTTCTATGGAATTTGGAAATTATCAGGAGCAGAAAATGTAATTATGACTCTTTTTTTATACCACTTCCTCAGCTCGAGTGTCATTAGCAGTTTTAAAAGCTTAATTATTTGTCTAGACTTGGATTATTTACTATCATTACGGTTGTTATTCCATTTTCCTTTATTCATTTCATTATTAAATAGATTTTTATTTTCCTATTTACCTCAATCTTCATTATACAAGTATGTATGTGCTTCAATTGTTCATTTACCCATATCTTAATGCTTTATTTATTGGAACGAAGTTCCTTATGGCACGTTCTGGAGCCCAGGAGTAAATCCGAAAAAAACGACCAAAATCACCGTCACAAAATCTCCGTCACGCAAAAACCGTCACAAAATCTACCGATGACAATAACTTGAGTAAAAGATCACAGAGTTAGTTGAAATTTGGTACACATGTTCATTTTACCAATGCCCAGGCTAAGTTCGTTGGAAAAATGTTATCCGCCCAAGCGTTCACGCGCAACACTCCCGTAAACGTTAGCTTCAAATTTAAAATTGGATTTTTTGGACGGGAAAAAATTCTAACTTCATCTATTTAATGAGACAGACAACTTTTTTAAATACTTTTTTTTAGTAAAACGAACACCGACACCTCTATGAAGTGATAATGATCGCTAAATTTATTAAAGCGGACCTAAACGTTTTAAATAAAGAAAACAACGTTTTTACCGATATCTTATGTGCTAACGTAACGATTTCAATAAAACTTTTTACACATTGTCTAAAGTACAATTGAAACAGGCATGTAAAATTTCAACCTGATACAAGCAGAATTTTTTTAGTGTTGGTGATTTATATTTTATATTTTTATTGGAGATTCGCCGACGGAGGTCTGATGGCACAGTTCTTTTCTTCTCCACAACCATCTGCTTTGACTATAATCTAATCAAAATGAACTTTTTTCTCAATTTAACATACATCATTTATTGTAAGACACTCTTTTCAAAGATAATAAAAAGTTTTTCTATAATTTTGCCTTAACTCCGCTAGTACAAATAGTTACTTTTAATTTTGTCTCTTATTCTAACTCCGCCATGTATAAGTAGTTAGCAGTATCATATACTTAGCACTGTAATTATATAATTTATATTTAATATTAAGCATAAGGAACTTCGTTCCTACCGGGTGTCCCACGACACCTCACGTATTTTTTTTTTTTTTTTTTTTTTTTTTTTTTTTTTTTTTAATTAACTATATAGGCTAATAAAGCAAAATTTCACCGTATTCTCTCTAAGTCACCAGCAGTGGGAAATGGTCCCCTTCTTATGGAAGGGAATAACGTCACGACCTCTGAAGAAGAGGCACTTAAACATCTAATGGAAACTCACTTAGCAGAATGTGAATTCACTGATGGAAGTAATATAGGGAATCAAAGTCAGATTTTCCTTACGGAGGGGGATAGGAATACAGTCGATTCTATTATTACCGAAAGCAAGGTTAAGTGGGCTGTTAATAGCTTTGCACCGTTTAAGTCACCAGGGCTTGTCGAAATTAGTCCCAAGATGCTACAAGAGAGTATGGACTTGATTCTTAGGGACCTAGTAAAGATCCTAAGGAACTGCCTAATTTACAGGACTATTCCTAGCAGATGGAGAGAGATGAGAGTGGTTTTTATTCCCAAACAAGGGAAGCCAGATCTCACCCTAGCCAAGTCTTACGTACCTATTAGTCTCACTTCATTCTTATTGAAGACTTTAGAGAGAGTGGTTGATCGATATATTAGAGATTCCGTACCTAATATACTGAGCAGGCAACAGTATGCATATCAGGCAGGGAAATCTTGTGAAGTAGCCCTTCATCACCTTATCAGGAAAATAGAAGGAGCCCTTACCTACCAATCCTTGGCATTGGGTCTATTTCTAGACATAGAAGGGGCATTCAATTGTGTCCCTGTCGAAAGTGTCTATCGAGCCGCTCGGATACATGGCGTTAACCAAGTAGTGATTGACTGGATTAATTCGATGCTGGCTTTTAGGATAGTTGAGGCTCAAAGGAACAACATCAGCGTTAAAGCAGTCATCAGAGAGGGTGCCCCCAAGGGGGAGTTCTTTAACCCTAACTTGGGTGCCTAGTCGCGGTCGATCTAATCCATTGTCTGACGGAAGAAGGATTCTACATTCATTTGCTGTCGATGTAGCAGTACTAATCATAGGAAAAGTAATTATTACTGTCTTTGAACTCGCTCAGAGAGCTCTGAGTATAAATCCAGGAAAAACTGTTGTAATTCCCGTCACAAAGAAGAGGAGGTAAGACGGCGCTCGGACACTGTATCTGGGAGGAAAGAGTCTAGAGCTGTCTGATACAGGTAAGTACCTTGGAGTTATTTTAGATAAGAAACTTACCTGGGCTAGTCACCTAGAAAGCAAACTCAACAAAGCACTGGCTACTTTCTGGGTGTGTAGAAGAGCTATAGGCCCCTCATGGGGTCTTAAACCTAAAGTGATACACTGGATGTACACGGACATGGTCAGACCAATTTTATCATATGCCTGTGTCGTCCGGTGGCCAAGAGTACTAAGAAGCAACTAGAGCCAGTGGCTTATCCAGCGGCTAGGTCTGGAGGGGGCACATTTTAAGTCAGTTTAGATTGGGGGGAGGGGGGGGGGTATTCGTAGTGGTAACAAGAAAAGGGAACTACTTATACAACAAAGCTGCTGCCCCCCCCCCCCCCCCCCCCCACCACACAAAAAGAAATATACAACTAATAAACAAAAAAAAACTCCGCGCGCCAAGTAACAACAACTGTTTTAGAACGTTAGGGTGTTCCCTAGGGTGGGCCGTAATAATGAACATTTTATAATTTTAGCTCCCAACCCCTAACTTTGTGCGAATACATGAAAAAATGATTTTTGAAAAGTTTCAGGTCAATCAGAAAATTTTAAATGGTGCTGCTTTTTATTTGAAAATTGGTATATAAAAAAATCAATATAATAGCGATTTTTTCTAGAAATATCAAAATATCACGATTATAATGCAATATAATCCATGATTTTTTATTATTTACATAAATGATATACTTTTATTAACTAATATAAATCAAAAGTAAGGCAATAAGGAAAGAGATTAATATTTTAGAGATATACATACATTGCAAAATAGTGAAAATTGGGAAAAAATTTGTTTTTTTTGTATGAATTTCGTAATTATTTTAATCATATGAACAATATTTAATGCTTTAACATACATTAAATGGTACTACAGGTTTTTACTTCATATTAATACGTATTAACAATGCATACGTATCACAGTTTTTTTTTAAACTAGTAACATACATTACTAGTGGAGTGAATGAAGCTATAACATAAGCCACATTTTGAACGAAAAAGACCGTCTTTTGAGTTTAAATATCTTTTATGCATGATTTTTTATTTTGGATTGCAAACGAGGAATAATGGTTTTGGGGGTCGCTGATTACGAATTTGAAGTCAAAAATAAAAAATTGAAAAAAATGGCGTCCCTAGGATGACGGGAAAAATTTCCCGTTTTATAAGAAATTCATGATAATTATACTTAAATTAAGAACTGAACATCTAACCAAAGTTTTTTTGGGGGTCGCTGATTATGAATTTAAGGTAACAATACAAAATAGTAGACATTTTTTTTGATTTTATTAAAATATTAAAACATACATAATAAAATAGCAAAAATTGTGGATATAAAAAAAAATTGTAATTATTCCATTATATTTCAACGGATGTTAAAAATCAAACATTTTTTTCACTATTTTGTACTGTTACCTTAAATTCATAATCAGCGACCCCCAAAAAAACTTTGGTTAGATGTTTAGTTCTTAATTTATGTATAATTATCACGAATTTCGTATAAAACGGAAGATTTTTCCCGTCATCCTAGGGCTGCAATGTTTTAAATTTTTTTATTTTTGACTTCAAATTCGTAATATTTTCGAAAATCATTTTTTCATGTATTCGCACAAAGTTAGGGGTTGGGAGCACAAAATTTCAATACTTTTTTTTTCACCCCTATGATGAAGGCCCACCCTAGTGTTCCCGTATCAAGTTCTTGTACGGAACGTCAAAAATAGGGTGTTCAGGTATTTGTTAAATTTAAATAAAAATAAAATAAAATCAAACATATAAAATATTCAAGTCACTTTTATTAAAATAAAAAAAAAAAAAATAATAACAGGTAGCTTGTAAAATTCTTTATATCTTTTTTTTTAGAGCAATTAGGACTTACTTTCTTTTTATAAAGTGTATTACAATAAAATTCTTTTTATTTTAAAAGAAGGAGTTTTAACATGTTCAGATGAACTTCTAAGTCTTCTTTGAAACTTACTATATTAAATACTTATTTAATTTTATATATATTTTACATGAGTTCTTGTATTTTTTATGAATCCTTTTTCCTTTCTTATTTCTAGAGATAATAAAAGTAATTCCAAATTAAATGATGGAATTTAGTCAAATCACAGGCACGAGGTACTTTAACCTCAAATTACCCTAGCGTCACTATAAGTTCATTCTATCTTATAAAGTGCCTTAAATTTTTATATGTATTTTATACAAATATATTTTCTACTTGCGATACTCGTAGCCTTTTACGTAGATGATGCTAAGTAGACTGATGCTAGTGAAGCTGAGTCTAGAAGACTTGTGTTTTACCAGATGCTCTCTAGCGTCTTAGTGCGGCGTTTCCAGAATCCGTCTTCCTGGATAATTGATGAGCTCTCGTGCAACAGCTGTCCGCAACTTGGCATTCCCAGAATTTAACCTGACGACTTGCACCTGTAGATCACACTCAGCTCCTCGTGCTCGTACGAAGAAATTTACATTAAGATATTTCTCAAGTACTAATAAGTGCCCTATAATACAATATTACATAATAATTAGCTTTTGCTAAACTTTACACATATAATTTAGTTTTATATAAATTTTTTATAAAATTTTCAAACTTACGAAATTTTCGGCAGCATAAAATTTTCTCTAGACGAAGAAATTTTTTAAAGAGGAAGTTAAATTACTTGAAATGGATTTAAACATCCAGTTAACAAACGAAATTATCAACTGAGAAATATGATACTTAAACTACATACATTTTTTTAAAAATGGACACCTGTCCATGGCATTACCCAGCTTATGGGGATACGCACTCACGTCTAGCGTCGACGATGGTTCAGCAACGTATGCTCTACATGGTTTTAAAAAGAAATATGGCGTACTCCTTATCTCGTCAGTTTTAACTTTACACATAAAAAAAAAATAAAATTAATAATTATTTTTACAAACAACTTCTCAATTTTTTAATTAAATTTTATGATTCATAAAATAACAAATTATGAAATTTATCAGAATTTCATTCATTAATAAATACAATTACAAATACACTTTTTAATTAAATTAATATAAAATTAGTGACGTCATCATCTATTACTACTTGTTGTGCAATACCTTGTTCCTAAATCCATCAGTTGGTAAAGCATTATTCATGTTACAAACACTTTCAATAAGACCTCCACTCCTTGTACATAATTATTTAGTTATTTTAAATTTTATAATTTTATTAATTTCCAAACCAAAATTAAAATATAGAATTTATGACAAACCCCTATTTTGATACACTGCAACGTATTCGTAAGAAAATGTACTGCAGTAAATATGTTACTGTAAGTCATGGGCGTCGCCTGCTGTTAATTATTGCAGGGGGGGGGGGATTTATGTCGGGGGGGTCTGGTGAATTTTGAAAATATGATCTCTCAAAACAGCGCTTTTATGCATTTCTGAGGTGGAATTGAATATGAGGTGAATGTAAAAAATATGTTTTAAAAACAAATACGGCGGATTTTTTTTTACTTACTTTAATATTGGGTCTGGGCCAGTCTGGGGGGGGGGGAGGGGGCACGTGCCCCCTGTGCCCCCCCCTGGATACGCCACTGACTAGAGCATCTTCAGAGGGCAGTGTGTCTTGGAATACTAGGAGCGATGAGAACAGCACCGACCCTAGCTCTGGAGGTACTATTGGGACTTCCCCCACTGGACCTGTATATCCGATTCAAAGCCATGATGGCCTCTTATCGGCTTCACTGCATCGGCCTTTGGGGCGGCTATAATAGCCACAGAGGCCATGAAAAGGCATGGGATCTTTTGATAGATAGGTGTCCTATGGCATTAATGATTCAAGATTATTGCATTGCAAGATGGCAATTTAGGAACTCTTGGAGTTCTTTCTTCCCCTCAATACAGGATTGGGAGGAAAATAGGACGAACATTTCTATCGCGGGAAAAGACGTGTGGTACACGGACGGATCACGAATAGAGGAGTTGTCAGCAGCTGGGATCTACTGTAAAGAAAGACCCCAGCTGTGAGGAGAGTATAAGTCTAGGAAAACATGCTACAGTGTTTCAGGCAGAAATATATGCTATCCTTGCATTTGCTCAGACTATTATGAGTAACACTCGTGAACAAGATAAACAGATATATATATATCTGTTCCGACAGTCAGGCAGAGATAGAGGCACTGACTGCACCCAAATGCACTTCCAAATTGGTCTTAGACTGCAAAAAGCCCTAGAGAAGGAAGGAATTGAGGGAAATGAAAAGGCAGATCATCTAGCAAGACAAGGTTCCGGATCAACTCCCTTGACACCCGAACCCATTGTGGGCATCTCAAAGTGCAACATAAAGACAGCACTGAAAGTATCCTTAGTCAGAGAATTTCAGGAAACCTGGGATGAGTCACCCAGGATGAGACAATCCAAATTATTTATAAGTGGCCCCTCTTCAAGACTCGCCAAAAAGTCAAAAAGCCAATATCAGAACAAAATGGAAGAACATTTAAACGATAATACATTATATAGGAAAATTAGAGGTTATAATACAGATGAAAAATTAAAAGATATAAAAAAAGAATACACTCCCTTACTTAATACATTATATAAAAAGAAATACATTTCATTAGATCAAAAAACAAAGCTAAATATAAACAATAGTAGAATAAGACGCATTTACGGCCTAATAAAAACTCATAAAAATAACAACCCAATAAGACCTATAATTAATTCAATTCATGCACCTATAGAAAAAAATGACAAAATTTATAAATCCCACTCTTAATTATTTAAATAAGGACAACCCCTATGATATAAAAAATTCTTTAGAATTAAAAGAGAGCATTAAAAATATAAAAATTAACAAAGATGAAATTTTATTTTCATTGGATATTAAAGCACTTTTTCCAAGTATACCTTTACAGGATCTGTACAAATTAATTCAGAATAAATGGGATAAAATAGAACCACATAACGAAATAAAGTGTAAAAACACATACCTAAAAATCTTGCAATTTTATAATAATTATTTTTCTTATAATAAAAATCTGTCTAGACAAGTAAATGGACTTCCTACAGGAGGGGGTTTTTCTGTCAATTTAGCAGGTATTTATATAAACAATTTATTAGATAAAGTCCTAGATAAGGTTCCAGGAAAACCTATATTTATCAGAAAATATATAGATGATTTATTTGTAATTGCAAAAGAAAGAGATGTACAACCATTGATAGAAGCACTAAATAGTTTCCATAAAAATATTCAATTTACAGACGAAAAAGAAAGTAATAATAGTTTGAATTATTTAGACATAACAATTTATAGAGATAAAGACGGAAATTTAAAAACAAAATGGTTTGAAAAAGAAATCAAAAATAGCAAATACTACAAATCTAACCACCCTATGTATCAAAAAATCAACGCAGTATCTAACTTAATTTCTAAAGCCATAAAATCAACAGACAAACAATTCATTCATGAAATAAAAAATACTTTTTTTAAGAAGCTCCAAAAAAACGTTTACCCGATAAAACTTGTAAAATTCCTATGGTATAAAAATATTAAAGAAACTAAGAAACTAGACAAAACTAATAATTCAAAAAATAAATTCCATAGCTTAGTATACATAAAAGGATTAACTGATGAAATTAAACAAACCTTTTAAAAGTTTGATTGTAATGATATTAATTTTGGATTAAAACCCACAAATAAAATAAAAGATAGGTTTTTCACAAACTTAAAGGACAAAATAGAAACTCGAAAAGAAATTGGAGTTGTATATAAAATACAATGTAATGATTGCCCAAAAGTATATATAGGTCAAACTAGGCAGTTATTTAACAACAAAATAAACCAACATATATCTGATGTAAAGAGTAAAACCGATAAAACTGCCCTTGCCCAACATTCAAAAAATTTAGATCATAAAATGAATTTTAAAGAGGCAAAAATTATAGGGAAATCAAACAACACATCAAATAGATTAATTTTGGAATCAATACACATAAGAATGGAAGAACATAGAATGAACAACATAACGGATGCAAAAGAAATAAACAAACATTATAGTGCCATATTAAAAAATATAAAAATAATAAAGTAACATTTAAAATTATAAAAATTAAATTTATTAAAATTAAATTTATATTAATTGGGTGATATACATGTATATAGTTTTATAAAATATAACATTGTAGGAAAATGTAAATATATTTAAACGATTATAATACCAAAACAATTAAATATAGATTTAAATTAAACAAAATAAAGGAAAACATTGTAACTAAAATAGGTTAAATTAAGTGTGAATGAATGTCTTAGTATGGGTGTGTAAATATGTATGTGTGTGTTTATATTATGAAGATTCAAAAAAATCGAAGGTAAGAAAGATTGTTATTTAGAACTCTGACCTACCAAAACATTATGATAATGTGGTTTATTATACTAAATGTTTAGTCTCCTTCTGATAGTTGACAGGGGAGATTCAAAGTTTTTCTCATTATATCATGTGATGTGACGTTTTTGTTGTTTTTATACAAAAGAAAAAAAATTTTAAACTTTAACTTTTTATGGATTGACTGACTCATATGATTGAGAAATTTTTAACAAGGTATTTATTGTTTTTAATTAATTATTATTATTGTTTTGAAAATTAAATATTAATATGTTGCTGTTATAACCTGTTAGAAATATGTTAAAATAATTAGGAAAAATTTTGTTAATTTGTAGCCTGAAGCCTAAGGTTGAACCTAAGGTTGAACCATTATAGTGTTTTTATTCAGCGTTCAAAATTGGAAAAAACGGGTTCAAAAAAAATACAAGAAGATTGAGGAGGTTATACTTTTTCCTTATCAGTGGCGTATCCAGACGGGCTCAGGGGGCACCCCCCCCCCCCCCCCCCAGACTCAATAGAGTAAAAAATACGTGTGGTGTCGCGGGACTCGGTAGGAACGTAGTTATTTTTATGTATTAATGTATTAATTTAAAATATTATAAAATATATATCTTCCCTATTCTAATGCTTCTGCTTGAATCCGGTTGAAATTTTACATGCCTGTTTCAATTGTACTTTAGACTTTAGACAATGTGCAAGAAGTTTTATTAAAAACGTTATACAGTAAAACCTGCTAAAGTGACCACCCGTGTATATTGACCACCTGGTCAATGTGACCACTTTTTCATGGTCCCTTCAGAAATTCAATACTTTCCTGTACATTTTATTCTGCTTATTGTGACCATCTGCCTATAATGACCAGTGACCACCTTCTTCTGGTCCCTTGAAGTCAATTTATTTCGGTTAAAGTGACCAAAGTAAAAAAAATAAATAAATAAACATTAGTGAGAATACCTATTAGAATTTTGAAACATTCAGTTTTTAATTTACTCTCTTAGAACTAATATAGTACTAGTTATTGCAATATCAATGAAACCCTCTTTACTTTTTGTATATTTTTTTTATAGGAATTATTAGAAGGATTTATATCAAGGAAATCAGTAAAATGAAATTATTCTTGCTGGTTCTAAGAGTTAACTACATATATAGAGTACATCATTTCTCTGTATTTTTATTTTTATTTATTTTTTTTTCACTTCCTCCTCATTTCTTTGGAATATCTTCTCTTCTGTTTTTATTTTATTTCTAGCTCAGTTCTTAGTATGATTTAGAAAGTAAACAGTTAAAAGGAGTAATTTTTTTAATTTTTGTTTTTTCATGTGCATTGGGTATTTTGCACTGAAATGACCTTAAAAAAATGTTTAGACTTTACTATTAAACAGTAATCAGTACAATACATGGTTTTTTTTTTTAACTTTTTAAAGATAAATGTCTCACCTCGTTTTTTGCATAAATTGTAAAAAATAGCTAATCATATTTCAGAAAATATGATCTAATCATATTTGCTTTGGCTATTAAAAAGTTAATTTTACGTGGAGAGACTATTTTATTTTTCCATATTTCAGAAAGGTTTAATTTTACTAAAAAAAAAAGATTGTGTGACTATTCCATAAATGTTCCTTTTCACCCTGTACATATGTAACATTATAAAAAATCAAGAATGAGTAATTTGTTTTTGCTCATTTTGGGTATGTTGACCACCTGCCTAAGGTGACCAGTTTTGGTCGGTCCCTTCGGTGGTCACTATATCCAGGTTTTACTGTACGTTAGAATTACGCGTTATCAGTGTTCGTTTTACTAAAAAAAAATTTTTTAAAAGTTGTTTGTCTCATTAAATAGATGAAGTTAGAATTTTTTCCCGTCCAAAAAATCCAATTTTAAATTTGAAGCTCACGTTTATGGGAGCGTTGTGAATGAACGCTTGGGCGGATAACATTGTTCCAACGAACTTAGCCTGGGCATTGGTAAAATGAACATGTGTACCAAATTTCAACTAACTCGGTGATCTTTTACTCAAGTTATCGTCATCGGTAGATTTCGTGACGGTGATTTTGTGACGGTGATTTTGGTCGTTTTTTTTGGATTCACTCCCGGGCTCCAGAACTTGCCATAAGGAACTTCATTCCGAAAAAAAAAAAAAAAAAAACACCGTATTCTTTTTTAATACATATTTTTTACATTCACCTCATATTCAATTTCACCTTAGAAATGCATAAAAGCCCTGTTTTGAGAGGTCATATTTTCAAAATTTTCCGGGGGAGGATCCCCCGCTATAAATCCCCCCCCCCTCCAATAATTAACTTCAGACGACGCCCTTGACTTCCAGTAAGATATTGTACTGCAGTAAGCATCAGCATGACTTTTTCTAAAGAATATGTTCTAAAACAGTTGTTGTTACTTGGGTACAGGTTTTTTTTGTTAGTTGTACATTTTTTGGGGGGGGGGGAGCTGCTTTGTTGAATAAGTAGTTCCCCTTCCTTGTCAGGGGTATAAAATATTTGTGGTAGTATGACTCTTCTTTTTATATTTATTATTTTATTTAGAAAAGTAAATAGTTACAACCAGTGCTTGATTTGTAAAATAGAAGGTTCTGGTACTGTGTGTGCCCTTGTGGTCCAAAAGTTTTGAAATTGTGACTTTTTAAAAAGTTTTCTAACGCTATTATGAGCATTTTAAAAATGTATTTGGTAAAAAATAAACAAAAATACATTGATAAAAAATAAAACTCCCATGTACACCAACAATCTTCTGTCAGAGGTACCGTTACGGCTTACTGGTGTGTACCGTTACAAATGAAGCACTGGTTACAACCTATCAAAATCTGAAATAATCTTCCAAAGCTATGACATTTTATGGAATGGAGATTACTGTAGAACCCAAATTATAACAAAATGTTTAAAATTATCTTATTTGGTCATTTAGTTTTTTTGTACTTTAATTGATTATTTTTTGTCCTGTGATGAGAAATGAAGAGCTGGATGTCGGGTATAATATGTATGCAGTGGGTCAATCTCATTTAAATTGGGTATTTGCTGTCTTCGCCCTTTTGGGTTAACCTGATATTTCTTGGTGGGATTTTGAGCAGATAAGGGTGCATCTTTATTGATGGTATGTAGCGTACATTACTAGCACTGGTTAATATTTATTATGTTCAGTATGAGGTAAAAAAATTACATTTTGTCCAAGGCATTGCTGACCCCACCTACATTTATATTTTTGATGGAAATTTTTTAATATAAAATTAAACTTTATAGAAAAATGCCAAGGGTTTCTGGTTAGAAAGCGTTTGAATTACATGTATGAATATTAATTCACAAAAACAAGCATATATTCAACTAAAAATTGAAAATAAGGTACTGTCTCAGGGTTTTGTCCTACATGTTACTTCCAGTCTCTTATCGGTGTTGTAAAGAAAGATGAGGGTGTAAGAGGATTTTGGAAAGTTCCCCATCCCCACTCTTTGAAGATACCTGTGTTATTCAGTTTCTCTTTGCTCAGTCAGCGGTCAAGTGGTTGGTGTCTGATAAGGCGAAGACATAATGCGTATTTTTATTCATGTCCACGACATTACATATATATTAAATCCTCTGGACACAGATTAATAATCACTTTCCTATGCATATAGCATATAGCCATACCAATGGGCCATTAAGAGAATTAAGTCTGTTGTCCTTAAATAATATAAAAATGTCCAGTAAATTACTTTCTTTGTGGTAATGTATTAAAATTACAGAACTTGCATAATTCCACTTGGAACCTTAACAGGATAGTTAAGAGAAATTAAAAATTCTTGGTTTTTAAAAATAATTAGATCATTTTATTTTCTTAAAAAAAAATCCCCAGGATAAGGAAAATCCGAATATAAATGAAAATGACCCAGCTATGGCTGAAGTTCGTAGAATATGGCGTGATTCAGAGAAGACTATGGCCTTTATCAAATGTTATAGTGATGAACTAGCTATTAATGAAAAAAGCCTATCATTTGTCATTTATTTAAATATTATAATTCAGTTTTGAAATTTTTTATTAATTTATTTTGAAATATATTTTTTTAGCTTCAAGATTTTCGAGTCAAAATGGGGAATCTACTTCCTCGAGTTGCTAAAAATGACCCCCCTCAATCAAGAACAGAGTTTTCCGGCTTGAACGATCTACTCAATTACTTAAACAACGATTATGGAAAAGATAAAAATACTGCAAAGAGGTAATAATGAAATTATATAATTTAAATATTATTAGTCTGCAGTTACTATTTTTATTATTAGCTGACTTCTTCAAAAATATATTATATGTATAATCTAAGGGTATAAATGAAAATAAATTCATAAAACCATAGATGATCAATAATACCGTTTGCACACATTTAGTATTGAATTAAAGTAGGATCAAATTATTTTATACTCATGTGGCCATTTGTCAAATAATTGGGCGCAAGCAAGCTATTTGTCATACTAATTGACAGACAATTTTAAAATGTTGGTGTGAAAATTAGATTTTGTGATTTTGATCGATTGACACGTTTTGAGGTCCGTCCCCATCAGTCCAAAAAAGGGGTTTTTAAAAAATGTCTGTCTGTCGTTTGTGGAGACGCGTGGAGCATAAACTACTGGGCTGATTTTGCATACATGTTAAGAGAAATCATATCCTGAGGCCAAATTGAGAAATGAATTTTAGCTCCAAATTTGAGGCCGCTACCCCCAATAAGTAATTCCTAATAATTCCTTTGAATTAAAACATAAAATATTTTATGTTTTCTATAGATGATTTATTTTATTTTATTAATACATAGTAATTTTAAATTATCTGTACCATCATTAGTACAAAGACATGAGTCCATAATTTGTGTAGGAATTCTGAAGTCTTATTTGCTTGTGTTGGCCCTGTAATAGATTTTTAACTTTCTTTTGAGCCCTAAATAAGTTACTTAAACATTATATACGAATTACCCTTTATATCCTTTATACAAAAAATGAAAAATGTTTCTGTTAAAGAATAATATTTGTGGGAAAGTAATTTTTACTTCCGAGGTTTAGTTGAAGCATTGTGATCCCTCTGAGAAACATAGTTTTACTTTCTCATATGCATAGAGAAAGTATTGTGATGGCAAAAATTTGATTTTGAGATTTTGATGGATTTACACATTCTAAGGTTCCAAAAAAGTTGTTTTTTAAACATGCCTGTCTACCGTCAGTGGTCTGTGCAGAATTGTGGAGCCTAAATTACTAGATTAAATAGAAGAATAAATTATAGCTATTATGATATGAATTATAAATTTGGGGTACTATATCCAAAAAAAATATATTTCTCAAAAATAGTTCCGACTAATTTGTTTAAAAAATTCTATTTTGTAGTCTTTTTAATTACGAATTAAACCATATAATTTGTTTTTCCGGGAAAAATTTAGTTTCCAAGATATTGATGTAAATAAATATCCTCTATAAAAACCTAACTGTGAAAATAGGGCCAAGTTCCAGAGCCCCTTCCAAAAAAGTCAGCCTATCAAAGTAGTGATTTCTATATTGTGACCAAGTCTGCTCTTTCTTTAGTTCATGACCTCACTCCACTACTACTTTTATGAGCAACATTTCTAAATGAGGCATAAAGAGGACTTGGCTGCAATGTAGAAATCACTACTTTAATAGGCTTACTTTTTTGGAAGGGGTTCTGGAACTTGGCTATTTTCAAGGTTAGGTTGTTGTTAAGGATATCATTCCTTTTTGATGGCTTCAGCATCATGCGATTCTTCAGCAAATAGGAAGCCGTGTGGAGGGGACATCCCTTTGAGTTCGAGACAACTACAATATGCAGCCGTGTGCAAGTAGGCCATCCGGCCTTACTCTCTTGTTCTCAGCAAATATGACGAATTTGTAAAATAATATATACTAGATTTAAAGAGAGTTAGTGTGAGATTTGAGTCCTACAATCAGAAATAAAATTTGGTCTATAATTGCAGACACTGTGAGAGCAGTAAGTCAAAAATGTAAAAATATTAATTAAATCTAGCGCCAATTAAGGTACAACCGAAGGAATTACGTAAAAAGTCATGGAATCAAATTTGTTGTAGGCTACTCATATATAATCATATAAAGGCTATCATATAATGATCATATAAAGGCATCATATACAATCATGTATAATCATATAATCATTTATAATCATCATATATAATGGCATCATATATAATCATATAAAGCTTCATGAAGGAATGATTTATTTTATAATTTAAATATAACAAGTTAACAACAAATAATTGAATTGTCATCATATCAGCCAGTTATCTGAAATTCCTCCTTCCTCCAGCTCATTCCTTGGTCTTTGATGGGGGGCATGTCTCTGCTGCTGGTCGTTCAGAAATACAATATAGGAAGTAGGTCCACTTATTCCTTCAGTGTACTTTTTTGTCTTTGTTCTGTACCCAGACCTTTTCTCGCTTTTCAAACTGTTTACCTCTATCAAGATATTTCTTTTGTCCGGCTAGTGCTACCTCAATATCCCTTGAAAAATTGGACAACATCGCTTAGAGTACTCCTCATCTGCCACCCTAGTAATAATTCGGACGGTGGGACAACCTCTAACCATTTGCTTGTTGTGTCTCTAAGAATAAGCCAATATTTACCTTCATATGGCCCAGCAAAGTTTATTTGGATTCTTGACCAGCTTTCAAAGGGACAGCGGTATAGCGGAATATTTGAATCACTAGGATAATTTTCTTGATATTGTCTGCGTGTCTTTACAAAATTATCGATGTCATCATCTCCAAGTATTTTCAGGCACCATGAAATCTAGCTGTTGAATGCATTGCCGCCACTCCTGGATGACCCTGATGTAAGATGTTCGGCACTTGTTTACATGGGTACATACCTCCAATTTCCCTCAAAAATTAGATTAATAATAATTATAGATTAATAATAATTATAATTTGATTTAAATTAAAATTTAAACTTTCCGTAGTATGAAAACTACCAAAAACTTAAAATTGAATCTCAAAAATTAGGTGAATTGGTTTTAATCCATCTGGGTTGACTTATATTGGTCAACTTGGATGGATTAATATGTCATTAAAAAACTTGTATTTTTTAATAAAATTACTTAAAATAAATATAATACAAAATATATATATAAAAGTTTTTCTTTATATTTGTATAAAAAAAAATACAAGTTGTTTTATGTTAAAAAACTTTATAAATACTTTATAAGTACGTCAATCTACATCTTTCTCCTACCTACATATTTCTTTCCAAAGATTAAAAATGTGTCTCCTTTAAATTTCCTTCTCCAAAGAAAATCACTGATCCCAAAATACATTGACTAAATGTCCCTTTGTGTCTAACTTAATGATTGAACTAATGGATTTTGCCACTTTTTGTTACATAAGTGTGATGTTCCTTTGTCCTAAAATACATTGGACTAAATGTCCCTTTGTCTTATTAGTCCAGGAAAATAAGGAATAATAGGGGAAATAATTTATAAAGTTTTGAAACTTTGTGAAAACACTCTTAAGGGGTGTAGTAGTACGAAACAGTAAAGTTCCCCCCTCTTGGGAGGGCGCGTCCCCCCCCCCCCCCTCTTTTTTACTCTTACTTACTTTTTTCAGTTTATACGCTATACGGCTTATTTTTTGAAGAAAATTGTTATTACCAAAAATATTTTTCACATAATTCTGCACAAAAAAGGTCCTATGCATGTTTCAAGTGAGACTAACCGTTTTCGAGATTTTTTAGTATGAAAAAGATAAACAATCCATTTTGGAAACCAACATATTTAATAAAAAACTCTTCCGATTTTAATGAAATTTGGATGGTAGGTCATAATAAGCCAATTGTTAGTCCCATATAATTTTCAGCCTTCTGCGCCCTTTTTATTTTTGCTTCCGAGCTTACCGAAGGTAACGGAAGCTATGTGATCGTTCTGAAGAACGAAATAATTTTAGGTCTCCGATTTCAAAAATTCCAAGGCAGAAATCCGTTTCAGACATCAGGGAACATTTTTGGTTCCGTGTCTGTCTGTCGGTCTGTCGGTCTGTCGTTCAATTTTTGCGAACCACCATATCTTAAAAACTACACGTCCAATTTTAATGAAATTTGGATGGTAGGTCATAATTAGCCCATTGTTGGTCCCATATAAGTTTCAACCTTCTGCTCTTATTAGTTTGTCATCCACATGCTCACAAACATACATTTATTTACAGCCATATCTTTAAGAGTAATCATCTGATTTTTATGAAATTTTTATGGTTTGTCGAAAGTAGCCTGCAGATTGCACCTGCCTAATTTCAACCTTCTGCGCACTTTAAATCGTGCTAAATTAATATGTCTTATATTATAAAGCCGCATGGCTAACTGACTCACTGACTGACATTAATGTTTACCCACTTCCAGAAGAGCTAGAGACTTGTGGTTTGCACCATTCGACTCGCAACGTCCATATTGTGGACCAAAATAATTATACAAAGTTCACTTTTCCCCCTCCTTCCACCCTTAAAAAAATAAAAATGGGTGACTTGATTTTTAAGCTGGTTTGGGGGCTTATTGCGGCTAAACGGTAAGTCGTATTAGAAAATGGATAGCACTAGTGGTGACTGTTTTAAAAGATCTACAACTTTAGTCCTATGAGTTTTTGTCGTATCATCGTCGGTTGTACCCTAGATGGTGATAATTTTGTTATTTTTTGGTTTTATTTTTTTCCATTTTTGTCTTTGAATGACCATAGTTTCTATAATAGTTGGCCGATTTTATTTCTGATTGCGGCGATTGAATCTCACACTAATGCTCTTTAAATTGAGTATATTTTATTTCATTAGTTCATCTTACTTCCTGAGAACATGATACTAAACTTTTTCCCGTGCGCCTTGTCACGTGACCACTTTTTTTTGTTTTTAATATTGTGTCGTATATCATTTTAAAGGCCTTAATATGTACATTAAAGCTATTTTATTTGTTGATTTTTTAAAAATTTTGTACGTATACTTTTGTACCGATTTATAATTTTGTTGTAGGGTAAAGGGTTTAAACACTTTTTTGATATTAGGTTTTTTATTTATATGTATTTATTATTTAAATGAATGCCCCTTTGTATTGTTTGTTTTTTAAAAATTTTACTTTGGTACCTCAGAGTACAGGGGTACAAATGTTAGTTTCATTTATAATATGATGTATATCGTATAAAAGCTCTTGCATAGTAGATTAATTTTTGTTATATTCTATTTTGTGTTATTTTTAGTTTTGAGGGGGGTAAAATAAAAAAAACTGTTTATACAGCGGTTCCTACGATTTGGTTGTTGTTTTATATTTGTTTATTAAATTAATTATATGTGCGCTAACTTTTGGTGCTTGTTGGAGGCTTTTTGTCTCCAACAAATGTTTAAGTTTCTTCAAATTTATTAAATATTTACTGGAACAGTGCCGCGCCGTTCCAACTTTTTGATTATGTTTATCGAGGTATTTTTCTAAATTTGGTCTTTTCTTTGCGAGGAAGCTATGTGCCACATTAATTGGCAGAGTATTTTCCACATCACACAAACATACTGTGGTATCCTGGTTTATACCACATATAAATATTTTCACATATACTGTAATAATAATTATTATAATAACATAAATTAGTAAAATTTAAGAAAATGTAAATGAACTCTTTTAATTATTTTTATTGAAGATTATTAACATTAATTTAGTTATATTTTTTCGTATTTTTGACTTAAATATTGGTTAGACTGTTCTATGACGTTACAACTTGGGCGTGAACCTTTTTTTAGACATGCGCGTTGTCCCTAAGTTTTAAGGACGCGTAGGGGAATCTTGTGGGAGGGATTCGTACCTCACTTGAGGGGCCGACACGAGACTGGCGTGACGTGTTCACGAGAAGTCCATCGGAAGAAGTAAAATTTTATATCCAGATCATGTATGTAGTTTTTAGTTTGTGTTAAACTCATTTGTTGTTGAGTCAAGACTCGTTGGAGTCACAAAAATAAATATTCTATTTTTTTTTTTTCTACTCAAAATTTATACTTCATTAGAGTTATCTACAGCCGATGCAAATCGGCTGTAAGTCTTATACTTAATGTTTTATAATTTTGTTTCATTTGATGAGTTTTACAAGTCTAGTATTGAGACTTAAGTTTTATTAGTGTCTGATTTGTGGTATTTTTGGATTTATTCCAGGGCCTTTATTTTATCCCAGGCTACTTTACTTTAATTTACACCTTTATTTTAAACGACGCTACTTTGCTTTGCTGTAATTCTTCACTTTGTGATTTCTTCAATTTGGATGGTTTGTCGAAAGTAGCCCGCAGATAGCCCCAAATAAATTTCAACCGTCTGCGCTCTTTACATTTGCTAAATTGGTTCCCTGTCTGTCTGTCTGTCGATCAATGTTTTGTCTACAAATTATGAATTAAAGTATCAATTTAGCAAAATGTAAAGAGCGCAGGCAGTTGAATTAATTTGGGGCTACCTGCAGGCTACTTTCGACAAACCCTCCAAATTTCATAATAATCAGTTGAGTACTTTAGAAGATATAGGTGTAAATAAATGTATGTTTGTGCGCATGATGAAGAGAAACAAATGTGTGCAGAAGGTTGTAACTTGTATGAGACCAACAATGAGCTAACTATGACATATCATACATATTTCATGAAAATCGGACGTGTAGTTTTGAAGATATGTTGGTTCGCGAAATGGATTGTTTATCTTTTTCATACTACAAAACCTCGAAAACGGTTTGTCTCACTTGAAACATGCATAGGACCTTTTTTGTGCAGAATTATGTGAAAAATATTTTTGGTAATAACACTTTTCTTCAAAAAATAAGCCGTATTGCGTATAAACTGAAAAAAAGTAAATTTCAAACTTTAAGGAGGGGGGAGGGGGGAACGTGCCCTCCCAAGAGGGGGGAATTTTACTGTTTCTTAATACTAAACCCCTTAAGAGTGTTTTCACAAAGTTTCAAAACTTTATATATTATTTCCCCCATTTGCTGTTTTTTCTACTAATTTGCCTGGACTATATTTGATTGTTAGGCTAACAGATATTGTCGCTTTAAATTACAGAAGTGTGATATTCCTTTGTCCCAATGTACATAGTACAAAATTTAAATCCTTTCTTTATTGCTCCAATTTCTGAAATATATATTAGGGTATCACACTTTTAATGCCACTTTTCGTAGGCAAACCCCTATTCTTCATAAATAAAATAATTACAGGTAAAGCTTGTTAAAAAAATTTAAAATACAATTTTTTTTTTTTTATTTAAAATATATTTTTATTATAAAATAAACTAATTAATAAAAATTTTTTCATTTACTTTGTAAATTACATAGTGCGGTAGAAACATGAGGCTTATATCTTTTTAAATACATAAATTTTTTTTTTTTTTTTTTTTTTTTGAGTGTAACTCAAAGTCGTAAAACAAAATTTCTTTATATTTTATAAAATATTTTTTTTTTTTAAAAAACAAAAAAAAAACTTTATGTGAACCTTTTTGCTTTATTTCAATGTTCCTAATATCCCATTGTACATTAACATGATTATTTAAAGTATGGCAGATTTATTTAATTGAAACGCCTCGTGGTTGAGAATTTTTTATAAACTGAACTTTGATTAATATTCAAAATGGCGAAACCAAACTGCAGCAACTGCAAAATATGAAGTCCTAAATTCTAAGAATTACAAAGGAATTTTCTATGTTGAATTAATTGAAGAAACTTGAATTTTTTCATTGAAGCTATCGGTATGATGAGTAGATAAATGTGCCATTTTAGCTCAAAATTCAAAGAGGGAATTGATGCTGCAACTTAATAGTTGAAACTTGTGCGATAGAAATAAATGGCTCTATAAAAAAAATCAAATGACCAAAAATTAGTTCTTTCTTTAATTAACTTTCTAACTCTACTTTAAAATTTGTTTTACTCGAAGAAAATTAATTTATGGAAGTTCAACAAAAATTTTTATACTTGTGATAAAAATCAGCAAGAGGGGAGCTCTAAGTGAAGAAAATTTGTTTAGAATAAAGGAAATTGAAAAATTACTTTCAAACTTAAAAAACAAGTACATCTTGTTTTTTTTTTAAGGAAAACTAAAAGCTACATAAATGGCGACATATAGAGTATCGGCGTCTCTCCAGACGGACCTCCCAAATGAACATTCGCCAACACGAGCAATTGGATTAGTGAAAATCCTAACAACGAACTGGAGATACTCTAATTTTTCCCCACTAATTAATGACGTCAGAACGCGAACAATTAAAATTGAGGCTAGCCAACTAAATAAACTGACTAAACAAAGATCTACCTCCATTGAAATACAAATTTGGGGCAAAAAAAATTAACTGTCCCTGAAAATTCCAAAACTAATTTATACAACGAAATTACTTACATTTAAAATACTTAACTATTATTATAGGTTCAACATAATTTTTTATAAACATGTGAGATACTACAATATACATAAATATATAAAAGTACCCATATAATTTAACTTACGCTGGAACTATTGAAACATCTCCCACTTCGTCATCCTTTCAGACATTAATATGACTTGTTTCATATTAATGCCTCTTAGGCGGCTTTCACACCAAAGTAGCAAGTCGCAGGTTGCATGCGTCCTAGTAACACCAGATTATCTAAGGAGTCGAGGTAATTGAACGAGAGCCTCCACACCAAAGATGCAAGTGCGACGTGCATCCTGAAAGCGAGTGGCATGTGCGACTCGAGAACCAGCCGGCTGGTAAAAAGGAAAAAAAAAAGTTTTTTTAATTAAAAATTAGAAATATTGCTATTTTTGATTCGATTTGAATGAAAATTTGTATATGTGCTTTATTTGATGCCAGGAACTCGATTATAAAATAATTTGTGTACAGTTAGTACTTTTGGGTACAAATGGTTTCAATGATGGCTCTGGTTTAAGAGGTAAAAAAATGTATTTGGTTTGTTCAATACATTATTTCATGGAGAAGGTTTTTATGATTTCGAAATTTAAATTAAAATACAGGGTTACGGGGTACAAGGTACAGTAAAAAATAGTATATACCCTTCATGATGCATGTCGTTGAAAAGCTCTTTACGAGTACAATAATTGTTGTTATGTACACTTTTGTCATATTTTCATATAAAGGGGGGGGGGGGGCGGTAAAATGAAAAAGCAGTGGAAAAATTATTTTTAATTTAAAATTATAATCCATATTTTTCACATGGTCAACTTTATGTTGCCTGTTCCAGAGGAGTCACTCCAAAAACTCTGTAGGCATTTATTTTAAGATTAATTATATAGCGAATGGAATTGTAAATAATATTGTTCATTCACGTGAATTATTAATAAAAAATTGATATAGTTCATTATTTATTTATGTCAATACAAATTATAGAATCTCATCAGTATACGCCATCTTTCATTATTCTACAACGAATATTTAAGTAGATTCAAGATCACTTTCACATCACCCATATTTAAATGTACAGAAAATAATTAAACACAGGCAGGAAAAAGTCAGCCGGGTTTTGCTAGTATATTATATAGCAACATAAAATTAAGAACTCCAAGAACCCATAATGATCACAAGTAAAATAACATTTTATTTTTGTAACGGAAGCATTATGGTCATATTATAGATAAGAAACAGTCTTTTGTAATAAATTTTATCTTCTCATTTTTTTATGGCCATGTATCTCCTTTCTTAGACATTTTCAGGCATTAATACTGATTCCTATGTTTGCATATAGCTAGTTACTTATAGTAGTGATAAGCTCCTTATCACTTAAAGTTATTAGTTCTTGTTCGAAACTCGCATTTAGAGACTTATTTTCTCGTAGAGAAAATGCTTTTTAATATATCATATGGCGTTTAAATGTATATAGTAAGTTGAGGGAAAATGTTAGTAAGCTGAACATCTCAATAATATTTCAAATTTGCTAAACCATGGAATAGTATTACAGTCAGTGCCGAATCTAGGTTTTTTCTCAGGGGGGGCAAAAGCAGATTTTGCCGCCCTTGCCACACAGGGGCAGATCTGGCAGTAGAATTTGGGGGGTTTAGACTCAAATCCAAAGGGGGTCCGGGGGGGAATTTTATAAAATTAGGAGCAAAAATTGTGAATTTTAAGCGTTTTGGAGAACCTTTTTATAGAGCTTTTTCAGCTAAAACTGCAGTACCTATTCTATATTGCGTTTAAAATACCAAGTAATAATGATAATTTCTATTTTATTTAACCTGTAACACTATACTATGCTATTAATTCTTCCAGATTCATTAGGAGGGGACACCCTCCTGCCCAAAGGGGGGTTCGGGGGGACTCCCCCGGAAAATTTTAGAAAATTAGGTTCAAAATGGTGAATTTTAAGCGTTTTGGAGAACCTTTTTTTAGAGCTTTTTCAGCTAAAACAGCAACTTAAAGTTTGTTTAAAATTGATTCTGCAGAATTTTTGAACCATTTATTATCTAATTATCTAATTTTTGAAACATTTATTATCTAAATCGGGTTTTAGACTTAAAAACCATTTAATATCTAAATCGGGTTTTAGACTTAAAAAAATGTTTTTTACCTGTAACACTATACTATGCTATTAATTCTTTCAGTTTTATTATAAAATACCTTCACAACTTCCTATATATAGCAACTGAATCAGGAATCAAGTAGATACACACTCAACTAAGCATATAAACATCCATTAAAGTATGCAATTAAACAAACAAAAAAATAGTTTATATTTGGATGCCACATAAAAATGTAAGTGGGAATCCCAGTTAGCAATTTTAATATCAACTTGACTATTGCTCCATAGCTAAGGCAACCATATTTATTCCAATAATAATATAGGTTTGTTTTGATTTGTTGGTCTTCAAATAGATGTAATAACTTATTTAAATTAGTTAATGTTGTAAAATGTTTACGTTTTATTATTATATTACATATCATGTAATATATTAATTTGTTAATATTGGCAATAAATTACTGTTTATTTATTGATATTTTTTGCTTCCAACCTCACCGAGGTAACTGAAGCTATGTGATCGTTCTGAAGAACGACAAATTTTTAGGTCTCCGATTTCTAAAATTCCAAGACAGATTCAGACATCAGGGAACACTTTTGGGTCCGTGTCTGTCTTTCACTTTTTTTGCGAACCAACATATCTTAAAAACTACTCGTCAGATTTTAATGAAGTTTGGATGGTAGGTCATGATCAGCCTATTGTTGGTCCCATATAAGTTTCAACCTTTTGCGCCTACTTGTTTCTCTTCCACATGCGCACAAACATACATTTATTTAAACCTACAGCTTCAAAAGTACTTTTCCGATTTGTATGAAACTTTTATAGTTTATCGAAAGTAACCGGCAGATAGCCCCAGGTTAATATGAATCGTTTGCGTTCTTTAGTTTTTGCTAAATTGATACTTTAATTTGGGTAAAAAATCCAAACAATTTTGACAGATTAAATAAACGGGGAGACAATGAGACAAAATAGACAATAATGGCTTTAAATGCATAAAATCAATAAAGTACGTAATAAGTACGTATAGGATGCGAGGAAGGGATGTGCCATATCAATTCAACGTATTTTTACGAATATCTCGCTTCCTATGGCTTGGAGACGAATTAAAATTCTTATCAAAAAGCAAAACTATTAAATTTCCCACAAAAAAGGTCTCATTCATTTTTTACGTACAAAGAACGGTTTAGCAAAAACCTAGTTCTACTATAACTTGCATTGTGATTGTTTTTGCACGACTTTTTACGTGATTTTGTGAATATCTCGCTTCTTCTGACTCGGAGACCAATTGAGGATCAGATAAAATTTAAGAATCTAAAATTTCACACAAGAAACAATATGTCATTTTTTACGTACAACGAATCGTTTGGATAATTATGCGCTCCGAAGTTTCCCTTATTGTCTCCGAGCCATAGGAAGCGAGATAATTCGTATAAAAAGACCAGTCAGCACCATGACTTAATGAGCGAATTTTCAAAGAAATCTTGAGTATTATTGGATTATGAATTATTATTATGATTATCTATTATTATTATAGAAAAATTTTGGTTAGAATTTGGATGGGTGAAAAAAAAATTGGTACACAAAATTTGACCCGTAAATGGACTCCAAAACGTATTACTAGTATTATTATTTGCGTTAACAGTTTGAGTCTTTCTTGACACATCAAACTTCTTAAATACGCTTAACTTCAATACGCTTAAGTTTCTTTCACATTAACTGTGAAGAAAAAAAGGGTAAACGAAGTTAAGGGTGGGCTATATCAGATTGGACAAGATAACTGTAATTATATTACATATAATAAATTGGTAAGGCGTGAATCTCACGTAAAAAGGGTTTCGTTGGTATTGTGAACACAAAATTAGTAAGGGGGGGAGGGGAGAAAAGTTTTGATTTTTTTTTTGACAAAATGACGCGCAAAATTAAATGTTAACATCAAGTGTTATACATTTTTGAAATCTACTCTTCAATACCTTTCATTTGATACCCCACTCAAAATTAAAAAAAAAAAAAATAGGATAACATGAATTATCCGCCATCTTAGATTTACAGTAAATCAGATCAAATTGTTAATCTTATATTTTCTATGGCCCAGCAGACCACACATTTTGCATATTTTTCTATATTTTTAGTAATAGCGGAAATACGATTTTAGGGGGGGGGGGACACGCAAAATTTCGATGTTTTTTGACAAAATGGCGCTGAAAATTAAGCACTACCCCTAAGTGGTATATATATTTCTATTCTACTCTTCAGTACCTTTCATTTGATACCCCACTCAAAATTTAAAAAAAGATTTTTTTTTTTCGCGAATTATCCGCCATTTTGAATTTGAACAGCTGATAATATTGAGTTCGCTATATTTTTCCTGTGTGCGCGTCAAAACGATCTTTTATACTGAAAGTTTCACGTTTTTATCTCTTTTGGTTCAAAAGTTATTGGAACCGTACAGAGTGACAGACGGACACAGGAACGAAACTATAAGGTTTCTTTTTTTTGGTTTTACCAACGAAACCCTAATTAAAAATTACATGAACTTTTTATTATTTTTCCCTTATTTATAATTTTATTTTTCCACCACGTTTTGCCGCCCCCCCCCCCCCACCCCCCCCCCCCGGGCGTGCCGCCTGGGGCGTCCCCCCCCCCTAGATCCGGCACTGATTACAGTGTAAAAAGCCTGACGATGACTCTAAGGAAGGGTAAATATAGCCATAATAAATGAGAAGATACATTTTTCTAAATTAGTTTTTGAACCCTTTTTTTTATCAATTCATTAAACAAAAACCCTACAATATGTGTATGTTTCTTTTGGGTCTCTTCAGGGTTTTTTTAAATTAGGTAATAATAATTTACACCATAAAAATCTTCTTTTCACCTTGCTATATTTCGCCCTTAGACCTAGGGCTTCTTCAGGCTCTTATTATTCGTTCCATAATTTTACTAATATAAAATTTGTAAATTTGAATAAATTAGTCACTTTTAAAATACACATAAACATAACAATTAAAACGTAAACATAAATTACATTTAAGTCACTCTTTTTAAATTAAAAATTAAACTTGGATCCCTCTGAATGTCTAACAGAGGCGATTTTAGTGTGTTTTTTTATTGTTATAAAACATAATTTGGGACTTATGGCTTCGTACTTCGTTTCTTAGGACTTCTACTACTACTAAACATGTTTCATTTCCATTAAATTTACAAGATTGATTATTACAACATATGCAATTAAATACAACATGTTACATCATGGCAAAAAGCCTTCCGGAGGTTGCCTTTGGACCCAATAAATTACGTATAATAGAAAAATAACTCTTGATATAATGCACCAACAAGGAGTCAAGGAGGGCCAAAACTTTTCAGAATTCAGCAGCACCAGGTACTGGTCGAAATGTTAGAAGCTCTTTGGAAAAACTGGTAGTTCTTAAATCGGTAAGAGAAGGGCAGAGAGCTATATGAAATGATAGTATAGCCCTTTTTTTCCTCATTCATTTCGCAAAATTTGCAAACAGTCTGAACGCCTTATAACCAGGGTTCATAATTTAAAGCTATAGTGTCACATCTAGCTTTAAATATCCAACATACATGTCTTTTTATTCTCATCTATTAAGTACGTCCCTCTCTCACTTATAGATTTTTGCATATGTAATGAGTAGAAGAGTTATTTCTATCTGAGCCTGAGGAACAACTTCAAGTCGGCCAGTGCCTTAAATAAATTAGATTGGAAGATATCTTCTCTATTTTGTATTATTTAAATATTCTAAATTATTATTCCTGTTCAAAGCCTGCCATTCTTTAAACCAAAATACATCGGAGTTTATGTCTTCATTTGCAAGAAAATTAGGCAACCTAGTGGGAGGTAATTGAATGATCCTAAGCAGCGCCGGCGCTACGCACAGGCGTGGCAGGCGGGGCAGCCGATGCTACCTTTTCAGATTTTTTTTTTTATAAAAATTAAAAAGCAAGATCCATAGCTGCAAAACGATAATAATGTGTGTGGCGTACTACTGAGTAGAAGGAGCCCTAGTAATAATACCCCGAGAAAAACCTCTTATCTGGAGTCATTTTAGTTTAGTAGCTGAGCTAACCGCATTTTGAGTTTGTTTTAGCGAATTTCCATTGGAAAAAAATCGCTAATAGAGCCACTGGCATGGCGGGAGTTTGAGCCGGGATTGTGGCCAAAATACGTTTCATGGGTCCCTGATCACGAAAAAATAGGTTTTACAAAACTTTATATATATATGTATATATTATATAGGTGTATGTATTTCTAGCGGATTTCTTGTGAGCACGATAGCTCTCGAACGAATTGACGTAAAAAAATAAAACTTGCACCGAAAAATCAAGCTCGTTGAGATGAAGATCCCCTAAAAAAAATGGGATCTTTATGACGTCATTAACCCCTCCTGATGAGTCAGCAAAGATTAAAAAAAATACAAAAAATCTAGTGAGGTATCGCTTCATATGTTTTTTAAGATCCTGAATCCAAAAAATGAGTTACCATAGCGATTCGAATAATAATTTTATAATAATAATAGTAGTAATAAAACAATTTCTTGCGGATTTCTTGTGAGCACGATAGCTCTCGAACAAATTGACGTATCAAAATAAAACTTGCACCGAAAAATCAAGCTCGTTGAGATGAGGGTCCCCTAAAAAAATGGAATCTTTATGACGTCATTAACTCCTCCTGATGAGTCACCAAAGATTTAAAATAATCCTACCGCGGGTTTCCGCAAGCCAAGCGAATTTCCATTGGAAATTTGTAGTTCAATGTTGTGCAGTTTAAACCTCTTTGAAACTACTACTATTATGTTTAACTAAGCATTATTATAAATACCCTAATCTAACTAAAATATTTCTTATACATTTTCTTAACTTAGAACAATCCACACAATTGTAGTAGTTATGAAGGAAGTTTAAACTGCACAACATTGAACTACAAATTTCCAATGGAAATTCGCTTGGCTTGCGGAAACCCGCGGTAGGATTTTTTGGTTACACCTGTGTCATTTATTTTGTTTCCTAAAACTACTATCGACTGTCTTTGTTAGAATATATGAGTGTAATATGACTTATAATATCTCTACCCTCTTGTTATTTATTCTCTAACTCTTTTTCTGCCCCTTTATAATTGTTAGCTTTGGCTGTTATCTTTTCCGCCCTTCCCTTAATTTTTCTTTCCTAATATAATAAAAATATGTATAAAAGGGTAATATTAAAAATACAGTAATAGAATAAAAATGTTGGGGCACCGAAAATAAAGTTGTATGATTATATTTAAATATTATCATTTTTTCCTCAGAGGACATTAATTATAAAATTTTAAGAGACACCTAAAAATTTTAATCCTATAATATAATAAAATAATTAATAATAATAAGCCGAGTGGTTAGCACACTCGACTCTGAAACCAAGGTCTAAACCCCGGCTGTGAGGTCGAATCCAAGAGAGAGGTGAGACATGTTTCACATTGGTGATCACATCGTGTAGATGAGTAAAGTGGCCGGATAACCCCCGTCCTCGTCCTGTAATAATGTAATAACTCTAGATTAGTTTGGATTTTAGCTACATAGTTAACAAAGTGCCTATGGTATCTTAGTTAATCTAAATTAAAATAAATGTACCAAAAAAATAAACTTATTTAACCGTCAGGTGTAACAATTCATTGAAGTGGAAGACGTCCGGGATATCAGCCAACAAGTGAGCTTAAATTCGGATAAGACCCTGATTTCTGACAACAATAAACAACTCCTGTCAAATAGTTCCCGCCCCCCTCAGTCAAAAGAAACAATTTCTAGGGGCGGCCGAAAATCGTCTTGCCTGTGGCGGTCAAAAGTGTCGCGCCGGCGCTGATCCTAAGGATGTATTTAAAGTTAAACCTCAGCTCAGAGTGTACTAAAACATAGGAGTTAAGTGGGATTCCAGATAAAACTACTATTTAAGTGACTTCTTTCTAATTACTTTACAGTAGTTTTCTTTTCATTCATTTTTTTTTGTTTTTATATGGTGCCTGAGAAAATAATGACGTATTTCGTGCAAGTAAATAGTTACTATCTCTGTTGAAGCTATGATTGTTTACACATTGAAATTGAAGCCCGATGAATGGTAAATAGTGTTCTTGGTCTTTATGAACAGGAGTCAATGTCTGATGCAGCTGAAGGTAATATTTCACTCATAGTGTTTGTGTGGAATGGCAGGCCCTTACAAAGGACTTTTCAATGCCCTTCTGTTTCCTTGCTCATTGTCGAGGGTACTCGCGCCCTCTTTACTATTTGCATAACCAACTCCTAGTTGAAGCTGAGCCGTAATAATTAATGGTTTATACGGCAGAGTTCCAGTGACAATGGATCCTTTAGCTTTCACCCCCTTGCGCCGCCACTCTACTCGTTTTACCGCCGTGTCCAATTCTGATGGTACTACTCTAAAATAAACAATACTTTTTTGTGTGTTTTATATAATGAACCTTCATTTATGTGCTTCAGTAATTTTTTGATTGATGAATCATGATATTTGTTCTGAATCATTTTCAACAGGAATCATAATCAGTTCTTAATTTTATTATACGCAAAAGATGCTATAATAAATAATAATAAATAAATAAATAATTTTATTAAGACATATTTACAATGAACATTTTCGTTTTGATTTTATCAGAGCCAGTATCAAACATAGTATTTGTTTTTTCCTCGGCCTGCAAGATTTAAATAGAAGATACAATAATACTTTTGATAACAAAAAGAGGAAAAAATTAACAAAAACCCTCTAACTTAATGGTAACTATGGTGAAGGTTAATAGAACATATAAATAAACTGAAGTATAACAATAACAAGTGGTTTGATAACAATGATTAGATACATCTGAGATTAAAAATAAATAATATTGTTATTAACACATATTATATGCTATCTAGAAGTATATGTTTGTATTTTTTGTATCTATTTCTTAGATCACTGATATTGTAGTTGCCTATATTTTTGATTAGTTGGTTAGCCTGGTTGTCTTGACACTGCCTGAAAAATTTTTGGGTTAGCTGAATAATAAATTGTTGAATGTCAGGAAGATTTAGCTTGGCGTGCATTTCTTTGATTCTTGTGAATATTGGGAAATTACCAATTATTCGACAGCATTTATTTTGTAGTACTTGTAGGGACCTATAGTTTGATTTAGACACGGAGCTCCAGACTGGACAGGCGTACGTAAGGGCGGGTCTTATTAATTTTTTGTAGATTATTAATTTATTGTTTTGGTTTAGTTGTGACCGTTTGCTAAATAAAGGGTAGAGACTAAATAATGTGTGTTGAATTTTATTGAGGTTTGTTTTAATGTGTCTGGAAAAATTTAGTTTTTTATCGAGAGTCAAACCTAGGTATTTGATTTGATCTTTCCATTCTATAACGGCTCCTTCAAAGTTAAGGGGGTTCAGGTAGGTGGGGGCGACGTCTGGTAAATATTATCGCTTCTGTTTTAGTCTGGTTCACTTTAATTCTCCATTTTTTAAAGTAACTTGTAATTTTATTAAAAGCTTTATTTAGTCTATTGACAATCGTATCTAGACGCCACGAGCTACAGTATATTGCAGTGTCATCAGCGAAAATCGAAAGATCAACATTTTCAGTATTTGGGATACCCGACATGATTATATTGTAGAGGTTCGGTGCCAATATTGAACCCTGGGGCAAGCCGGAGGACATACTATAATCTTTCGAGCAATTATTATTGTTATGTATAAAAAAATTGCGGTTTTCAAGATAACTTCTCAGTACTATAACTAAATACCTTGGTAATTGCAGTTCTGTGATTAGTTTATATAGAAGGCCCTCATGCCACACACAATCAAAAGCTTTCTCTACGTCCAACGACAACATGCCTGTAAATTTATTTAAGTTGTAGTTGTCAGTAATCTGATCCAGTGGCGCACCCAGGATTTATTTTTGGGAGGGGCACAAAATAAAAAAAAATAGGGGGGGGGGGGGGGGGGGGGGGTGTAATGTGGGCTTAGCATAATTACGGACAGTTAACCAGTCTGGTTTTCTTTGTTCTAAAATTACTTCATATCAAGGGCGGATCCAGCCAATTTTGAAGGGGGTTGGGCTCTCTTTTAGGGGGGCCCGGGGGTCACCCCCGGGAAAATTTTTATAGTTTACGTTACTTGAAAACGTCTTTTTAGCCTATTCTAAGAGCATCTAAAATGTTATTATATACAAATAAATTTAAGTTTTTTATGAACGGGACATGAAGTACGGGGCATTTTAAATACTAATAATATTTTATTATTAAAAGTTGTACATTATATAATAAATTAATGTTTTATTTTAGTAGCCAGAAAAATAAATTGGTACATTTTAAAAATATCTTTGTTATGTGAATTAACAAAAAAAATACGTACGCCAAATGTTTTGAGTTTAACAGAAATTAGCTAATAGTATTAGGTTAAAAGTAAACATAGTAGGGTATATAATAGTCCAGTCAATAAGTACAAAAAGTAGTCTTCCTTGCAAAAGGTCGGGTATCTGCAATTTTTAAAATCTTATTCTACAATTGAACCCGTTTCCAAATTCATTAATATTAAATATTCGATAATTAAAAACTATTCTAATGACTGCTACTAACTATTTTAATTAAATGTAATTAATATATTAAAGTAAAACTTTAGATTAAAATAAAAACCCTTAAAACAAGAAAAATTTAATTAAAAACTTGATTTAAAAATGTTATATTGTAACCTTTCATTCTCATTCAAAATAAACAATGGATAATAGTCGGAAAGAAATTCGTCCCACTAAAAAGTTCTGACCATGCGCAGTCGTAATTTTATGCAGATTTTTCCAAGTTCAATAGACGACACATTTTTACCCAGGAGCTCCATCCCTATTTTATAGATCCTTAACCAAACTTAACTTACTTCAATTCTTTTTCTTCATCTTCTCTTTAAACACCAAAAATAAAAAAATGTATCGGGCAAAACTAGGTAGATTATTACTTGTTTATTAAGTAATAACATAACATATGGTATGATACTGACATATTTAAAATACTTACTTATTTGCATACTTAAATTTTAAGTCTATGGCTTTGGGGGGGGGGGGGGGGGCTCGTCTTTTTAAACGCCAAAAAAAAAAATGTCGGGCCAAACGGTAGACGGAAAAAATGCCCACGGAAAAAATGCCCTCGGAAAAAAAGCCCAGGAAAAAATGCCCACGGAAAAAATACCCACGGAAAAAATGCCCACGAAAAAAAATCCCACGGAAGAAATGTCCAAAATAATTAAACTTTAATGTTTAATGGTAGTTTTTAAATTTGTATAATTAGTTTATTGTTAACGCTAACAAATTTTAACCTATTTTTAAGTGGAATAGCCATTAGGGGTATTGCATTTTTGCAGTTATATTACTATTTATTATAAAAGTAACGGTACCCTGGGCCACTGGACTTAAGATCTTCTTTAAGGTCTATAGGGTATATAATAAAGTAATCAACCTTGCTATTCTATATGCTTCAAATAGCAATGTTGATTACTATAAATATTATATACCCTATAGACTATAGACCTTATATACAAGTAAGTTGAAAAAAAAAAGTTATTAATTTGAACGACGTTGACTAATATTTAATCAATGGATAATAAGGAGATGTGATCACAGAAGTTACAGTTTTTATGATTTCCATACATTTCTGTGTACCTAATGTTTAATTTTAAAGTACATTAAGGTAACCCTAAGAGATCATTAAAAAACATTTTATTAATTTCCATTTTCAAGTGGAAATAAATATAATATAGAATTAACCGAAAGAATCTACCGAAAGTATAAATACGTTTTTGACATAAGTATGGCGTATGGGATATCGTTGGAAGCGGTAAAAAATAAGGAACCAATATAAAAGACCAATTTAGTGGCATCCAAGCTAAGGAAAAGTTCCGAGGTGCCCCGTACTCGATTTTTTTTAATTCGAAGACATAAAAAATATCTCTCTTCAGAACGATCATAATGCTTCCAAGTTTACTGGATGTAAGGTACGGTAAGTAAAAAAAACTGCGACATGGAGCTGCAATTCTCCTAAAAATCAAATTCTACTGCAAAGGATAACTACATTAGACTGTAAAGCTAGGATCGTATACACTAATGTTGGTTCAAATGGTTTTTGGCTTGAAAGATCCTTATACTAATATGTAATACATATTATAGGTATATGTTGTTGAATAATAATTTTGATTAACACAATTAGTGGTTTGATCCATTCTGTGCTTGCCCTGATGCCCTCCATTACGGTAAACAACTTTTTTGAGTTTGATAAAATGTGAACGCAGACTCAAAACAGTACTAGTTCTAACATGGATAAATGATTTTATACAAAAGACAAAAGAATGCTAGGTTAAACTTAGGCTTACATTTAAATATAAAATTTACTAAAAATTATATTGGTTTAGTATTTCCTTAAAGCATTCATACTTTCCTAAAGATTAAGCATCAATGAAACCGCGTAAGTCAAAAGATAAGTTTAAACATAATTACAGACCAAGGACAATCAGGACATTTCCCCAGAGGGGTCATAAACCGTGGATAACCACAGGTACTAAAGGGATATCAGTATACCGACAAAGTGCAGATGCAACAGTAGGATTACGATTTGTCCGATACTCCTGTCTAGATAACCATAAATATTCAGGATTAGGCTAGTTTAATCTAGTGTTCAGTTTAACAGTGAATAGAGAGTAAAACCGATTTTAGAACAAATAATTCTAAAAACTTAAAACATCATTTACTAAAAAAAAAATTCTAAAGAAAAAATCGGAGGCATTATGAATTTTAACTTTCATTATCTTACTGAGTAAGGAGTAAAATTATATGATCTTTTCTCGGTAAATTTCAATAGAAATATACGAGAATATAATAATATATAGCCTTTATAGAGATTTGTATGGCAATCATCATTCTAATAAGCTAGCATATATTTTAAAATATTAAACACAAAACTAACTACACCTTCTAATTAATTTCTTTTGAAATAAAATCTCTACCAAGATTTGTAAATCCAAAAAAAGTCGAAAATAAAGTTAGGATGGTACAGATTTTGGAAGAAAAATCAATGAGCACAGACGGTTGAAACTTATAGACTAATTAGGTCTATGACCTACATTCCAAATTTCATTAAACAAATGCCCACGGAGGAAAAGTCTTTTAAAAAAAGACTTTTTTTTAAAAAAGACTTTTTTTTAAAAAAGAAGCACACATTTTTTCCTTTTCAAGAGAATCAGTCACTGTTTGACATCGTACGTGATTATACTTCAATTCTGTGCCCATATTGTCCAGACAAAGGACCCGCGCCACTTTCACTTAAATTTTGCTATTACGCAAATTTTAGTGAAATATATAAATATAATTCAAAATAAATTAATATGGTACCTGACAGGGCCGTTTCTAGGTGTTTTGCCGCCCTAGGCAAAAATTATAAATCCCCCCCCCCCCACCCCTCCCTTTTACTATTCGCCTTTTCCCTTTGTCATCCAGGCTAAAAAAAATTAATGTATTATACACAAAAGAACTTGTATCTAACATAATCCCATCAAAAATTAAATATCTAAATAAGGAGTTATATTTTATTTCTTTTTAAATATCTCTTAACTTTAGCGACATTTTAGGTTCTTTCTTTTAACTTTTTTTGGTTGTTAAGTACCTTCCTTACCTTCATTTTAGGAAAAGTCTTTAATAAGATCTGGTTTTACGCACGTTTTTTAGCATTAGGTTTTTAAGCATTAACGGATTGATTTCATCGGGTCCAGGGGATTTTTTATTTTGTATGTTTTTTATGTTTTGTTTAATTTCATTTGGACTTGTCAGTTTAATTTCTGTTTCCTCGCGAACATGGTTAGTTTGAAGATAAGAACAAAGTGTTTTGTTTACCTTGGTATTATGGTATTTTGAACACAAGTGGTCATTTTGTTTATAAATCGATTCAAAATATTGCCCGAGAAGGTTACACTTGTCTACTTGCTTGTAAGCGGTGGGAGAGTCCGGTGTGGTTTGTAATCCAGGTAGGCTACTATTTGCTAAAGATGCTATAGGTTATAGGTTTGGAGAATTCGATAATCTTTGTGGACATTTTTTTAATTTTTTGTACAGGCTGAATATGCCACAATAACAATTTAGTCTGTTTGTTATTGTATTTTACTAATAATAAATTTTACTTGCTAGTGATACTTAAATTAAACTTTTAGTTTTATGCTGATGTACCTTGTGGCGGTGATTTGTAAAGGTCTATTCGTATCTTTTTCAAATCCTAAGTACTTTTTCGTCATTATATGTATCTGATAAAAGAATTTTCACGTGAAAATAGAGTACTTCTACGGAATGTAAGACACTTTTATCTCTTATTATTTTTTTTTTTTTTTTAAAAAAGAGCTATCAGTTTCTTTGCGTGATATTTTTAACACCCGAGTAATTGATATTTAGGGGCTCCGTATACTTATTACATTGTACTTGTCTTGTGTACATCGTCACAATGGGTGTCAAACAGATGGCTCTAAAAACTACCAGTAGCTGTGAATAAGAGGCGGATAACCTTACGGGGAATACAAAAATATAGAAAAACGGCTGAAATGTTCCCCCTTTTTTTAAAAAAGAAGTAAAAAAAGAATAGCGTGCTGTAAAAAAGGTAAATGGTTTGCGAAGGGTGAAGAGGTATAACTAAAGCTTTTTATAATGACCCCTCGCATAAAAAAAGTGATAAAAAATCAAGTTGTGTTCTAAGCCGAGGATTTCAGAACAAAGATGCAAATGCCGTGAGCTCGTTGGACGTGGGGTCAGGATGACAAGCCGCCCTGTGATGATTGTTCGTTACACTGTCACACCTTTAGAAACAAGCCTAATCCCTTCAAATGGATTTTTATCAGGGGTCACTTTAATGGTAGGGCGAGGTAGCGCTTAATCCCTTGTAACAATCACCTTTTGTGCCTTTTGTAGAGATTAGTTCTAAATCACCGCGTGTTCATGCCAACAATCCTACTGCTTTATTTCTACTGTTTAATGATTGTCTTATTTGCTAGTTCTGAACGAGAAGTTTAGGTTTTTAATTCATAAAATACATACCTTCATTTATGGCCTATCTGCAATAATTCGCAGTTTTAATTGTGTTGGATCTTCTTTTCCTCGTTCAAGGACTTACAAATACTTTTATATTAGATAGATATATTTTAATTTGGTTCTGGATGTCACTTATAATGAATAGAATATAGAATCATTGTAATTTGTTGAATAGTATTTTTTACCATTATCCTCCTTTTTATGGAAAAAAATTATAATGGTGCGCATAAGTAATAACAAGTAAATAATATTTTCCTCTAGTTCTTTAAGTACTGGACTGTTTAATTTGAATAACAATATATCTCTGATCTATTATATTATCTGATTTTATTAACACAAGTTATAAATCACAATATTAGCTAAATCTATTGAAATTTGAACTTTCAGAAACAACAATTTTAAGGATAACTAAAAAGTATTTTAGCGGTTTGGATGGAAATAAAAGTTAAATTTCAGATTTATTTAGAGTTTTTTCTGACTTTTTATTGTACATTCAGTCCTAAATATTATAAACTAATAAAACTGTAAAAATTGATTGATGTATTATGTATTCAAGCTTTTTAAACATTCAAAATTCATGAAACGTTAGGTCCTGTAATAAAATTAAATTTAACATATTTTTTTTATATTCCACGATCACTAATGGCTCATATGATTGATGACACACAGGCTCTCTGAATGAATTATCTGATAAATAATTCCCCCTGTCCTAAAATCGGGATTTCCAAGCAAGCCTTTAGAAAAGTAACTCGTCAAGTTACTGAAACCAGACCTCTAAAATTATCTAAGAATCGTATTTATTTTTAAAACGCGCAGGAGACACCAATGAGTCGTCTTTGTTGTTCATTCCTTTTATATACTTTCTAGATAAGGTTAAGTCAGTAGAATATTTTATAACAATTTAGGAATATTGCTTCCAAATAAATATTATTTCTTCTTTGACTGATAACACTGTTTTTAAATAGAATCACTATTGTGTAGGACTTATCCAATCATCTTGTTTTTATTAAAGCAAAGAAAAATATAGACTGTCAATTACTGTGGCACATAGCTTCCTCGAATCCTATCATGTACTTTTTTGATTTTATGCTTTTAAAAGCTATTTTGTCTAATTAATTTAATTGTTCCCCCGTTTTTTTATTGTAAAAATAATTTAGATTTTTACATGAATTAAAGTATCAATTAAGCAAAAGTTTAAGAGCACAGAAGGTTTTAAATTAATCTAAGGCTATCTGTGGTCTACTTTCGACACACCGTCCAAATTTCATAAAAATCAGATGAGTACTTTTAAAATAGTGTACTCATTCGCTATTTTACAAAATGCATTCGTACATTTTTAAGTCTAAATCTAATTCTTTATATATACGAAAGAAGACTCAGCGTGATAACCTCTAAAGTAAAAAAAAAAAATTTCGACCGTATTAGACTACTTCTACGAGAAGGAAAGAGAATTTTACTGAATATTCCATGACCTAGCCCTAATAATTTCACTAAAGGTGTTGGTAAAGGAAGGGCAGGTGAAGTTAGCAGAGGTGGCCATGACGGCCTGAGATTAAAGGGAGGACTGGCCTGTATGTCATTGGATACCGTCAGTTTTACGTATACTAGACATGACGAACCGATTTCACGTCGCTAATATTTTTCAACCTCTTTCCGCTATTCCGCTGGCCATACTCACAGGATATAGATGACAACCATGTCAAAAATATAAGAGACGAAATTTAATACTAGTCATAACTACTACTTAGTAATGGTTAGTACAATAGTTTTTTTTTTTTTTTTTTTTTTTTTTTTTTTTCTTCCGGGGGACTTTTTTTATAAAAAAAAAAAGTCCGAAGCAATAAGACCTCATGAGTGGATCCAAGGTGCAAACCCGGTTTAATAGTCCATCCTAAAGTACCCTATCCTCTAAGCAAGCTAACAGACCCACAGAAAGTGAGCACCTTGTTTAGGGGAAGTAACCTTAGTTCTTCAATTGGCAGGATGGCTGAGCCAAAGATTCTCCACCTCAAGCGTGTTAATGCAGGACAGCTGCTAATAAGATGAGAAGGTGTTTCATCCTCTTCCTCGCACAGCCTGCACACTGGGCTTTCTGCTAGGCCAAGCAGATGTAGATGTCGATTTAGCATGCAGTGTCCAGTAAGAAATCCTGTCAAAAGGTGACAGGATTGCTTTTTGAGCGAGAGCAGCGATCTGGTAAGATGATGAGATGGTTCCCGGATCATCATTTTTGATTGTCGCATACCTGAAGCAGTGTTCCATATTCTGTTCATATCTAGCCTCATGAATGTCCTTATGGAATGTTTCACTCCACAACGTGGCACGCCTACAACTGGTTCTGGTGTAATTGGGGTCGAATTGGAACCCGTTTTAGCTAACTGGTCAGCAATCTCATTCCCCTCAATGCCACAATGTCCAGGAACCCATATCAGTTGTACCTTGTTAAGTTGTCCAAGAGTGTTAAGATGGCTTTTGCACTCAGCAACCAGCTTAGATGTATACCTTGGTGCAACCAGTGCTTTGATCGCTGCCTGGCTGTCAGAGTAGATTCTGATTTGTCTGTTAAGCATATTTTTATTCAGGATAATTTGAGAACAGGCCAAAATTGCATATATCTCTGCCTGAAATACAGTGGCATATTTGCCTAAGCTCACACTAAGCTCATATCGGGGTTCTGCACAGAAAACCCCAGCCCCTGATAATTCTTCGATTCGGGACCCGTCGGTGAACCACATGTCTGTTCCTGGTGGCACTTGAGGATCATCTCCAGGTTCCCAGTCTTGTCTTGAAGGAAGCAGATACTCCCAGCTAATGTCAAAATCCCACTGTGGTATCATAGAGTCCTGTAACATCACTACTTCCGGGCAGATTTCTGTGATACAATTCCATATTGCACTGTGTCCTATACTGTCATATCCCATCCATAAACCAGCACAGTGCAGGCGATATGAAGCTAACATAGCTTCGTACTTCAGGTACATCTCTAAAGGTGGTAAGCATAGCATAGCCTCAAGTGCCAGGGTTGGTGTAGTTTTCATTGCTCCTAGTATACCAACACAAGCCGTTCTTTGAAGGTGCTGAAGTGATTTCTTTGCAGTTCCTAAGGATATCCTTGGCCACCAGACGACACATGCATAGGAAAGAATTGGTCTCACCATGGCAGTAAAGATCCAATGCAGTACTTTAGGTTGTAATCCCCAGGTGGGACCAATGGCCTTCCGGCATACCCAAAAGGCCGCCATTGCCTTATTCAGTTTTGCTTCAAGATGAAGTTTCCAGGTCAGTTTTTTGTCCAAAATTACACCTAGATATTTTACTGAGTCTGCGAGGTTAAGCTTCTTACCACTTAGCATCAGTTCTTTACTTCCATCCAATTTTCTTTTTTTTGTAAATAGTGTCACTACTGTTTTTTCAGGATTAACTCCGAGGCCGTGATTATAACACCATTTTTCAACAGAATGAAGAGCTCTTTGTGCAAGCTCAAATACTGTGGTAGTGAACTTGCCCTGAACCAGAACTGCTACATCATCTGCATAAGCTTGAATGTAAATCCCATCTTTCAGAATGAGCTTTATGAGACTATCCACTACAAGGCACCAAAGTAACGGTGACAGAACTCCACCTTGTGGACAGCCTCTCCTTATAGCCACTTTTATGCTGTAATTACAATAGTTACTGTGATTATCTTACCTTAATTATATCCATTGTCCATTTTAACTATTGAAATAAGTGCTTTATACATACTTCGTAGATAAAATTAGATACCTATTTTCTTTTATTCAAAAAATATATTATAATGAACGTTAATTAATTAATTTACTTAATTATTATTGTCAAAATAGATTTTTACTACAAATCTGTATAATTATTGTGTGGATATATATATATATATATATATATATATATATATATATATATATATATATATATATATATATATATATATGAGTGTGCAGACGGTGATACTGAATCAAAAATTGTTTGTGCCGTCCAAAAATGTTTTTTTTAACGCAACGTGGGAATGTTTCCATAAGATAACTGGTGAATAGGAAAGCGGCATAGCTGGACTTAATTTGGTGTTATAAGTGCTACTTCAAATCTATTCATTTTGCAACATGTGGTAGAAGATCGCAGTTTAAAATGAATTAATAAAAAACTAAGCCTCTTTTTATTAAGTGTTCACTATTATTATATGATGGGAAATATTTGTGACGCCTAGATTCTAAAGAGACGTCATTGATCTGAAGAGGTCGATTACAATTGTGCTTCTGTAGTGTATTATAGGGCCTAGAAATAGATAATGCTAGAGCACTTGTATGTGAAAGTTAGAGCACGTGACCTAACAAGCTATAGTGTTCACGTGCCTACGTCACGTGTCGGTGGTTTTAGCGCCTGTCTGTAACACCCGCCCATAATTGGTTACCATTTAACCCTCTTTTACGCTAATTTAGCTTAATTCGAACTAGAAATACTTTTTTAATGGCATCTTCTTTTTGACAATACATTTTTTTAAGTACTTGTTTTTTTTATATAAAGCGCCATTGAGCGCAGTCCTGCTGATGGTTGGCATTCCCTTAGGAATAAAAGCCGTGTGATGTATAGCTCTGGGTAAGAAGAATTATTCATTATTAGGGATTAAAATTTTTCTGAGTCCGAAGGATTAAATTACCGAATCTCAAAGACCAATAAAAAAAAGGTTTATTTGTTAGAAAGATTTGACGCTTTTAACTCATTGGTGATTTGTAGAACTCTGGTATTCCATATAATTATTTAAGTGTGGCAGAGTAATATTTTTTCAAAATTCTAAAATTTAGACGATTTAAATACAATTATTTAATCACAGTTATGCCGGGGACAATCTTTTGTTTCCTTTGTATAAAATGGAAATGAATGAACTCGTAAGATGTTAATAAAATAACCACTTTATTATTATTAATATTTAATAACTGTTGAATAATAAATTAATTAAATATAATAATAATGAATCTTTATTGCCTTTCTTTACAAGATTAAATATTTTATATAAATTCTTCTTCATTTTTTTTTATATAATCGGCCTCAGCTCACTGAGGCACCTCATATTATGAGGTTGTTTTGAGGTTACTTAAATTTAAATATAAATACACAGAAATTCAAAACTTACATGTGAAAAAAAAGAAGAATAATAATAATAAAACCGTATTTTACATACTGACACAAATAAAATTATATAAATTCTTTGCTAATTACTACTACCATTACCATATATTTTATTTTATTATTTTATATTTACTTGAAGTCTATACACATTTATGTAGATACATATGCATACACACACATACACGTACATACATGCATCGTGCATTCATACATTCTCACTAACACATACATACATATACACACGCATAACACTCACATACATAATGCTTGTATTGATTTTTTTTTATATATTTATGTTTTTTTTTTTTTTTCGTTTATTATTTAGCCACAACTATAAAAATTAATTATATCAAGCAGCTTGTCTCACTTAAATATATATTTATTTATATATATGTATGTATATATATATATATATATATATATATATATATATATATATATATATATATATATATATATTTTATATATATACAGGGTGTTCCGCATAAGTACCTACAGAGAAAAACCTATGAATCTACATCAAATTTCTGACCAAAATTGTCAAGTAACCATGCTGGCGCGGTAGTGTCTGAAGAATAGCAGGGGGTCTGCTCGTGAGTATGCCAGGCAGTTCCAAACAGACGACATCTTTCCTATTACATTTTTCAAGTTATCGAAAGAAGATGCTGAACAACAGGCACTGTTGATTGGTTACTGATCCTAGGACTAGTATCAGAAGGGCTTTGGCTGTGTGGGGAATTCTAGGGATGTATATTTTTAGAATTTTGAAAAGAAAAAGAAATTAGCTCTTTCCTAGTATACAAATTTGTTCTGTATAAAATAATTTTTACTATGTCCCCCATCACCCATCCATTGGATCCAACAGCAGTTGGATGGGACACCCATCCAACTGCAGGTACATGCTGATTCTTAAATCAAGTGGTCCAATTAAAAAAAAATCAAGTCCTCAATTAATCCAATAAATTAACTTTCTAAAAAGTTAAAACATATTTCACCATTAAGGCGTCCAACTAAGACGTAAGAAAATTAGGTCCAACTATTCGGAGACCAATAATACCAGCTCACACATTTACAGAAAACTGGGGCTGAAAATGTTGCGGCCTCGGTACAAGCAGATTTGCAATAAACCATGTATGAGTGTTGTGAAAATTAATAGCACCAGCTCTTGTAAGAAGGGACTCGTCTATCCACTAAATAAAATGTGACACAGTTATTTGTAATATCCAATCCCAATACCCCCGCAGCACCCTCGCATTAAAGTCAGCTGGTCAGCTCCTAGTCGGGAGTGTCATGGAAGGCACAGTTGAATTCTTTTCAAAATTCTGAAAATATACATCCCTGGAATTCCCAATACAGCCAAAGCCCTTCTGATACTAGTCCTAGGATCAGTAACCAATCAACAGTGCCTGTTGTTCAGCATCTTCTTTCGATAACTTGAAAAATGTAATAGGAAAGATGTCGTCTGTTTGGAACTGCCTGGCATACTCTCGAGCAGACCCCCTGGTATTCTTCAGACACTACCGCGCCAGCATATGAAAAGAAAACAATCAATTTTTAATTTTGAAATTGCAGAAAATTCATAGAGCTGTTACTTAATAAGTTAATTTCCTAATAGTTTTTCTACTATTTCTCTATGACAACTTACGTAAACTATAGACAATGCTATATCGAATTAAAGCTTATAAAATTGCGCAGTTTTTTAAACATTTTAAACTTTACGATAGGTATAAAAATATAGAAGTTATGGAAGCCCCAAGTTTTATAAACATTTGATATACTTTCCAATTTTAATGTTTTTCTTGCATTATCACTAAGTTTATAAACTTATTAAGTACTAAAGGAAGTGATTTCTTAAAGAAAATTTAATGCTGTTAACGTTGCTGCAAACTGCATCTTTCTATCCTATTTAGATTTTTATTTATAACGTAGTTTATGGCTAAAAACATGACCTAAATAAAAAAATCGGTATATCGATGTATCTCGAAAACGAAGGTCCTTAGGACCCATGGTTAGGTTACTTGACATTTTTGGTCAGAAATTTGATGTAGATTCATAGGTTTTTCTCTGTAGGTACTTATGCGGAACACCCTGTATATATTTTATATATATATATATATATATATATATATATATATATATATATATATATATATATATATATATATATATATATATATATTATGTATATATATATATATATATTATGTATATTTATGTATTTATTTTTTATTATTATTCTTATTTATCTCTTTGATATTTTATTTATATAATGATATTTACCTATTTATTATTATTTCTTTATTCGTAAAGCATACATTTATTTTAGTTTAATTTTTGTTCGTTTCTTGCTCATTTATTGTTTTTTCTTTATTAAGTTTGAACTTTATCCATCCATTCATCCCCCATCCTTTCCCATTCCTTCTATTGCCGAGCTATTTCTTGCCAAGTCTCTCCACCACAGCATGACTTCATCTCTTAGTCCATGCATATTTTGGCCTTCCTCTTCCCCTGGCCTCGTCTCTTGGGTACCACTGTAGAAGGTCCTTACTCCACCTCTCATCCTTAACTCTTACTATATGTCCTGCCCAGTTCTATTTTCGCCTTATACAATCAGCTTCCCTATATCCTCAAAACCGGTTTTCGCTCTCACCCATTTATTACTTTTCCTTTCCCTCCTCGATATTTTTAACATAGATCTCTCCATCGCTCTTTGCGTTACTCGTAGCTTTTCTATAACTTTTTTGGAAGTCACTCAGCTCTCGCATCCATAATTTAGTGCCGGCAGAACGCAGATGATCCACAATTTCTTCTTGCTTGCTATATTTAAGTTAGACTTGAAGATTTGTTGAACTTGCTCCAAGCTATAGCTATTCTGCGTTCTATTTCTCTGTCCTCTTCTCATCTGCTTATGTTTTGTCCCAAGTATATGTATTCGTTAAAATTATCGACCTTTTCTGTGTTTAACATTATTTTCGTACTGGGTAAATTAATGAGCATTATTTTTGTTTTGCTTATATTGAGCTTTAGTCCTACTGTTTCAGCTTTGTGAGATAAATTCATGATCATATGATGGCCTCTTCCACATTCTTAGAGCAAAGAACAATGTCATCGCAGAGCTCTGAAATGTTGAGCCCCCTTCCATTGACCTTAAGGCTCTACCGTCTACCGCTCTTAGGTTAGGAAAAACAGTAAAATTACAATTATACTGGTTCTAAGCAAGATATCAAAAATCTAATCACAGGCTTCATTCCTAATTTTAATTCTGCACAATTTGAGCCCTATTTCAACTTTCTATGATAAATAGTATAGGCGGCATTTCAATACAACGATAAAACTCGTTGTATTGAAATGGCGCCTGTACTATTTATCATAGAAAGTTGAAATAGGGCTCAAATTGTCCAGAATTAAAATTAGGAATGAAACCTGTGATTAGATTTTTGTTATCTTGCTTAGAACCAGTATAATTGTAATTTTACTGTTTTTCCTAACCTCAAAGAGCGGTAGAGCCTTAATTCCTTTGCTATTCCAGTCCAAATAATTTTCTACATCTTGTAAGATTGACTATGCATATGAGCAATTTTTGTACGTATTTGTCTCTTTTGTTTTGAGTTTGAAATTATGAAAGTTCAATGCATGTCGAGCTGTTCAGATTTATTGTTTAAGACTTGCAAATAAACATATCTTGTATTTAAACGTCGGTAAACTTAAAACAAATACCTAACAAAAAGTCTCTTATTGATGTGATGACAAAATTTATTGATAAAATTGAAACTGAAGCGTAACTGTTGTTTTTTTTTTGTTTTTTGTTTTTTGTTTTTTGTTTTTTTTTGCTTTTTGTTTTTTTTTGCTTTTTTCTGCTGTTCTGACATATCTTTGTGTTCGCTGAATGCGGATTATAGCCTGCTTTTTAAATATTCTTATTTAAATGTCTGTCGTGGTGCAGTTACTTTATGATTGATTGAACTATAGTGAAGCCTTCGTGTGCGGAGTCAAGTGGGCCCTTCTTCATTGAGAAACAAAGCATTGGTACGTTGAGGGGTGGGGAAGGCGGCCGAGCGTGGAGCGCCCCAGCTGCCGTTCTAAAACCTTCCCCCGCCGTTCTTTTACCCAAAATTCTCTTCTGTTTCACTTCTCATTGAATCCGGTGGCTGCGTCCGCACCCCTTGCTCACCCTGTAATCCGTTGTCGGTTTCGAATCATTTACCCCAAAAACTGAATAACCGATCCCTTTTGGATGTGTCGAATTATCTTCGCCTATTTGCTCACCTGCTACGACTATACGTCACTGATTGATAAAACACTGACATAATAAGCATGGTTGGTCTTCTTGATACGCCTAGTACAAACAATTTCTGTACATAACTGTTTGTATTCAACAAATTTTGATTTAGATGAATAGATAGCCTATTTGTTCAAAAAAGGTATTCTTTTCAATGCATGGAAGATACTCATATATTTAAGCGCTGTTAAATCTATAAATATATTTACATATCTATAAAAACCAAAGAGTAATGACTGACTGACAGTTGGGATGTGAGGGTGTAAAGAAGGAAAATACCTCTGCTTTTCCCGAAAAGCTAACTTTTAAAACTGTCTCTCCAGTAGTCTGAGTCAATTATACTAATCAGGGAATTTTGCAAATTATTTTACCCAAGAGGAGAAGGGAATAAAAATAAGAGGGGAACCATTAGGAAAATGAGGCATCTAGATATTCTTATAAATCTGAACAGCTCAACTTAACTGACCGTTTCAAAGTTTCTAACTCAAAATAACTTAACTTAAATGTTTCTTCAGAACAAGAAACATAGTCAAGATTTTTAAAGTTATAATCAAAATCCATTAAAAATGACACGCTCCGTTGCACGGGAATCTAGCTTTTCTCTCTCTTTCTCTCTCTCTCTCTCTCTCTCTCTCTCTCTCTCTCTCTCTCTCTCTCTCTCTCTCTCTCTCGAAGTGAAAGTACCTTTAATTTTCTTCTTTAGCTTAGGTCTATGTACCAAATTTCAGATCCCTAGGTCCACTTGAAGCTGAGATAATAGAGAGTTATTAAATCCAAGATGGTGGTTGTAATTCAATATGGCGACCATATGTTTAATTAAAACAATATAATTAATATATCTTTATTGTTACATAATTTCGTATTTTAGTAAAAGTAGGTTATATTATTTTTTTTATGCATTTTCAAGTATTCTATTTTATTCTACATTCAATTTTCAATTTTACTTACAATAAGTCTATGTAACAAATTTAAGATCTTTAAATCCACTGGAAGCTAAGATAATAGTACCTGATTAAATCCAAGATGGCGGCCATATGTTTAGCTACCACAAGTCTATGTACCAAATTTTAGATCTCTAGGTCCACTGGAAGCTGAGATAATAGAATGTGAATAAATCCAAGATGGCGGCAATAATTCAATATGGTGGCCATATATCGAACGCAAAATGGCCGCACTTATCTATTTATGGTACACTCTATCTATGTACCAAATTTCAAACCTCTATGTCAATGGGAAGTAGGAGAATTAGTGATTAATAAATACAAGATGGTGGATATAATTCAATATGGCGGCCATTTATCGAAATAAAAATGGCCTTACTTTTCTATTTTTGGTACACTCTATCTATGTACCAAATTTCAGATCTCTATGTCAATGGGAAGTAGGAGAATTACTGATGAATAAATACAAGATGGCGGATATAATTCAATATGGCGGCCATTTATCGAAATTAAAATGGCCTTACTTTTCTATTTATGGTACACTCTATCTATGAAAATAAAATTATTTATAATAAAATATTATAATTAATGATATTACAGTAATTATTATGAATTTATAATTAAAATATTTTATTTAAAGAAAATAAATAGCAAGAGGATTGAAGCGGAATGCGATTCGGAATCGCCTAGTCTGAATGGGCCCATATAGCGCAATGTATCATGAGCCACTTTCTAAGAAGAATTCTAAAAAGAATCGAGGCGGCTCACGGGGACGGGATACTCGATTTGAGAATCGCATACCGGAATCGTAGTCTGAATGGACATAAGCAAAATACATAGGCCGCCTGGTATCATTAGAATCTTCCATTCGTGAATCGCATTCCGGAATCTCTAGTGTGAATGAGGCCTAAGTCTCGAAGTAGGACATATCCAAGAAAACAATAATAAACCTTAATTAAAAGCCCTCCCCCTACCAAACAAAAACATTATTTAATGTAAAAATATTAGTTTGCCTAATGGTCATCTTTTAGTTCTTATTGTTCAATTTTCATCGTTTTTTATCAACAATGACCGTAGGCCTATGGGTAGCAAAAGTATTCCGTTTACTTTGCTAAATTGTATATTTTTCATTCACATAGTTTGAGTTGAATGAACGCATTGTAGAAAGGTGTATCTGGTAAATTGGTTCTTCTGTGTGGTTTGCGCTGGTGCTTCGTAGGAAGTTAGACCTTCCTTTTGTTATGAACGTTTTACTATACAACTTTATATTTCTCGCTCGAATGATTTCATAAGATTTCATTTCCCTTTAAGAATCTTTGTAACTCTAGCTGTTTTCAAAGAAAGATAATTTGTTACTTGTGTTCTAAAATCTTTTTTGTCTGTTAAAGTGGGTACAGGAAATAAACAATTTTCTTGTAAATTTAAAATTTGTTTTCCTTTGTGTATTATTCCCTGCTAAGAGGTTGTCTTCCCCTCTTATTTCTGATTCTTCTTATTACTTTCTCATACAAAGATAAAGTATTATGTTGGCGCGAAAATTAGATTTTGATAGAACTACACGTTTTGAGGTCCCTTGAGTCCAAAAAAGTCTGGTTTATAAAATATAAATATCTTTCTGTCGTCTGTGGAGACGCGTGGAGCCTAATCTACTGGGCCGATTTTGACGATATGTTGCATAAATGTTCAGAGAAATTATACCCCGAGGTGAAATCGAGTGATAAATTTTAGCTCCTAATTTGGGGGCCCTACCCCCCAAAAAAAACTCTGAAAACCGTGAAAAATAAATATTTCTCGAAAATTGTTCTGACGACTTTGAATAAAAAACTCTAAAATATAGTCCATTTAAATACGAATCCAACGACATATGCCGTTTTCCCGGGAAAATGTAGTTTCTGAGAAAGTAGCTTTATATGCGGACGTAAAAAGGCCGGGTTCGATTCCCCGCCGGGGTTAAGTTTTTTATGATAAATTTTGATATAATATTCAATAATAATTAAATGTAACACCCCAAGAAATTTCTACAACTGAATGGAATACTCTGGGCTAAGTAAATATGAACTCTATATATATATATGAGAAAGTTTGTCTGAGTTGTCTCCGACCGATTTTTTACTTTCTCATATAAAGAGAAAGTATTGTGATGGCGCGAAAATTCGATTTTGAGATTTTGATGGATTTACACCTTTTGAGGTCCCCTGAGTCTAAAAAAGTGGTTTTTAAAAAATGTCTGTCCGTCGTCTGTCGTCTGTCTGTGCAGACGCCTGGAGCCTAAACTACTGGGCCGATTTTGAAGAAATTTGGCATACATGTTCAGAAAAATCATACCCCGAGGCGAAATCGAGAAATTAATTTTAGCTTTAAATTTGGGGGCGCTACCCCCCAAAATCTCTGAAGAAACGAGAAAAAAAAAAATTTCTCGAAAACGGTTCCGACGATTTTGATTAAAAATTTCTAAAATGTAGTCCATTTAAATACGGATCCAATGATATAAGCATTTTTCCGGGAAAAATCTAGTTACTTAGAAAATAGCTTAAAACGTGGACGGAGAGATCCCGGGTTCGATTCCCCGCCCAGGAGAAGTTATTTTTATGGTACATTGTGATATAATTTTCAATAATAATTAAACGTACTTACAAAAACTAATAAATGGAAAACATTGGCTAAGAAATTATGAACTTGTATATGAGAAAGTTTGTCTGAGTTGTCTCGGACCGATTTTTTACTTTACTTCTCTAATTATAATTATTAGTTTTGAGGAGTACTATAAAAAAATGGTGATTTTGCAGAAATATATAATCATATTTTTATAGAGACTTCTCAGCTTTATTTAGTAGACAACAAATTTGAGTGTTAGCTCTTTTTTTTAGCTATTCAGCGATATTTTGAATTTGCTGCAATAGCTCAATTATCTTAAACCAAAAATGATTCATAATATTGAGAATAACTTTCAATTTCAACTGTTAATGTACATATTGTTATTGTAATTTCCCCTAAGCTGTACATTTCCTTAGACTATGCTTTTGCCATGAAATCTGAGTGAGTGTGCTAGCGACCCGGGGGGGGGGAGGTCCTGGGGCGGGGGGCCTGGGGGCCAATTACCGGTAATTTAGGGAATTGGACCTAGGGCTTATACCTCTAAACTATAAATAGAATGACTTAAAAAAGCATGTTCTATATTTTAGGACTTAGTCTGTAAATAATACTGTAAATAATAGGTTTACCGGGGGGGGGGGGAGGCGGAGCCCCCCTTTTGGAACCTTTTTTTATAAATCCCACTCTCCATCTTTAAGCTCCCTTGTCACGGATACTAGATTTGTATCAAGAAAGCTAATTCTACGGCATATTTTTGAAGTGGACTGCATTTACAATTTTTATAATTTTTCTTTATGGTGAACCCTTATTTTAAATTTGATTTGAGTATAGAAAACTATATATAATTATATATTTTCTTTGGGTCGTTTAGGGTTAAATAAAATGAGCTAATTCCTCCTTTTCTTTTCTCTAAGAACAACAGCTATATTTCGCCCTTACTAAGAGCTTCTTCAGGCTGGTAATATTTCCTATGGCATTGTCTTATTTAGAATAAAAAAAATCACAATTTTCATCAGTTAAAAAACCTCGTCAATAAACAGCACATAAAAACATGAATTCCATACTATGGATTGAGATAATTTAAAGCTAAAAACGAATCCTCCCTGTATGACTCACAGGGAGAGACTCTGATCGGACTCGGAGTCTGACTGAGACTCCCGGAGAGTTTATTTGTTTACAAGATGCATCTACACATTTTTATCTACGATTGATACGAAATATAAACATTATATCTTTGTTTAGATGCGTAGAAAGTGATTATTTACGTAATTGTATTAATTGCGCATGCGCGTCTCATAGATCTGAATAATTCCTCTTCTTTACCGCACTAGTGCGGTAGGAATTCTACAGCTTTACGCACGATTAGTGAGTTTGTTTACATTTAACAAAACTAATTTGGTGTTCTTTTATTAAAGTAACTGTTTATATCGAGTTTTTAGTGAAAAACAATGAGTGAATCAAGTGACTTTGACGAAAATGTGGAGAATAATACTCCTCCAGAAATAATTAATTCGGCAAAAAATACAACTAATGAATTAATGCCATCTTTATCAAGAGAGAGATACGAACTTACATACAGCAAGTTTATTTTTTTCTGTATTTATTATTTAAATCTAACAATCGTAGATAAAGTACGGTACGCAACTCGTGCGAAAACGGCATTTTGCATTGCTCGTGTGGTTTTACCACCCGAGCGATAGCGAGGGTGCAAACTCCACACTCGCATGCAAAATGCTACTTTCCGCACTCGACGCGTAATGTACTATTACGTCCTAGGAACTAAACGATTTTTTTTCCGGCGGGTAGTTGTCAAAACTTCCGTTAGTAGTGCTGCAGTCTTTGTAGAAATGCTTCTAGTACGATAAAAATCCGCTAGATGTCAATGTGTTTTATTTATCTTTTCTTATAGTGTAACCTCTTGTTAAGGTTTCTTTTTTTAAGACTTAAGTATGTACTAATATTTGTTATTATTATATATTGATTAGTGATTAATATTTAATGTTTTTTCATTGTCTGCTACCTCGGAAAAAATTGCATATGCTACGCGACTGTGAAGTGTTTTTTCTTTACCTTGGTAATTGCCGCGGTAAAGAAAAAACTCACTTCACAGCCTAGTAACATAATATACTATTTTTCTGTTCATCTTGAGCCATCCCAAGATGAACAGAAAAAAAGGTATACATGCCTTATGCAATTCTCAATAGTGTTCCAGATATTTCTATACATTATTGTTTTCTCAAATAAAATTCGTAATAACTCAAAAACTAAAAAGTTATAGAGTTGCAGTTTTCACCATTAGAAAGAGCATTAAATTTGCGTTAAAATTACTTACAATATAACCCACATATTACATTTAAAAAGGAACTTACACTCATTTACAATGTAAAATTAGAGAAGTTTGAAAACCACCATATCTTGGTTAATACCATAGTCACCAATGAAGTCTGAAGAGCTTAAAAACTGGCCCATTTCATTACTTTTAAAATGATATAACATAACCTAAACATTGTTTAACCTTTCACTGAAATATGCTTAACAAACTTCAATAAAGTAGCTAAAATTTGCAGTACATAAATAAACAAAACATTTTTTTGTTTTAGATTAACTTTGCCTTTTGCTTCCGAGCTTACCGAAGGTACCTAACGGAAGCTATGTGATCGTTCTGGAGAATCAAAATATTTTTTGTCTCCGATTTCAAAAATTCCAAGACAGAAATCCGTTTCAGACATCAGGGATCATTTTTGGTTCCGTGTCTGTCTGTCGGTCCGTCTGCCGGTCTGTCGGTCGGTGTGTCGTTCAATTTTTGAATTTTTTTTTTTGTTCAAACTACTCGTCCGACTTTAATGAAATTTGGATGGTAGGTCATAATTAGCCCATTGTTGGTCCCATATAAGTTTCAACCTTCTGCACTTATTTGTTTATCTTCCACATGCGCACATACATTCATTACTTTATACCTATAGTTTCAAAAGTACTTATCTCATTTGTATGAAACTTTTATAGTTTATCGAAAGTAACCCGCAGATAGCCCCAGATTAATTTGAACCGTCTGCACTCTTTACCTTTTGCTTAATTAGTACTTTCCGAAGTCTCTTTCCGGGAGTTAATATAAAAAGTCAAATTTTGAAAAAATTTTAGGGGGCCGTAAATATGGAGCCCCAAAATTTTTATTTTTTAAATTCGAAGATGGGTAGCATTTTAAAGTTATTGAAATTTGGTTCACAAAAATATATCGTGTTTTCAAAATGGCGGCCATTTCACCCCTTAAAGAACCAAATTAGTGCATACCGAAGATATACTAAAGCAGTGTTTCCCAAACTTTTAACATCTGTGTACCCTTTCTATAATTTTCGTAACACTAAGTACCCCTCGCTAAAAAAAAAATTCAATTGTGTCAATCGGGGTATTGTTCTTTAAAACAAATGAAATAATATTAATATAAACTATGTACTTTCTTTCTAGAAAACGGTTATAATTCGTTTCTGCTTATATTGGAACATTTTCAACCCTTTAGGTTTAATCCTTTTTAAATATGGAAATTAAAAACTTTCTACTTGTCAAATATTTACAAATTATTACTCTTAAACTAAAACAACTAAAACCAAGGAGTAAAGTCTAATAATGTAAGTCACTTCATTCTTCATTCATTGGTCCCAAGGCTCTAGTCGTCATGGAACAAATCTAACAAGAAATAGGACGAATAAAAAAATAGTTCATAAACGAAAACAAATATCCTATTTAAGACAAAATTTACAGGGAACCAAATTATGATGAACAGTTGCCTCAACATAAACAATTTTATCCTTCTCAGGATAAAATTGAGTGCGCAGTCAAAGCCTGGTGCAGCGCGTACCCCCACCAAACTCTTCCCGTACCCCCAGGGGTACTCGTACCACACTTTGGGAAACACTGTACTAAAGGAATAATATATGCACACCTTGCTTCTTAAAAGTGAAACTTTTTATACATATTTTCGTTTAAAAAAAAAAATATATATATGTATATAATAATGTATTTATGAATTCTTATGACCGAAGAAACCCTTTTAGTATAGCTTGCTGGCAAGTACTTGACGGAATTTTTAAACTACTCTAATTCTACATGGTAAATGAGTGTAAGTTCCTTTTTAAATGTAATACGTGGGTTATATTGGAAAACATTTTAATGCAAATTTAATGCTCTTTCTAATGTTGAATACCGCAACTCTATAACTTTTTGGTTTTTGAGTTATTACGCATTTTATTAGAGAAAACAACAATGTATCGAAAAATCTTTTTTCTGTTCATCTCTTGGGCCATAGATTCAGGATTTCTTTTTTGTCCCATTAAAACTGGGTCACCCTGCATACTATACGCATATAAGGTAGTATAAACAAAAAATGTAATATTTTAGCCGTTTAAAACGGATGCTATGAACCCAGCTTAAGCTCTAACACATCACGGGTTAAATAGTTTATACAATATAGATGTATAAAGCTAAGTCTATAGATATAATGTTATATTTAATTATTCTTATTTATTTATTATTCCCACAATAGTGGTATTTATAAAATTTCATTAACGCTACGAATAAAGGAAACAATAATTTTAAGACTATAAAAAAACTATGGAACTATGTCCCTGATTATGCTGCAGATGCTGTCCTTCGAACTGTGATCAATATTAAGATGTTAATTTTCCGATTTGTTAGTTCAGTAGACCATATCGGTTCCGCTCATAAGTCGGTGTCACAATGATTTTTCACCCTAAAATTCTTGTGTACGGAGTCGCTATAACGGTTATGGGTCTTAGTCATCGAAAGGCATGGAAACTGGCGAATCTATTAGCAATATCGATCTTTTGGTAGAGGACAAGGGAGGGTGGTCCTATTGTAGTTGGTCTCTCCTAGCCCGAGGGCTTTCCAAGGATTAGTATGGAACTCCTGTTTGTTCAATGGCTTCGTTCATCCGCCGCAAAGAAACGTATAAATAATTCATTGCAAGACTTATTGGTAGATTAGTTAATTGAGGTATTTTGTGACCGAGCCTGTTTGTTTTTCATTCTCAATCTCCCCTCCGCCATTTTTATTTGAAAAAGACCACTAGGGATGAAATTAAACAAAATGGCTTCTGATTTGTTCCCCCCTTACATATCTTCTGCTGAGTATATAAATCCTTGTTCCAAATTTCGCGCAAATTTGTTATAAATAACATCCGTTTTTAAAAATAATAACTACCTTGCTCTGTCTTAATTATTAAAAACTCTTTCAAGAGTTTGAGGAATTATAACTATACGACGAGGCATTAATGGCAAGAATATATACCCAGTCCATATGCTATAATTTTTTATTTAAGCTCTAGTGACTTAGCTAACCTGTTTTAGTTGTCTGTGTTTTGCAATTCATTCAAGCTGGGATTTACCTATTTCTTTGGAGCCGAAAGACATTAAATACATTTTCTTTTCTTTTCAATAAATAAAGTTAATTTGAAACAACTGATACGGCTTAGGTGAATCCACACACATTATTATTAGGCCAATCCTCGTGTATTATAATAACTATCCCAGTCCGTTTATAACAGCTATCTAGAGATATTACGATATTTTGTTAAATGTCTACATTATTGTAAAAATATGTACTTCCTTTCTTCCAAAATCTTTATCTTTCACTTTTTATTTAAAAAATAAAAAATAGAATTGCTTGGTTTGCCTAAAGTTGTTGGTGGTTATTTGATGAAGTGCCCTTGATTATAATGGTAACGGGTCCCAGAGGAAAACGGATTGTGAAAAGAGTGAAGTGCAGTGTAAACTCGTCACATCTGTCGCCTGTCTATAACTTTGTTTGAACAGGCTCATTGCATTCAATTAATTTACATAGAGATATGAGCTTGCAGAGTATATGCAAACAATCAGTCTCCTGCCTCCTCTTCATTGTCAACTTTTACATAACGTGTCAAGCTTTGCCGTCTACACTAATTAGACAACCGAACCGACATGCTTGAAAGTGTGTTTGCTGCCAAGTCGTTAATTTCATTGAATTTCAGGTTAAAAAAAATTGATTCCAATAATAATCGTATATATTATTGGACTTGATCAGTCGAGAAACATTCGTGCAAAGATTAACAATGGGGACTACATAACAATAAAAATATGTATACTAGAGGTTTTAGCTAAGTTGTCTCGACAGTTATTTTTAAGATCTTTATAGTTGTTTGAAGATACTTCAAAATGGTATAGTTGTGTTTTTTATAACTAATCGTACCCCATGTAAAATGGTCGTTTAAAAAATCTGCCTCTCTTTAGTATGTTAATTTCTGTACCTTATAAACGTTTGGATTGCTAAATATTTATATTTATCCTATTTTTTTAACTATTTTTATCATTCCAGCGTTGTACTGTACTTTAGCTCTTGAACAATTATTGACTTAGCCTCTGTTTAGGAAAGTGGTCTTATCCAAGCAAATCCTAGCCCGGAGTGATTTGATGGCTCCACCTGCTAGGGGGAGGTAATTGCCCGAGGGGTAAACACAACTCGTACAGGATCCTTTGAAGGGGGAGAACTTCTGCTCGTTCAAACGCCGATATATCAGGAAAACTGACGGGCCAGCTGCCCAGAGCCTTGGGGTGCTTGCCCGTTCAGTGTATCACTGCACACTTCACATATTCTGTTCGGGTCCAACGACAAATTAATAACAGTCAAGCTATCCATCAGAGAGAAGCCAAAACAAACTTCTAGATCATCACTTATAATCTCTTCTGTTCTCTTCTGTTACAATATAACATTGTCCAAACACATTTTCGACCGTCGTTTAATCCCATTGGCTAAGTATAATATTTTTTTGTATATCTATCCCTCCGAACAGTAACGTTTTAAGAACCTTAATATAGATTTGACAAAACGTTACAGTGCTAAACTAAAACTGGTAGACTTCGAAAATACACAATTATCGAAAAGCCATAAGATGTACGCACCATATTTAACCATGAAGAAAAGAACTATTTTAGTCCATAAATCATTATTTCTTACGCCGTTTAAAAATTAATAGCACATATCAGAACAACCAGAAATTTAACTAAAGATAATACAGGGCTTAATATATACAATTAATTCGATGGAAACATGCACAGTATGTAACATGAATGAAGATAATTTTAAGATGCCCTATATACCAACCGCAAAGGAAAGCTATTATGTCAATGCAACTAATTAGTAGCGATTGGAGTGAAGATACAAACAGCGGTGCTTTTAGGAATCACATCTTTAACAACCTAAATGTTTTTTTTTAAATTTTGTCCCTCTATTTTTATATATATAGTCTTCTTTGATGTGGGTCGTGTAGGGCAGTGGTTCTTAACCTTTTGGTAACCACGGCCCCCTTAAAATCTCCAATTATAATATATATAGTACCAAAATACCTTTCGAGACCCCCTGGGGGGCCGCGGCCCCCCGGTTAAGAACCACTGGTGTAGGGTAATTAATTTCATAAAAACGACTAAATTGTTTCCATACGGCTAAATTTCGACCATCTCCTGGTCTACTTCGCAGATATCTCATAAAATTAACAATTAATACAATTTACACGGCAACACAAATTTAAAACATTAACAAATAATAAAGCTTGATAACAAAGAGGACTAACGCTAACATAATTACAAGATAAAAAGAACTTTTTATATACTACGTTTTTTAATTTTCTTTTGAATCATAATATGTAATGTTGATAATATAATTTTTATTGTTATATTTTTATGTGATTTTTGTGAAATATAAATAGTTCCGAATTTATTTACTTCACACAAATGACAACCATCTGGAGAGCTGATCTTAAACCTATATAAAAGGACAAATCTTTGAACAAAGGATCTCACCAACACCGAATCATAAACCGTGGCCATCGATATGGCCCCGTGTAGGGGAGGGTAAGAGAAGAAAAACATTTTTTCGTTCTTCAGAACGATCACATAGCTTCCGTTACCTTCGGTAAGCTCGGAAGCAAAATAAGTTCAAGTAAAGAAGTACAGATGTAGAGAAAATAAACCGATATCTAGTACACAAGTGTAGACAAACCTGGTTGTCATACGTCAATTAATTTATTTCTTTATTTACTTATTCTTTTTAGCTGTCATTCAATGTTTACCTCTTAATAAAAAATCACATATTTGAAAGCCGTCATAATGAAGATCGTAGAAATATGGGATACGTCAAAACAAATAAAATAACTTGCGGATTTTTTCCGAACTAACTTTTCATTCAGCAAAATTTGCTGAAAACTAATTAAATTCTGCTGAAAGATGGGTATAAGTATTAAAATAATGCATTGTCATCGTATTCTGAGCTATTATAAAAGTTTCAAGTGCCTAGCTATTCGGGAAGTTAGTCAAAAATTGTTTGCAAGATTTGTACCGGACAAACAATCAAACAAATAAAAACGTAGTAAAAAATAGTAACTGTGGGTATGTGGAAAAAAAAACATTTCAAAATTTGAACAGTTCACAAGGCATGAGTGTGACCTGAAGATGGTCGAAATAGCCGTTTGGAAACAATTTAGTTAGACAACTCAGACAAACTTTCTAATATATACGAGTTCATAATTACTTGGCCCAGTGTTTTCCATTTATTATTTGCGTATGCACATTTAATTATTATTGAACATTTCATAAATATTTGCAATATAAGAATAACTTCTCCTGGGCGGGGAATTGAACCCGGGCTCTCTCCGTCCGCGTTTTAAGCTATTTTCTCAGGAACTTGATTTTACCCTGGAATTATCCCGGGTTAGATTCGTATTTAAATGGACTACATTTTAAAATTTGTTTAATCTAAATCGTCGGAACCGTTTTTGAGAAATAATTTTTTTCCACGTTTTTTTCAGAGTTTTTGGGGGGTAGTGCCCCCAAATTTTTAGCTAATATTAATTTCTCGGTTTTAACTGGCGGTATGATTTTCTGAACATGTATGCTAAATTTCGTCAAAATCGGCCCAGTAGTTTAGGCTCCAGGCTGACATTTTTTAAAAACCACTTTTTTGGACTCAACACAAAACAAAACGTATACCTAAATCCATCAAAATCTTATAACCGAATTTTCGCGACATCTCAATACTTTCTCTTTATATGAGAAAGAAAAAAAGCAGGTGTTATCAATAATAATTAGTTATTCTTTTGTAGTGAATGATTTTTCATTTTTATAGGTATTACTTTTTTATTCTACTTCTTGGTAATAAGATGTAAATTGTTTATAAATGTACTGAATAGTTATAATTTAAATTGTAACCTCTTTTTATAAAGCCTAAAGCTTTATAAACAAATATATATATTATTATTAGTTTATTTATATTACATTGATTTTTTTAATTATTAAATGTTTATAGAGGTTAATTATATATCTGAAGAATCTTTTACTTATTATATCGCTTTCGAGTCTAACAAAGGTAGTTGACGCATTATACACACTTTTGGGAGGTGAACATTTATCCTAAAAAATCAAAATTTGCAATCACATTTAGCGTTTTTGAACACCCAGAAAAAAAAAAAGTTTCGTGTCTGTCTGTGTCCGCGTAACCTTTCCACTCACATAACTTCCACAATTTTCATTATGATGAAATTTTCAGGGATTACGAGGGTTAGGCGCTTGATGGTGTTCCATGAATTTCAACGCTCGCGGATCAATTTTAGCCTCTTCGCGCAGGTGCAAATATAAAATACTCCAAAAGTAATTTTCTCGCGATTTCGCTCAAATTTGATGGATCGTTAAGGATCGAACGTTAGATGATGCCATATGAATTTTGTCATGATCGCATCAGTCGTAGACATTGTGCATGGGCAAACGTGAGATCCTTGCCATCCCCATAACTTCTACAATTTTCGTAAAAGTAAAATTCCGCCTAACATTAATTTCTCAAGGCCTATTGAACCGATGTTCCTCAGAATTGGTGGATAGTTAGGAACTGGCCCACAGATTATCCCCATGAATTTCATTGTGATGGGATCATAAGTAGTCAATATGCATGCTAAACGTAAAATTCAGCCGAAGTTTTTTTTTATAAATTGAAGACCGAATGCATTGTGGACTTTTGTCTGAAATTTTTAAGGGAAAAAAATACCTGTTCCAGGAAAAGGATTTTTTTTCTTTTTTTAGTGCCAAAATAGCTTAACTGTTTGCAACAAATCATTGTATTAATAATTGAATTTACAAGGAGCCTTTTTAATATTAAAGTCGATCTTGATATACGAATATAATTAGATTTTAATGACAAAATCCGAATTATTATAATCATTAAGCTTTAGGCACCTGATGGTTGTACCAGATTTTCAAAGCAGGTGTTTTTAGGCACGCGCCCTCCCTGATATCTAGACTACTTAACTTTACTTCCGGCCTTCTGTCGTTTACCGTCACGCATGCTGCACCCGCCCACAATACTGATTTACCACCAGACATTATTACATTGATTAGTAGTTCTTGATTTATTTTCAATGCTTCTTCCCTCTTAACTATTTATGGAGAAGTCCTGTTTTTTTTTTGTTTTTTTTTTGTTCATTTACCGTCACCCGGGGGGGCTGAAACCCTCCTTCCAGACCCTTTAAGAAAATATATCGACTTAAGATAATACTATTTACTTATAGGAAATATGCTCGTGAGGAGAACGATGTAGGATGTATTTTTTAATACTTACTGCTCATAAAACATATAAGTTACCTTTAGCTTAAAGAACTATAACAGCACCCCCCCCCCCTCCCCGTGGCTGAGAACTTATGACGTTTTGGGCCAGTCCAGCCCCTCCCAGAAAAAATCATGGGTGCCCCACTGAACGTCGATTTCCTTTTTGTTGACGTAAAAATGATTTAAGGGATTTACTACCCTTAAAAAATGTATCACACAAATTCAGTGATAAAACTCTCAATTCTGCCTCAGTCTACTCTAGCATGTTTAAAATAAAAGTTTATTTAAAAATCCCGTGAAGTACTTGCCAGCAAGTACTTCACAAATAGAACATTATTTTTTAATTTTTTTTCAAAACTAAAATATGTATAAAATTGCAATTTTGAGAAGCAAAAGTGTGCATATGTCTTTGGTATCTTAGGTATGCACCTATTTGGTTCTTTTAGGGGTAAAATGGCCGCCATTTTGGAGACGCGATATATATTTGTGAACCAAATTTCTATACCTTTAAAATGATACCCAACTGCAAATTTTCAAATAATAAAAATTTTGGGTCTCCATTTTTAGGGCCACCTAAAATTTCTAAAATTTGACTTTTTTATATCAACTCCCGGAAATATCATTGGACCACAGATATGTATATTTTTTGCCTTGTTTTTAGGACCTTTCTTAATGGAGTAGCGGGGGGACATTTTTTTGCGTTTTGTTTTAATTTTTTCGGGGTAAAATGGCCGCCATTTTGGAAACGTGATATAAATATTTGTGATCCAAATTTCAATACTTTTAAAGTGATACCCAACTTAAAAATTTCAAAAAATACAACATAGCGATCAATTCCAATTGATCGCTGATCGCAGCAATTTTGAGTGTTTTAGTTCGTAATAATAGGGCAAAAAAGTTTAACTTGTATTCCAAATCTCAAAGCTCTAGTTACAGCAGGTCGGGAGATAGACGGACGAACTACCAAAAGCATAAGGGTTTCTAGGATAACCTCGAGACCCTAAAAAAAAAAAGCACGAGGGACTAAGGCCCCACTACAAATCGAATATATGCAATAGAAAATGGTTTAGTTTAATTGTTTTGTTCTTTACCTCTGTAAATTGTGTAAAAGTGCGAAATTTGGGTATAGTTAGCAATATAATAATAACAAAAAGAGCTTAAATAGCTTGATGTGAGTAAGGTCGCTCATTAGTGACACTCACAAATTTCAGCCTATAAAGAATATAATAATAATTGCTATATATGTCAGTACAGTAGGAAATGTGTTCACTTACGGTCATGACGTCTGTGGTTTTTTTTAGAGGAGGGGGGAGGGGGGTAGATAGATAAAGGGTAGATTTTGAATAAGGAGGTTAGGATGAACGGAAACTTGGAGAGTAATAAATTGTAGCTAGAAGATGCAAAATCATAGGCGACATAGATGTTTTCTATTGACTTTCTTTCGAATAATTTTTATTACTTTCCCATATAAAGAATGTATTGTGATGGCTCAAAAATTCTATTTTGAGATTATTATGGGTTTACATGTTTTGAGGTCCCCTAAAAGTCTGACTGTTGTCTTTACAGACGCGTGAAAAACTAAACTCCTGGGAAGATTTTGATGAAAGTTTGCATACATGTTCAGAAAAATCAAACCCCGAGGCGAAAGCGAGAAATTAATTTTAGCTCTAAATTTAGGGGCTCTACCCCCAAAAACTCTGAAGAAACGTGAAAAAATATTTTTTGGTTCTGACTATTTTGATTAAATAATTCTAAAATGTAATCAATTTTAATAAGAATCTAAGGATATAAGCCGTGTTCTTGGGAAAATAGTCCAGTCAATGAAGGATTTTATTCGCAACTAATTAGGGGAAAGCTGGATTTTTTTCTGATGATATACCGGTACATTTTCTCAAAAGTCCCCACTCCTCCACTTGTGCTAAGAGTGGATTAGGTTTTTGGTAGATTTTGAAGGAACTTGAAGCCTTAGATTTCTTAGTCAAGAAATAATAATAAATTTAACTAAGTGTTTACATTTATTTTTAAAAAAATGGAAGTAGGGTCTCGGAACATTTCCACACCAATAATTTCAAAGTTGAAATGTGGAGATATTATTTATCTTTTAAAAAGATATAACTGGTGGAGCAAATTTCTTGGAGCAAATTTTTTTGTGAGATTATTTTTTAAAGTTTTAAAGTTCAATAATTGTCGATATTTTCAAATGGCCGCAGGTATAAGACTAAACTCTGTGGAAGTTTTTTTTCTTATAAAGAGGTAAAATTGCTGCAAATTTCAGCGCAATCGGAACATTTTTTGTAATGTTTCCTTATTTAGCAAAATGAGTTAATATGACGTCTCAAGATTATGATTTTCCGGGTGGAAGGACTTTTTCATGCGCAAGGACTGGTTTTTGTACCCTGTTTGAACTCTCTACCTTAAAAACTGTGATTAGTTAAGTATACGACGCGACGTTAACGAGAGCTTGAGCAACTGCGATCACCTTCCACCTTGTGTCGGTACATCAGAGAAATATATTCTATGCGTGGCGCGCTCAGTGTGGACGGGGCTTTAAGTAAGAAAAGATCTAAGACTGTATAAAATGATTTGTATCAAATAGATTGAAAAGCATTCACTTTATATTACAATAATCTTATTTTAAATGTGTTAATTGTGATAAGAAACAGTTTGGCAGATTAATGAGGCATGACTTGGTCGATGTGATGCGTGTAGTTAGGCACAACAAATCAGTGATAGGTCTTTAACTTGAATGAAACGAGGGAGACGAATCTGATACGTGTGGAAGATTCGATGTGCTCTGGTATTCGGGAGGGTCGGAATCTGGTGTTCCCATGTCTAATGTCCATTTCACATCCGTATCGCTAGTAGCGTTAACTTCGTGAGAGTTTCGCATACTGTTCCGTTTCCCTGTACAAAGTATGCAAATTATCTTATCACGAAGTTGCAGTTCAGCAATTCGATGCAGCCTTGCAATGTCACTTGCACGTGCTTGTCATTCTGCCGTCAGCCGTGATCCCGCGATTCAGTAATAAGGGGTGAATTTGCTTCACGTAATGCATGATAATCGCATAATTAAGTAATGATAGAAATAAATCCCAATGGAAAGAATTTGAATTTTCCTCTTAAATAAAAAAAGTTATATATGGTTTGTTTTTTTAATATTTACGTCAAATGGTTGTTATCAATCCTCAATTCATTTTAATTGCCTTGACTAATTATAGCACGTTTGTAATAATCAGTTTTTTTCCGACTACTCAAATTAAATCGAATTAATTTCCACTCAATAGAAAGATAATTGTCGCCTTATTAGATTTTACGAATTACTAAATTTCTCCTAATACATAAATTAGCCAAATCTGTAATTGTTACTAATACTTTAGGACCCTACCTATTTCAACAATCAAGATAACCAGTCTTGTTTATTCTTTCTCTCGTTTTTACTGGTCTTATATTACTTTGCTTTGTAAGCTTCATCACACACCTATTACCCCAATTTTGAACCCACTCTTCCCCAAATTTTGCACATGGAAACAATTAAGGTGAAGAATACAGAAACCAAAAAAAAAAAAAAAAAAAAAATGGTCTTATATTACTTTGCTTTGTAAGTTTCATCGCACACTATTACCCCAATTTTGAACCCCTTCCTGTCTTTCAATCTTCCTCAAATTTTCCGCGTGGAAACAATTAAGATGAAGAATACAGAAACCAAAAAAAAAATTGATGAAAATAAGACCAGTTTTTTAAAATGGTATTTTTATATTAATTATTTTAGTCCAGATTTTACTATCGAAAGAAAGTATTTTTTATTTTGTATTACCTGCCAATCTCAAAATGTTACACTCTTTTACATATATTAGTGTCCTATCAAATTTGCTCTCTTTAAATATTTATTTTGCTGTTAGTTATATCAAAAAGTGCATTTTTTTGTCGTGGGGAGTGTACCTACTTCTCGATGTTTTCTCGTTCGTCAATACAACCATGTTCAATTTACAAACAAACCGTTATTTTTATATTATTTTTCTTCTATACTCCAGTCACAGTCAACGACGGAAAAATTACTTTAACCAAATAATGGTATATATTTTCCAAGATTATGGCCATAGCTTCCTTCTTATCGCTCAGTGATACTGTTCAAAAACAACCATGCTAATTTTTAGGGGTTATAGAGACTTCTCAAAACCCTTATGCCGAAGGTGATGTGTCCTTGTCTGTCGCTCTTTGGTTCATAGCCCAAACCGTTTAAGTGAAAGAGCTGAAGTTTGAAACACTGGCGCAACTTTTGGGACCAACCACAGAAAAATATACAGAAGTTAAAAGTTAAATACGCGCATGCACAATTGGAAAAATTTGGTAAACTCAACATTTTTTTTTTTTGTTTCCGAGCTTACCGAAGGTAACAGAAGCTATGTGATCGTTCTGAAGAACGAAAATATTTTATATCTCCGATTTCAAAAATTCCAAGACAGAAATCCGTTTCAGACATCAGGGAACATTTTTGGTCCCGTGTCTGTCTGTCGGTCGGTCTGTCGCTCAATTTTTGCGAACCACCATATCTTAAAAACTACTTGTCTGATTTTAATGAAATTTAGTTAGTAGGTAATACTTAGCCCATTGTTGGTCCCATATAAATTTCAACCTTCTGCGCTTATTTATTTATCTTTCACATGCTCACAAACATACATTTATTTACCCTATATCTTTAAATGTAATCATCTGGTTTTTATGAGATTTGGATGGGTTGGGTTGTCAAAAATAGCCCGCAGATATGCTATAATGCCGCATGGCTAACTGACTCACTGACTGACATTAATGTTTACCCACTTCCAAAAGAGCTAGAGACTTGCGGTTTGCGCCATTCGACGCGCAACGTCCATATTGTGAACCAAAATAATTATAAAAATCCTTTTCCCTCTCCTTCCCCCCTTAAAAAATAAAAAAGGCCGACATGATTTTTAAGCTGTTTTGGGGGCTTATTGCGGTTAATCGGTTAGTCGTATTGGAAAACGGATAGCACCAGCGGTAACTGTTAACTATTTTAAAGGATCTACAACTTAGTTCTTATGACTTTTTGTCGTATCATCATCGGTTGTGCCTTAGATGGTGATGATTTTGGTATTTTTTTGGTTTTATTTTTTTCCATTTTTGTCTTTGAATGTCCATAGTTTCTATAATAGTTGACCGATTTTATTTCTGATTGAGTCGCTTGAATCTCACACTAATGCTCTTTAAATTGATTATATTTTATTTCATTAGTTCATCCTATTTGCTGAGAACATGAGAGTAAAATTTTTCCCGTGTGCCGTGTAACGTGACAACTTTTTTTGGTTTTTAATATTGTGTCGCATATCATTTGAAAGGCCTTGAAATGTACATTAACGCTATTTTATTTCTTTATTTTTTAAAAAAAAATTGTACACGTACTTTTGTACCAATTTTTAATTTTGTTGTAGGTTAAAGGGTTAAATAATTTTTGGTTATTAGGTTTTTTATTTATATTTATTTATTAGTTTAATTAATGCCCTTTTGTATTGGTTGTTTTTTAACAAATAATTTTGGAACCTTAATGTACAGGGGTACAAATGTCAAAGTTAATATTTTATAATATGATGTATATCGTTGAAAAGCTCTTAAATAGTAGATTAATTTTTGTTACGTTCTATTTTGTGTTATTTCTAGTTTTAAAGGGGTAAAATATATATATATATATATATATATTTTTTTTTTTTTTAAAGATAATAATGGTTTGTAAAAGTGTAAAATCAATAAAGTACGTAAATAGGATGCGAGGAAGCTATGTGCCGCACCGATTGGCCGTCTATTTTAATTTTTGAGTGCGGTATCAAATGAAAGCTGCTGATTAGTAGGTTACAAATATATATATATATATATATATATATATATATATATATATATATATATATATATATATATATATATATATATATATATATACAGGATGACTGGCGTTATATGTGAAAAAAATGAAGTAGGTTGTCCTACGCCTCAGGGGCTACAGAAAACACTATATAAACCAATTTTATGATTTTTTTAAGATCGCATGCTTTTTCTCATAAAAACACTAATTGCTCCAAAAGTATAATAGCTATAACAAAATATTTGGTTTTGTTGTAAAGCTGACAAAATTTCCTATAAGAAAAGTGTAATTTTTATTTGCATTCCCTCAAATTACATGACAAAAAATGTATACAAATGTTATTTTTAAGAAATAATAAAAAAATCTTTTTTCTTTGAGGTTCCATAACTTAGAATAGAACCAAGCTTAAACTGTTCGGATTTCAGGAAAAACTTCCTTATTTCCTAAATTTTCGATCAATATTAATATTAATACCTATTCATAAGGCGGAATTTTTAGTAAACTTCGCTGAAAGTAAAAAAGTCCAGTCATGCACCATGACTTAATGAGCGAATTTTCAAAGAAATCAGCGTATTATTAGCTTATGATAATATTGGAAAATTTTTGTTTAGAATTTGCATGGGTGAAAAAAAAATTGGTACACAGGGGTACGGGGTACAAAAGTCAAAATAGTATTTACCCTTCAAGATGCATGTTGTTGGAAAGCTCTTTAAGAGTACAGTAATTGTTGTTATGTACACTTTTATCATATTTTCATATAAAAGGGGGGTAAAATAGTAAAAACACGTTTTTATGCTATTTTTGACCATTAATTGTAAAAATTTGACCCCTAAATGAACTCCAAAAATTCTGGCCAACGAACTCATCCTTTCTTTTGATATTATTGACATTTTAAAATTTGTTTGAAATTTTTAAGTGCATCCTAAGGGGAGATATCGTCTGGAGTGACACATATATACATATATACATACATATATACATACATACATAAAAAAAAGTGTTAAATTTTAGGAATCGATTCAGAATGGTCTAAAACGGATTTCCATGGAAAAAATTTTCAAAAATTCGCATTACAAAAATTTTGAAGCCATTGCAATAGCGTAATTTTCTTTGAAAATTCGCTAAAACAAGACTGGTTTAGTATACTCACCTATATTTCAACAAAAACAACAATAAACATGTTTCTTCTTTTACTTTCAGCGAAGTTTACAAAACATTCCGCCCTATGAATTGGTATTAATACTTATATTGATCGAAAATTTAGGAAATAAGGAAGTTTTTCCTGAAGTCCGAATAGTTTAATCTCGGTTCTATTCTAAGTTATGGAACCTCAAAGAAAAAAGATTTTTTTATTATTTCTTAAAAATAACAGTTGTATACATATTTTGACATGTAATTTGAGGGAATAAAAATGAAAATTACACTTTTCTTATAGGCAATTTTGTCAACTTTACAACGAAACCAAACATTTTGTTCTAGCTTTTATACTTTTGGAGCAATCAGTGTTTTTATGAGCAAAGGCATGCGATCTTAAAAAAATCATAAAATTTGAACTTATGGGAGAATGGTTAATATTTGACCCATGGTTTATATAGTGTTTTTTGTAGCCCCTGAGGCGTAGAACAACGCACTTCATTTTTTCACATATAACGCCAGTCACCCTGTATATATATATATATATATATATATATATATATATATATATATATATATATATATATATATATATATATATATATATATATATATCAAATGAGGATATCCCTACCGTCGATACTTGCTTGATCTGGAGATCACTGGACCGGTTTCGGCTAAACGCCATCATCAGCAGAGTCGAAGTCTCTCGTAGCCCTCGATGAGTGTGTCGAGTGCTACGAGAGACTTCGACTCTGCTGATGATGGCGTTTAGCCGAAACCGGGCCAGTGATCTCCAGATCAAGCAAGTATCGACGGTAGGGATATCCTTTTTTGATAACATACCAACTTGCGGTAACAACTCACAATTCTATATATATATATATATATATATATATATTTATATGCTTTTTTAAATTTTGCATTCTTTATTGGTTTTATAAGTTAAAATATACCCCAAAAAAATCCCCCCACCCACCCAACCACTATATAACGTTGGTCCTAAAATTTCTAAATAATTCATGCTAATACCTTAGCTTATCTAAAGATTTCATTTGCTTTTTTTTACATTTTGTATTCTTTATTGGTTTTTAGATCAAAATGTCCTCAAAAAAATGCCCCCCCCCCCAACCACTATATAACGGCTAGTCCAAAAATTTCAAAATAATTCATGCTAATACCTAATAGTGGGGCGATGAAAATTCCGGGAGCGAAATGGCAAGAGTGGGCTATCTGAAAGCTGCTGAAGAGTTGGATACAAATATATATAGGTATGCTTTTTTAAATTTTGCATATTTAAAGAGCGCTGACGGTAAAAGTAATCTAGGGCTATCTGCAGGCTACTTTTGACAAACCAACCAAATTCAGTGCCGGAACTAGGCGTGTGCATGGGGTCAGCCGCACACGTGCCTCGGGGTAAAGGGGGCCTCACTTCCTCTCAGCCAGTTATAAGAAAGAATTAATAAAATAAAAATAAATGATAAAAAATAAAGAACAATTTTACTAAAAAGATGAAGTTAGTTTATATATATAATAATAATAGGTAGGTATCTATATTCTTTTCCACATAATATAATAATAATTATTATTATCATTTTTTGGGACTTGAATTGATGTTGAATGCTTATTAAGATAATATTATTAATATAAAAAAATTGACTTACAACATGACGTGATTTTTATACATTTGGGTATTTTAGACTGTTAATGCTTTGTATTATCCTGTATATGTTTCATCAAAATGTAACTATCTTTAGCAAGTTTTTAAATTAAATATAAATTTTTAACTATAATATATGCCTACACAAGGGCCACCTAACACAATCCACTCAATATATCCGGAATCTACTGCAGAAAGAAATACGTGGTTTGCTGGGTTCTATGTTAACTTAAAATGCGCTTACAGAAAAAATGCTAAGCACTTTGAGCTCTAAAATGCTCTGCAGCAGTACTTAAAATATGAAAAAGTTAATAGAAGACATATTTTTATGGCTAAAGTTAGATTCTATGGCTTAAAATTGAACTTTTACTCTTGACACTTTTTCTCCAAGAATTAAAGTTACAAAATATGAGTATTCAACTCAGGTCTAACAGCTAAAATAATAGATCTAATAAAAAATCTCTAAATATAAAAGTCAACGTATGTGTGTGTGTGTTTGTTCTTTATACAAATCTACAGATTTAGTCCGATCTCGATGAAAATTTGCACACTTGACCTTCAAAGCAAGGAAAAAATCAAGGTCTACATGAATTTTCGAAATTTCAATTTTGGTACACAGGGGTACGGGGTACAAGTCATGAATACGGGGTCAAAGTAATGAATACCCTTCGTGATGCATATCATTGAAAAGCTCTTTAAGAGTACAGTAATTGTTGTTATGTACACTTTTGTCATATTTTCATTTAGGAGGGGGGTAAAATGGAAAATATAACTTTATCTATATATAAAAAGAAGAGTATCTATATGAGAGAATGTCTTTTATACAAATCTACAGTTTTATCCCAATTTGATGAATATTTACACTCTTTTTCTTCTAAACAAGGTGAAGGTCACTGCCTACATGATTTTCACACAGGTACGGGGTACAAAGTAATGCATACCCTTGAATATATATATATATAATATATATTGAAAATTTATTTGAATAATATTTTATTATTATTATTAATAAATTCGGATATATTTATATATATATTATATATATTATTATTATATATATATATATATATATATATATATATATATATATATATATATATATATATATATATTATATATATATTATATTATTATATATATATATTATATATATATATATATATATATATATATATATATATATATATATATATATATATATATATATATATATATTATATATTCCGGATATATTGAGTGGATTGTGTTAGGTGGCCCTTGTGTAGGCATATATTATAGTTAAAAATTTATATTTAATTTAAAAACTTGCTAAAGATAGTTACATTTTGATGAAACATATACAGGATAATACAAAGCATTAACAGTCTAAAATACCCAAATGTATAAAAATCACGTCATGTTGTAAGTCAAATTAATTTTATATAATTTATATATAAAATAATTTATATAAATTTATTTAATAATAAATATTATTATTAATAAATTTATTTAATAATATTTTATATAAAATTTATATATACGCTACCCCCAAAAACTCTTAAAAAGACGTGAAATACAATTATTTTTCGAAAACGGTTCCAACGATTTTGATTAAAAAATTCTAAAATGTAACATTTAAATACGAATCTAACGATATAAGTCGTTTTCCAGGGAAAAATCTAGTTCCTGAGAAAATCTTAAAACGCGGATAGAGAGATCCCGGGTTCGATTCCCCGCCAGGAGATGTTATTTTTATGATAAATGTTGATGAAATTTTCAATAATAATTAAATGAACTTACGAAAACTAATAAATGGAAAACACTGGGCTAAATAATTATGAACTCGTATATGAGAAAGTGTGTCTGAGTTGTCTCGGACCGATTGTTTTCTTTAGCACCCCCTTGGTTCTAAACAATAGTCTGCCCTACAAAAGTCAAAAAGGTTTGAGTGTTTGTCTCTCCAAGACATTGAGACTCCTGGGGAAGTTCTATATTTAATATTCCTTTATCTTAGTAGTTGATTAGACTAAGGTATATGATCACAATTATAAACACAAGTGTGATATTCCTTAGTCCCAAGATACATTAGAATAAATATCTCTTCGTCTTAACAGTAATTTAGACTAAGGAATATATGCTACTCTGTGTAATGTTCCTTTGGCGAAATAACTATTAACACGAAGGGATATAGGGGGATGCTAAAGTAAAAAAGTACCATTACAGGCAACTTTTTTGCTCATTTTCGTAACATTTTTGCTCTTTTTTCTTTCCATATAAAGAGAAAGTATTGTAACGGCACAAAAATTCGATTTTGATGGATTTACACGTTTTGAGGTCCCCTGAGTCCAATAAAGTAGTTTTTAAAAAATGTTTGTCGTCTGTCTGTGCAGACACCTGAAGCCTAAACTACTGGGCCTATTTTGACGAAATTCAGCAGCATACATGTTCAGAAAAATCATACCCCGAGGAGAAAATAATTTTACCTTCAAATTTGGGGGTGCCACTCCTTAAAAAATATGAAAAAAAGTATTTCTCGAAAACGGTTCCGACGAGTTTGATTAAAATATTCTAAAATGTGGTCCATTTAATTTATTTTGTTTTTTACCATAAAATAATGTTTGTTGTTGCAATTTATTACAAATCTTATGTGTATCCTAAAAAATGTGGCGGCAAAAATATTTGGTCATCTTTGAGGGGGGGGGGGGCCTCAGGTTGGTCAGGTTGGCGACACTTGCTTTTTCGACCATGTTTATCTTTGTTTATAACCTGCATCAAAATAACCTTCGATTTGAGTTTAATTCCAATTCTTATTTGATTTTTATATTGAATCTCTTATATCTGCTATTAAAAGTGCTAATAATTATTGTTATTTATTAAAATATTAAATAAAAACTGTGCAAGGGACGAAAATGTGTATTTTCTTCCTACTGGAGATAAAATATTGTATGTACCTCGTGAGTAAAGTGCCATTATTCCCCTCGCGATAATTATTTCCCTCGGCTGCGCCTCGGGAGCTAATTAGAGTTATTACCTCGGCTGCGCCTCGGGAATTAAAGAGTCAAATTCCCTCGGCTTCGCCTCGGGATTTAGGGACCATGGTTCCTTCGGCTTCGCCTCAAGAATCAACTTTTTCGCTCAGGGAATAATGGCTTACTTTACTCCCTAGGTGCATAAATAACTATTTTCTAGAGAACATCATGATTAGGTATTTAATTAAATCTCATTCATCAAGTCTACGTTTACTGGTCAGTATTAGATGATTTTAATTGTGTTTAAAATAATTATAAATGTGTTTCCTATCTTCACAAAAATGACTGTGACAAAAAATACTCTACCAATTAGTGTGACCCTATTTCGTAAAATTTAATGATTTTATGCTTTTAATACCTATTATTATCCAATTTATTTAATTTTTCCTGAAACCTAAAAATGTTTCGTTCCATCACCATCACATAGCTTGCGTTCTGTCGTGGATTCCCCCCCCCCCCCCCCCCCGCTAATGTATGTGCGTTCATTTTTAGGGTCCGTAGGCAAAACCAAGGACCCTTATATTTTCCTGCGTGTGTCTGTCCGTCCGTCCTGTCGCCTGCTCTCACGGCTACACCTTTCGTCCGATCACTTTGAAATTTGGCATGTATGAGTCTTGTACCTACCGACATATAATAAAAATATAGCGACTTAAAATAAATATTTTTAAAGAAGAATTAGGGTAAAAAAACTTAAGGGTTAACATTTTTTAATTTGTTTTCGACACCGTGAGGGGTATCATATGAAAGGGTACGTCGAGCTGATTACAAAAATATATAATTCTTATTTTATAACTTTGATAGGGCGAGCGTAGGCAAGTTTGAAGTGGGTGTGAAACGTCTCCCCCCCCCCCCCCTCTATCTCGCTTATGTGAAGTGCAAAACATCTGAAAAAATTCCTGAACATTCATCGACCAAAAGTAAAGATATCACTTTTTGGAAATGTCGAAAAAAATATTATTTTATTTTTTATTGACAAAATAAGTTTTTTTATAACTATGGCCTTTCCTTTTCGATATATTTATATGGTTGTAGTCCGGTTCAGTCGCAAAAAAATACTTTATCAGAAGTTTGTTTATGTGTTTTGAGAATATCAGACCCATAGGATAGTTCAAAGTAAGCTTTTTAGCATTTTAAAAAACACCATCAATAGGGTACAAATTAAACTATTCAGGGTTGCCTACGGACCCTCGCCGTGTGCTGACTAGCACACACTTGACCTGTTTATTATTTATTTAAGTTAACACATTTATTGGTTGTTGTTTTTGGTTTTCTTGTGTTTTATTTTATTTTATTTTTTTCTCAAAAACAAATCAGGAAGAGTGAGGAAACAAATGCTGAAGAAGGAAACAATGATGATTAATTCTTTTTTGAGTAAATAACTTAATGTAAATAAGGGGGAATCGGTTTTTGAAGACTTCATGGTCCCAGATTGTGTTTATAATTAAAAACTATTCTCCTACTAAGATGACTATGTATATATTAGACTGTTTTACTCAAAACATAGTATGTACTTTGAATCTATAATATTCTATAACTACCGATAGACATTTGAACTTGGTGCGGTAAATGTTTTAGTTTTAAGAGTTCCTGAGAATTATGACTGAATAATAAATAATTGTATAATCCTCCATATAGTCCACTGCAGGGTGATGTAAATAATTTTATAGGAGTTGATTCTACCCCTTAAAAGCAGCCAAATTGTTTTTATAGAAAATGACTAATATAGAATATTTTTTTGAACCGTTGGTTTATACATAACATCACTGTTATTTGGGGCCACAACTCACAGGCCTATTCCAACTACTGTTTAGGCCTTTTTTTTATTTTTCAATCATTTTTTTTTTCAAAAATACAAATTGGCATACTTTAAATTAAAAAATCATTTTAAGCTTACAATATGTGCCAACTGGGTTATAAATTTTCACGTTTTTTGGGGTTTCAGATAAAACAGGTAAAATATTTCTAATTTTTAATAATGAAATTTTATTTTTATTTTCAAATATGTTTTTCCTCAAGAAAATAGTCTGCTCTTTAAATTAAATAAAATATTAAATCTATCATAAAAAATAACCAGTCTTTAAACTCCAGAACGATTCGAATAAAAGCCATAGTCTAAACCTACTTTTAGGGGTAGAATTAGCTTCGAAATTGTTTACATCACTTATTTTCCGCCTTTTTAGGGTTTCATTAGTAAAACCTTATAGTTTCGTTCCTGAGCCTGTCTGTCGGTCACTCTGTGTCTGTATACCGTTCCAATAATTTTTGTATCAATAGAGAAGAAACATAAAAATTTTCAGTATTATAGATCTTTTTGACGCGCACCCAGGAAAACTGTAGCGAACTCAAAATTTTCAGCCATTCAAATCCAAAATGGCAGTTAATTCATATGAGGCAAAATGTTTTATTATTATTTGTTTTTTTTTTAATTTTGAGCGGATAAGATTAATTAAGAGTGTAAAATTATTTACACTATTATTTTTTCTTTATATAGCTAGGTAACTGGAAGGGTTACATGTGTAATTTGCAGTCCTTCAATATTGTTTTATTAATTTTATATACGCATTGCACTAGTTATTTCATCCAAGGCGATCAACTAATGTCCCTCTTATTACTTGATTTTATCAGATCATGAACTCATTTCTTCTATAAATTTAAATTGTTATTTTAGAAATTTATAATTAATATTCTTTGGGGTTTTGAATTTTTGAGTACTGTGAACTCGCTACCTCGGACACATGAGTTAAGACATTTCATTAAACGTCTACTTTTTTAGTTATATTATTTTTAATTGAGAGACAACCTTCTTCGAATTAATTATTACCCATGGCAATGCATTTTTTTGTAAAATAAGACTTTAGACCGTGTGTTATAGTTATTTTTAGGGTCCGTAGGCAAAACCAAGGACCCTTATATTTTCCTGCGTGTGTCTGTCCGTCCGTCCGGTCGCCTGCTCTCACGGCTACACCTTTCGTCCGATCACTTAGAAATGTGGTATGTATGAGTCTTGTACCTACTCACACATTTTAAAAATATAGCGACTTAAAAAAAAAAAAATTCAAAAAAGGTAGGGTAAAAAAACTTAAGGATTACATTTTTTTTATTTTTTTTCGACACCGTGAGGGGTATCATATGAAATGGTACGTCGAGCTGATTACAAAAATGTAGAATTCTTTGGTTATAACTTTGATAGGGCGAGCGTAGGCCCCCCCCCCCCCCCCTCTATCTCGCATATGTGAAGTGCAAAACATCTGAAAAAATTCCTGAACATTCTTCGCCCAAAAGTAAAGATACCACTTTTTGAAAATGTCGAAAAAAATATTATTTTATTTTTTATTGACAAAATACGTTTTTTTTATAACTATGGTCTTTTCGATGTATTTATATGGTTGTTG